>JAWWMP010000001.1:33046478-33114510 GCA_035047865.1 Dendrocincla tyrannina | reverse complement strand
CACCCTTGCTACACTGGCAATCTTTATACAAGATTTGGATTACTTGCAAGATAAGCAAGTAATGTGGCTAGTGGGATTTACGAAAGGACATATAAACCTTAAGAATTCAAATTCCACCAAAAGTCAGTGTGTGCAAAGGTACAGATTCTCGTAGGTGCCCTCCTGCCTCCTACAAGTGACTAGACACCTTTGTTAGTCTGCACTGAGGTCCCATGAGGTTGCTATGAGACAATATATACCACACCATGATTTGTTAAAAGGCAAAAACTTCTGGAAGCTGTAAATATGTCAGAAGACAAGTCTTTAGTCCACAAATCCACTTGAGTTAAGCTAAAATTAGTGGCACCTAGGGAGCTATGTATTTTTGTACATTTGGCATCAAACTCCTATTTCACACCACAGTTTATGTCATAACAAAAAATGGAAGAACAAAGTAATAACAAATACACAGTACTGCTCCCAGTTTGTTACTCAGATGTGTGTGAAGTATCAGGTAGGTTAGTTAATAAATGATGAAGTTTGTAGGTGCTCTGTCTTGTTCAGGGATCCTACCTGGAATTCAGTCTGAATCAAGCTGAGCGGAGTCACACCATAACTGCTTCCAGATGTTCGTGGAGTGGAGAGATGGTTTCTATACGATGAAGTAGCAAACAGCTGCCTGAGGGAGCACATTGCAATCAGAGATGACACTTTTCAGATGAGAGGTACAATAGGAAAGATGATCTATTGGTTTGGCCCAGAGTGAACTTCATAAAGGACTTGGCTGTGTGCCTCACTCAAGTAACTGAAGCTTTTCCAGAATATTCAATCTGAGATTTTTATCCTCTGCTTTCTAAGGGCTTCCAGCAAGGCAAAGTAAGGGTTTATGCCAATTCCTGAACTTTTTCAAGCCTCATCATTGCTTCTAGATCATTCCAAAGTGGAGTTTCACAAGACAATCTTCCCTGTAGTGCAACCATCTTTGCTGCACCTTTCTAGGGGCGTTCAGCATCCTGGGGCTATTAAAGGATAGAATACTTCCAAGGTAAATCTGATGTTAAAGCAGGGTCTTTCAGGAGACATAGAAATAACATGACTACAGAAAGCTTCAAGAAGCAATGGGATGTGCCTACTACTAAAATTGTGTCTCCTGCTAGGTAGAAGATCATTAGCATTCATGGAAGACTGACTCAGAAAGAACAAAGCATCATCCCAGATGTAAATGACATGCTTCGAAATCTATTTTACTGAACTTGTGTCTGGTTAACCTGATTACAACTTTGAAAACTGTTGACTCAACATAGCATCTCCAGTTTAACACATTTAGGGTCAAGGCCATATGCTCTGACAAGGGTGAGATATGAAAAACATTCCCTGTGACATGGTACAGAAGCACAAATCTGTCTAAATCAGGTTGAAGGCAGGCGGTGGTAGGCAGTGATGATCAACTGGCAAAAAGCTGTGTCTTAGGACAGATAAAGTGGAAAGTGTGCAAAAGTCAACATATGCCAAATAGACCCATCTTTCTTCCACTAGCAGGCTTTGATTATTGAATACTATTGAAAACTGTGGCAATGCAAGGCATTATTGCATTCCAGTTAAAGGAAATGCTGACATTTTAAACAGCGGTTAATAGTGTTCTCAGATGTTTTTAGGAGAAACTAAACAGATAAATTAAATTTTCCCACATAAAAATTTTATCAAGGAGATTCAAGAACTCTTAAGGAGGGTGCTGACACAAGCTTCATTGTATTTTGTTTCAGTGTGTGGTGGATGCACTGACTGGCACAGGGAGAACGTGAGCACAATATATTACCGAAGGACATTTGAAGAATGAGAGCACAGCCACTTTGACTTAAAATGTACACAGGGATACATTCAGAATTATAAGACTAATAGGCTCACTGAAGATAGGGATGGCTGAAGGGGAGAAAAAGCAATCACAGAAAGCAAAATTCAATAGCAAAACAGAAGTATAGTAACTGGTTTGAAAGGAGCTTTCCATCTCTGTGGGGCATGCATATGTGAGTGGAATGTCTCAAATCAGAAAGTGTTTTAAAATAATTATAGCACTTGCAGATGTTTAATATCCTCTAAATGACTGGAAATGTCAAGGTTGCACCAATTTGCAACCCAGCACACACACACATACATGCTAAATAAGAAATTATCAAAGCCCTGATGTTGCCAAGTGTTGAATACTTGGTGAGAAGAGTGCAGTGCACCACAAGAGCAGGTCACACCACTAGGAACTGATACAAGTGCAGGCTGCAGTGTCATCTATGTCAAGCAATTCTGCACTCAGGTAAGTTGTTCCACATTTATATCACCATAAGAAAAGAAAATAATTGGTTCATCCATTTCCAGCTACAACTAGAGAGTGAAAATATCAGCTCAAAGACAGTCGCACTGAAAGAATATATCCATAGCCTGCATAGGCACAGAGGTAAAAACTGGCATCCGTATTTATATCAACATGCGGGGCTGACTTTATTACTCTCACCAATCCCACAGTTGAGTTATCAGAACTGCATCAAGTAGTTATTCAAAAATCATCAAGGTTAACCCTAACCAAGGGTCAGGATGGACCCTCACAGAAAGCAGGGACAGGGAGATGGGGAACTATAGCTAGCTGATTTTTCCTGATTATAAGTAGATCACATATCCCAGAGACTGAAGGGCAAAGAGGTTGATCATGGTCTTGCCCATGGGAAGTCAGAAGAGATCCAAAGTACAAGTTTAGCAGAAACTCATGGTCAAACTCAGTTATCAGAACAGTCACAAAAATATGGGATAAAGGGAAGGGTCTGGGATGAGTCAGTCCTCAAGAAGTACTGTTTGATTCACTAGCAATACTGAGGACTTCCTCAGCAATTTTTCATGGCACCCTCCCTGTAAGCCCAAACTTCACGTTTAGCTGTCACCTCTCAGATAATAGCATAGACAAACCCCTGAGATCTGGCGATCAGTACTAACAACTAGTTCGAATGTAATGAAGAAATATAGCTCTTACTAGGACTCACTGAACCATGGAATCATTCAGGTTGGAAAAGACCTCCAAGATCATCTCCCATTAATCAAAAAGGAAAAAAGAAAACAGTTGTGAAAATGTGTCTATTTTACTGAAAAACTCTTCAAAATTTTGCCATTTGATTGCAATAAGAACCAGGTATATTTTAGAATTTGTGCTGTTTCAAATTTCTTTGTTTTCTTTCATTTCCAATTATATCAAACCACACAAATTTGCCAAGACTCCTGACTGCTTTCTCTTCCCTTACCTGCCCTGATGTACTGAATGCTACAAATTAAACAGTTCCATCCTTTCCATGCTCTTACATTGAATACCTTGAATAAAATAGAATGTTTCCACCATTTTTACACAGAGCATTTTATTTTGTCCTTATGTATATTAAAAATTAAAAAAAAAATCAAGTTAGCACTTCTGAAATTAGATGGTTTTGACTGATCATGGGTTTTTATATCACCTCAGGCTGAGGTACAACTCTGAAATCCAAGTCCAGAGCCCAGTTATTACAATACCCTTCCCCATACCCCCTCTTCACAATTCCAGCAGCACAGGCTGTCACTCTCTTCAGATATGGGTTTTTCCAAAAATTAACTTCACAGTTGCAAAAAAATCTTTAAAAATGTTTCTAGGGATAAAAAGTTCCTTACTCTCACACACCCACCACAACACTGCCTATGGGAGGCAGGAATCATGGTCTCTATTTTGCCATTAGGGAAACTGAGGCGTGCACCTCGATGATTCGGCAGTCTGAAGGTTTGTGGCAGAGTCTAATATGACACACAGGCCCAGGAATAAGCAAGAATCTACAAACTTCCTGCAGACATCGAATTCTGTATGATATGAATTAATATTAACATGGGAGACGGGGACACCTGGTTCTGTCTAATGACTGTGAATGTTCCAGCTACTCAGTATAGACTATGACAAATGATAATGCTGACTTCTAGTAGTCTTGTGAGGAAGCAACACTCAATTTCTTTCTGCATTGCAAACAACCTGTATGACGCTGGGGAAAATCCAGTGTATCTTCCAAATGCATTTTACCCATCACAAAAAGTAACAACTCTGGAGTGATATATTAAAAGCAAGCAAGAATGTAAGCCAGAATGATTTACACACAGAACTCTGTCACAAGCAAATTCAGAACTTTGGTTTTTACTTATCTTGTGCCTAACTAAGATGAATTTTTCTCTGAAGGGCTGGACGTAAGGATTTGCAGTAGAAATAATAATGCATAAAATATAGTCTGGCTTACATCCTTGTCTGTCCTACTGTTGGGGAAGGAGGGGGCAACCTATACTCCTACTCCTTTTCTATTTTGTCATTGACCTTCACTGTTTGTTCAAAGCTCCTAGACATCCAGTGCCCCAGTCAAATAGGAGCTGCAATGAAGACCCCAAAGATCTTCTCGGGAGGTCTGATGGTGTTCTCAGGAGATAGTTCCCATTCAGACTTTGAAGAAGGAAACTGGCATTTCTGAAGCTCAGCCAGTTTCTGGCAATATCCAAAGCAGACTGTCAGTCAAAAATACCAAGCTGTAGAGACCCCCAAAATAACTTTAACCATAATAGTTTTCGTGTATTTTTAAAACATATTTCCACTGAAAAAGAAGCAGCCTTCCTGAACCAAGGAGATGGTGGCTCTTGTATCATGGTTTTGGCAGTATCTGTAGTCAAATATTCAATATCTCTGGAATGTTACTAAATGCCAAGGAAATCATATAATACTACCCAAAGTGTCCTCAGTAGTTGCCCTGTCCTAGCTCTCCTTTACATTGAGCTGAGCTGCAAGAATGGAATCCCTAATGTGTCTCCCATGTTAAAAGAAAGACAGGAGGAAAGAAAGACAGAAGAAAAGCATCTTGGGGGAGGGGATTACAGTATTACCATTTGAAACAGTCAGTGTGGAAGAACTATAATGAAAAATCTGAATGTTTTTGAACACTCGATAAAACAAAATAAGTATTAATGGCCTGCCTTTCAAATGGGACTCAGCTCCCTGCAAAGAAACACTTTTGTATTGTAGTGTAAAACTCTCTTAAAAAGAGGTTATTTTTTTTCACTGATAATAGAAGGACCCCTAGACAACCAGCTCAAAGAAGATCACTGTGAACCCCTAAAGTCTGGATCACTGACATTATAACTTCAAAATGCATCACCTACCAGTGAAACTCATAATGTGACAGAATACTATTCTCCTTCAATATCCATCATTATTCTACCCTTTCTAAAGGCAGTTAGACCATTTACATACCCAAATATATACAGAATCTCTCTTTACTCTCTATCTTACTTTGCAAACTTGTGCTTTCTTTCAGACAAAAAATGAGAAAAATCTGAAAAAGACAAATCATCTGATTTGAAATGCTGTGTGTGATCACTCTCATGGCCTCCTTTCACGTATGTGTTTCCTTTTCTCTTTCTCTTCTTGTGGACATTCGTCTTCAAAGTTTTAATCATATCACTTTACTCTCCTTTGCTTTCTATGCTTTTCTCTTTCTCACTTTTTTTTTTTCCTTTGGCCATGGTTTCTTCTGCTCCTCAGTGGGATGATTTTGAATTCAGTTTCCTCAGGCCATTGCCTTTACCTTTTTGCCCTGTGTTCTTCTTTGAGTTTTTCCTCTGCCCTTCTTTCTGTGATTTCCCAGTAGCCTTCATCAAGATTCTGACAGTATTTCCCCAGGAATCTCTCCCACTCTGATTTCTGCCTTTTGGTGTTAAATAGGAAAAGGAAGTTTGTGAGGCTTAGTTATCCCAAATCTATTATGATATCTAAACTATTTAATTATTAGCCTAACTGCTCTCAGTGACTTGCATACCCCTGCACCATTTAGATCCTTATACCAAGCGTATTCAACATAGATTCACAGAGCAGTTTGGGTTGGAAGGGACCTTAAACATCATCTAGTTCCAAGTCCCCTGCCCATGGGCAGGGATAACTTCCAACTGAACCAGGTTGCTCAAATAATCAAATATATAATATTAACTTACATGGATGGAAACACTGGAACAGAGAGAAGGTAATCTTCATTAAGTCAAAGAGCTACTGAATAGCCAGTGTACTGCAGGACATAATACTTGATCTAAGATGTTAAGACTCCTCATTTTAGCTACATGACTGAAAACGTATTGAATGAGCATGAGAAGAAAAGAAGTACACATGTCAAGGGTAAAGATTAAATCCATTTAGATCCTTTGAGGGACTTACTAAAGATCAGCTCTGATAAGCTAATGCTTTCTGCTAGGAATAGGTTCCCTTTGATGCACGTAAACCTGAAATGTAAACCTTGCACAGATAAAAGAATTCCGTAGAAGGTGTACATCAGGAAAGCATTTAGAGAACTCTGTAACATAAAGGCAGACAGAGACCTTTCTGATTTAATTTGGGTGTAAGAAAAGGAAGTCTTTTTTTATTTCTTCACTTGTAAAAACATTCATTTTTACATAGTCCATTTGGTATTATGTAACCAGTTTTATTTACACATTACCCAAGAGCATTTTTCTCCCAAGGATGTAACCTGAGACACTGGAACATCTTTAGTGCTGTAGGAAAGAAACAAGTATCTTAAAATTACATCATAAGCAGGAAGGCTCTGACACGTAAAAAGACAACACAGAGAACAGCTAAACCAGAAGATCCTTACATGAATTTTTTAATACTGTCCCTATAGACTCTTTGCACCACAAGCCTTCTGTATCACCATGCATCCCAATGCTATTTTCAGACTCTTCCTAAACTCCTGTGACTTTCTAGCAAGGCCTGCATGAGCCACTGAAATCTTCATGTAAGTCTTCCCATTGCACACAGACGATTTTTTTCATTACTCAGAATGTGACTCTAATCTTGCACAGGCTAAATCCTCTGCAAAGAGTACTGAAGTCCCTTCACAATGACAGTCAGCTACATCTAGAGGTACAGAAGAGTGAGGAATGCTCAGTAGTGTTCTTGATTCATGCTCACCTCTAACTTTGAGCCGAAATTCAACTGGGAAAGTAGTAAAGATATAGATGTGCCTACACAGAGATACATCCAGAAAATGCCAGCTTTACATTTCAGAAAAGATAGAGAAGAATTTAAGAAACAGTTGCTGTACCCTGACAACAGCTTGTGGGTAAGAGTTAACACAGACATCTCACGGACCACTGCTTCCTGGCCATAAAGAAGGCAACTTGTGAGAAGTCATCAAGAAAAGACTGGAGAAGACTGTTCCACCCTCTTTGGCCTCCAGAGAAAATATTCTGGTGTTGCATACCTTCAGCAATTCAGAATCCAAATGAGATCTAATTTTACCTTCAGTGTTGATGATAGGATCTTTAGGGTGACAGAATTATTGATTCCTCAAGAATACATGTTTTCCATTAGATTAAAACCAGTTGTTTCATCTTAAGAGAACAATAAGGCTTGGTAGTTATTACATTTGCAATAAGAAAAATAGAAAAAAACACAGCACCAAGAGAGAAAAATCATTTCTTCAGGTATAATGAATGTTAAATTAGAAGTTTAATGATCCAGTGTAATAATTCTCTGAATTCAAGAAAGCCATGTCATATTCAGCTGGCC
This sequence comes from Dendrocincla tyrannina, assembly GCA_035047865.1. Lineage (NCBI taxonomy): Eukaryota > Metazoa > Chordata > Aves > Passeriformes > Dendrocolaptidae > Dendrocincla > Dendrocincla tyrannina. Next base: position 33,106,943 of record JAWWMP010000001.1, on the reverse strand, counting down.
AAGAGCAATTTTGACTATGTGCCACCACAAATGTAGACTCTCATTTAATGTCTGTGAAACCATACAAAAAGATAAACACAAATTTCCCATCAGTCAAGTGCTAAACACTTGTTTGGTTTCAGGTCTTTGAGTTAATCTTTCACATGTTGTAGCTGACAATCAGGTACCTTTTCAGCTGTCAAAACATCACCTTATTCTCTGACCAGTCTGGTCCTGAGTCAATGCCCACTGAGATACTGAAACTTCATCCAATTTCTGACTTTCTGCTGTAAATGAACTGTAACTGAAATTTAGTAATTGGGAGTAGAAGTGCTTTTACCTCAAGAGAGAAGGAAATCGCACTTGCCATACAAAATCTGCCGTTTGATTAAATCAATAAAAGTACTGCAGAAGCAACTTCCAGATTGGTGAATATATGGAGACCATCAAGTCATAGATTAAATATGCATTTTTTTTGCTTTTTATGTGTGATTTTTTAGCAGAGTCCTAATCTTTGTGAAAACAAAAAATGGATTTAAATTTCCTACTGTAATCTGTTCTCTCTGTTCATACTGAGAACATGAAGTAATTTTAAAGGATACCTTTTTGGTGCTCATAATGCATTGCCACATAAGAGGACTGGTCCACAATTTTGTCCCCTCAAGAGTCAGATGTCCCTATTAATTTTCTTAGACTATAACTTTCAATTTGTCCTCTTCACTTTCAGAGAGCTGAAAAAGAAAAGAAAGGAAAATCAACTCTCGTACTTCATTAAAATAGCCTTCGCAAATAAATCTTTGCGATACATTTATCACAAAGTGTTACAGCCTTTCCTTCATTTACCAAATTCATGACAACTGGCAGACACAAACAACTTTGTACTTCAACACAATTTTTAAAAAAAGGCTCTAACACTGTTTATTATGAAAATATTGTGCGACTTAGTGAAAGGATTTACTTACCATGAGTTTAAGTTTGTAGATGGAGAAATGTCTTTGATCCCTGTTACATTGGCCAGGGCTAATCTTTTGGGCATCCAAGGACATCACATGCAAGAGCCACTGGTGATGAAGGGTGGGAAGGTGGTTCCATATAAGGCTGGTTTCTTTGTGAAGCTATCTTGATAATGAAGAGATTTCTTTTGCTTTCCATCACCATCTTGCAAAAGGCAAAGATGCAACTTCTGGCACAATTTCTCTTTCAGGGTATTGTTCCCTTAATGTAAGTAGGAATTTTGGTTGTATTTCCTTTTCTTTCTTGTCTCCTGTCTTTTAGGTTTACTTACGTCCTAATCTAGCAAATTCCCAGAAGTAGACAACAGGAATGAAAAGAAGAGCAATACTGCCTCTTATTTCCCAGGATTTTTCTATTCTGCTTATTTGTGTTCATTCTCTAGGTTTCTCCATGAAACAGTGTTTCAGCTAAAGACAGCTTGTTTAAAAACAGAGATGCTTAAATGACATATTTCCTTATAACATATTTCCAAATACATGTTGAATGTTAGAGCAAATGCACCACTAAAAAATTTGTTTCCCCTCTCATTTGGTAAGTCTGTGATGACCAAATATAATGTACTGGGTACAGATGTACTGGGGAAGACAACTTTGAGGAAAAAAAAATCAATCAAATAATCACTATATACAGAAAGCATCCATAGCTGTACAGATGTTGTTACCAAGCTTCTACAGAATTATCCACTGGCTACCTATATGGCACAGACAGCATCGTACTTATGGTTACACTAACAAATCCAATGTGGAGAGGAACCTGTTTCAATGAACATGCTGACCTGGCCCCAGCTCCCACTTATGTAGCATGTCAGAGACACAGGCACCTATGCCCAATTAATTTATTTGCAGCTGTGGTGTTGACTTTCCCTGTGAACTACACACAGCAAGGTTTGTATATTCAGGCAATTCAGAGCTAAAGTCATGGAAAACTTAATTTGCAGCAGAACTGCAAGTAAAACAAAACAAATAAGGTAGAGAACAGATAAAAAGCAGTCATCCTGGCTGGGAGGTAAGAAAACAGCCTCTGATTGTTAAGAAGTGGACTTACACAAACACAGTGAGCTGGCTATGCCATCTCAGAAGCTCATAGTTCAAGGATGGCAGAATATATTCCTTGGTTGAAAGGATGTCTGCTGGAACAGGACAGAATCAAATTCAGAGGAGTTTTCTGAAGAACAAGCTCCAGGGGTTGCCCACGACACAGTTTTCAGGGGAAAAAGGAACAGCATCAGCAGAGCAGAGACTGACTTTGCATCATCCCTTTAGCTCAGTGCACAGTCAGTGCTCTGTAAACACACTGAAAATAGTTGTGTACTACTGTAGCTGAGTTACAATTTCATTTTTCAACACTCAAACTAATTATTAACTTCCATGAGAAAGATACAGCTCTTTGGCATATTTATAAGCCTATATTTATTTGGATCATGTGAAAATATTGCCAAGCACCACTATACCCACATTTCTGTGCATCTTCCTCAGGGCCTGCCTCTGCTAGACTGTCCATCTCTCCTGACATTACACTAAAAAGCTCCTTTAGCTGTAGCCATGGAAAAACACTTTCACAATCATTTGCATGATCAATATCCTTTTCAAGTTTGATCTAGGTTTAATCAATTAAGAATCAGAGCAAGCCAGTGATAAAAGGCTCATAGTCTGTGAAAATTTTAGGAGTGTGCTCTTCCAGAAAGTCCTTGGATATCTTTGAAGTGTAGCCAGTAAAACAAAGTAGAAAAATATACAAATTTATAATTTGCACCTATTTCAAAAAATGCTGTAAAGAAGAATGAGTCAGGTACTGTTGCATTTAATCTCACTTGGAGAAAGAGTAGAGTAGTTGATTGAATTCAAAGTTTGAATAATTAACCCAAAGTGAAGGAGATGATTGAAAATTCAAATTTCAGAAAGTAGACAAAATGAAAACCCGTGCCAGTCACTTGGTAGCTCAGTCAGTAACATGCACTGAAAAAAAGTGGGTACATATATCTCCATTCCCCCAAACAGGAAACTATTAGTCAGCTATTGCCTAGTTCAGTGACATATAAAATGCTTTTATGTTTTCCCACAAGGACTTAGAAAAGAACCTGAAATATACAAAATGAAAAAGGTGAAATTTAGGTCAGATATTAGGAAGATTTTTTTATTTTTTTTTTTCCCAGTGAGGATGGTGAGACACTGGAATGGGTTGCCCAGGGAGGTTGTGGATGCCTCAACACTCTGGAAGTGTTCAAAGCTAGGCTGGATAAGGCCTTGAGCAACCTGGTGTAGTGAAGGTGTCCCTGCTCATGACAGTGGGCATTGGAACAGGATGATCTTTAAGGTACCTTCCAGCCCCTTACCATTTTATAATTATATGATTCTATGGTCAGGGCCAAAACCAGTCAGAGTACAAAGAATGTCTGGATGATGCTCCTATTCATATGGCTTGCTCTAGGTAGTCCTGTGAGGAGCAGGAAGTTGGACTCAACAAGCCTTATGGGTTCCTTCCAACTTGAGATATTCTGTGATGTTTTTAGGTCAGCAGTCCTTGATAAATACGAATTTAATTAATAAATATTTTAGTTATTTGATTCAGTTTAAAAAAAAAAAAAGGAAGAAGAAAAATCACTCACAAAAAATTTCATCCAGATCAGAATTCCTGAAAACCCCCGACTTAAATTTATGTTTAGTTTAAATCAGATCTACTCCATTTCAGTTAAAGCAACCACCTTCAGTTCTGCTACACGAATAATGTACAAATAATAACATATACACAAACTCGTAACAGAAGAAGAAATATAAACTATTCATGGGTTGTCTATACATGTGTAGATAAACTTCTGAAAAGCAAAAAGGATCTCTACAGGTCACACAGACACTTTGACCCCAAATCACTCTAAATGGAACTGCCACCGCCACCACCACCATTCACCATCGACCAGCCATTGACAGATTGTTATGCACTGCTAGACTGTCAGTGATGGATAAATTGCTTTCTTCATATGCTTTGCCCACAGTTTTCCTGATACATCAGGGCTTACACAAGAATTTCATTTTCAGTGAAGGTTTGCAGGCAAGAAAAAGGCAATAATTTAAAGCTGTCAGGAACAGAATCAGTTATAAGCACAGGCAGCTGCCTGCAGCAACACACCCAAGAAAACAGTGGGGCCCTTGCAGTACTGACTGGAAATCGAGATGATATCCCTGTGCAAAATCAATGACTTACTACTGACCACAGAAAATTTAAAAAAGTAAAAAAAAAAGGAAAAGCAAATTAAACAACAAACAAACAAACAAAAATATGTGCAATAATGTGGAGAAATAAATAAAGAGGAAATATAAAAATTAAAATCCCCAGAAAAATAGTGAAAACAAACAGTTTAAAGTATTACTAGTACTTTATGACTCTAAGGAATTTAGGATATAGGTTTAGGATTTATGTTATAACAGAAATTGATTTTTTTATGCTGGATTCTACTGAAGGCAGCATTCTAGATAAAAAGTTTTATCTACATATCAGATTCATTTCTTTTTTTGCTACTGTGTCCATGTCTCCATTGAAAAGTGAGGGAAACTGGAAAACAATAAAAAAGTACAGTATCGTGACTCAGAAGTGATATTCCTAAAACCTGATACACCATTTGGATCCTTCAAATAGTGAAGAAAAGATAAAAAGATAACATATTTTGGGCCACAGATGCATTTGATAACGTCACTGTTTCCAATTGCTTTTATTACATAAACCAATATAAACAACATTAAAGAGACACTCTTCCAGAAAATACCCTCTGTCGTCAAAAAAAATCCCAAACCTACTTGGCTGATCTTGTTCTCTCTACAAACCCTGCCTCACTTTCTTCCTTAGACTATCAGTGTAGTAACACCATCATTGCTATTTAAAATGTCCACTGAGTCAGCATACTGAAATTTGAAAAGGCATGTGTACATACAGGATGGTTTATAACCGACAATATTTTTGCCAGGTTCTTAATGGCACTTTTCTTTAAGGTACTGCATTGCTGAATCTTTCTACTTGCTTATTCACTGTGTCACTGTGCACATTTTCTGCTTTGTTAGGGAATGAAGATAAATTTGCACTTACAGTATCTATTGTGTTGTAATGGGCAAACGCCAGTAGAAAACTGCATCATAATGCAAATCTCAAGAGAATTTTTCTTTCCAAACGCTCTGAATATTGCTCTTATCTTTACCAGCAAGGAGTCTACCTGAGAACAATTCTGCAGTTTCCACACAGCGCATTTCCCAGGCTTAATTAGGGAAATTCCGAAGTCCTGTTTGCTGGGACCTTTCTTCTCATAGACACAGAACCAGGCAGTGGCTGAGGTTGGAAGGTGCTTCTGGAGACCACTTACTCCAATCATCCTGCTCAAGCAGAGGCAACTAGATCAAGTTCCTCAGAGCTGCATCCACTCAGGGTTTTAATATCCCTGAGGACGAGACTCCACTGTCTCAGTTCAAAACAAGGACTGGACACTGACACAAAGACTGCATAATCAGTGACTTTCACAGCTGACCAGATATGCAAGCAAAGGCAAAAAATCACATAAAATATGTATAACAAATTAGAGCACGACTTGCAGTTTAGTACAATAGAATCCTACCCAGTAATGCCCAAAAAAACACTGTAACCAGAGCATATGCCCTAGTATAAGCAACCTATTGCTTTAATGGGACCTTACAATTCACAGTTCACATGAACAATATCCATGTTGTGGTTTCACTCCAATAAAAATTTAATGAAATAATCCTTTAAAGTATAAATCTCTGGTTTCCTCCTTACTTTTATGAGCTAGGTAGGAACTACAACCTGCATACTACAAACATGCTTTAAAGAATCCCAGAGGTCACTAGCTAAAACACTCTTCACTTTAAATATTCCAGCATATTCAGAAAGAATTGGCTGATGGTCCATATTTCTTTAATACTTGATCAGAAGAACAAGAATTTGGGGTTTCCCAAGGGTCACCTTGGTCTTCTAGCACTAGGTTAGTATCATTGTTCAGAAAAAAAAAAAAATGTTTACCATCTTAGAATCAAGCTAATCAAATTCACCAAAAGCCATTTAAAAAGGAACCCAACCCTTTCCAAACAAACTCTAAAGATTCAACTCAAGCTATTTAAATGTCTGCAAGTGGAAAAGTTTTGTTCTTTGCTTCAGAGAACAGCTACACCATCCTGTGAGTGCCAAGAAGCAGCACAAGCTGGTACAGGCTGCAGCAGCTCTGATGTGCAGGGGGCCACCACTGCCACCACCGCTGCTTCTGAACAGCAGCCAGAGGCAGGACTCACCCTCGTCCCTGCAAGGTGTACGGTGCTACTCACTGTAAGTAAGGAAAATCGTTTTCTTTTTCTTTCAGTTAATAGAATATAGCCTAAAAATGTTCAAACAGTATTTAGACACAAACATTTTCATATGAGAATTCCCTGGTCTTGTTCTGGGATTCCGCTAGGGAAAATGCTGCTTTTGGATGCACCAGATGCGCAGGATATTGCAAAATTCATAAGCAGGAAGGGGTTTTATGGAGAAATACAGGCATGCATTGCACTTACCATATACAAAGTATGGAAGATTCTTCAACACATTATAGCACTGCAAATGCATGAAATAATTTTAAACATGACAGCGAACAGAAGAATTATTTGGCCTATTCTCTGTGCTGTGTGTTTACTTTGACTCTGAAGAGAGGTGAAAAGAGCAATCTTTCTACTAAATTGCTTTTGAACATAAACTTCATTGCTTTCATCTTGCTGAAACATAACTTAGGTTAATGGTGCCACCTGGTGACAAGTCTTACTCACTGTTCCCATTCCTTAAGCAAGGGAAAAAAAATTCGTATGCTATAAACCATCCCCTTGAGGGTAACCTCCCTAAAAACCACATCACCTGCATTAATTACTTGTCCTAGGGAGCGTAGTGTATTGTACACAGAGAAAGAACAATAAATAATAGGAAAGAAAATATTTCTTAACATATTTTCATTTTAGACACTACCACACACTTTGATTTGTTAGCTTGTAAGGAGAATACATTCAATAGTACACAAAGGAAAAAGGAAGAATTGACACTAATTTATCAGAATCGGTTGCGGAGATTCCCTGGGAGCAGGGCACTTTGTCTAGCTGAAAACCTTCTGGTTTGCTGCAGTGGTGGGTAAGTCTCTAGCAAAATCTTATTGGATTTTACGATGCCCATGACTGCAGTCCTTAAACAAAAAATGACTGTTTGAGCACATGCTTTTTGCACCTTACCTGCTAGTAAGAACTCACAAGAGAAATTACTTCTGAAGCCATAAATTGGTCTGTGCATCTCTCTCTGCATTGCAACACTGCTGAATACAATCACAAAAAAATTGAGGGAAGGTTCCTTTCACATGGTTAGATTCTCACCCTGTTTCCTCAAGGAAAATCATGATTTACGCTCCAGGTAACAGTAAGTGGTGGGACAACCACTTGGGGCAAGTAGGGGGCAAGCATGGTCATGCCAGGAAGGGCTGGAATCCTTCTTCAGACAGAGGCAAGGTCAAGAGGTGTAGCACAGTAAAGACCTGAAGCCTGTTTGGTATCTGCCAATGTGTATAATTAATCTTATTATATTACCTTCTGTCTCTTGTATAAAATAACAAATAGTTTACAAATGAACCACTTTAAACAGCTAATATTTAAATAGATGGGTAGAGGTGAGTCGTGGAGATGGGAGCAGGAGATGCCAGGGCACAAAGTGGAGAAAGACACGCTTAACACCATGTCGCCCAACTTAAGGGTTGTTATAACCCCTATACAACAAAATAGACAGAAACTGAGTTATGGATCATATTGATCGTTTCTCTACAGATTTGCTTTTATGCAAAATACAAGTTCCCAACAATTACAGCACAACCACCACTTTAATTACATTACAGTAACAGGTTACAGGTGAAACAAGTAATTTTAGGAGTGTCCCCACAGCTTTACACCTACCTAGTTGTCACAGTATCTTATTTACAGTTGCAATAGTGCACAACAACTTCAGCAGCACAAATGCTGACTAGTCCTTCACAGTTTTAAAAAAGAGGACACTTAATAGAATAAGCTTATTTAAAGGCAGTATACTTGCTTTACAGTTTGCTATGCTCACCCAAAATTTGCTAATTTTTTGTTCCACTCAGCACTTCAAAAGGGCAGGTGAAAGTACTGGACAACTTGCAGTGTACTAATGTGCTCTTGAATAAAGAACAACTGCATCCCTTCACTCCCAGGACCCTTTACAGACTGGAATTTCTATTCTATGGGACCTAATCAGGGACCTCCTTAATTTAACAAAATAGAAGTATCTCAGCTGAATGGATACTCTTCCCTTGGAAGCCTATTTCATATAATAGTCACACGCTGCATATGCAAATTATGCAAGTATCCATATGCTTCATTTATATGACTATTTAACCAAACTAGCATAATAAATATGTCTAGTTAGATATTTGCAGTAAGTGTGCAGCTGTCTGGAAGGAGGTACAAAATCACCATCAGTGAAATCCTAACTGCAGCTGTCATTAATCAAAGCTTTGCCCTTGAACATTCATCATTGTGATATTGCTGTGACAAAGTGGACTTTTATAGCCATTTGAGATGGGAAGATTTTACTTCCTCAAAATAATTCAAGTTTTCTAGTGGTGCTGATGCAGTGAAAATACAGTTTTCATGCTTGATCTCAACACAGCAAGTGGGGAAAGATCATTAAAATACTACAGAACACTAAAATTATCTGTAAAATGCTGAAGTTTTGCATGGTATGTAGAAAAACCCTATTAAAAGTATTTGTGTTTAATAGAAATTCTGTTTCTTGGATCAATGAACTGAGAAAATGCAGTCAGGAGAGACCTGACTGTTAGGTCAAATGAAGATTTTTATGATACTGAAATGGTGGTGCAGAAGAAACTTTAGTCAAGATGAGATTCCATGTCTAAAGATTTGCTGCCAATTCCTACACCCTTTGATCAGAAAAGAGCAGTGGCTGTTAAAACTATTCACCCACTGGATTGACAGGGAAGGAATTTGCACACGCTCAGGGAATGAAACCAGAGCAATCTGGAGAGCTTTCTCATGGTCCATAAGACCAACATTCACAGCATTAGAATCATTTAGGTTAGAAGGGACTTTTAAAGGCCATCTAGGCCATCTCCCCTGCAGTGATCAGGTACATCTTCAACTAGACTTCAGCTAGGTTTCTCAGAGCCCTATGCAACCTGACCTTGAATGTTTCCAGGGATGGGGCAGCTACCACCTCTCTAAGAAGCCTGAGTGCATCACCACCCTCATCGTAAAAAAAGAAGAAAAATAAATGTTCCTTATATCTAGTCTAAATCTAGTCTCTTTAAGCTTCCGATGATTCCTCCCCAACCTATTGCAACAGATCCTACTATAAAGTCTGTCCCCATCCTTCTCATAAGCCCCCTTTAAGTACTGAAAAGTCACGAAAAGATCTTCTTGGAGCCTTCTCTTCTCCAGACTGAACAACTCTCTCTCCCTCTGCCTTTTCATCATGGGAGAGGTGTGCCGTCCATCATTTTCATGTCCCTCCCCTGGACCTGCTATAACCGCTCCACATGATTCCAGTGCTGAGGCCCCTAGAGATGGATGCAGTAGTCCAGGTGGAGTCTGACCAGAGCAGAACAGAGGGGCAATCACATCCTTCAACCTGTTGGTGGCACGGTTTTTAATGCAGGATACAGTTGGCTTTTTGGGCTCCACTGAGGCTTCACTCTAAACTGAGAGCCATCATTCTTTAAAAAGATGAATAACAGCTTTCCAGAGGTTCTGGTTCTCCTGTAGTTTTTAAGAATCTATAAGCCTCATTTTTATGTACTGACTAGCAGTTAACCAGGATTCTTCACAGAAAACATATTTGTCCCCAGGGGCTAATAGGCCAATGGATTTATTTGGATCCACTAAAACCAAATTTAGCCACAAGAACACGTTTTTGAATGACTGCTATCAGATATATCATTTAGGTTAGACAAAAGATGACACACTTAAATAAGATCAATGAGGACAACCTGCAACAGCTGAAGAAGAGTCTGAAGACATATTCTGACAATGCTTGTGAGATCTCACCCAACACGCTCAGTACACAAGCTATGCCATGTCAACTACATATGCTTGGGACCACCTTCCAGCACTGAACTTGGATTAATACTTTGAAAACTCTCTTAGCCTCCAGAACAGAGCAGCCACATACACCAATTTATGGCAATGATCCCTGGGCTGTGAATGGTTTGGGACAATGCTGGTCAGATGGGCCAAAACCTTCTCAGAAACCATTCAAGCTATCTTTTGCATAGATGATTGAGTCCCCCATGTGGAAATATGTGTGTTCCCAGATTAATTCATAATAAAGGCATTTCCAAACTGATTTCAGCTGTCAGTACATTTTTAGAGAGTGGTTTATTGGACGGTGGGACTGTGCACATGGGTAGTTCATTAACTTGCTGGAAATCCATACTCCTGCTTGCCTTGCAGGAATTTGAAGCAAACTACTAAGAATTTGCTGACTGCAGCTTCTTCTACATTTGTGAGCCATCTGTTTGGTCCCAGCACTTGTGTATATTGCTTCCATGTGAGATCTGCACTTTACTGGATGCTGTTTTATGAGAGCATTATCCAGTTCAGAAGTAGAGAATCCCTGTCACACCCCAAAGGTTTGGAATTCACTCATAGTGCCATGGAGAGCCTTCAGAGATATAACCTGTTTACAGCAAATTCTTTCACAGCACTATGGAAATTGTTCTTCCAAGCAAAAAATGGTTATCTGGAAATTACTGTAAATCTACTGTTTAGTGAAGGACTCCCCAAAACCTTCTTTGCCAAACACTTGCCAATTATTTTCTGGTTTGGGAAAAAGCACTGCAGTTTGTGGCACTGTTCTAGTACATTGCAATAAGCAACAAGCAATGGGTCTCAGTAAGTGGTTACCACATCTTTCATGTCCAGTGATTTTCAGGGAAGGCAATGAAGGGGAATTCTAATATTCTCTGTTTTGCAGCAAAAATAAGACCTCTGGCAGAGCAACTACCTCAAACTATAGCATCTTCCTTTTTATCATGACTATTTTTGTACGAGTGTTTTTCAAACACATGATGAGAACTGGCACCAAAGACACTGGAGGAAGCTGACAACTTGAATGAATCACAATCCTAAAAAATACATTGGAGTTTCATGAAGAAATTTCTATATAGGAACATCCATATCTCCAGTCTTTTGGCAGAGCTTAGCACGTTTCCCTTACACAGTGAAACAAGTCCTGTGTCAAAGGAAGGTTATTCCAGAAACTTTCACAACTAATTTATTTGAGTGCAAACTTGCAAAATATGAATATAGACTGAGAAATCTTGTTCTTGTGTTTATCCTTAAAAGTGGTGCTGGATGAGAGCATTTTGCCAGCACAGGTTATTTCACAAACCTAGTATAACCAGATGACACAATTCTTATTATAAGGTATTTATAAATCTATTCAAAATTTTAATCCAATTTGAACATGTGTTTATTCCATTGAGAACTGTGTATACATGTCCTAGCATTCCTTTGTCTTCATTTCTAATCCTTTATTTACCACCCACACTGCTTAGCAAAAGTTCAAGAGTGGCCCTTTTGTTTACCCAGATGTCCTCTGATATCATAGGATTGTCTTTATTTAATGCCAATTCCCCATTTAAATGCAAAATATACCTGTCATAACATTATTGCAGCATTATTACTATATTGTGCCTCACAAACCCATCCCTATTTCTCCAGAGATCCATCTCCTCACCAAGTGAAAATCAATATGCAAAGATACAAGAATAAACACAAATAAGGTGTTTGACAAACTGCCATTTGAGTTCCTTTCCAAGGCCTTTCTTTAGTGAAAGCAAACCCAACCTGCAAAAAAAAAAAAAACCAGGGCACAAGGAGAGGCCTTATTACAGGGGCCTTCACAATATATTCTAATGCCATATCAAAATCTGTAGGCAAATACACTGATATTTGAGGAGAGAGTTGACATCCTGGGGCTCAGGAGAAATATTTCAAAGAACAGGCAAATCTCTCAAAAAGGCACAAATGCCATCCTTGCATGTCAACTGCAGAGGCCAAAATGTAGTGAAGTAAAGAAGACACTTAATTCACAATCTTTTGTATAAATTTCCTAACTTGTTCAAATTGATTTTCTCCTTTGGCCAAAATCTTAAAAGGAAGAAATGATTTTGACAGAAGAGGTCATGAGTGACATAAGAGATAACAGAAAGGCACTCCAATGGGAAACTGGGCATTGACAGTAATACTCAAGCCAAAAAGCCTTACCTGGTAAACAACACACTTCACGAAGCTGAAGAGTGCTTGCCCCTCACCTTCCCCAGAGCCCAGGCAGTCACTGTATCCTTTAAAATACTCGATGTTCTTATCCAATATTTAGAGTCCTGTTTTTAGGTTACTCTGGCAATGGTTATAGTCCCAGGCAAGTAGCCAGTGAAAGATGTATATACTTTAATTTGTGTGGAGTAACAATTGGTATCCTTATGCTGTCACCAAGACACTTCACTTAATTGCCAGGAATCACTAAGAAAGCTTGTGAGCAATCTTGTCCTTCTCTCTAATGTGCAACCTCTGCACCACACACAGGAGAGATTTTCTTGGCTTGGTGCTTTGCATGTCTCCAGCTCAGACTCTTTAAGTGAATAATATTGAAACTGGTGAAAAAAACATCCTTTGCACAACTAGATATAACCTCCAAACTAAAAATGGTTTCTTCTCCTTCAGGACTATCTGTTCTGAAAAATAAAAATATTTCAGAAACAAAGCCAGCTTCACACAGAAACAGAGCATGTTGTTTTAGAGCATGTTTCAAAGCAATAGGTGTTTTCACTGTTCTTGTATGTTTGCTGTTATTATTTTGTGCTTTGCTTGAATTCTTAGTACACAACTCAGCCAATTTAACAAGGTCATCTCAGTTCAAACAGGATCTCCTGCTTCCCAAGGCACCACCTCTTTCCATTGCCTAGAAAGATACATCCTTTTACTGAGCGGTATAACCCTCATTCTAAAAGTCAATCCATTTATGATGCAAATTATGTGGTTTGAATCTGATGCTCAGTTTCTTTGGGACTGTGGATAATGCACAAGTGTTGGTTACATTTATCTAAGCTGACCTCTGTTCCTAGTTCAGCTCACAGAATCACAGAATCCTAGAATGGTTTGTGTTGGGACGGACCTTACAGATCATCTAATTCCAACCCTGCTGTCACGGGCAGGGAACCTTAACTAAAGCAAGTTGTTCAAAGCCCCATCCAACCTGGCCTTCAACACTTCCAGGAATGGGGCATCCAAAACTTCTCTGGGCAACCTGTTCCAGTGCCTCGCCACCATCATAGTAAAAAATTTCTTCCTTATATCTAATCTTAACCTGTCCTCTTTCAGTTTAAAGCCATTCCACTTTGTCCTATCACTACCTCCCCTTATAAAAAGTTCCTCTCCAAAAAGGCACTAAAGACTGGAAACTAGTAAAATCAGTGGACCCTCACTCACCAGGGTTTGGGATTAAGAGAAGTTTAGTAAAATATCAATAAAATATCTGATTTTATTTTTGTATTCTCATTAAAATATTGATCCTTATTGCATCAAAGTCCAGGAGGCTGGTTTATTCAATCATAATCATTTAGATTTCATGTTATGAGCAAGTACCACCCAAAGCAAGAGTGGCAGTGAAAAGTCTCGTAGGTGGCAGCTCCATCCACTGACATTCATTTGTCCAAGCTGTAAGACAAATAATTTCCAGTAATCAACAGAATTGTAAAAATAACAAGTTAGCATGAACAATACAAAAATACGAAGCCACATAACTACTAATAATTTGAACATCAATAATAGTTCAGTGTCTGCTCCTGTTTTCAGATGTTCCAATTTCTAACTACTGCCTGCCATTTTCTGGCCCACTCTTGCTCTAGGTGGATAGCATATCCTGTCTTCCATAGCAAAGATAACAAAACTGAATAAGAATAGGACCTGACTAGCCTAAATTCTCTCTAAGAGAATGAATATAGACAATGCTTTCCATTATAAGTTGAGCCTGACAGCATAAATCTGGATGATCTCATATGATGTAAGCTTTGGATTCCTCAGTTAGGCTCTGTGTTCAGTCACAAGTGTCCTAGGAGGACTTGGATCAGTCACTAAAGCTTTTGTTCAGATCAGCTGGGTTTTGCAGAGCTGTGGTCAGCTGGACACCACACCTAAAGGGCAAAACTCCTCAGGGGGCCTCTGTGTTATTCAGATATGGACACTGGCATCACTTTCTCATCAGGCACATTTAGGTGTCAAATGAACTGTAGCCAGATGCAGGGATAGGGAGCACTGTGCACACAGACACCTGGAACTGCTTTGATGGAATGGGGAATATTAGTTACCTCCCTATTCGAGAGAACAGTTTTGAAGGTGTGGTCTTCAAAATAAAGAGGTCTTCCTCTGAAGACCATCTAAATCTATGAGATTTGTTGTCCTTGTTGGAAACTCAGGTATTAACTCATGAAATATAGCAGTGACCTCACACAGTACATCCATTTTAGAATGCTTTATTGCACTCTGTGTAATGAGTAAAAATTAACAGTCTAAAAGCACTTTCTAATTCCACATCTAATGAGACTCTGTATAGAAAAGCAGCTGGAACTCCTGCTCATAAACACCTTGCTATAATTACAAGATAAGCAAAAGAATTAGGTTTTCTAATAGTAATAAATTACCCAGCAGAAAATGTAATAAAATCTAACAAGGTCTCTCTATATTGCATTGTGTTAATACAACCTTTTTATATTACCATCAATTGGAAAATGCCATCCAAGTAAGTGAAGAGGTTTTTTCTCAGGTTAAGTAGAGCACCTACATTTCTGCAATTATTATACTGTTGGAAAGTCTGTCCTGACTCTGTTCCCATTCAAAGATGCAAAATCAAGTAAGCATTATAACAAGTTTTGTGTGCTTGCTCTCAAGTGCACTTACCAAATGGTCAAAACAGCCAGGTAAGAGCTCAAAATAAACAAACAGTGCTTTGCACAACCATAGTGCTTCTCATTGAAGGACTTTAGTGCATTTGATGAATACTAATTAATTCCCATACTGCTGTTTTGAAGTAGGTAAGGGTTGTATTTAAGTACCACTTGTTTTGCTACTGAAATGCATTCTCCCTTTCTGCTCTTGAGCAGAATACAGCAGCTGTTTAAAAACATCTATGAATATTAAACAGGAGTTTTAGAGAAGAAGTAAGGAATACTTAATCCAAGGGACACCCCAGGGGGATTTACACAGGTAGACAGCAATTACTTAAAGCAATGGCCCCCAGGTAATTTTCTGGCAGGTAATTTTGTTCTCCTTCAGCTACTTCCACTATAAATTTAAATTTTCTGTGGGTTTTAATATTAGAGGATCTTGCAGACAGCCTGTCACCTCTGAACGACAGTGAGGGGAACACTGGCACAAAAGGGCCAGATTTGCTAGAATCTTCTTTTTATTCTGAAAAAAATGAGCCAGGAGACTTAAGTGATCACATCACAGTAAGATTTTGGCTTTATGCTGCTGAAAGAAGACATAAATAGCTGTTTAGAGTTCAGAGGATTCAATAATTAAGCCCTCAATCAGCTATTCCACATCCCCAATGCAGTCTAACTGATGAGCCCTTATTTTCAACACATCCCACCCAGTACGGACTACCATACTCAGGAGCAGTGGTCATCAGGTGGCATGGGGCTTCTGTCCCATTTCTCCTCATGGTTGTATCAATGGGTTATCTCCTGTCAGTGCAGAGAATTCACCATGTGTAAGTCACAATTTGGAAAAAAACTATGGTTTGCACAACGTCATCTCAGCCTCGTGTCCTGCATTATGGGGAAACCTCTTTAGAGTCTCCCATTGCATCATCTACTTAATATCTAGCTGTCTTAGCATGAAAAGCAAGTCCTTTCTTGGGCAGATGAAAACTTTTAGAGAAGATTCCAATTCATTACATGACAAAATCTGCCAAGCAGCAACATTGCTGTCTCTGCAGCAGAAGTGAAAGAGAAAGAGCAGGCAGCTTTCCTTTGCCATGAAACATCATCACCAATCATTTCTTGCTGTGCCAAAAAGACATTTAAAAGAGATCAGCATTATTTTGGTACCTAACTGTATCTACAAATTTCTTTATTTCAGTAGCCTCTGTTGGAATGGATGGAGACATTTTTGCCACGGAAATCTCCAGAATTATCCCTGCAAATATGTCATTTAAACACAATTTGTATACTTCATATATAAATTCTAAAGGTTTTTCCTAAACTATATTTGAGAAATGTAACCAGCTAGCCCAATCTGAAAGGCTCTTCAAATCACTTGCTTTGTTTTACACCAAATCTATATCAGTGCTTCCAGTTTCAGTACTAGGATTAAATTAACAGCTTAACTTGTACTTATTTATCCATCAAAACCAATCCTGGCATGGGAGCCAAACATTCATCTTAATTGAAAACATTGTGTCTTTGTTTTTTCATCAAATTAATAAATGAGGTCACCAGATGGCCCTTTTAGGATCATCAAGTTGGGCTTCTTGAGTCTTATGTTCCTTGTGTGCTTTACCACAAAGCCAAAAATCCTTAACATTTCAAGAACATCACACAAATTGTTTGTTCAGTGCTGGCATCCTCACATGACTAAAAATACCTTCAACAAAAACCTGAGTTACATGAATACAGAATCCTTTCCTGAATCCAGCCTTCCACATTCACAAGACTTGGCAGCAGACCTGGGACCACAGTTACAAGTGAGGTACCACGGAGCACTGGTAGAGGGACTTTCCATCCGACACGCATTAATGAATCCATTCTCCTAAGAAGAATTTATTTCTTAGAATGGTCAAGAGCCTTTTATTGAACAGTTAAGTTTACAGTCAGGTATTCAACCTGCCAGATGGGCACTATGGTAACATTAATTACCATTTTATTTAGCTAAAATTTGACCTATCAGAATATCAACATCTTTCTCTTCTTCAATGTTGAGGAATGGGAACAAACCTTTGTGTGACTGATTAGAGAGATTGTATCAGGAAATACATTGCTGGACCCGACCAAAACTCTCTAGAGCCACTATTCTTGCATCTCTGCAGAGCACTTCCAAAAGAAAACACAAATCTTGCATGTTTTCCCAGGTCCTTTAAGCTTCTGAGCACAAAATTATTCTATATCCTCACCCAGCATTGAAAAGACCTGTATTTCATTCAGTTATAATGCACAGAACTGTAGTCTGAGCACCTGCTAAACATCTGGATAAGGTTTGGTGGTGGTACATTTACACCACCCAGTACCTTGGAGGGTGATCCATAGGTAGCTAGCATATACACTAATGCAATATGGATCTTAAATGGGCTTGTTCATTCCTATGCTGCCAATCTTCCATGCTAGCTTCCTGGACGTATTTAACTTTACCAAAACTAAACAAATCTTTGGACAGTTGAATTGACACAAGCAGATGTTGCTGAGATGTTTTGCTCCTGCTTGCTTTGGCATCGTGGCTACTTGAAACTTCTTGAGCAATTGCAAAAGATAGCTAACGGCTGGAAGAGCGTTAAAACATCTTGAATTGGAATTCAGAGCACTGAGAACTCACAGGTATACGGAACAAACTTCAAGCAGTAAAAGATATAGTACACCTATAGGGCCCTTACATCACATAGTAATGTTTCTCTGATCTCACAAAAGCCCTAGTGGAAGTCATTATATACTCCTGCTAAGCAATCCATTACATTTTGAAACAGAAAACACCATGTTTGCTGTGGACAAAAAAAAATAATGCCAATAGATATACGCATTTGAAATCAATGTTACCACAAGATGTCACTCTAAACTTTATTTAGAGGGTTTAACTACTTCAACTTTAAAAGAGCTCAAAGTTACTTTTTTTCTAAGTGTATTATTTTCTTCCACACTGCACTTACAAAACTTAGACCACAAATTAATTGCTATATGCTAAAAACCACTAAACAAACATGAGAAACGCAGTCTACCCCACCAAACCTCACTGGTAAATCCTCAAAAGGCAGGCTGGGTATGAAGTGATAACGAGAATAAAAACAGAACACTCTTTTGGTTTGAGAGGTTAAAGAGAAAAAAGAGTGAAGTTACAGTCCCCTTCAAGACTGGAGATAAAAAAATGACTCAAGAAAATGCAAGAGTTGGGAGAAAATAGCCAGCAAACATTTCAAGTCTGTCTCACTGTAATTAGTTGGATTTCTCCTGCTATCAAATCACTGTCTGTTTTGAAAGATACTCCCCCACAACTATTCCTCCTCCTATCTGCAGGTTCTTGGATTCTGGGAAGACGGTGAATCTCCCAACAAATTCCCATATTCATATATATGAATATGTATATATGTAAAATATGCAATTACATCATGTAGATATAGATGCATATATATATTATTGTGACTATATGTCATTTGTATGTAAATATGCATAATTATAAATATTATATAAAATATCAGAATTTTGGTGGGAGAAGCCAACAAAGGGTACTCAAGCCACATCTGCAGTGGAAGCAATCTACCAATAGGTAGACAGGACAAAAATCAGACCTAGGAGAAAGGAAGTGGCACCTTTGGTATCATCAGCATCATAAGCTCAATCAGCAAAGGCTGTTGTGAAAGTGCCCAGCAGTTTTGATCTTGGTTTAAAGCATGTGTTATCAATATCATCACACAGTGGAAATTGTGAAGAGCAGCTCTTTTTACTACCCTTAAAGTCTAGGAAATCACTATGAAAAATTACCTTCAAAACACTGACAAGGTTGTAAAGTTAGCTCCCAAAGCTAGAAAGTGTCAGATTTTAGGTATATGGTCACAGACTGTTCTTCCCTCTGCTCTGACATTTCAATCAGTATACAGAACGGGCCTCCTCTGGGAAAGCTGTCTGAGCAACCTTTGTACCATTTATCTCAGGAGCTCAAAGGCTGAGAGTAATAAGAAGATTTCTTGAAGGTTCTTTATCTTAAGAGCATTAAATGTTACCCTGGGAATTAGATCCTATCCCTGACTCGAACTGATAGTCTCACTGCAGTCAGGAAGTCACATACACTGTATTTTTCAAAAATTATTACCCATCAGACGATCCTCGTGTATTAAGTACCCAAAATGAGACACTGGGAGAGTCTTGCTGAAATAGTGACACTCCCTGTTGCAGCTGGAGCTGAGGTCAGACATTAGAAGCAGTGCATGTGATGATGTATCAGGTCAGGAGTGCCTCCAAGTAGGCTTTTCAAAGAAGCAGATATTTTTACCCCTATTTCTCACGGCTTCAGTACCACCTCTGCAGCATAGAGATACAACCAACTCATCACAGGTAATGGGAAAGCTTAAATTAAATACTTGCTCATGAGCTGAATCCTGCCCCTTCTGCACACTGGATGAAGCAGGAGTTTTGAAACAAAAAGGAGTCTGAGGTCAAATAAATAGGAAGTATTACACTTGTATGTACGTACAGGAATTAAACTCAGTTTGCGGAAACCAGCTCAGTTATAGCACTGCCCTCTGATCACTTACCTCATTCTCTTCTTTTCACAGTTTGGAAATACTACATCATTTCTGCATAACATAGCATAATGATAATTATTATAAAAACCATTTTCTATTTCTAACACCTGGGATTTTAAGCAATAGTGCCTTAATCAGCTTCCTCAGCAAAACCTCAGAACCACACAACTATGATGACAAAATGGAGACAGAAAAGAACAAATGAAAGACATAAATTCAGCCTTCTTTGCAAGGAGCATGTAATTGCCTCAGTGTCAGATCAGGGTGACAGAGCATCACAGAAAAATGGACCCCATGACACAGTAAACAGGCAATGGGAATGAACAACACAGTCTGCAGCATTTCTTGTCAAGATATAATTTAATATTCAACAGAGCTTCAAAGTACAGAATAATATCTGAGAAAACTACAGTAGAAGTTTGAGATAAATAGGATAGCTATGGTGGTTACCTGCTAATATATATATATATGTTTTTATTTAAGTGTTATAAATTTAGACATATATACTTACAAATATATACAGGTTTGTATATGTAAGATTAACTAGTTTACTTTCATGCATCTTATTATTCTTATTCAGTGCTCAATCCCAATGGCATTTAAATCAGTGTTTTTCACTGACTCCCACAACACTGGAAGCACAGGGTTAGAGAAAAAAAGAGTACTGAGATCCCAAAATATCCACAGAGGTGACACCAGTCAATAAATTTGGCTTATTTATAACAGCTTTGAGTAAAAAAGTATAACACTTCAAGACTAAAATGTTTCTGTGATTTCAAAATTACCATGCAGTATCTTAAAAATTTATATTCACTTAAAAATCATATGACAGTCTAGCCTAAAATGACTCTGCAGATCAAAACATTAGAGTGGGAGAACAGCTCTGCTATTTTAGAGACAAAAATAAACATTGGGATTAGTGATGGAACAGCTTGCTCCAGATTATTTTCTTCCATTTTATTAGTAGATGTACAAACTACATTAGCAAGATAAATCCAGTCTTTCTTTCTTTAACACAAAAAAATCAACTATCTCATTGTTCTTTTATATTCTGTCAGCTTGAAAAAGGAGACTACATTATTCAAAATAAAACAAGATTATCTAAATGAATCTCTTAATAATTTGTCTCTAGTTCTCATCACAAACCAACAATAAAGGGCTATCCTTTTTTAATGCAAAAAGAAAGAAAAGCTTCACAATGGGACAGCAGCCACACAGCAACAGCTGCTGCAATTGCATTTTATTAATTGTAATTATACAAAGAATCCATATGGCCAAGATGCACTTTAAAATTTAGAAACAAAAAAAAACCCCAAAAATACTATAGGAACAAAAAATGGCTTTTATTTCTTGCTGGATATTGAAAACCAACCATCTCAACTATTATCACGTTGCCCATATTAAAAATGGTTTATTTCCAGTGCACAGCTTTTGCATTTTGAATAAGTCCTCAAAGCTTTTAAATTATTGTCTGAGATGTAAATGCTATTGTTCATGGGTTAAAAGGCAGCAAAACACGAGCGGAGGGTTGCTTTAGGATTACATGTGATTATGTATTACCCAGGTTGTTTCAGTGCTGTAATCGGTTTCTTCTTGTACACAGATAGGCTGAGAATCCAGATACAGACCTGGGCTGGGATTCTGTATTTTTCAGTTAATCAGCATTCACTCCCATAAATGTAGGAGGTATCAGTGCTTTGGTTTGGGGTTGAGGTCTTTTCTGGTAATTCACAAGCTCTTAATATTTAAATACTTTAAAACAAAAACTGATTTGGGCTACCCACACAAGATTCCCACATATTTGCACACATACCTTCCCTCAAGGTGGAAAACAGCCAAATTACTTTAATATTAAGAAGCTCTTATGGGACAGCTACTCGCATCTCCACATTGGCCAGCAAGAAGAGGGAGCACCATGCCCCGGCTCTATTTGTTCCTCATCTCTAACCAGTAAGTCTCAAAGGCTAAAGCAATTCTGAGATTTTCAGAGATACAGAAATATTTCAGCTCCCCCATCACAGACACAACTAATTAAAACTGGGTAATGTTTCACACCTCACTGAAACACACATATTGCCCGGAGAGGTTGTGGGTCTCCTCCCCAGGAGATACTCCAAAGCCACCTGAACACAATTCTGAGTGACATGCTCTAGGGGACCCTGCTTGAGCAGGAAGATTGGACTAGGTGACCTCCAGTAGTCCCTTCCAACCTTACCCATTCTGTGAGTCTGTGAAACTCCCCTCTCTGGGTATCTTCAGTCTGATTCCTCTATATTAACATGATGTCTGTGTTTTTCCTGCATGTGCATCCTTCTGCCAGCTCTCACTAACTAACTTTGAACCCTCTGCCCAACACCAGTGCAATCTGATAGAAGTGAAGAAGTCTCATCTCCTCCAAAGGATAACAGGATTGGGAATAATTAGATGAGATTGAAAGAAATGATAACATAGGAGAAATTGCACTGCCATGGAAGCAAAACCAGCAATGGGACAAAATCCACTGGAAACCAGTTACAACAGATCTGCTTTTTTCCTTTTTATTTTTTTTAGCAAATGGCTCACTCCATGTGACCAAACTTTCACTGGAGAACCACGAGGGTTAGTTCCTAAAGCTGGCTACAATCCAGTGCCCGGCTCTTAGAAAGAAAAAAAAAAACAAAACCCACACAGCTTCAAACCATCCCAAAGATCCAGTGTTGCTACCTTTAGCTCTTTTGAGAGAAAGCACAAATTTGCTTACTAAGAGAATTGGACTTCAAGAATAAAAGCAGCTGCAGCTGTCTTCAGGCAAAACAAAAGCTGCCCTTGAATTTAAATTTCAGTTCTGCTGTAATTTATGCTGAAACAAAGAAAGATGCCAGTTTGGGAAAGTAGCCCTCTGTGCAGAGTAATAACAGGCTTCCCCATTGTCAGAGATGTCATTTGAGCGTCTCAAATGTGACAGAGCACTGAAGAGGTTTTGCACATTTCTTTTGCTTCTCGACATTTGTAATACTCAGGGAGGGTTTCAATATTTTTAGATACGACTACAGAAAAATCTTTATTTCTCAGTCAGGGAAGGTCTGAATATAAATCTCTGGAAGAACGACTTCAACACATGATCCCAGGCAAGTGAAGTCAATGGGGGTTTTATTCTTTGACTTTATGAATGCTGGACTCAGGCCCCCAGTGAGAGGATTGCCTAATGTCCCTGGGCTGGACACAGGCTTGGCTTGGCTTAACATGAAAGGAATTCAGTGTTTTTACAGGAGGTGAAATAGCCTGACATGGCCAGAAATCAGCTCACTGAGGCTAAGTCTAGAGTGCACTGACATAGGAGATCAGTGACCTTACATTCAGGAGCACTGCAAGTAGCTAAGCACACCAAACATATGAGTGGGCTAAACACAACTCCTGAGCAAGCTTGGCAAGTATGAATAGGTAACACCCAGTTGTGCTCTCCTGAAAGGTTTCCCGGCAGATTAATTCATTTCATGTCCTTTTAGTCACTGAAACACTGACAAATCACTATGTGCTGAAACATTTCCTCCTGTGAACTGGGAAAGATGGGCAGTAGCAAGGGTCACCATCGCCTCAGAAAGGTGACTGTCAACCACGTTCTCCATTTGGATACCCTCAACGCTAGCACCTTTGTCAGGAACCTTGTGAAAATGGACATTGCCTTGTTTTTTTGTGGTGCCACAAATGACACATCTTATTTCTGCTCAGAGGAAGAAGTACAAAAGAGGTCTTGGTGGTTGTGAAGAAAAGCCTGAAAATATGACACCATTGTTTTCTTAAAGACAGATCATAGAAGCAGACAGTAACAACTTGCAATCTTTTATAGATTATTTCTATGCATTTTGTGCAAATTTCAGCACAACTATGTATGACTAGCACTGTATTTCTGAGGTGTTGAATGATCCTGATATTTCCTCTGACAACTATAATCATTCTTCCACACCTAATTTGGTACAGGCTCCATCTCCAGCCCAGGACTGTGACGCAGGTCTGCTTTTCCCACCATTCTCGACCCACCTTCTTCCCTCTAGTCTCAAATTTCCTTCCCACTAGCTAAAGAGTTTCTCCTTAAATACAACATGCCTAAACAAATTCCTTGTCTTCCCACTAATTGTCTCTGCATTCTTCTCTCTATATGGTCAACAGCATAATTATTCTTCTCAGCCTACAAATGGCATGGGGATATTTTCACCATTATTCTTAGTTGACATGCCTGGCTATGTCTATCAGAATCTTTCCCATTTTTCATTCTTAGTGTTTTCCTTTTATGACAGTGACATGTTCTAACAGCCCATCATTACTCCTATGATAGGTTCCTCTCCAGTCTTTTCTCGTATCTAAACTGCCCTGAAATGTAATGATGGCCTGAACTGCAAGAGTCAGTCCCAGCTCACAGCTTTGTAAACACCAAGGTCAATCAAACCAAGATAAATCCATAAGAAACCAAGCTCTTGGCTTGCTTCATGCTTGCTATAATTTGCCTTTGTTAAAGGCTATGCTACTTTGTAATAGGTACATACATCCTAAAATAATTAAAGCAAAGGTCTAGCTTTGGCTCTCTGAAACATCCTTCTTATATTCCCTATCTGTCCTATAGCACCTTACAGCAATATGAAAGATCACAAGATTTAACTAGATCCCTGGAAGTCTGGATACTAACACTACTGAGTTATACTGCCACTTCATTTATACAAACTTTTAACAGAAAATTAATAGGTGATTGCAGGAGAATCATCTGGATTCTTTTTGACCTGGTTTAAAAAACAGTATCACTCTTTTAAGATGGATTGTTATAACATGGCTTATTTAAAATGCGTTGAATGGAGTAAAGAGTCTAAAAAATCCCTTTTGCTAAAAATGCAAAATTATATCCTAAGTCTCTACGTACATGATGTGGCACAAATGAACGGTAAATTCTGTAACCCTTACAGTAATTAGACACCTAGTTCTAGCCATGAGAGGGGAAAAATGGTCAACATTTTCAACCTTTCTCATTAAAGCGCAAAAGTCCAGTGTTTACTACAGCGATTTTTAAGATGAGAGCTTTTAGAACATTCACATTATTTTGCAAAAATGGTACAATAACATTTAAAAGAAAAAAAAAAGAAGAAGGTGATGCAGATTTTAATTGAAAATATGCTGTTTTAAAATTCAGGCAAAGTTACGCAAGCATGAGAAAAAAAAGAATGGTTTCAAAGTCCTCAGGAAATACGTCATCCAATTCAGATTGGGTTTATCCGAATTTTAGAAAAACCTATTGAGATTAGTTTTACCTAATACTGCATAAGATGATTACAGTTATTTGTGGCACTTTAATTCCTGCTAGAAACAAAATGATGTTTTATAGAGATGTATCTACAGAAAAAACCCAAACAACCCTGACATAAACCTCTTTCATCCATTCTCATTCCACAGAACTGCTTTCTAAGCTGCAGAATCATGCACTTTTCTTAATGAAATGAAGGCTAGACAAATATATAGCAGAGGTTTCCAGAAATAAATTGTACTAAAATATGTATTGCACTATAAAAACTGATTAAGTTTCATGAAGAACAGAATTGGAACAAGAAATGTTTAGTTGCTTTGACACATCCAGATGACTATTATTACTCCCTTTCATGATTTCCCTTTTTTATTTCAGTACGATGGCTCCAAGATGCCCCATTATGAGACAATCCCAACAAATGAGGCATTTGGATTTCTGGAGGTTTCATTTCCTCTTCCTTGCAGGGTTTTAAAAATGTTCATACCAGAAAAACATGTGCTACAATTTGAGAGGACTTTGTGATTTTAATATCATCTAACTACAGATGATCCTACAAAAAGCAAAAATCCTTACAAGTTCATAACAACAAGCATAGCTCCTCATTGCACATAGAAGAATTGGTAAACCCCTTCTCGTGAAAAAAATCTGGAATTAACTTAAAAGTAATGTCAATTTAAATACATGCTCTTCCCCTTGCATGCTTCTTCTGAAGAGTCACTCCTCCCTCCTCTTAGGGCTGGATTTTCAAAGCATTGTGTTTGGGCCACTGGAGTGTAAATGGGACTCCAGGGACTGCGGCTCCACATGTCACTTTGGAAACGTGCCTCTTAGCAACTAATTCAGCTGTAACCAAACACAGCAACTCTAGCAAGAAGTCCAGCAACAAGAACAGCCCGAAGGGAGAAGGAAATGCTTTTGAACCCAAATTAAAATGTTAAAGGACAATCCTTCAATAATCCTTCTGTAAATCACTTAGAAAACTTTTTCTTACGTAATTGTACTGGCTTCTTGAATGTGTAGAATATACACATGAAAAATATTGAATCCTCTTTTTTCTCATGTTACTCCACTGTTCAGTAGTCAACATTTAATATTTATGAAACACACTGAAGATAAAAATAGTCATGTACATATTGAGAACCCAAGTTCAAAGATAGTTGGATCAAATCACACAAGCATAAATTTGAGAATAAAAGGAATTAGAGAATGTTAGATTTGAAAAGTATCTCTCATATAATTACTTTTCTTTACCTGTTCTTGTTATACTCAATTTAAGACATTCTACAGATTTTTAAAGCCTTTTGGAAGTTAACAAGAATTGAACACACACTTAAAAGATGGGCATGGTTACAACAGCTGAATTTATTTGTAAAGGAATCAAATTCTACTAAAGTTGTAGGAGCTATGAAAACTGAATTTGGCACATAAAATTATGTTAACTTTACACCTGGTAGGAAAGTACATGTCTGCATTCGGTAGCAGTTACAGTCTAAATATTCCAAAGGTCAGTCATTTCTGGATAAAATCAATGTTTGACAGCTGTAAACGAGACAGAGATTTGGAAAGCAATGAACACTCAGACTCTGAAAATTAAATCTAATTAAGAACAGGCACAGAAAAATGTATGCTTTCAAGACCATTAGACATTCTGTAAATATAAAAGACAAAGGAACATTAGCAGTACAGAACTTAGAAAGAGACCTGAATCTCCGCATTAAGTATTCCTTTGAGTGGTGATCTAATTTATAGATGAATAGAGGAACCATGACATGACGCTAACACAGATGTCATGGAAGTGGGGTTTTTTAAAATACTGACTATGCAAGAACCTCATTATGGATTGTGTAATAACACCATCTACCACACTTAAAATACTGGTGAGAGGTCACCCTTTAGTATTGTTCCAGAACTGAGAGCAACAAAATAACCAAACAAATGTAATAATGAGAGACTTTGAACACATCTCACAATTCCCAAAACTCTTTTATAAAAGGAAGCATTAAAGAACTAGGAAAAGACATCCAAAGCCCCACAAATTAGAATGCTATCTGACTTCTGTAACACCATGCTCCTCATTCTGGTATTCTGGAAATCAAAGGATGTAATTTCTTCTTTGGATTGAACCTTAATGTAGCTATAATCACTGTTTCATTTCTGACATATGTAATACATCAACAGATATTGCAGTGTAGCCACACACAAAGCACACATGTTGTTAGACCACTTTGACGGAGTACTTCAAAGTACTGCAGAAGTAAAAGTACAGCTAATGTAATTTCTGTGACTGTGTATTTCTTCAGCATGTACTTTTACATCCACAGTCACCTTCATAAAAATAATCTTTTTTTTCCTTTAGTTCAAATCTATTTACAACTATTTCATACATACCATTCAATTATGAATCTATTCCCTTTTTTAAAGCATACACAGCAATTAAAATTATATAGGGTTTATAAAATAAAGCTAATAATTTTAAAGAAGCTGAGAAAAATTGCAAGTAAAAAAGTTCTAACATTAATTAATTCTGTTTGCAGGAAATATTAGAGACTGGTAAGACATATTTTTCATAAATTCTACAGAAATTCCTGAAACGATTCCTGGACCTCCATCGTCTTCACAGTAATAGTGGATTATTGATGTATTTCTGTTTGCATGATATATAATCAAAACTTTTCCCTAACTGATCCTGATTGCAGCTCTGCAAGGGGTAGAGCTGATACTCTGGCTTTAAAGGGTCATAACTTGGAGGCATATGTGCTTCCATAAAACACCATTTGTGTTAAGAAATGCTCCCTCCAGGCTAGTTCTGCACAAAATGTACAGGTGTTTGTGAAGGAATAAAACACCAACAGGAAAATACAATGTGAGCAAGGGGGCAGAGAGATGTACACCAAGGAGATGCACAGTTGCTGCCACCAGTTCCCATGACTGGCAGCTCAGGCATGGCACAGGGAACAAAAGGGATGATACAGCAACCAGGTACCTCCCTGAACTCAAAACCATAGTATATTATTTTTATATTATTTTATATAAAACTCAAAAATGCCAAGCACTCGATTTTAGTATAATTTACAAGGTGCAGTAGGAATTTTCAGGTAAATGGAAGAAAGATTGAGCACCAATACACCAGCACATCTCTGTGAACACTGCAACATCACGTGAATGGGAATATCCTGCCAGTTTCAGCTGCGTCCTGGACCAATTTTCTTGACTCACTTTTTAGTTTCTATGCTGACACTTCTTCCAAAAGCATAATGCAAAAGACACAGATATTTCAAACGCTACTTGGTGCCAGAGAAATCAATGAAACTTTGGCCATTTACCTGTGAAGATGGCTTCATCTTCAACTTTGCATAAATAGTTATATCCTACTCTGGTTCAGTATCTTCCATTAAGCAAAGGAAAGCAGCAAGGTTTAGGAATAACCATTCAATGCTTTATCTTGCATGAGTATTTTGTTACTCGTTCTTTCTTTATAAGTAAGAAAATACCTTTGAAATATCAGGACAATGAGTTTCCCCACAGAGAACCTGGAAGGATCATCTCAACATGCTGTTCATTGTAAACACAAATTAAATAGTGACTAGTAAGAAAGTTACTAGGTCTGACCTAGCTCTGGCCACCAAGAGCATCCACCTAGTATTAAACAGTATTACCTACCTAGAAGTGCCTGAAACAAGCTGCTCTTAAAGATGCCCATCACCTTTCTGATGGCTTTTTTCAGTTGTTGCTCTTCTGGCTTCCGTAGTTTTTTACAATATTCTTCCAGCAGCACTAAAGCTCGGTCAGTATCTAAAAACAAACAAGTACAAAAATATCCTCATTGGTTCTGGAAAGTATTTAAATGCTCAAATAGTAACTACACATCTTGAAAGGCGTTGTTCACATAGGTAAGAAACATTTACAATGAATGTTCAGAGAATCATACAATCACTTAAACTGGAACAGACCTACAAGGTCATCAAGTCCAACTACTAAACCTCCACCACCGTGTTCCACACCAAACCATGTCTCCAAGTGCCACGTCCACATGCCTTTTGAATACTTTCAGGGATGGTGATGTTGCTGCATTCTGTCATTAGCTGTATGCTATGAGCAACATGGACAAAACTGCACGCCTGAGATCTCCCTGCAAAGGGAAAATGATCTTTTGAGCAGCATCTACAAGTGTTCAACTGTCATTCAACCAAAACCAGCTGGAAGCTATGAGGTTTGGACCAAATTACAACTTGCAGAAGCTACAAAATTATAGAAAATAACCATGATGGATACCCATGAAGGAAAACTGGCCTTAAAACACATTCAGAGAAGACATGAAAGTGTTTGCTTTGCATGTGCAGCACTCTATTCTCTCTCCCCTGAATACCAAATTTGTATCTGAAAGGCAGGTGTCCAAGGGCATGGTTAGTTTTGGGGTTTTTTTCTGTTCCCTCAATGCATAAAATTGCTATCTACCTCTTTGGTAAATGAGACTTTCATCCATGTGCTGGCTCAAATGGAGCAATCCAGCCTTTCTGTAAGAGCCCAGAGAAACAGCTCTGTTTCTCCTGCTGTTATTATCTTTGTGTAGTCACTTGCCAAGAGCATGAGTGACATATAAAATTGTATGAAATCCAAACATCACCATCCAACTTTTATCTGCATGCACATATATAAAAATATATAGAATCATAGAATCATTACAGTTGGAAAAGACTTCCAAGATCATCGAGTCCAACCTTATGTTATGTTACAACACATACATAGGAAGATTAGGGAGCATGTTATAGCAGTGTAGACATGTGTATAATGAAGGAGCTCACAATTCTCCGCTTCAATTTCACCTTGGCGGGTCTCCAAGAGAAACACCTGAGAACTGTCCCTTGGGCAGGTAAGGGTTAGGCAATTGCCTTGTTTTCACCTAAAGCTGGCAGTGCACTTAGACCACTTATAACCCATAGAGAGAGATCAGCTCTTTTAGCCAGGTCACAGTACCCAGGTTGGGCTCCCATCACAGATCATCCAAATCAAAAGCACAGCCATGAAACAAAGCTCTGGATCCAAGCGGGATACAGTTAGGGTATTCTCCACAAATGTTTGGTTATAAAGAACTGATTCTGCATGTGAACTCAGCTTCTTTTGCCTTGAAAACCCCAATCACAACATATCTTTCACTGACCTCGTGACTGTGCCTGATTCTCCTGTACTTTTGCTGATACACTGAAAGTTCTGGCTGCCCTCAACAAAACAGACACTAATTTAAATCATGGGTTGGAATCAGTCATTCACCTTCCCCCAAGTACAGACAGGCATATGTAATGAATACATGACTATTTATATTAAAGTGAAGCAGCAGAGTGGTGGAAAACCACTGCAAAATATCCAATACGGAGGAAACTTTTTAGAAGCGGACTATCTGAGCAATTAGGAAAATGGGATTTAAATGCCTATTCCAAACCAGAGATAGCACTCCTTCCTTTTAAGTGACTTGGTGAAGCATGCTGGCATCCCCTCCTTCACTAATCACTCCTTTCCTAAAATGCATTGTTCCTATATATATATATATATTAAAAAAAAAAAAGAAAAGTAGTATCCTTTAGGGGTATGAGCAGAGTTTTTATTTTCACTGAAATCATTCTTTTTCAATTCCTCAAGATGAAAAAAAGCCTATTTTTGGTTGACCCCAAAAGAGTCCTAAACTCCACAAACTGAACAACCAGCAACAAAGCACAGCTCTAGTGTTAAATCTAAATCCCAGATAAATCCCAGATCAAGTAATTATCTTCCTGCCTCATTTGCCTCTCTAGCTTTAATAGGATACATTAATTTCTACTCCATCCCTAAGTTCCACCACTGAGTTGCAGCCTTTTCCCCGCACAATCTAACTTATCAGCAGTGTATCTCGTTTTCCAAATAGCTTGTGATGGGTTGCATGTGCTGGTAGATCCAGTCAAGATCCTCTGCTTCTGCTGAAAGCTACCACTGACGTTCTGGTAACAAGAGGAGCCATATCTTGACCAAGAGTATTTAGCATGTTGGGCAGGGCAGCTGTGTAACCACTGCTACTGGAGCACTCCTGTAAATCCAAAGGGTTTATGGAGACTATTCAAACCTCCAGTCAATTTGGTACTAGATTAGGCTTTCAAAAAAGCAACTTTCAGCCTTCTTGATGAACTTTCCTGGTTATAAATAACTCAGAACTAGATCTTCATATGGATTTGACAGTATTTAGCATGCTGGGGGATAATCCTGTCAGCACCAGCACAGCACATTTATACCTCTGCACAACAGACAGCAAGACAAAATAATGTAAGAAAATGGCATGTCTGAAGAATGCTGAGTACTCTCCCCAAGATAATAACCATTGTCAACTCCCAGTTATACCCAAAATAGATGAAGACATCCAGTACTTTGTCTTTTGGGCCTAACAGCTACAAAGCTTAAATACCATTTGGCTGCAAGAATGAACTGCCTCCATTGCAGCACAATAGTCGAATAAGAGCCATATTCCCTGCCACCCAAATTAAACCGAAGTTCCTTAAACTTAACTCACACATATTCTTTTCATCAAGAAGAATGGGAGATCAGAGACTGGATCACCGTATGTATGAGACTACAATATCCAATGAAGCACAGAGTTAATTTTTAAGAGCCAAAATAAGTCCTGTACCTTATAGTCAGAGTATATGATAAATGCAACCAAAAGAAAACTTTGCTCTATGATACCACTATTCTTCAGTACTGATACCAAAACCGAATTCAAGCAAGACCACAAATACATAGAGCACACAATTTAATATATCAAGTGGTGGGGCTCTATGTGGTTCCTGAGGAGGTCTTTTGTCTGAGAAAAAAACACCACTGAAAAGTCAGTTTCAGCTGTGCCCCATGAGGTCTGCTGAACAAAGTTCTAGGCTTTTTTACTGCTTCTTTGCATATTATGATACTAATTTTTAAGTGATCTTATTGACTTTGAAAGATGGCTTTGACAAGAACCATTCAGAAGATACAGTCCTAGAAAAACTCACACATATTCTAGACAGTAAATGCATTATTGTTTAAATAAATCATACTCAAAACATCTTAATACAATTGTAAGAAAAATGTCTTTAGGAATAAGACAGCTTTACGGTCCTACAATATCTTGTCCAAAACGTTATCAGTTAATCCAAACTAACAATGCTCTAAATTTTCTTGCTTTTTCACTCCATATTTTTTTTAACTGGTTCAGGAATGTTTGTGGTTTATGCTACTGATTAGGGAATGGGTAATTGCTACAAAACAGCAAATCAGGGACATGTGACTGAAACAAAACTGTAGAGCACTAACTTTGCTTATTGGATTTCTTTGGAAAACTTTTCTTCCTCCCTCAATTTAAAGTTTTACCACACAAGAAATTACTTAATTTTTCTTCTACAGAATGAGTCTCTGCTTAATGTAATGTATTGATCTATGGAAGAATCCAAAAAAAAAAAAAAGCAATTCCTTTCTTTGGAGTTATTATTCTAGAGGGATCACTAGAGAATACTCCACACTTTATAGTCCTCACACTGTATAGGCATCACCTGTTTGTGATATCAATTTTTAAAGCTCCATAAATAAAGATTTATGCTAGACAGCTCAAAAAATCTGTTGAGGCAATGCTTATACATCTGATAAAACATAAAAAAATTGTATAGAAAATGCTTTGCTAATACAACCCAAGTTATATTTTAACAAAATGTAACTTCTGTATATCTTACGGACAAAAAGTTTTCCAAGGATACTGTCAACAAGAAATGAAGCCATATATACAAGCACATACAGTATAAGGTGCATTATATATCAGGAGAAAAGAAATTCTCACCAATAAAAAATTTTTCCTTAAAGCATTGCTATTAAAATGTAAGCTACACATAAGAAAGACTACATTTGATGAATACACATAATTAAATTAATTCTGCAATTAATTTAGCATCTACTTTGATGAAATGATGTAAAAATCAATTCTATTTACTTCTCAAGGTCCATGTCCAAGATCTGGATGCCACTTGTAATACTAAACAGTGCCTTTAAGCAGAAGGATTCCCCTCCTCTGATGGTTTGTTTCCGGGTCTTTGCCATGCTCTCATGTTTTTCAAGCACATTTTAGAATCACTGAAACTCCATACAGGCAAGGAGACAGAAAAAAATGAGCTTCACTTTTTTCTGTGAGAGTGTAACAAGTGGGCACTTTGGTTTTGAGTCCATGAAGGTGTTCAGATGACTGGAAATCATACGGGATTTCTGTATACAAAACCCAAGTTAAAGGCTTACATGGTGCACATACATAGTGCTTGTGAGGACACCCATACAACTGCCAAGTAAAGAAAAGCACATAAATGCTGTAAAATCAAAATGTCATTATTTTAAGTACACTTTTTACACTGGTCTAGAATAAACTCCACAGCTGTGGCACTATAGTCAAACAAGGTCTGTGGTGCACTTTGAGTTAGTTACGTGTACACTAGTTTGACCCTGTAGACCCAATGCTCAGTGATTACTTAAGGGAAACATAAACTGCCCTGGGAGCTGTACTTGCTTGAAGGCAGCAGGATTGCAGGTCACTTACGAGCTGTTTGAGTTTCTCTAACTATACTCACTACAGCATTTACAGCATAGTCTTGGTCAAGTTGAAGCACTGCAGCTCTGCTGGTGTGGAGGCAGTTGTGTTGATTAAAAAGTCATTGATATATACTGTGCCTTCATATGGCACCAAGGATGACACACCATGCCATCTATGGGAACAGCTATAGGATACAGGAAACAGTTTTTCTAAGTATCTCCCAGATGTTAATTCAAACCTTTTATCCTTTAGATGAAAACAAAGATATCTGGAGAAAATTTAGGTTTATACATAAATTTCAATAATTAATTTGGAAAAGATTTGACTAATGGGATTAATTGAAACCATACAGGAAAGTTAAAGTGATTCAAAACCTGTCTCCCAGCAGCATCATTTTCAAAACTCCTCAGTCAAGGGTATGTTGAATGATGATGACTCAAACCAAAGAAACAGATAATGGAAGCTCCACGTAACTCAGGCAGATGTTGTTATGGCTATAAATATGAATATATGGCTATTTTCAAGCCATTAGAGCTCTTTCTGGCCACAATAAAGCCATATAGGCTGAACTCTATATGGACCCATATATGAAACAGGCCAGGACCAGTAACTGATTTTGCACTCAATTTGTTATTGTTTGAACACCCACAGCCTGCTGAGATTGCCTGCTGTCTTCCACGGGAGTATGATCCTCTCACCCAAATCCCGCTATAAACCAAAAAAATGAGAATACGATGTCAAGCTCAGCAAGTTCTGCTTTGTATGTGGAAATCACAGTCAGATGGCTAACAGTGCCCTGCACCAGCACAAAGCAGCATCAGACAGCCATTGCCTCTCAGAGAACCAAGTCTACCATAGTCTGTCAGTAAGTTTATAATGACACATTTCTTTCCTCCCACTGGCATCAGGTTGTGAATGAAAGGATTTCTGGAGTGCAGCAGAATGGAAAAATATTGACTTACATGAAAAACGTATTTGTTTCATCAGTGAGAGATGTTTAACATTAACTGAGATCTAACCCTGACTGAGTTGACAAGATTTTGACAAGGTTTTAATATCAATTCTTTTTTTCCTCCTAATTTTATCTGCTCCTTTTTCTAAGATGGATTTTGATTACTTTCTGACTTTCAAAGTATGCTGCATAGGTGATTTTTTTTAAAAAAAGAGAATACCAATGCATTTCAGAATACCCTTTCCAGGTTTTGGACAACCAGAATTGGGAGAATGTAGGGCACTGAAGCTGGAAAAGGCATGAAGAATGGAGGAGTAAAAACACAGAAGCCAAAACAGAAGTGAGAAATGGAACCAGAGCACCAGAAAAGAGAGAGAGTGTTCTCAGTGAACTTTGCTAACTTCAGAAGAAAAGGATCTCAAAAACTACTTTTATTTTGGAGAGTTCACACTTTCATTTAGATGACCACTGACAAACCTCTGAGATCTGACGTCTGAGCAGACACTGTTCTCTGCCTCAATTATTTTAGATAATAAATAAAATTTTAGATGTCTTGATTTGATTTTCTTCTCTGGAAAGTTCAAAAAATTAAAATGAGTTTCTACAGATAAGCAGGAGGGGATGCAGTGGTTTATAAGAAATTTCCGGGCAACCTGCCTTGGGATGGATCCAAGTCGAAGCCACCAACCAGTACCTCATTTACTTTTCCTAATCCTCACACACAACAGCAAAGATAAAGGACTAAATCCTGCAAATACACAATGCTCTATGCACACAGCGGAGATGTAAAAAAGTCAGTTAAATTTTAGAAAGGTGCAGGAAACAGTACACTAAGATAGTTGAGAAAAACACAGACTGTAGGCTCCCATGGTTCAAAAGGCTTGAGAACTATTAGACAAATGACAATCATAAAATATTTACATATAAACATTAATATGAGAAACAAATTAATCTAGCTGACTGCACAGAGAGAAAGCAGATAGGGAATATGTGTCCCTGTATGAACCAGAAACCTCCCAGCATCTCAGGCCCTTCATATCTGCAACAGGACTTTAAGCAACAATCAAGAAAAGGCAGCATATGGGTTATGCAACCTTCGGGAAACATAAGGCATTACGTATGTGACAATCACCCAGTGTGAGGAGCACTCACAACAAACCAACAAAAGGGTTAAAAATAACAGCTCCTGAGGGTATGTATGACGTCCAAACCCATCTTCAGTCCTGCTAAGGAAAACAAGGGGATAAAAAAGGAGGGGTTAATAATTTAAGGGATTACCAGGCAGGCTTCTTTCTGAGGTTTAGGCTTTTACCAACGAGACTGGCACATAAAGGCCAACACACTGTGAAGAATTAATCTTGGACCAGTGGAGAGTCTTTCAAGGAATGATATTTAAAGTTAAGGTTGCATTCTGAGTTGTCCTCATTTTCAATTAACTGTAAAATGTGTGACATCCCTAAATTAACTACAGCCTTGATGAATTCTCTGCAAAGACTGCTTTCCTGCAAAACACAAATTTAGGAACAGTTCAGTTGTGAAGTAGTGTTGTTCTAGACCCTGATGCTGTTAGACTAGAAATGGGCCAGACTGTGAGAATTCCTATGCAAGTACAACAGCATATTTCTCAGAAAAAGGCTATATTAT
Source organism: Dendrocincla tyrannina (assembly GCA_035047865.1). NCBI lineage: Eukaryota > Metazoa > Chordata > Aves > Passeriformes > Dendrocolaptidae > Dendrocincla > Dendrocincla tyrannina. The sequence goes on along the minus strand of JAWWMP010000001.1, from coordinate 33,070,985 downwards.
ATACTTAGGTATGTTAAGGTGAAACCAGACATGCAAATGCCACAGAAAACTGGACTAGAGTGAGGACAGGCAGCTCTGCACTACAGTGTTAAAATGCATTTGTGTTATTGCAGATCTCTGTGCTCCAAACAGCTCATACAAAAGGTCGCCACTGAACCGCAGAAATTGCACAGCACTCTCTTGTTCCAGAATATCGATTTGCGTGGACAATGCAACGCAGAGGGCTAAATGCTCCGCAAGCCAGATTGCTTTGAAGGGCAGGAGTTACACCATGATGTGTCAGCTGTATTCTCTGAGACACAGAACAGACAGACACAAGAAGCCTGGAGGAGTCCTAGCAGGTTTTCAGTTCACCTCTGTGCTGTGCAGGACCCAGGCTTACACTCACCACACAGATGCCTGTCTACCTGCACTGGTAACCTCGCACAACATCCACGAGATCCCTCGCCAACTGATTTCATTGCTTGAAGCCTCAAGCAGTTTTTTCTACTATGTAATTTCCATGTTTTCTGTTATAAATCAGGACAACTACTTGTCCTCCAGATGTCAGTGTGTAAAGCAAACCACCATTATACCCTTTACAGACTCTTCAATACTCTGTGACTCGTCATGTCCCTCTCCTGCTCAGTTTTCTTTTTCCCCGTTCCAGCCTCTGCAACTTTTGTACACTGTTGACATTTCCAAAGCCTCCTATTCTCTTTTCTGGAATTAAACGTATCTTAAAGCACAACCTATGAACTCAGACTGGAAATGCAGTAATGCTATAGAACACTGACTGGTGGATGAAGCTGGACAGAAGTAACCACCACTTTTATGAAACACCACACACACATAAATGAGCAGGGAAGTGATGATGATAAAAGAGTGCTTAGGTTATTCTTTTTTCCTTATTTGCTAAGATTCAGACTTTTTGTCTAATTTACTATAAGGAAAAATGGCTCCTTAAGAAAAATTTCAGTTATCAGTTATTAGCGGCAATAACAGTTTGTTATCCAAGTATCTTTACGTTTGATTTTACAACATATAACCACACATCTATTTTGTTAAATTGCTGCATTTACACATTTTTAAAATATATTCCTTTAAACTTGACTGAGTGTACTTACCCAAGGAATAGGATAACTATATAAAAGATCAGTGACTGGCTCAGTATAAAATCACAAACTTTTCACCAGCATTTCCTGTATGATCTGTTAATCTTACACATCACACTTTACTGTAATAAGGCAGAACCCACTTATTATTAGGGGCTCACTCTGCACTCAGATTCTTCCTACCACATCACTTCTTTGAAGGGACCACAGAAGGGTATTAGCAACTGCTGATCATTGCACCAGGGTCATTAGTTTTTCCAGTGAGCTCTTTTTTCCCAGCTATGTTGAAGGTAATGTGGAGCTTGATTGTCTAGTGATCCCTTCTCAGATTTGGTGGCCTGGCTACACAAGTGACCTGTTCCTCTTTCAGACACGAAAACAAGGAGATTCTGGGGCCCTGAGACTCCTTCCAAAACTTCAGAAATCCTGCAATTACAAGTAGTTTCATCTGAACTTCTTTCTTCTGCCTTTCAAGTGTCACAATGTTAAAATCTAGATGTACAAATGCAAATGTTAAATCAACAATGCAAATATGAAGACAGAATGAAATCTGAAGCCACAATCTCCCAAAATTATGTAGCACTAAATGAAAACCTCATTTATACAGTTGAATAAATGTAAATAGATATCTTACCAGTGTAAAATTTTTAGAGCATCCCTGCTTTGAAGAGCTTACAATCTAAAAGTACGCAATACACAAAACCAGTGGAACTTGATGCATAGTTGCAAGAGTAAAAATCAGGAATTATACACTTAATAAGGCAGTTGCACAATCTTTTTTCCTTTGAAAGAACACTCAATATCAAAATTAACATAAATGTGAAAACTGGAATGAGAAAAAGCTAACAAAAAGATGTCTGGTCACGAATTAATAATTCCAAACTCATACCTGAGAGTTATTATATTACATGACAGAAAACAATGTGGTAATACAGAAAATCTGATCTAATTCAGTAACACTAATGTCTTTCTAGTGATGAAAAAAAAATAAAATTGAATGAGAGCAAAATATCTTTATTTATTACCAAAACAGGCATTATGGTCTTACACTTTCTCACATTCATGCTGGAATTTTTAATTTAAGAACCTTTGTATTATACTACACTCTCTGAGTCAATAAATAAAACATGCCTTCAGTTTTCACAAAAACATGCCTTCATGTGTTCACAACACAAAATTAATTCTACATTTGAGCATTAAACAACGGTGCCTGTAGATCTGCAAAACCTGGGTTTGGGGTTGTTTGTGGTGCTTTTGGGTTGTTTGGGGGTTTTTGTTTGTTTGAGTTTTGTTTGTTTTTTTTTGTTAAAAGCACAGCTTAGCAGGCATCCATCTGCAAGGCAGAGCAACTGTAGTGCTCAACACCTAGGACTGAACTGGAAAGTGACTTGAAATATTCCGCTGCAGCTTAATGCAAGACATGCTACACAGCCAGGAGACAGAGCAGCACTCTGAGACAAAAAGATTGGTTTCTGTTGGCAAAACCATAAATTGTCCAGATTCCCTCTTTCAGGAAGACTCTACATGATTCAATTCCCTAATAAGTATGTTTTGAAGGAAATATTAACCTCTTCAGCCAAAGTGAAGACAGACTTAAAGACAGTTGCACTAACTTGTTATGACAGAGTTTACTGCCACCAAAAATTCTTCTGGACCATATCCCATAAAAAGCAAATGTTTTCTTCACATATTTTGTATGTGAAGATTACTACTGTCAACAGCCATAAGGTCAAGGCAGCTTTGCTGGCTTTCTGGTATGAATATGGCAAGAGAAAACATGATCTTTATTTTTATAAAGCTGTTGTTTGGCACTGTGTTAATCTACAATAAATACAAGCAGATAACTACAGTGAAACAGACCTCAAATACTTTTAAGAAGCAAGAACCTGGTACAACCTGACCAAAATAAGCATATCTGAGTAAGGCAGATTTTTCTCATTTTGCTGAAGTAGGAACTGCAAAATCATCTTTTATTACATTTGGCCACTAGTTACAAATTCGGCTTTTTCTCCATAGTTACCCTCTGACATCTAACTTGGCCATCTGGAAAAAATTCAGAAGGAAAGAGAGGATGAGAAGGAAAAAGATTATGCTTACAATGCAAGACACCATTGCTTCTACTGAGTGCAGTATGCACTTAACAGGAACGGAGAAGAGGATGCACAGCTGCCTCCTGTGTCTGTATCAACACTACAGTTGCTTCCAGTGACTAACAGCACAATAATTTCTAACACTGTTTTTTCCCACAAAAATAATGAAGAGTGTTAATTTATAGCACTCATAGAACACACAGTGTCAACTCTCATAAACACAACAGATAAGGAGATGCTTCTTCCACTAAAATTTATATGACAAACTGAGACATCACCTAACTCTAATGTGGTTACCCTGTGTTTCATCTATGGGGAGAGAGAAAATGACAATTGTCAAGTAGGCAATTCAGATCTTAGGTGTGTTAAATCACCCTTTGGAGGTGGACCTCTCTCTGCTGACCCTCCAGGGGACACAAGGCAATCCTGCAGGACAAAAAGATGGCCATCCTGCATAGATGAAGCAACTAAAATGGGATGGCTCTGCATTAAACATCTGAGAAGTACCAGAACAACAGCAGAGCTGGAAAAAGAGTACAAATTTCACTGCTCCCAGTCCAGAGCCCACTCAGCTTCACAGCCTGCAAGTATATAACAAAGACTTGCTCTGTATAAAGCCTGCTCCTACAGCCCTTTTGTGTGCAAAATACTTCACTGTTTGTCACAGCGGAAACATTGTCATATTTAAATCAAAGCTTTGTGGTGAAGGCTGGCATCATTTAGAGAGCAATTTTCCGACCCTTGTTTGTTTAACTCTTGGAAATTTAAAACTGTTCTTTCCACAGTCTGTAAACATTACCTAAACTTTGCACTGCTCTCATTCAATTAACTGTAAAAACTGAGAGGTATTTGAACAAAACTCTGAGTGGAAGATATGGCCTTTCAGCCATGTATTTGAGGCTAACTCACTCAGCAACTGAAAGGAAAAAAACCTGGTATTATCAATTACTTATTACAAGTAAGAAACAAACAGAATTTCCAATACATGTTGGATTTGCTGCTATAAGACGTAAGGAGCCTGAAACTACATTCACTGAGATTTTTGAGCACAAAAAGTTGTGATCCTAAATTTAAATTGTGTTACCTAAAAAGAAGCTGTCAGTTTGAAAAAGAATTAGGGCATGAAGAACTCCAGTGCATTAATGGGAGCTAGGTTTGATTCTTCATGAACCTGGCTTTAAAAGTTCCTGCTGAGTTGTTTTCAGACACCTTCCTTTCAGGAGACCAGCCACATAAAGTCAGCATTACCACTACAAAATCTAGCATTTCATAAAGTGCATCTGTCAGATTCTTCTGAATGGTCCAGAAGTTGTCCACATGGGATCAGATTGACACTTTTCAATTCTTGACATGGATGTGCTTAATAAAGCATGTCCTGAAGGAATTTTCAATATAAAAGGAATGATGCAAAAAGTTATTCCATGACAAACAGAATCAGCATGTCTTTTACAATTTGCCTACAAGTTGGAGCGAGTCAAGATGGTATAATAGCAGCCCACAGGCTTCATCTGGCTAAAGACACAACCCCTCTCACTTTGAGCAACAAAAAAGTGGGACGAAGGTAGCTCAAACCCCACCACCAAAGTATCTCTTACTGCCTACACACAGCTAGATGTGTACAGACAGTGACAAGGTTAGCCTAGAAGCACACGTGCAGCCAGGCATCTAGATGAGAGGGTTCCTGCCATCTCCATATGAACCACAAGCAGGGCTTCAAAACTGGAATCTGGTCTCCATCACAGAGAAGCATGGATTTAATTAGCTCTTTCCATCTCTGTGAAAGACATGAATGAATTACAGTAACATTTTATGCTCTTAACTATTCCATTGATGAATCCAAAATATGTGCAATTACAGATCTAAACGTAGGCCCTTACAGTTAACAGAAACCAACTCAGCTAAGTAACTCAGGGAGGGACGAACGGAGGTAGGGAAGACATGTTAAAAACTGATTCTGCTTAGTGACCTGACTTCACTTCTGTATGGTAGTGCCATGTTACTTTGAAGAAAAGCTCTTCTTAAGAAGTGCTGTAATTTTATAATGAATAGTTGTATTTGTACATATTCTAGTTTGTGAAAGTAAAGCAAAACTTATGCAAAAATAATGAAATTATTTACTTCTCAAATATGTTCATCTCGTATCTGTAGAAGGTACTTTCCAACAAATAATTTTGTAACTAAAGTCAGATGTCCGGTTTCGTTCAAAACTTGAAATGTACATAAAAGTGAACGATGAGCAAAAGCCAAAGAAAAGAGACATTGCAACAATGTCTCGCCTCTTATCTAAAGGGAGCAGGTTCAACACCACAGGATACTCCATTCTCCCTTTCTAGCCTTGCTTTTTGCTGAGACTGACTGCAAGCATGTCAACTCTACGAACATTGTTGGGAACGTGGAGCCTTATTGCCCTCCAGAATGAAGTGAGAAAAGAAAATCCTTTCACTGTAGCACATCTGGCAAGAGCAATCACGTACTGACAAACATGAGCAGAACCAGAAGTGAGACTTTTTTTCCACATCCAAAAGAAATTAATGCTTCCTATAAGTTATATGATTTTTACTATTGAGCAAACTGGTTTTTTTCCTGACTAAACAGGCCTGGACTTTTAAAACAAAGATGGCAGACATCACATCAAGCAGCAAGGTAAAGTGTAAATTAGGTGCAAAGTTACATGAAATTTGAAGACTGGTACTGGGTGTGAGAGCTCTTTCAAAGGCAAATTCCCAAAATGCAGCCACTATTCTTCAGAAAGACCCAGAATGAGTCAGTGCCAGAGAAAGAAGTGTTTGGTAGCAACTTCCAGCAGTAAATATCAGGATGTTTTAAAGCCTGTTTTCACAGGGTTCTCTATCTCAATACTGATTTTAGGAGAGTATTTTGATCAAATCCAAAATAGCAACACATAAAGAAGTGCTGAAATGGAGAAGGATAATCCTGTCCTTAATGCTGCTGTTGAAATATATACTTCAGAGAGTCTAGAAGAGAGTATCCCACTGAGATTTCTACAGATGGCCTGGGTGGGAAAGAGAGTAGATGTGACCTCCCAAATTCATAGAAACAGAAAGGGAAAATAAATCACCATCAGAAATATGAAATTAGCTAGCCACAAAGTGCTGTCAAAAGCATAAAGTAAATAAATGAGGGAAAGAAAAAGGGGAAAAATTCCCTCAATCTCCCTAATATTCATAGCAGTTAAATCAATTACTTGTAACGATAGCAGATTTTTTTAAAAATGGTAATGTGTTTCAAGTTGCCAGCATGTTTTTCATTACATATAGAAAGTTAAAATCTATTGCATGAACTGGACAAATTAAGTCATTCAAAATCATCATGAAGTTGCTGATTCGATAACATTTTCAATCCTGCAATTTACACACTTAAATACATTTTAACAATACCTTTTTAATACTCAAAAACTTCACACTGGCAACTTCAGTACACCAACTGATGTGACAGTTTGTAGCATTCCAAAGAGGATATTTGCATCTCTTGAGTTTATATTTTAACATTGTCAAAATACATATCCTCATAAGACAGAGAAAGAAATTCAAGCCTTGATATACACTAAGACTGACCCAAACTGCCTGGAAACAAACAGGAAATCCAGAGATTTTTAAGGCCAGAAGGGACCGCTATGATTGCCAATCTAACTTCTGCACAAAGGAACCTATAAGTTTTCACCCCAAAAATCCTGTAGCAAGTATCCTGTATTACAGCTAAACATCCAGCACAGAAACATCCTTAGTGTAAATCACCTAAATCAGGATTAAGACTTAAAATATGAAACCAGTCTCAATTTTCCTTCTGTAAACAAGTAGAACACAGAAGCCTCACCAGTACATCAGGGTGACGCACTCACAGCACAGCAGGATGAATTATTAAGGATGGTACTCCTTCATACACGCCTCCACCTTTACTATACATAATTGTAAGCAATTATAATGAACGGTAATATCATTCATTAAAATATTTCAGTTTTGAAAATTCATTTCTACACTGTCACATGTTAAAATGCAATCACAAAATCTCATTTATTGTTTTTTCCATCTGCATGTTTTATCATTATTTACATAGTAAATGTTAACTCGGAACTAATGAAGGATTATTCCTACAAGGAACAGAATCCAAAGTCACATCAACTACATCCTCATTTCTGTTGCGTAACATTCACTTTTTGCACCTTCCCCCACATTTTGTATCATCAGATCTAGGGATATATCAGATCAGGCATCTGAATAGATGAGCTGAATAAGAAAAAGGTTCAAATACCATTTATTCTAATTAGCACATTCAGAAACTTTAAATCGGTGCCCTATTTGCAAGAAACCAGATATAACCTAAGGTCTACAAGTGTTTTCAGGGGAAGAATTTGCCTTCACATATTTCACAATTCTTGGCTGAACACTGGAAACCACATTTTCCAAAACAGCTTCTATTCTTGCCATAATCACAAACTCCAGGTGAGAAGGGGCAAAACATAAAGCTGTTTGTCTTTCTTTAAATGCTGCCATACTACAGCCACAAAGACAGTAGTTTTAAATTGTATTAAAGAATGGAAATCCAAGTTAATTAAAACCACATTTGAAAAAAAAACACGTTCACTTCGCCTTCAAGACACAACTGTTGTAACTTTTATTTAAAATTAGCCTTGCAATTTTGTTATTTATTTATGCTGCTACTGATATCTGATGTTTATCTGCCAAATGTGTAATGAATAGATAATAGACTAAACTATGGTTTTAAAATTTATTAGCATTTGTAAGGGAGCATTCTCACAAAACTAAATGCCAAGCTTTTCTCTATTCAAAATCTCTGATGGCTGATCTTTACAAAAAAACTATTTGAGGCCAAATTTGACATAAGTCTTAAAACACAGCATAAAATTAGTTAAAAAAATTATTATTGTAAGTGCACAGATTTTTCTCCCATTTTCAGCGCAAGAGAAAAACGATTTCCATTCCTCATTAAAACATTTTTAATTTGAAATTGTATGTACCAGAAATCAACAATCTAACACAATGAAGACGCGATATGAGATATGAAGCTTCATAGCCCACCTTTCTTCTTGACTGGCATTCTTCTTCCTACTTCTGAATCTGGTTGCAAGCACTTATTTACAGGTACTAACGAAGTACTACTGGAACACTGCGAGGTCAGGATTTGGCTACTTCAGAACACTTTTACAGTTCAGTTAGGAAATGCAGCTTCAGTCTTCATTTCTATGAATACTTGCTGTTCCCTTGTATTGGACTTCCGATGTTTCCCACAAATAAGAAAAAAAAAAAGGGGAGGGGGAAAAGAAGCTTTTGATTCTTTTTAGAATGTTTTCAATTTCTTTAAAATATATTTGAATCTATCAAAATACAAGAGCAAACGTTCCTTGACAATATAAAACCTTATTGCAACTCCTCTTCTGGCAGCAGAGTTTGAAAATTAAAAGATTTTATGCAATACAATTAAGGCACAGTCCATCTCTAGCAGCTGCCTCAATACTCCACCTGTGCATGCTCAAAAACATTATTTGCAGGACAAAAATGCCCAAGTAATCCGAATAAGGAGGAAGACAAAAACAATCCAGTGTCTCTTTAACTTCTTTCACTTCGTGAATTAATTTTGCTAGCTATGTATTAGGTGACTATACAGCAGAATGAAAAGGTCCCTTTTTCCTCACCAAGTATCACCCTCTTACCCAACAGAAGTCACTGGGCAGTCACTTTCATTTTTATTATCCGCAAGCCACCCAGCCTTACGGTCTTTAATGTCCCTCTGATCCTCCCATGTATTAAAAGAGGATTGAAAACGAGGAAAGCAATCCCTTGACCTGGAATTATTAAAGTGACAGTGCTGCTCACTGGGCACTTGGGCAAAGCAGATCGCTTTATACTGGAGCCATTTACTTCATGCCATTCCTTCCCTTGCACAGCGGCCGCCACCTCGTGAAAGAGTAATAAGCAGAGTTAGGAGAAGAGCTTCACAAAAGGTTCATTTTCAGAGACAATGAAGTATTAATGAAATAAAAAGCAAGCCATGAGATCAGTCCGGAGTTTCCCACTCAGAAGCGCAGCTGGTTGGTTTCAATACGAGCCTCTCTCTCCCTCTTTCTCTGGAAGAAGGAAAAAAAAAAAGGAAAAAGAGAGAAACAGAAAGGGGATAGATTTTCCTCCTCTACCCCGTTAAGGCAAAGCATGAGGAAGGCGAGCACGCTGCCCTTCCCCGCGCGAACGCGGAGCTGCGCCGCACACGCCGGGGCTCTGCCCCGCATCGCCCCTGCCACACCGTGGCGCTGTGTTCGCGGGGATGGCCCGGCCTCGCCCCGTCCCCGCGGGCACCCTCGGGGTCCCTGCCCGCCCTCGGCCCACCGCGAGCCGCGGGGGCGCCGTGCTGCCCGCAGGGGCGGGACAGGGGGACCGGAGGAGGTGGGACGGGGCTAGGGACAAGGACAGCTCCCCCCGGGCTGCCGAGGGGCAGGCGCGAGGCAGGAGCTGCGGGGATGAGGGAGGGGACGGGGGCTGGGGCGGAGCGAGACGCAGCCGGGGCGAGGGGCGCTCGGAGGGGCGGGACGGGGAGGGCGCACAAAGGGGCCGGCGGCGAGGGAAGCGGGCTGGGGGCGCGGGCTGCGGGGAGGGGTGAGCGGGTTACCGCGAGGACTGGGCCTCCCCCCGGCGCGGGCAGGGGGGTCCCCGCGTCCCGGCCGCCGGTGCAGGCTCCGCGCTCAGCGCCGCCGCCATGGAGCAGCAGCCGCCGCCATCCGCCGCCCCGGCAACCAGCACCGCCCCGCCGCGCCGCGCCCAATCGCCCGCCGCCATGCTGGGCCGCCGGCCCGCGGGCCAATCAGAGGCGGCCTCTGAAGCACCTGGGTCTTGTGAGCAGGCAAGATGGCGGCGCCCAAAGGAGGGCGTGAGGTGGGAGGGGCCACGTTGTGGGCGGTGGGAGCGGCGCGGTGAGGGCCGTGTGAGGGCGGGCGGCTCAAGGTCGGAGCCTGAGCATGGCGGGGAGGCCGAGGGCGTGAGCGCCGGGTGGGGCCGGTGGCTGGGAGCCGCGGGGTTGAAGGTCGAGGGTAAGCCGCAGCCTGCGGCGTGAGGGGTCTGCCCCAGCCGGGGTGCTCAGGGTCACACGCGTGTACGGGGTGTGTGTTTGAGGGCCAGGGAGAGCGAGGGGCAGCTCCGTAACGCGGTGTCTGTGCCGTACCCAAAGCACAGGTTCGGGGCCCTCCTGAGACGGCCTGGAGGGAGATCGCGGTGAGGCCCTGCTCGCATGTCCCGCCTCCTCCGCTCCTGCATCCTGCCGAGCCCGGACCAAAGCAGGCACAGTCCTAAAGACAGGGCTTAGTGCGCAGCCTTCACCTTATAAAAGAAACTCAAGGTAAGTATGGCAATAGAAGTCTGGGAGAGTTTTCTCTGGGGTAAAATGTCTTGGAGAAAAAAAAGCATTTGAATCACTAAACACCGGGTTTAATCAAGAGCTGTTGCGGTGAGTTGGGTTCAGCTGGTTGACAGGGTGCCCGCCAAGATGCTCCATCAGTCCCCCTTCTCAACAGCACAAGGAGAGGGTGTGAATAAAAGCTCATGTGTGGAGATGAGGACGGCGAAGTCACTCACCAATTATGGTCAAAATAGACTAAGCATTGGAAAAATTTAATATATTGTCAATCAAATCAGAGTAAGGTAATGAGAAATAAAGCCAAATCCTTAAAACACCTTCAGTCCTGATTTTCTCTATCTCCTCCCTATTAGCAGTGCAGGGAGATGGGGAATGGGGGTTGCTGTAGTCAGTTCATCACTTGTTGTCTCTACTGGTTGTTCTTTCTTGCACTCTTTCCCTCCTCCAGTGTGGGGTCCTTCCCACAGGAGACAGTTTTCCGCAAACTTCTCCAGCTTGAGTCCTTCCCATGGGCTGGAGTTCACCGTGAAATTCTCCAGTGTGAATCTGTTGCACAGGGTGCGGTCCTTCAGGAACAGGCTGCTCCAGCATGGGTCCCCCACGGGCTCACAAGTCCTGCCAGTAAACCTGTTCCAGCATGGGCTCCACTCTCCATGGGGCCACAGGTGCTGCCAGAAGCCTGTTCCAGTGCAGTCTTCCCACAGAGTCACGGCCTCCTTCTGGCATGGGATCCTCCAGGGAATGCAGGTGGATGGATCTCTGCTCCACCATGGGCTTCCATGGGCTGCAGGGGCACAGCTGCCTCACCATGGTCTGCATCACAGGCTATGGGGGAATCTGTGCTCTGGCACCTGGAGCACCTCCTTCTCCGCTGACCTTGGGGTCTGCAAGGCTGTTTCTTTCACATTTTCTCACTCCTTTTCCAGCTGCTCTCGTGCAGCAATTTTTACCCTTTCTTGACTGTTATCCAACAAATACTACTACTGTTGTGGTTAGGTTTAGACTTGGCCAACAGCAGATCCATCTTGGAGCTGAGTGGAACAGCTCTGTCAAACATTTGGGAAGATTCTGGCATCTCAGAAGCCACCTCTGCAGCCTCCCTGCTACTACCAAATGCAAACCACACACAAAGCCAATACAACTGTGTGCTTTCTAACTTGGTATAAGTCTCTGGCTAAGAGTACCAATAAAAAAAGTCCATATGTGTTGAATGTAAAAGCAGAGTAGGTGTCTTCATAATTTCTTGAAATCTTTACAAATTAAGGATTTATTTGGAGTTTTTTTCCTTACAATTCTGCGTGACAGTTAAGTCAATTTAAATCTTGAGTATTGCTATGCAAAATAGGAAATACATTTGTGATTGATAGTGGCAAAGAGCCTAAGTGTTTATTTGGTTCATACTGGGGCTGTGTAACTTTGATTAAATTTGTTTGTTTTTTCCTTATGATTCAGGACTTCAAGATGACAGGAAGAGAGTTTCTTGAACTAGCTTCTCCACAGCAAAGACTATTTTTGGAAAGACTTGAGCAGATGGAAATCATAAAAAAGATGTTAAATGAGCTTCCTAAAGCAGATCAGTAAGTGCTGGTAAAATAAATGAAGATAAGTGCATCAAACATTTCAAGTCTTTTGGAGGCTTATCTTTTTTCCTCATTCTTGTACTACAAATTTTCCTTGCGGTTACAAAAATACTTAATTGTGAAGATGCTTGTTACTGCCCAGAAGAGAGAACTTACGTTATGTTTTTCCAGTATGGTTAGTTCAGCGTTAGCTCTGGTGCTGTCCAGCTGGTTTCTGGTATGTGCTCCCCAGCGCTTAGGGTTCTGAGATGGCTAATCAGCCCTGACTGGCTCTGAGCATTCACAGAGTCCTGTGCTAGAGCTAATAAATTTTCTAGGAAACTGAAATGTGATTCTGCTGGAGTCATCTTGTGTCCAGCAGGGCTGGCCTGGGGCCAGAACTAAGTGAGTGTCAACATGCTGGTTTCTGCATTTCATTTTGCACTGCTTCCCATTTCAGGAAGGTGAGACTGAAGTATCCAGGTGGTGGTGGAGGAGTCAGCTGGAGTCCTGCAGGCTCACCAGCAGGGTTCTGTGCAGCACAGAGCCAGCTAAATGCCTTCTGGGCCTCACAAATAACCTTTTTGTTTTGTAATAATGCATTTCACTGCAAAACCTTACTGGACCTGAGCTGGTTCTGTTAGGAGCCATTTGCTTGTGTGTATAAGCTTGGATAAATCCTGTATAAATAACAGTAATTGGAAGCTTATTCTATTCATATTTTTTTAATAGGACCAAATTGCTGGCTAAAGAAACTGCTGGTATTAACACAGGGCCTCCCCACACAGGTGAAAAAGAAAAGGGTGCAACTTTGCATGGGATCTGCTGCCCTCACCTTCAACTTTCAACACTCCTTCCCTGGGAGAGCAGGAGAGGCAGATACCGCAGTGGTGATGTGGTAACATCTGGATAGAAACTGTGGTACTTAGGGACTTTTGGGCTTTGGAAAGAACTAGCTGCCAGTCCTGGCTGGACTTTAAGCTTGTATATCTGAAGGGGAACTCACTATTGGCTGGAAGGGAAGAACAAGCTGCAGTCAGACAGAGAGTTCCTGTTCACCAAAGCACTGTTTTTAACACTAGGGAGTTTGTATTTAAAACAAACAAGCAAAACCCCAAACTCCAACCCTTCAATCATCTCTTACTTTCTTTCTGTGCAGTGTAGCAGTTCTGTACTTCACTAAGCCTAAGCAGTTTCTGCTGGTTCTGGGTATATTAATTTGCTCTGGTTTGGAAACTTAAATATGCTGCTAAAATTTTAATCTTGGTCCTCCACATTTATGGATATGCCTGCCTGCATTTCACTGCCTGTGACTACAAGTGTCCCAACAGAATGAAATGGCTGGTTTGCAGCAAGTACTCTGTAGACATTCTGAGAACGATGTTCAGCATTAGGAGAATGGTGAAAAGCAAATTTCTTTTTAAAACAAAGCACACAAAAAAGAAACATTGTTCCTAAATAAGGGCAAGAGAAGAGATATGACCAGTAAAGGTCTTTTGCTCTATATATGTAGCATTAGAATTGAATTGTTAGTAGCTTCTTTTCATCTTTGAAAATCTGGTGTCTACCAATAATTAAGGTATTTTCCTATTCAAAATGAGAAATTGTTGCTGTCTTGGATATCAGACATTTTTAATATTTTAGGTTTTGCACATCTCTGACGTATTTTCTGTATGATTTTTTTTTAGTGCTTAATGTTACTCTAAGTATTAAAATGTAGTAGAATTTTAAGTAGATTTTTTTAATTATGTATTTTAATAGCTAAATGGTTTAAAGATTGTCACTTCTTATAAGTTTGCAAATAAATATGACAATTGGCCTAGCATAAATTTTATGACTGGTTAAGCATTTTATTTTCTTTGGGGCTTTAGCAATAAATCCAACTTTGGATGCATTTTAAAAATACACTTTTAACATAATGATATTGGCACAGCCTCAGAATCAGAGTGCTTTCCAGGCAACTGCTTTGCCTGGCAATAGTTGCCATTCTGTGAATTTTAGATTTGTGTAAACCTAAAGCAAAGAGTTGTTTCCACTAACCAGACTGTGCAAGGTATAATGCTAAAGATGATGCACAGCTTCCTTCTGTGAGTCAAATTAAATTAGGTAAATTTCCTCATTGGGCCTGTAAAATTGGCACGCTTGCCTGTTCCCTCTCTCATGTTACCTGCTGGGATGTGATGTTCTCAAACAGGAACTGTTTGTCAAGATATTAAATGCTGCTGGCTCTTTCTGACCACTTTGTTCTATTCTGCCTTCACCATGTTACAGATTGCAACAGGAGTAGTTGCTCTAAACCATATGTTAAAATATGGTAGATTACAGAATCCAGTCCCTCTGTTATCAAGAGAGAAATAGAAGCTCCAGTTTTGTAAACCAGTACATTGGACTTCTGTAGCCTTTAACTAGCAAGGTAGGACCTTAAATCCATGTATTCCTTGCACACAAGGAAAGCTTACAGCCTTTCCGCGTAAAGGATCACTACAAATGATCACCAGCAGCTGCTGTGGTCATTATTGCAAAGTCTCAGTTGCCCCACCTCATCTGTTCTGTAAGCTCTTATGTTGAAACTTAACCTATACTTTTGGGTATGCAGGCTAGAAACAAGGCTGATTACAAGAGCTAGCTGTGATTATAAATACATATTTCTTAATCTCTTTTCAGAGGACATTCTCCTTAGAAACATGCTGATGAGGAGAGCAAATTTACTGAAGTTTCCATTTGCTGTAATAAATTTAAAAAAGTTGTAGAAAAGGCTTCTCAACCTTCCTGTCACTTCACTCCTGAAGTGTGTATAAAGTCAGGCATGTAACAAAGGATGATGTAATTGCCCTCCGTTTCTCACCTGTGAGAGATTTAAATCTCTTAGTCCTTGTAGGATATTCAGAAAATAATTGTACCACTGAAGAAACTATTTGACGGTTCTCAATTGCTGAAATGACTTTCCATCTTTCACAGGAACCTTTGTAATCATGGATCATACTTCCTAGCAGCAAATTCAAGCTTATGTGGCTTAGCAGCAAATAATTTCTTCAGGAACATCCTTAATGTCAGAAGGGCTTCCTTGGTGTCTGCTGTGCCAATGGCTGTTATTCCATTTCTTTCAACTGCAGCAGTTTATGAAACTTTTGTGCGTGGCCCTTTATTTTCAGGTAAAAACCTCTTTATTCCTTGTTTTCGAAACAGTTTGGCTTTCCATACACAATGCAACACTACAGGAGCTTTTCTTCCCTGCAAAACACTACTCTTGAACTGTTGTGGTCTTGAAACACCTCAGTTTGTAAAGCAGGGTTTGAAAAACAATGCATTGGGCACCAGTGAGTTTTCAAGGTGGAGTGGGAAAGGAGATATATATGTTTATATAGATTTATAAAAAGCTGCTGTTACACAGGACATGTTTTTAGATTTTTCACTCAAAAGTCATGTAAAAGTGACTGCAGCGAGTCAGTTCAGTTTCCTGCATCTGTACGATTTTATTTGAAGATTTGAAGGTCAGCTTTAGAGTGATGGCAGTTTCTGTCAAAGGCATTCTTCTAGGTTCTTGTAAGCAGCTTATAAATTGATGTGGTGGAGCATGTATGGATATTGACTGAAATATTGTTTACTGTGCAGGTCATCTGAACTGTGAGGTCTGTGCTGTGGTCAGAGGAGGATTAGTAGGGGCTGTGATAGGTGCTCTCTATCCTGTTTTCCTGGCTATCCCCTTGAATGCAAGCCTTGCAGCCAGGTACGTCTTATTAACCTGCAATGAGTGAAATGTATTTATTGGTTAAGTCTTCAGTTCTCAGTGTAAATTCTGTGGAATTTTAGTCTTTGCACACCTGTCATCTTGTAGGCATTTAGTACATGGGGGGAGGGATTTATATTAAGGTCATCTAATTGCAAGGTGAAATTCATGAGAGCTACACCAAGCCTTCAAAGTGAACCAAGATCTGCAAAGCGATCCACTGTGAAACACTTGTATTTAGCTGGAACCTTGGAAGCCATCCGGGATGTGCCTGGGTGTGGATGGTGGTGGCTGCCGTCCTGCCAAGCAGTGAAGATGGCTGGACAGCTGAGACCTCAGTGACCCTGGGCAGTCCCTGGCAGCCAAACTCCTTGGCAGGTGTCATTCTGTGTGATTCAGAGCACAGCAAGGGAGACCTGGTACACAGTCAGGATGTTTTGTAGCATTTATCCAGAGAGCTCAGTACCACCAGGTGAATTTAACTTAGGAGAGGAAGGAGACAATGACTACTTACCTTAATATTTATAATGTTAAATCTTGACACTTGCATGGGAAAAAGAAGTAAGTTTCTATCACTATTTATGTTGTTTAGGTACATGTCATCTCCCTTGCCAGGGAAGGAAAATGCATTACGCTACTGGCTCACAGTTGCTCAGCCTGTCTTTAGAAAGATGAGTCTGGGTGTACTGGTACAGGCTCTAACTGGGTTGTACCTTGCCACAAAACAGCATGGAATATATGTCAAAATACTACAGCAGATGAACATTATTAACAGGGATCCTGAAGAGCTACAAGAATGAAGTTAAATAACTTTTCAATTGCCTTGGATAAGTAACCATAATAAATGAGGAAAAGAAGTTGTTGCTTGTTGTCTTTTTTTTTTTTTTTTTCAATAGAAAAAACAGTCTCCGCAGTAGCATTTTTTTAAGTTTTAAATTTAAATGCAGGTTAGGTTTCTCGTTATGCCCAGCCAAGTGTATTCACCTGAATAACAGCATTATAGACCGATGTGTTTCTTTGGAAATGGAGAAAAAAAGTGTTCAGAGTACCTGATTTGTGTTTGGCTCTAAGGTGATGCTGCATCTTTTATAAGCTGTAAAAATGAGTATTTTTGACAAAGGTTTTTTTTTCTTCATAATTCAAACAACAGCAATTTTTTTAAAAAAGCAGGGATGTTCAAGGCAGGGTTTTTC
Organism: Dendrocincla tyrannina; assembly: GCA_035047865.1. Lineage (NCBI taxonomy): Eukaryota > Metazoa > Chordata > Aves > Passeriformes > Dendrocolaptidae > Dendrocincla > Dendrocincla tyrannina. The sequence goes on along the minus strand of JAWWMP010000001.1, from coordinate 33,053,942 downwards.
TAGAGATTCATCAAAATTTGAATATTTCTCTCCATTCTGCTGGCACAAAATTTCTGTTACAAGATTACCCCCTTTAGATGGTTAGGAGGGTCACGCTGTACACCTTAGAGAAATCTGTTATCACAGGGCAATCAGGAGTGATACTTGTGTCAGGCTTCCCAGCATATGTATCAAGCAACCGAAAAACAGCCTGATCAGAGCACACTTTGTCATTGTACCTGTTTTGCATTACTCTTTTCCTGGAGGATGGAACTGTGTCATGAGGCCCCCGAGGGCTGGTGCTGTTACTGTGGTATCTCAGCTACCTCAAGTTCTAAGATCAGTAGTCCATAGTAATGCATTTACAAGTCAGGCATGTCTTCACATTGATGGCTATATGTTCTAGAGCAATATAAATTACTAGCTTTCCTACTACATGAGGTATCTTCAGTGTATTCTGCAGTTTGAGAACTAAATCAGGAATTTTTATATGGAAGCAATTCTCTCAACCTGATGTCTGGTCTTAACCTCCACGTAGAGGGGCTTGGTCTCTTCTCCCAGGCAACTAGCAACAGGACAAGAGAAAATGGACTGAAGCTATGCCAGGAGAGGTTCAGGTTGAACATCAGAAGGAATTTCTTCACAGAGGGGGTTGTTAAGCACTGGAATGAACAGCCCAGGGGGTTGGTAGGAGTCACCACCCCTGGAGGTGTTCAAGAAATGACTGGATATGGCACCTAGTACCATGGTCTAGTTGAGAAGTTGGTGATTGGTCAAAAGTTGGACTCGATCTTGGGGGTCTTTTCCAACATAAGTGATAATGTGACTGTAAAACCTGTACAATTGCGGGTCAACAGTCATGTATACTTCAGTAAAATTCTAGTATCCCCTGAGATTCACATGGAAATAATTACTGAGAATTATGAATTTAGCATTGAGACTAATTGAATTGGGTTACAACTTATGCTGTAACACTGATGAAAAATGCAGTAAGGAGTTTCATCATGTTTATTTATCTTTTCCTTGAAAATGTGGCATTATGGCAGGAAAATCATGCACTCTATTTCTCTTTAACCAGGAGCAGCAGCAGCCTGATTTGTGCAGGGACATAGCAAAGACAGACAACTTCTTGTTGTTACGTAGAGATAGTTCAGGTTCCCTTGAGTCAAAGTATTGCTGTGTCATGTGGTGTTCACATAGTGGTCTGCATCTAAACAGGCAGCTTGGCCTTACCTTAATCACCCTGACTTTGGAGATTCTCATGGAGTATTTTACATGTCAGTGAATTGTCATATCCCCAGAAGCCATCAGACTTTAACCAAGAGAACCATTTATCTGTGATAATAAAAACATAAATAAAGGCGTTATTTTGCAATAGTATCTGTAAGAATGATAATGACTGGCTCAGCGATTACTGCAAGCGTTTAACATATAGTTAAAGTATTGTAAACAGACTAGTGCTTTTTATAGGGTGAGATTCAAAAGCTTCTTCCATTCTATGTACTATTTTCCTTTTGGTATCAATTGAAGTGAAAATTATCCTCAATCACCAAAATGCATTCTCTGATGTTTAATGGTCTGACTTGAACAAACTACATTGTTTTAGATATTAATTTCTTAAGAAAGGGGAAGATTGTACATAACAAATACCAAAAAAATCACATCAGTCAATGTTTTGAGTAAGTTCCAAAGAGTGATACTTGTTTCCAGCATAATTGCAAGTGTTCAGCATCAGTCATGTCAAAAGTCAGCTGCGTGCTCCTGAGGCCACAAGGGTGTTGTGATTTGAAAAAAAAAAAAAAAAAAAAAGGGAAACTCTTCAGTTATACCGTGTGTACTTATCCTTAAACAGCTGGGGGAAAAATTGTTCTCAGAAGTCAAAGAATAAAGTCTGAAACTGTTCCAGAATTTCACAGGACAGCAAAACAGTCAGTCGGTTCTAGTATGCACGTGTGTGGAGGAGTGCCCACACAGAAATCTGGAAATGCTCCTTCTGTTCTCTGTTTCATACACATACTGATACAACCCCCAAGAAGGCAAAGGACAAACTTTTACCAGTTCTTGGCCTCTGATAACTGTAGTAAACTTCCTGCAAACACTGAGAATAGGTTTTAGTTGGATCCTTTCTTCCACTGTTGTAGTAGAAACAAGCCAGTCACAGGCTACATATCCCAGCAATAGGACTTCTGACTACTCCAAGTCTGAATTACTGCCCAAAGAATGCCAAGACTGACTAGAGAAATGAGCCAACAGAAATACTAAAAAAGCACCAATAGTATCTTCTAGATGTACCATCTATTCCACAGTCCCCTGCAAATGATAACCTCATCTTCCTGACACATGCCCTAGTCCCGCTTTTGGCATCCTCCTACTAATGAGCACAGAGTTATTCCTCCACATCTGTGTATCCCATTTAAGTGGTGTGTAAAACTGTAGAATCAGCAGCTGGCAATATGCAATTTTTGCACAGGGTGTTCTTTAAACTGAGTCCGTTTGAACAGCTCTAATGCCTAACATACCCTTCAGACATTTTACAGTCTAACTAATAGCAAATAAAGCAGTATCTCTAACAATACTACTGATTTCAGCAGAAAACCTTTACAAGCTCTAGAAAACATGAGATTTTAAAAATCAGTAAATGTACAAAGGGCCTCTGTGTTTTGCCTCACAGGGAAACTGATTACAGTTTTGGCAAACATGAGAAATCTGATAATCTGGAAGTACCAAGAGATGCCAAGTGCTGGAATAGAGTTTCCTACATTTCCTTTGGTATCATCTACAGATTGCAGAAGCACCAATTTGGTTTTGCCTCCCAGATGCTGCAAAGCTCTTCAGAGGAAAGAGGGAAGTTAATTTAGAACAGTACTAAAAGTCACAGCACCAGAATCAAACTGTAAAGGACTAAAGGAGAACTGAACATGACATTGTTTCTTACTTAAATGCTTCAAATGCTTTGGGGTGGAAAAATACTGAAAAATGTAGGTAGCATAGCCATGCAGTTGAGCACTGGCAGCACTTGGCCATGTGGTACATACAGTATAACAAACACGTAGCTCAGTGCTGAACAGGCTATTTTTCTACAACTACAGGCCAAAAGGGCAGAGCATGCCAGTATGCTTTTAAATTTTTACACAATATTCTTTTGTGAAATGCTCATTTTTAATCAAGCTGCAGACCACTTTCACTAGACTGTCTGCATACTAGAAAGCACTATTTTAAACTGTCCTCTACAAAGCATTTAAGATGAACAGAAATCAAAAAGTACAGTGCATGGCTCACTCTGGAGCTCTGAAAATGTTCTGTCCTTTCAGCACCGTCAAAGCTTTTGTTTTAAACACTCCAGTCTTTAGTGTCGAAATAGCAATTTGATGAAAGATTGTGATTCAACAGCATATTATTAACCAGTCATCAAACTTCAGAGCCTAAAAATAGGACAGAAAGGAGGAAGATGCCAATAGACCACAGAAGGGTTTATGTTAAGTATTTTACTCCTCCATGGTATATTGATCAAACATATCCATATTAAAAAAAAAAAAGAGAAAAACAGCTATAAAATATGAGAAGTGCTGATTCTCAGAAGTACAGTTCTATCTGCAGTTCAAGGAATAACACCTTCATTTTGTCCTCACCACAAAATTATCTTCAAAGAGAGATGAGCAAGAACATTTCTCCTACATACCCTGATCCATTTTGTTGTTCCCAGACGATGACCAACAAAGACAGCAGCAACAACATTTTCCCCCTTATGTTTTCCCACTTAGTTTAATGGACCATGATATTAATGAGAAGAAAAAGGTGAAAAAACATTTGAGCCCATAAACTGAAAGATCAACAAGTCTGATTTTATTATCATATTGTATTCTTATCTGGATGGCACATAATTACAAAGAAACATTTACAATATATTTTCAAGTATTAAGTTATGTCATTTCAAGGCTTTCACTTCAAAAAGCTACATTAATAATACACCATACAGATAGTACAGTCAGTTAAGAGTTTCAAATAGCTTCCTCCCCACTATTTGGTTTAAATATGTTTCAGTAGGCACTAGAAATGCCTGCCGCCACTGACTTTCTTGGGACTTGACCTTGTTCTTGTACCACAATACATCATTTTGCATGTCAGAAAATCGGCTACTCTCAGACACAGCTCACAGGTCGTGTCACGACAGAGCGATGTGCAGGTTCACACAGACACCAGAAAAACTATGTCCCTGACCCTGCCATTTAGCAGTGATGCGACAAGAAAGAATGCATATTTAAGTTAACTTAAAAGACGCTTCTACACTGAAGTAACCGTGAAAATGCCACTGTAACATCCCATACTTGCTACATTAACGTTTTTATCAAGCACTGTAAAATAAACCATGTTCATGAAGTCTGAGCTAGGCAGGTTGAGCCTAGGTTGAATCTAAATTATTTCCATTTTGCATATCAGTCAGTGCAGGTCCTGGTTGTTTACCCTGACTCCCATGGCACTGGTATAACCCATCAGTTACAGCATTTGCCTGATTTAAGAGTGAAACTTTGAACAGCCCTGCTGATGCCACCACAGAGGTGTAAGGTTACACATATCCCACTAAGTCTCTTTTGTGCTGGCAATATACCCTGAACAGATGGAATTCTGCATACAGTGGAGTAAAACCTGTTTGATAGGATATCGCCTTTAAAAAAAAAAATCATCTTGGATGACAGTAAATTATCCCAGCATTCAACTTCTTTTTTTTTTTAACCAAAGACAGCAAAAGCCCTGTTACCTCTTTATTCTCATTTCTTATACTACCTTTTAAAATAAAGCAGGAAATGTGGCCAGCAGCTGGTCCCGTCTCTTCTGCCCCAACACAGCTGAATCCACTTTAGCATAAAGAAAAACAAGGATGCTAAATACACATATACTTTATCACACAGTGATGTTTCACAAAGAAAAATCAAACTCCTTTTATACTGATGAACACATAATAGGGTCTAGCACCAATAAAGCAAATGACTCGGAAAAAAAGCGCTTTCACCTACTTAGCCTTAAACACAAAATTTAAGGCTTTACGAAACTTGACTTCAGAAACACTAAATAGAATCTTTTTGCTGTTGTTTTTTTAAGAAGTTAATAAATAAAACTGTTTTGGAAAGTATTCTTTGTGAAACCTCACTTTACATATAATTTTCACAATCCTTCCCCCAACTGACATACATTTAAACAGCCTAAACATTATAACACAACTGAAAAAGAACCTACTCATCTTTTGTGATGGGGAAAAACACTGACTAGTACAAGAAAACACATGCTATTTGTTCATCATAATATTTTTCCACCTATCTCAGTTAATTATGGAGCATTTTTCAAATCATTAGCCTCAAGACACATATTTGCTCATCTCAAAACTGTGCTTAATTGTATCAGGTTATAGATTTCTGAATACTATAAGAGGCTAAATTAAGAACTCTACAGTAAAATTAAGCACATGCATATACATGCAATATTTTTAAAATTTAAAGCTACTCTGAAGTAACATAGGAATTCCATGGGCATGGGCACAGAGATTTACTTATTGGAAGGTAAAATAACAAGTTACTTCAATGCACTGCATTCTTCAAACCCAATTTTCATTAGAGGTCCGTGCAAAAGAGTGACTCCTCTATGTGAGGATTCCACTGTACAGATTTAACCGGTGTTCAGGTTCTGTTTAATCAGGCAAAACTCTGCATCATGAATTAGAGCAAGCTAAAGAAGGACTTTTGAAAGGTACTGTGCTTCACTAACACTAGACAGTATTTTAAACCAACTGGTCACAAATTCTTTTTTTTTTTTTCATTTAAAAAGCAATTTACTTACACTTTTGTGACAGTCCCCTGTGATAAAACGCTATAAATGTCATATCCCCTTAATTAGCATATTTTCCCTTTTCAATTCATCAGATATTTGAATTAATAGACAAGTGCTATTTCAAATGGCGTGAAAGAGAATTTCATGTTTCGAATTTTTAATTCAAAACGTGGCTGTATTGGCTACTATGTAGCCAAGGTATTCGTTTCTAAAAGGAAAAGAGGAAAACAGCTAACAAGAAGGATGTGAATGTGGCCTTCCCTATTAGTTGCCATCCAGAGCTAGAAACATTCTGGCAGAGTAGGTCAAGGACCAGAGAAATTATTTCCTGAACCAGTCATTACAAGAGACTGGGGTAAGCAAAGCAAGCTGTCTGATACCGCATTATGGGAATATATTGATCCTTACCAGGTTGCGAGGTGGAAAACGACTGTTCTTTAACCCCTACACAACGGAGCCTGGCAGGGCAAGCACCTAAAAGAGAAACTGTCAGAGAGGTTTTAATAGTAATGTATAACTGAGATGCAGTACAATTTTATATGCATGCTTTCTTTTGCCGATCATTACTATTTTCTTAAGTCTGTCCAGTGACGATGTCTTAATGGAGTTTTTGGTTTGGTTTTCTAAGCAAGCATTTTCGGCTCCTCAGGACAAGCAGGCTAGACATTATCTGACTCAAGACCGGGCAGTCAGCGTTATCTTTACTGCGCAGTGGAGCCGAGCACACCTTCATGCATCAGGGTCGGCATGATCTTTCCACCCAAGTGCTGGGAGCGGGCTCTGGCGGCACCTCCGCGTGTGCACCACGCGTGTCCGTCTGCACGACCTCTGTCGCACCGCTGGCTCGCCGCTCTGCGCGACTCCAGCGCCCAGCAGGCTCACACCACTACCGTCCACAGCCACATTCACGGCACCTCTAACCAAGGCCACCGTCTGGCTCCCAGCGTGCCGCTCCAGAGATTATTTTTTTTTTCCTGTTACCCTGGCCACTTAAGAGTGTCAGGTCCCCCTTTCTCTGCATCTCCCCCAACACCACCCCATCACCACTGTAATGATTCTTTTCCTCCGCACCATCGCCTGCTTCCTCCGCCGCGACGCGAGGCCCTGAGGGGTGACAACCCCACGAGTACTTGCAGCAGGTACTTGACCCTACATTTTGAAGGAGGCCGCTGCCCGCCGAGCGCAGATGGAGCAGAACTCCACCGACACCTGGTCCCGGTCCACGTGCAGGCAGATCCCGCCGGGGGCCGCCCACCCCTCCTGCTCCTCCTCCGCCTCGGTCCCCGCGGCCGCCTCCTCCGGGCCTTGGGGCCGGGGGCTGGGCAGGGCGTAGTCGTGGTCGCTGCTCTCGCCGGCGGGCTGGGGGTGCCGGTGCTGGCGGCCGCCCGTGTCCCTGAAGAGGCTGGTGCCGAGCTGCAGCCCGCCGGCGCGGGTGCCGGCCAGGCGGCTCAGCAGCTGCCCCAGCGCGCTCTGGTTCGCCAGCACGGCCCGCAGGTAGCTGCTCTCCCGCTCCAGCTCTCGCAGGCGGCGGCTCAGGCCGCGGTTGCGGTCCCGCAGCTGCCGGTTCTCGGCAGCCAGGCCCTGCAGGCGGCTCTCCAGCCCCAGCACGTACCGCCTCTTCTTCAGCCGGCCCAGCCGCGCCGCCGCCTTCAGCCGGGCCCCGGC
>JAWWMP010000001.1:32984891-33045082 GCA_035047865.1 Dendrocincla tyrannina | reverse complement strand
CGCCCGAGGCGCCCGCCCCGCCGGCCGAGGCGGCCAGCAGCTGCGTGAGGCTGTGCCGCATGGCGGGAGCGCGGCCCGCGGCACGGCCGGGATGGGCCGCGATAGGCCGCGATGGGATGGATCCCGAGGGCAGGAAGCGGCGCGAGGCTGGGCCCGGCGCTCCCGCCGCGCGGCCTGCCGGGAAGGGAAGGGATGGGAAGGGAAGGGGGCGCGGCGAGACTGCGCCCGCGCGAGGGACAGGCACCGGGAAGGGGGGACCGGCAGCGAGCTGTGGGACACGCAGCCATTCCCGTGGGAAACGGGGGTCTTCGGCCTCTTGGTACGCTTTCAACCCCCACCAGCAAGAAGGGAGATTTAAGCCGTGCAACCGAGAGCGGCCAACAAGCCCTCTCGGAGTGATTCCAAGGTGCGAGGAGGACAAAGTGCTTGCCCGTGGAATTGCCTTGTTAGGGTTTAGGGCTTGACACGTTTCAATGACCCCAGACCGAGGGAGAGGTTAACAGAGCCTGGGGAAAAGGATGTACCACTGGTCTTAGAGTTTATGGGCCACAAGGACGTCTGGTGGAACTCCCTAGGTAAGGAATTAAAAAACCCAACTCAGCAACTGTGCTGAAATGAGCTCTAACTGGGTAAAAGGTAATTCCAGCAGGAGAACATCACGACAAGACAAAGACTCAGCATGTCAACAAATTGGCATGAGAAACCGGAGAATCATTAACCAATAGAAGGTAGAACAGTAATTAATAAGAGAACTATATAACTTTTAGGCAGTGCACACTAATGCCTTTGCTTGCTAAAATGCATGAATAGTTTAAAGTTTTGATAGTTGGTGTGCTTGATTTGTGGAACACCATTGAGCACGCAGGCTTCTGCAACTCTGAAACAAATAATCAGTCGCTCTCCAATGTGTAATTATTGCCTTATTGCATGAATCTCAGTTCAGATTTAACAGTGTAACGATTTACTTAGGGAAAAGTGTAATGACGAAAGGCTACAGAACAGTCCTCAGAGGAGGGTTTAAATTGGTGAGGTTGTTACAAAGAAACCAGAAGATGGCCCCGTGGAAAGGAACAAAATGCTGGGGTGTGTTGCCATAGGGGCACCTGCCGAGAGGAGAGCATAGGGGTGGGGGCTGAAGTTACGCAACAAAGTGCCGGAGTTTGACATTCAGGGCTCTCTCTTTAGTCAGCAAATCCATACTGTGCTTTCTGTAAGCATTGAACCGCAGAGAGAGCTCATTGTATGCCTGCTTGCTGCTTTCCAGCTGTCCTTGGAGCTCTTGGAGCTTCAGATCTTTGTCCGCTGCTTCTGCTTCTTTTTCAAGGCATCTTCCTGCTCTCTGCATGGCTTCTTCTGCAGTCTCCAGCTTCTCCCCCAGTTCCTGAATCTCCTGTTCCTTATCTTGCAGAGCTTTGCCCCTCTCCATGGCCAGGCTCAGTAGCTGCTCTTTCTCTTTGTGTACCCTCTCCAGCTCGGCCTGCAGCTCCCTGCCCTGAGCCCTCTGCTGACTTTCTGCCTGCTCTGCCCTTGCAACAGCTTGCTGGTGCCTCTCCTCTAGAAATTGCAACTGCTTCTTCAGTGAATCCACTTCCCGAGTGTAGGCACCTTCTTGGTGGCTCTGAGCTTCCAGCAGCTCCTTTTCTCGCTCCTGGGCTCTGTGACTCTCATAAGCATGTTTCTCCTGCAAGGAGTATAACTGCTGAGAGAGCTTCCTGGCCTGGGCAGCCATCTGGAGCACTTCAGCTTCCTTCTCCCTCACAGCCTGGCTGAACAGTGCTTCGTTCTCCTGCCGCAGGCGCTTGTTCTCCTCCCACAGCTGCATATGCCTTTTCCTGTGTTCGTTCTTGAACTGGATCATCTTTTCGTGGTTGTTGGCCAGATCCATGAAGCGCCCCTCCAAATGCTGAATCTGCAGGGTCTGGGTTTTAATTTTCAGAGCATCCTCTGTCCTCAATTTCTCCAGCTCCATGTTGAGCTGCTCCAGGGCTCTGCAGCGTTTCTGTGTGTCATCTACTTCCTTTGTCAGCATAGAGATAAGATAATGCTGCTGTTCTAGGTGTGAAAGCAGCAGCACCTTTTCACTCCTCTCCTTAGAGTTCTCACAGAGTTCCTCCAGGTCTTTTGTCAGATCTTCCATGTCTTTGCCTGTCTCTGGATCACCTGTGGAGTTGGCTGTCCCTGCCCCTCTCATCCTGAGCCATGGAGCCTCTTTCACACACAAACACAAGAAAAAATTTTATAATGGTTGCTTCTCTTAGCATCACTCAGTGTGATTAAACATTACCCCATGGTTGTATGGCCAACACCACTGCAATAAGCTGGTGGAGTTTCTCTGGAAGTCCAGAGAAGCTGATGTGGGGGGACAGTACCTGCCAAAACAAATGTCAGCCTGTAACCATACAGCCCTACAGCCCTCCCCATGTCCTTTGGTTCAGGGTCAGGCAGACTGAGGAGAAGGTTGACAGACTCCATGAGCAGAAGCAAAGAATGTGGGTCTAATATTTATGCAAGCCTAGTCATTTGCTGGTTACTAGATTTGCTAATGATTCCTTCTCAAAGTGCTGCTGTTGCAACCACAAGAACTACTATCATATTTAAGTGAAAAACTTGTAAGTGATAAAGCTGTAAATAATTCCCTAAGCAATCCTTTTCCTCTGCTTTTATTTTCTCCTACAGACTTTGTATTATAACTGCAAATAAAGCATGGATGGTTACATCAAACTTCTAACTGGTTTTTAAGATTTTACCAGTATATTGCTCGTGAAAAATAACTGAATAGTCTTATCCAGTGCTTAAAGATTTATGAATAAGAGATCTATACAGTGCTAATAGTTACTGAATGCCCTGTGATACAAAGACTTTGCGACTGGAGAAACAGTTCCTCATTTCGTTTTGACACTGATTTGCTGAATTACTTTAAGGCATGCAATTTTAAATAAGTGGTTCTTCTAAATAAGGAAAATATTTATATTTTTATATTTATAGGATCCAAAATTATTATTGGTGCTAAATCACACAGCATGCTACCCAGACATTTGAAAAATTAGCCTAAACTTACCTACAAGTTTTTAATATAGATACAGACCTGAAATTACACAGCATATGAAACAGCATGCTGATAATCGGGTTTTGTGAATTCCTGGGCTTCGACTGGAGGTAAAGATAGGACTGAGAAGGAACCAGCTTAAAGTGAGGATGAAAAGTAATATACAGCAAAAATGAATTAACACCTGTGAAGCAGGTAGAGTTTCAGAGCTGTGTAATAGTGACAGACACCAGCTCTGTCTCCATCATCCTGCACTCTCCCACCACTGTTGCTACCTTGGATCCTGGCAAAACATTTCAAAATAATGGAGGAGAGGGAGAAGGACTGAAAGACTTAGGCCATCCAGTGGAAATACAATGAAGAGCAGGGTTTAATAAGATAAAACTATTTTCTTACCAGGTGTTTTCTTTCCCCTGTCTGTTTGTTATCACTCCTGTTACGAGGTTCTGTCTCCATGGAGGTAAGACGCTGAATCCAATCACCCCAGAGCTCATAACCTCATACGGGCTGGCTGGAGCTCGGCCAGCCCCACCAGGGTGGCTGAAAGAGCTGGCAGTGTTTCTTAGCAAACAAACATTGCTGACACTCTCAAAAGCACCAAGATGTGGAATGGGAAAGAGAATTTCCACACTCTTGAAGAACTCCTCACTCTCGCCTTTTAATTCTGTGAAACTGTAGGTCATGCTCAAAGCAATAGGTTTTCAGGGGAAAAATTAATTCATATAGGCAGTGAATACAAATCAATCAGGTGTCTCTTTTCCAGAATCACCACCCTTTCAGGAGTGGCTCTTTCAGAATATAGAATCAAACCAACTGCTGTTACCATTTCAGTACAAATAAAATGTTCTGAAGTGTCATATGCACATGTTCCCTAGTCATATAAGAAGTGTATGTGTCTGGCAAAGTGGAAGCTATGACAGCTACCAATCTCATACAAAACACCTGAAGCAATGAGATATAAAAGACTGGCAGCTACTTTTGGGATTTGTAAAATCCACAGGCTGCCTGGTTGATGAGCATGAAAGTGGGTTCCCCAGCAGTTTGAATAGCACCTTCCCATCTTTTCCCCATTCATAGTCTATAATAAATTCCATGTAGCATTTAAATTTCTATAATTAAATCAAGAAATTGAGTTGAAATAGTGAAGAGTTCCCTTCTCCCCTCTACTAATTTAAGTTGCAAGATTTCACCAGGTTTTTGACATGCACAGTTGGAAAAAACAAATGTACATTTATTTTCAAAAATGTTTTCTTTCTGCATTTTGTTATATTGCATGCTGAATGACTAACATAAACCACTGGGATTTAATAAACATTGATTCCTATTTAGTTTTAATAGGCTGCTTTTTATTTTAAAAAATTAATATATTTAGTACTTTATGCATTTTTCTATCAGTAGCATGCATTTCTACAAGATACAAATTCCAGTCTTATTTCCTATGCTGCAAAACTAAGCCAAGACCACCATAGTCCCACCAATCCCCTTAATGGTGATGCTGAAGAACAGGTAAATTAATTCTTGGAAAAACAAATGAATAGATACAGGTACAAACAAGTTCTCTTTAAAGAATAAATACCCAACATACTTGTCATCACTAAAATTGGCACATTTAGATCCTTTTGAGTAGCATTGAAGTAAAAAGAGTTTCATCCTTATGCCTTCAGCATTTAAGTGTTGTAGACTAGCAAGATGATTAACACATATATAAAAGCAAACATTTTATAACCCTGATTTTTTACAGTACATTGGAACTAAGTCTTCTGCACATTGTAGAATAGGGCATCAACAGTACCACTTCATGTCGTGCTTCTTTCATTGGAGAAGCTATTTTCATATCCTAGAAATGTACAACTACAAACAGAGGAACTATCAAAAAACCTAAATTCTTCATGCCTCTGTTCCATGCTGGTGAACAACATGGCATAATGAGGATACAAACACATACCAAGGAGCTTTAGCCACCTTATTTTGTCAATTTTGCAACCATAAGCATCCTGAGAGGTAGTGTATCTTCTATCCAGGTGTTTGGAGAGTTCATCATCTTTTCCCAAAGGGCAGTTTCATCTGAAGTAGAATCCATCCAGTCTACTGTAGTTCCATAGCTTTTGCCTAGAAAAATATGGGTTTTAAGAGAAACATTACATAATATGCTGCAGAGTTGAGAGCAGACAATCAAATCTGCCTGCTCTAAAACTTTTACACCTCCTCAGATGGCTGACCTAGTGCTTTGGAGATCCAGTTCTACGTTTTTGCTCTTGAACAATTCTGTCAAATACAATTAACAATAGTTTCACACAGAGGTTTCATCATCTTTCTGCAGACTTTTTCCTTGTTAGTTTTGTTTTCTTTGTCACAATCCCAAGGAGAAAGATGTTATTTGCCCATACATCTGAGAAGGTTTAATAATGAAAAGGATACTGTTTTTGTACTGAAACGCAACTTTTGGTATTCAAAAATTCAAACTGAGATTTACTATTCTACTTTGTAATTTAGGTTATTCCGGTGAACCATGCAAGAAGTTAGTTTGTGAAAGATGATTTTTACATTGTATTTGTTGAGAAGACTCAAAAAAACCCACCTTCTCCTCAGACCAGAGAGCAGAATGAAAGGGACAAATAGAAGAATTGTATGTTTTTCCTGTAATTATATATTCACATCTTATATTGCCCTTATGCTAAAAACTTGTTTGCATTTATAATTTTTCCTATTCAATATCTTCAAATCTTATCATGGATTTCTGATTTATCATTTTATTTCCACCCCATGCTGTCTTTACACGACACACCTAGTTTTCACATGTGTAAGATACTACGATGTTATCAAGATTTTGGGTCCAGGAAGAGCATATTCTTGTAATTGAAACAGTACCAGATACAATATATGTCCAGGCAAAAGTTATTTCTAGTATTTCTCCTTAATTGACAGTCATTGTAACACTACTATTATTTACATTTCAGGATCTGTGCTGAAGAATATGTAAGTTACTGAATGAAACTGTTCAGTGAATAGGTAACTGAAAAACTATTCAGCAATCTTCTCAAAAATAGAAGAAACTGAGAGGAAAAAGGAGAGGAAAACCCAAACCACCAGGAAAGACTACTTTGTAAATTAAATATTAATGTCGTAATTGTCCAGTACCTGTTCCAAGGCCTATCCGGAGACCTCCCAGAAAGTGGTTAGCTAGTTTGTTGTGATCCCAGACTGTGAGTTCTATGCAGGCTTCTTTTAAATCTTCTGGTCTGAAGCCGTCATACACCATGGTGTGGTTGAAAACTGGGTTTATAGTTTTAGCAACCATCCTTGTTTTCTGGCGACTTTTTCTGCTAGTGTCTGGAAGAATGGTACTTCAGAAACAAAAAGCACTGTCAGTTTGCACTTACACACCACAGCCTGCATTAAACATACTGAAAAGGCAAAAGCTACTGATTAACACTGCACTCGGTCTATTAAAACATGACTGAAGATCAGGTGCTTTATGGAGATGAAGTCAAGGGTCATATTCTCAGTCCCTCACAAGCAATACTGGCAGGATGTATCCACCCTCATGCTTCAGAGCATGGGAGGCAAATCAAGTGGGGAAGAGGCATAAGTGAGTTTATTTGCTCTGTTATTACTGACACCAAAACTATTGCTGCCAGAGGTTTCCCCAACTATCCTGTTATTCTTGTCTCTGCATTTTTAGTCTGTATATGGAGTAGAAGGAGGAAGAAACACAGCTGTGCCTCTCACTTCTGTCTCCTCCCATGGTTTGCTAGTCCTGCACAAACATGCTTTGTTTAAATGTGAATAAAAGCACGAACAGTTTGACTCTTCCTTCCACTATGTAAGAGACAAAACTAAAGTTGCACAGGAAGTTCTTCTGGTAACTTTTTCTTGGTGTTGTATACTTACCATCTTGAAGCTGCAAGCCCTGCAGGACAATTTGCATGACAATAAGGGAGAATTAGAAAACAATTCAGTGTGGTTTTTTAATATGAATGTAGAAAAATGTAGATACAATTAGAAAGCACAACAGTAGCATTACTAGGCCACCATGTTTGATGACTTCAACAATTCTTACCACTTAATAAAAGCGTTGAGCCTGTTGCCTCTCAGAAGAGGAAGGTTATGACATTCCTTCACCCAGATGTGGACCTCACCAGTAGATAGAGTCTTCTTCCCTGTAAAAAAACCAGAACATCTGCTTAAGCAGATTCCTTTTAAAGGTAATTTCTATGATGCAGCAGTTCCTGCCCATTTGTAGAGGTGATATTCAGCCAAGACTTGTTATCTCACATCTTAATTCAACATTGCTCACTGTACCCTGGAAGATCAAATCTTCATCCCATCAAAGTAGTCCAAGATCAACTCATGTCTGCATCCCTACAATGATTTTAATTTCTGTTACAACAGTAAACACTGGTCTTCTCTTTCCAAGCCTTCTAGATAAAGAGATCAGCTCGTGTTCATGCTATGTCATGTTAGTATTTATTGCTGCTTGTACTTTCAAACAAGCTGTATCCTTTGTGCTCTAAATATATTTAATTCTTCTTGACTGACTGACTGTCTGGGTTAAAGACCTGACCTGGCTTCGCTCTCAGATCTGTCCATTATCAGTTGACAGACAAGATTAAACCAAACAGATATACTGCTTTAAATTTGTGCATTCTAAATACTGACTGCTATTATCTACATCTAGTATTGCTTGGAATCACTGTGTTGTCATTGTTTATTTAGCATATCACAGCACCTTCCTGGGGATTTATAATCTCTAAAATTATTAAGAAAACAGAATTTTGTTTCACAGATATTGCATTACAAATCTTAGATCATAACAATGGGGTCAATTTCTTCCATAGTAACATTAAAACCAGCAAAATATCCCAGCCTGATCTCTGAGATCTGTGACTGAATTCATAACCAGGGTGATTTAGTCCTCTAGGAATAAAAAAGAAAATCTACTTTTATGTTAAAATAAGATGTCTGAAGTGATTGAAAAACATTGAACAGGGTTTTTTTAACTAAAAAAAAAAAAAAAAAGAGTGAAGTCCCCAAAGGCCTGTCAAACCCAAGCAAAGCAGCAACACTTACCTCCAGTGGGGCGTGGGACATACTGGAGGGCTAGTTTCATCTCCCCTCTGTTTTCTAGATTAAAAGCCATCGCTGAAGTCTGAAATAAAATAAATTAAAAAAAAATTAATAATTTAAAAAGCCCTACACACCTACAAATCTCAAACCTTGCAGTTCATGCAGTTTACCATGCCAACTTTTCCACTGGAACAAGCTTGACTTCGACATGAGGCAAGTTTTTTCTCTTGTTTCCTTATCCGTTAGTCTTCCCTCAGTTTACAGGACATGAGAAATTTTAAGGCACTTTTATTCACCTGTCAGCAACTCAAATACATGCTCTTCTATTAAAGCAGAAAACTAGACTCAGAAGAGGCAAACAATCTCTGAGGGTACATTTCTCCACTGTTGTATACTTATTTAATACCAGAAAATATGTTCTTTCAATCAGGAAACTTACTCTTTGTGAAACAGAAAGTACATTTCTCTAAACTCATTTCTATAAGAATGTTTACCCCATTTAATCCATTCAAAAATCAGCCTCAACAAGAGTTGAGCTGTCTTGCAGAAAGGCACAAGAGTATGTCACTTCTTCATAGACAGTCATGGACCATCTGTAGATGGAATGGGGCACCTGTTGACATTTCGTTACATTTACTTACTCAGAGCAGCTTAAAAATCAGTCAAATTAAACCAGCACTAAAGATATCCCTTTTTTTCCTGCAAATTACTAAACTTGAGCTTGAACTAATTTTGGAATAAATTAATGAAGTAGATTCAAGGTCGAGGGGGTGGGGAACAACGAAACCAAAACCTCTGGCAGCTTCACCAATAATTTAAATTTTGACTGAAACCCATTAACAAACAAGAGGCATACAGACATGGACATCATCATTACATCTGACACTAAAACTATGCTGCACCTGCTCCATATTCTCAGGAGGTTTACTTCATATTCAGTGAAAAAGTGCCTTCAGGTTTCTGTTGCAACAACGTGACAAAAGTAAGAAATACCTTGAAATTCCTACTCTTTAGACGATGAGAAAGTTTTTGCTACTATAATAGCTAGCTAGACTGAAAGAAACCTCAGAACTGTATGTTCCATTTACTAGCATATATGTATTTATAATTAGATTCAAGACAAACCCCACAGAACACAAAGTAACAAGTTAAATAATTACTTGGTTTTGCACTTGCACAGTAGAAAATGCAAAACAGTCAACCTACCCGTGGCTTGAGGGGAAACCAGTTGATCTGCTTGTTGGATCTATCGTTCCAGTTCCAAGTTCCTAAATTCAACTCCACTTCACCAAGGAAGCTATTCCTCCCAAAGGTATCATTATGCCAGACAGATATATTAAGAGTTTGGTTCTTTAGGAGATCCTTCTCAATTTTATACTGCCAGGAGGAAGAAATTAGGAAAAAAAATTTAAAACAAGATGAATTTTTATCAGTGCTGTGTCTGAAAGTGATAAGGTTAGCAAAAAATGTGTCTGAGTTTATACATCCATAATTGCTCACGTCTTCATTTCAGAAAACAAACACACACACAAGAAACAATAAAACTCAACTCTTTACTTTTTATTTCAAGCATCTTAAGCTCATACTTGGCTTGTGTTTCTTACAAGTATAAAACAACCAGTGTTCTCAGTGCTGCATCCAGAGTTCACTGCAGAGTTAACCCATCTGTGGAAGGACAGTCACCTCTACAGAGCAATCCCTCTCATGCATGCTAACATCTCTTTTGAGTGCATCTAGACCTATCCCTAAAGGTTAAGGTTCCTCATACATCACACATGCAGTGTTTAATTTCTAGTAGTAGTTTGATAAATACCCGCAGTATTTCATTATAGACTGGATTAAAAGTTTTCTTTTTGACTGAGGTCTTCCGTTTGCCCAGCTTGTATTTCTCTGGAAGCAGGTAGGTCTTTACATACCTAAAATTTAGAGAAGCTTGTTAGAAGAGAGAAAACACGCCCTCTTCAACTTCCTCTTCCAAATTACACTAGTACTTGCATGTAAAGTAAAAGAAATCCACTTAAGTAGCCATTATGTTGTTCAGCTTGTACTTTTAAGAAATAGAACAGCAGCAGTGATGTATAGCATCACCCCTTCCTTACTCCAAGAGAAAATCTGTTGAAATGTCTCCTCAACACAAAAATACAGAATATATAACTATAGCAGGCCCAGATACCATATTTATGTGCTCAAATTCTATTGAAAATTTACCAAAGTAGGATATCACATCTGAAAAGTAGAGTTTTAAGGGAATTTAATAGTCTTAAAATTTTGAATTTCCCATATTAGTATATCTATCATTTTATAATGGCAATTCTATATTCAATCAGAGTGGAAAAAACCCACAAAACAAGTTATAGCGTCTTCATCTATTTATTGGGTTGTTTCCTCTGACAGGTTAGAGAAATTGGAAAACCCCATCAGTTTTTATTTTCACATTAAAAGAAAAACTTACATTAGAAAATAAATACATTCTTTGCACTTACGGGTCTGAACGCTGTCGCTTGACATCTGCTATTGCCAGGTCCTTACACTGGCAAATAAAAATGTGGAGCTCCTTCAGCTGTTCCACATAATCAACAGCAAACTGAATGTTCCCCTTCACATCAACATTGCCAAAGTCTGCACTATAGATGCTCATCAGACTTCCGCTCACCTGCATCATACAAGAGAAAACAAATTTTCCAGGCATTGCATTTTACCAGATACTTCAAGATTAGGGCAGAAGTTATGCTGAGAATTCAGATAGTAAAGAAATAAACTGTGTCTCTTTAGATGTAATAAGGAAACATAATAGACATTATTATACAGGTTCATCAGCCAGCAGATTAACAAAAGAAAGATATTTGAAAATCAAAGGTTCTAGGCTCAGTTTTCTACAAAAAATTTGAATGGGTTTATTGCATTGAGAGAGAGAAAAATGAAATTATAGCGTGCTGTATATCTAGAGACTGCCTGTGATCAGATCCTTGAAATATTATTTCTAAATCTCTTCAGCTGATCTTCCTTGCACAAAGCAGAGTTTAAGACTTTAGGACAACAGACCTTCTGAAAAAACAACAACAAAAAGACTAGGGGATGAAGTCTATATGGCTGAATTATGTATCTAAATACATAGCTAAATAAAACACTGAAAATTAAACACTCTATATGGAGAAAGATGTATAATTTCTTTTTTGAAATCTCAACATCTTTCCCCAGAATTTTACTTTTCCTTACTGAAAAGCCACATAAAGCAATATCTTTTGGTTAGTTAGTTCCCTGACTTAATTACACATGCAACATTTCCATAATGTCTTCTACTTTCACTTATTCCTCCCCACTTTCTCCCTTCCTAAATGTTTGTCTTCTATAAATTGTTCCTCATTTTCAGCTACAAATGGATGCTCTTGTGGTAAAATTTATCTTTGCTCAGAGTCCTGAACAGGCTCCAATATGTTACTAGAAAAAAAAATTATTTAATTTCATTTTATTTAATTTAGGCAAATCCATGCAAGGAATTATGTTATGTTCATATAACAGAGATGGAAAGAAGGCAGAGATGCCAAGGGAAGAAAGATAAGAGGAAAGAGAAGAGAGATGAAACAATATTAAAGAGATTAACAAAAGCAAAGTGCCATTAAAACAAGGCTTTGGTTTACATACAGAGGATAAGGAGGCCATGCCAGAAGAGCCGCTAAGATTGGTTAGAGAGCTGGGACTCTTCTTGATTCTGCCAAAGGAATAGCTGCTTTCTGATGCTGTATCTGTCTCTCTGTCATCACTCTACAAAAACATCACAGAAAAAAGTCTGTGTACTTTTTTATAGTCACAAAGAACATTGAAAAAACAAAACCAAACAAACAGAATTTTAATACAGATTGAGACTCAGTGAAAACCTGAATTTAAATTCCCTTGTAGTGCAACATGAATAATGTTTCTTGAATTAGGTCATGCATTTAAAGTTGAAAGGGAATATTTCTGATGAACAGCCTACACTGATAATTTTTTTGTAAGCAGCAATGCAACTATGCTCAGGGGTTTTCTTGTTTGTTTGCTTTAAATCTCAAACAGCAATGAAAAAGTACAAAGTTAAGCTTATTGGGATAATTAGACTCAACTTTTCTACGTCACTTTCTCATGCATAAACTTAAGCAAGTGATAATGCTCAGGTCTCTTACCAGTCCCTTTCTGTTGCATAGCAAATGCTGTCAGTTCAATGCCTCTGTCTGGAGGGCAGCTGGCTGGAAGCTGCACAGAACAGCACAGGATACAGCAAGTGGTTCTTGCAAAGTCTTCTTGCCAGAGGGCAAGCAGGACTCTGCTTTTCCCTCAGGGAATTGCAATTTGGGTTTCCTTGGGCATTACCAGGTTACACGCTTACAATCCCATTCTATCTCAATGCTACCTCTGCACTAAAACCTTGATTTACTTCCCACTTGTGCCTTGGCATCTTCCTACACAAGCTATTATGGACAATGTCATCTTCCTGTTGTATTCCACCCACAAACAATTTACATTCCCCTCTCCTTTAAGGGGTTTACAACTAATGTCATAGATCTTCTAATAAGAGATGTAAGATTAGTAAACAACAATTTCTACACACATTAAGGAAATATTTATACAAATAAATATATAGCATATAAGCAATTTGAATAAGTCTTTATAAAACCTGTTTATTGTAGTTTCTCTGGTTATGCCTATAGTGCTAAGTAAAAGCAGGCCAAGTTTGTTCTCCAGGTCAGAGGCCAATGGTAAGGACTAACGACCATCCTACATAGAGCAAGGCTTCCTGACAGAAAATTGATTTGGAGAGTGCTATTTGGGACGGTACAAAGTCAGTCCAGGGAGTGAAGTAACAGTTAAGCAGTGTGGATAATCAGTCCTGTTACATGGACTCTTTGAAAGATGCAAAAATCCTAAGTCCTCTTATAGGGGAAGGATATGCACTGATTAGACAAGGGGGAATGGCTTTAAGCTAACTGACAGAGGGTAGGTTTAGATCAGATATTAGGAAGAAATTCTTTACTGTGAGGGTGGCGAGGCTCTGTAAGAGGCTGTCCAGAGAAGCTGTGGATACCCCATCCCTAGGAGGATTCAAGACCAGGCTGGAGGGGCTTTGAGCAACCTGGTCTCATGGGAGGTGTCCCTGCCCATGGCAGGGGGGTTGAAATCTTTAAAATCCCTCCAAACCAAACCATTGTGTCATCCTGTGGTACAGAATCATAGTCATCATAGATCAGAGAGTTCAAATTGCTTATCAAACTCCAGCGTCATTTTATGAGATGTGAATGTGGCCTCAAATTTGTTCCGAGGTCCACACCATGATGAGAATAATAAAAAGAATTAGGCATGCCATGTGTCAGGGGTTCTGAAATTTCACTTGCACAGAGTTAACAGATGGGTACCTGAAACTATAATATTTCAGAGACAGAGCTTACCTCTTCCTGTAGGAATGATGGTACTGACTTGCTCAGACCTTTAAGTTTTTCAGGGTTGGAAAACAGCTTATCAGGCTTTGAAGGGGCTGTGGAAACTGAAGAGCAGTAATTCAAAAGGCTTCAAAACCGTATTTGTACTTCAGTGAGATTCCATAACAGAACAGTTAGAAACAAACCACTTCAGATTAAATACATGCACATGCAAGTTTACAACTTGGATGCAAGAGGGTGTTTTCTCTCCACAGGACTGATAGAAGCTGTCATTAGGAAGGAGAATCTACGTTGACATCGCCTATAACACTTATCAAAGAACTTTAGCAGGACCAGAAATGTTCCTTGACATGATGTACAAGCCTAGGTGCTACAAGCAAATTCTGATCAAAAGTAACAAAGAAAACATTTTCAGTTTATTTTCTATTTTTTTTCCTACAGCAAGAGTAAGTGCACTCATGCACTGACCATATCATCACTAACATTAGAATCATGATAAGGTTCTTAGTAAGAAACTAGAATACAAGCTAAATTATTTTCTTTTATTTACTTAGTCTATTTAACTGCAATAGGAACATTTGTGTAAATCAAACAAATTGTAGACCTGACCAAGGAAGTCTCAACTATTCCTACCTAATTATAAGATGCAAATCTCATTAATGATGCACTTTTTTGCAGCCTATCTCTATCATATTTGTATATCTCTACTGAAGTTCCCTTCTGTGCTCTTTCATTGTAGAAAGCTTAATTGCACAAGCTAGCCTTGCAAAAATCCAGTTTGCAGTAAGCCCACAATTCTCTGAATTTTCCATGCTATAATCCCACCTATGGGGTTATATGCAATGGTACACTAAAGCTGGACTGGGTACACATTGTGAAATGCACCAATACTGAGTATCATAGGCCAGAGGATTATTTGGCAACAAACAGCCAGCTACAGAAGTTCGTATCCATTGCATAAAACAAAACACAGCACATGATGGGTTTGCAAGGTGAGTGAAGCTTTTGCAAAGCTTTTGCTGTTGAAGCTCAGCTAGCGCTCAGCGTACCAGTTATTATCAGGATACAATTAGATGTAGCTTCCCCCCAATCAAGTATCTAGTCCAGATGTGTAACTTGTTAGTTGTTAAATAAAAATGTACTTGTAATGTATTAGTTCAAGTATCAGTGGAGAAGTCTCCACTGTCTGCTGGAAGAATCCTATTACTCACTTCCTGCTGCATTCTCAGTCCTCTCTTGATGCTGATCAGGTTTCGGACCTGGTCAGTGCAATATTGGCAACAGTCACTCAGTAGCAGTTTTACGATGTTATAAATAGCATAAATATACTTTATATGTGGGAATTTTTTTACTTCCCCAGATCCCATAAACTTTGTGGCTTTTTATTCCTTCCAGTATTTTAGTAGTGGTTTAGGTATTAGGTCTGTATGATCATTAGGTGTTTCATTTTGGTGTAACATGGAGCAACTTGTAAATGTAAATGCAGAACTAGGGACTTAGGGGTGGAATTGGCAGTGCTGGGTTAACAGTTAGACTTGATGGTCTAAAAGTTTTTTCCAACCTAAGCAATTCTATGATTCTGCTTTTGTGTTTTGCATCTCCGTCCTCCTTGGAGGAGCTGGATCATAAATGTAATATGAGTGTGCAAACTAAACAAAATCAGTCTTTTCACTGTTCTGAATGAATAGTCTTTTCAAGAGATTCTGGCTGTACAGATATCAGTTTGGCTGTGTGTCATTTTTTCATAACTTCATTCAATAAATTTAAGTCAAAAAAGCCTACTCTTTTCAGTAAGTCTCTACACAATCACACTGAATGCAAAACAGGCTTTCATTAGGGGTTTTCATTTGAAAGCAGAGTGCAGTATGGTGCTTGAGTCTTCTTACTTTAGTGGATGTCACATGCATACTAATGTGCTATGATTATCCTCTTTATACTATGGGCCACTAACACGGAAGATGCTTTAAAGCACCTAAAACATGGGGAAAAAAATGCAACTGTGAACTTTTAAAACTGTAGTGCTCCAATTCATTAAATATTGTGTGTTATATTCCATCATATTCAATGTTATTTGATGGTCTTCAATTCTGTTCATTTTGACATGGTCTTGGAGTAGATTTGCTTTTATTTTTCTCAGATTTGTAATTTCTAAAAGTATATAGAACAACTTAACACTAAGGCATTTTTAATGTGCTAATGGACTGATGAACCAGCAGTAGCTGATCCAGGAGTTCATCTATTCCTTGGGAGTAATTCTACTTTACAGGACTGAGACGGGGATTTTAAGAGAGGGTCCTTTTCAACTGATGCATTCTGAAGAGTGCTTTGCACTAGCAAAAATCATCTTGCATCTTATAATACAACAGATGAACAGACAAATTCAATATTTACTTAGGCTATTCTTTCAACTGAGCTAGTGTTCAAAGCTCCTATGATTTCAGTAACTGTGTCATAGGTTGAATGAGTGAAGGCCAAAATAATACACTGATAAGTGGCACAGCTTCTACAAATACATTCCTTAAGAAAAAACAACATAACAGAATTCTACACAAGCTTTTCAGCCATGCTGAGGTTAATAAAATCTAAATGCACAATACAATTCTTGGTTTAAAAATGAGGAAACTAAAAGAAAAAAAAAAAAAAAAAGAAAAAAAACCCTCTAAACCCCCTTCACTAGCAGAGGACATTGAAAAAGCAAAACATTTCCATGCAGACACAAAAGATATTTACCATCTTCAGCACTAAGAGCTAATTCTTCCTTTGGGTTATCTATTTTTCCTTTATCTGTGCAGGAAAAAATAATGCATAGTTAAAAATAACACATAGAAAATTTAATGCTCAGTATTAAATGGATGGCAGTGGTAATCACAAAATTAAGAGTAATGAGAACAAAAAACACAAACAAACCAGCAGAGCCATGGGAATTGTTAAATTCAAGAGGTGCTTCTACTTCACACACTACTTCAAAGCCTACATCCAAGCAGGGGTCTCATGTTGACAGCTTCTATCACCGTGCTGCTGCAACAATGTTAGTGCACACCTAAAACCTAGAAACTAGTTAGAAGCAAGCAATAGCATAAGTAGTGTTAGAACAATAACTTGCCAACATCTTTCCAAATCCATATCTCCACACTGCCATACACAAACATAAGTTCAGTCTGTGTCTTCCCCTTTAGACATGAGATAAGCATGAAAACACTCAGGGGCAAGGTGAAGGGAAACAGGAATAATAATTGACAAAAAAGAAGTTCAAGGAGGCTATGAGGGAAGTCAGGAATTCATTTTAAGTATAGTATTATCTCACACATTATCTCAAAGTGAGTTTGGTAGAACACACAGGTGAAACATTACTGAACTGAGTTTTTCATGTTTTTACTCTCTCCCAGTTCGGCCCAAGTGAGCAGCCAGCAGGCAATGGCAGCTGTTGCTCACTACCAATTTGGGTAATTGCCAATAGTTTAACTAGTGAAAAAATATCCAAGAAACAGTGAATCACTATCGACATAGTGCACTTCTGGAAGATGTCTGCTTTCACAGGCCAGCCTTGTTTCAGAATTAAGACAAAGAACTGAAAATTAAATTGTGTGAGAAAAGAATCCAGTTCCACAGTACAGGCTCCATACAGCTTATCAAGAAATAAAGACAAGGTCATGACTTGGCAAGGCTGTGTGGAAGATGAGCATGAACATATTTAAGCTAAACTGGGGGTCGTGGGAGACACACACAAGCTTTGTGCTCACTTGAGGTGGCTGCTGGAATGTCCTCTAGACTTTTGGAAGGCTTTTTCCTATCTGCACTCCTTTTCAAAGCCATCAAAACAGGGTTTAATGCTTCTTCAGAACCTGTTATGAGACAAAAAACATGAACACTGCACACAAAGACTTGTCACCTTAAGCAAGTCAGTGAAGAATCAACAATGGGTTTGTCATAAGAATCTATTTGGAATCTTAGCAAAGACAATAAATGTTCAACCAAAATACAAAATAAATTCAAAATGAAATAAGCATCTAACTTTAAGTGCCCATTTGTACTCTGTAAAAATCCTCAGACATCAAAAAGACAGACAAGTTCCTTGATTTGCCTTGTGTAGGTATCTCTGTCTTTACTGACTAATAATGGGGCATGGCAATTATGGCACTTAATTATGTAAGAATAATATCAGATAAACTCAGATTGTAGCCATTTTGTAACCGTCTTGTTATGAATAACCACAAAAAAAAAGTTAATTGTTTTTTCCTTTGTACAAATTTTTCTGTTATATTCTCTCCAGTGAAAGTAATTTTGTTTCAATACTTGATGAACAACCACACCAAAAAAAACAGCTGTGGATTTATTTGGATCTCTGAAATTATGCAATTGCCTCCAAAAGTAGAATGAAGACAGACCTAGCTCCTTCAGACATCTTTAAGTGTCTCTTTTCCCCCTATCTCACTCTCCTCTCCCTCTACCAACCAATCACACCTTACAGCATTCTGCCTGTAATTCTGGGTGCAAACAAATTATGCTTGATTTTTCCTCATTTGTCTTGAGTCTTCACTGACTTCCTTTGAAACCTCACTTTCAAAACAGGTTCAAGTGTAAACTGGTTGGCCCTGGCAACTTCACATATTTCTCAGATTCTCCGGATGAAGAAAACATTCCCAGTCTCTTAGTATGAGACTGAAAAAAATATATCCTCTGTCTTAAGCTCTTTGATGACTATCACAGACTATACAGTGACTAGAGCTACCATTCAAACAAATAGTGTGAATCCTAGTATACACATCTCTTCATCTCTATGGCCACTTTCCAGTGCAATGGGCAGCAAGGCTAAATGAAATAGCACAGGGTATTGCTATTGCCCTTATATCCAGCCATTCCATTGATAAGGATTTATCTTTGAAGACCAGCTGGTCTAACTAAATAATGTACTCAGACAGCCACTGATATTTTTTTTTCCTCTTTTAATCCAGAATATTTAAAAGAATTACTAGATTGGGTGTTACAAATTAATAAATCTGAAGGTGATGTCATGAGGAAGAAAAGGGTAAATCACAAAGACTGAATTGATTCATGCTGCTAAACTCCTCTTACCAAAAAGGCTTATCCAAATGTAGTACATGTCTATCAAACGATTTTCAATTACAGGACTTAATTAGTTCTTCCCATCCTTACCAAACAATTACCCACAGCATTCAATTAAGAAGTAAGTGTCACACAGACTTTCTGTTAACAAATTTCAAGTTGGTTGTCAGAAAAATATTGTATCCATGCTTAACAACTCAGCATCATGAATTTTAGAAATCAAACAGCTCACGAGTTGAACTTCCGGTTCCAGAGTGGGGATCAGAGTTTTCATCTGAAAACTTGGATCCCAAATTTAAACTGTCCCCTTCCTCTTCATCATTATCCTCATGCTGAGACATTAGGTGAAGCTGAGCTTCTTTCGGCTGGGGGGAGTTGCTATCATCCTTAAGTGGTGTGCTTGTTCTTCTGAAATTCAACAGTGCTTGAAATTCTGAATTCTGTTCAGAGGCCTCCAAGGATGTGCTTTTGTCCCTCCTTCCTTTTTCATTTATCTGACATGGCTTGATTGCAACCATATTTGTCTTGCCTTTCAAGGGAGTAAGATCGACTGGAACCATGTTTCGCTCTTCTATTTTATTAATAGCTTCATCTCTTTTAAGATCAGAAGCTTCAATTCCACTTACTGCAAGATCATTTACTGAAGCTTTGACATTTTGTTCTGGAGCTTCCCCTTTGATAGCTAAATTTATTTGTGTATGATAGCTACTTAGAAAATTATATGGCTGTGACCTGGTTGTGGATAGAGTCTCTTTTTCTGAGGGAAATGTATGGTCTCCAAACTTTTCTTGCTTATGTAATTCCTTGGGTATTGGATACGAAACTGTAGATGCTTCTTCAGCAAGTTTCGCTAAAGAATAACTGAATTCACTGAATTTTGCAGTATTTGAAATGGAAATTTTTTCAACTGTTTCTTGTATTTCTTGAGGATGATCTCTCTCTTGCTGATGTGGAACATGCATACTTAGTCTAGTCTCTATTTTACCTTGCATGTTCTTACCCATATTCTCTAGCACAGAAGCTGGTGTTTCAGAGATCTCTTTTGGTAGCTTCTGAAAATTGACATCAGACCCTCTATAATCAGCTTTGGGCAGTGCAGATCTTTCTGTGGTCTCACCCATTTCCTTTAGCAGCTCTCCATCATACTCATAGGTTGTGCTCTTAGCTCCCACCTCTGCAGTGCCCTGTACTGTGCTGCCAGCATGTTTTGGTTTAGGAGGTGGTGTTTCAGAGACCCCCTTCAGCAGCTTCTCTAAAGCAGGACTCAGGCCACTGTTCTTGGATGGGGCAACAGACTTTTCTACCATCTCATGGATTTCCTGCAGCACCTTTCCATCACACTCACAAGTCATGCTTTTAACTTGCACCTCAGCAGTTCTCTGTACGGCGCTCTCAGTACGTTTTGGTTTAGGAGGTGGTGTTAGAGAGGCCTCCTTCAGCAGCTTGTCTAAAGCAGAACTCAAGCCACTGACATTACGTGGGGCAACAGACTTTTCTATGGTCTCACTGATTTCTTGTGGCACCTCCCCATTGTGCTTGTATATTGTGCTTTTAACTTCCACCTCAGCAGTGCTCCTTACTGTGCTGTCAGCACATTTTGGTTTAGGAGCTGACATTTCAGCAGCTTCCTTCAGCAGCTTCTCTAAGACAGAACTCAAGCCACTGACCTTGGATGGGGCAACAGACTTTTCTGTAGTTTCATGGACCTCTTCAGGCTGACCAGTAGCTTCTTGGCATGGTGATTCTACAGTGCAATTAGTTTGTGATACAGTGTTCGTGTGATTGTGTGCTCTCATTCCCACCCTTCTGTATTCAGAAGGCTGAGATACAAAGGTTTCTCTGAACAGGTTCTGCAAACCAGGGCCCTCAAGAGTACTACCCTTGTCTGCTGCCTGATACTGTAGACACAAAGGTTCAAATTCCCTAAACAGTTTTCTGAGGCTCTTTTTGTTCTCATGCTCATGTGTTGATGGCACATTCACTTTTCCTGAGCTTTTGCCCCTTTCTTCTTCTTGAGCAGCAGGAGAAATATCATGGCTCTCTTCCACTGTTTTCTCAAAGACCTTGCATTGATTTGAGCGAAAAGTTGTCCCTTCCAAAATGTTTTCTTTTAAGTTTAAGCTACATGACATGTCAGAGGCTTCCTTTTCTAACTTCTTTAGACCTGATTTAAATACATCACGCTCACCTTTAGGTAGAACAACTTTCTCCACAGTCTCTGAAACTTCTTCCTTAGGGAGACTGATATCCAATGGAGTAGTCTTGTTCTCCTTTACCTGTTCTATAGGTAAACACAGCCCATCACCTAGTGCTGTCTCCTTCAAAGCATTTTTATCACTGTATGATTGGAACAACTGCAAGGAAACACGATGATCTTTTGATGAAACAATACTTCTTTCTACACATTCTTTAACTTCTTGCTCTGGAAGACTCATCTTTTCCTGGGATTTTGAGATAACTGGTTTTCTGTCCAGCTGGACAGAGTCTGTATTTTTCATGTGTCTCACATTCAGTCCTTCCAGGGTAGGAGATGCTAGAGACTTTTTGTGTATCAGAGAATCTAGTTTCTGTGGTTTTTCTCTCTCAGATGTTTGGGTTTGCTGTTGAATTAACTCTTGTTTGCTCACATGATCTCTACCCTTTTTATCTTCATTTGATTTACTTTCACAGGTTATTGAACTAATATTATTTGTCAAAGAAACATCTTCCCTGTCAATTTTACTCTGGAACTTAACTCCAGTATCCCAGAAGTTTCTCAGACTCTGAAACCGTGAAGGATCTGAAATTTGATTCTTGGACTTTTCAGTCATTTTTTCTTTTAAAGAAAAAACTTGGAAGCTGGGCTTCTGTTGGGAACAAGCAGCAACTTTTCCTGTAACTGTTTCTTTCTCATCTTTGTCTTTGATTTTTGGGGAGGCTGAAGGGACACCAGCTCTGGACTGCAAGTTACTGGCTTTTGGCCATTCTGTATGTTCATGAACTTCCTCAGATGGAAGTGTTCCTTCTGGCTTTTTAACTGCATGGCCTGGTCCAAACTCAAAGGAGTGTTCATGTTTGTTTCTTGAATCCTGGCTCACAGAACTTAATTGAGGACTTCTTAAGGTGTCCTTGCTTTGATCATGCAATCCATTAGGTAGATAGACTGCACTTGCTTCTGTTTTATGACTTTCTCCAAGACCTTTCAATGCATGGCCAGCTGATGCACTAATATTGATACTAACTTCTTTGTCTCCATGACTGGGTGTAGTTTTATCCCTTTCCCAGAATGCTCTGATCTCCCTTATTCTTCTTTTTTCTTGTATTGCTTTCTCTGATTCGTATTTTTGAGGTTGTATCTCAAAAATATGTTCTTGGTGTTCCAAGAGATTTGATTTTTGAATTTGTTGCTTGATTTCTTGGCCATGTTCTTTTTCTTCAACTCCTGTACAATCAACTTCAGTTGGCAAGTTGTCATTTTGCTCCTTATTCACTTCCCCTTTCTTAGGTTTCGTCCTCTCCTTTATCAGCTGTACATCTTCTGAAGTAAATGATGTAGAAGAAATACTGTTCCGTTGCTTAATCTTTCCAAATGGTAACTCTTCTGTAACTCTTGTTTTTTCATACATGCTAGGCCCACTGTGCTCTGCAGGAAGAACTGCAGCTGAACTGTTTTCAGCTGTGGTTGAAAAGTCCACTTCCTTTTCATTCTCTCTGCCTTGGGATCTAGTTGATGCATGTTCCCCATCTTCAGTATCAGAACTTCTTTTAAACCAGTCTAAAACTTTTGATACAGATTCATCAGCCACTTTCATGAGTGCATCAGCATGCTTGTCAGGCTTGAAAGTAGTTTTAGCATCTCTCTCCTCCACAAGATCAGGCTTACCTTGTTGGACATTTGTAGGATTGGTATTTGACACCTCATGAGCTTCTGTCTTAGCAGAAAGTTGATGTTCATCTACAATGTAAACAAACTTATCAGAGTTATGAATCAGACAGTGACTCTAAAAATGTTTAGTCTATCTAGAAAGAGCACATTCCTACTCCTTCTCTTTCCTAGTTGTTAACCATCATGTATAAGTAACCCAAAGAGTAATGAATATATTCTATATGCTATTGCACTCTATTCTTCATCCTATTAGTCTCTTACCAGTAAAGTTTTTTTGTGACTTTGATTCACGGCTCAAGATCTGGTTGGATTTATTTTCATGTGCTTCATCAACACTCAACTCATTATTGCTATTTGGCAGGATATTGCTGGAAGTCTTCTGTGGAGTTTCAAGTTTCTTAGGAGTAAATGTATTTGTCTGCAAGCTTTCATTAACCAGGAAGACTGACCTATTAGTCTCACAAGGGCCGGATGCAGACGCATCTTCTTGTAAGCCATCTATTGTTTTCATTTGTAAAGCTGATGAATGGGTTCCCAAAGGCTTTAGAGCAGAAATTCGCTTATCCTCAAACAAATCTGATGGAATAGCCAGATCATTTACACTACTCTTCTTTTTGCTGGATTCTAACAAAGCAAGCTCCCCTCTTTCTTTACTATGGTGTAGCTGTGGGCTTTGCTGAAGTCTTCCTTTACTTGTGCTAGATGAAAACCTCACTTGTTTCAGTTTTTCCATTGAAATTTGCATGCAGTCTTCCACTTCTTCCACAAGAGAATTCTTCTCAGCATCTCCCTCAAAAATAGTTGCAGAAGAAAGACCATTCTTTTTCTGAACATCTAACATCTGACTAACACGAACTTCTGAGTCAGTGGAACTTGAACTTGAACTGCGTTTCAGAATGCCCCTGGGTGGTGTACCGGTGCCATTAATCCTCTCAGTCAGTTTGGGTGGTTTTGGAACAAAGTCTTCTCTTTGTGATACAGGATCTGTTGCTTTGTGAATTAATTTTCTAGCTTTTGGGACAGGACGCTTAATTACTTCTTTCTGTGATTCATCAGTAAGTTCCACAAAAGGCTTCTTAAGTTTCTCTGTTTCATCATTTTGTAAGTTTAATTTAGGTGGGCTCTCTTCTGAGAGGGAGAAAATTTCTGTAAGACATATATAAAGAAGAAGTTATGAGTTGACATGACATAAACAGTTGCCTGCATAAACAGAAAGGCACAGCAGTGCAGATCTAGAATGCAGTAATTATATTGGTTTATTAAAGACAACTGCAGTAAAAACACAGGCAGAAATTTATCCTGTGTGTTAAATCCATTTTTTACTTTGATTTGTATGTAACAGAAACTTTTAGCAAATTAAAATCCTACAGTTATTTCTTATTCTATAAATATTAACTATTTGATGATTCCAAAGACAGAGACCACACCAAATTTATCAGCAACAGTATTCCTGCAGGGGACAAAGTTTGCAGGGAAGGGCAGCTTTTGAGTATACATTCAGCTCTTCGGGGTCAGAATGAAAACAGCAACATACAGAAATGGAAACAGGTTATTTCTACGGTCATATGAAACAAGGTGAAATGAAGAAATCATCTCCTGGCAGGGAGATAAAGGGTTTTTTATTACTACTGTACAAGTCTTCCTTTTTCCTTTCCAAGCTTCACAACACAGATGGGGGAGTAATTCCCACATATGACTCTAAATTACAACTTCAAATGCCTGTATTGTGAGAAATCATCACTCATCAAGTTGCTCGCAGACAATACTGCTGGAAAGGAAGGACTTGAAAATAAACAAGACTAAGAAAACAAATTAAAAACGTAAAGATCAAAGACAGCTAGGCTGCTTCTGTTGAGCTAATAGCAATGACTAGAAGGTCATAAGGACAGCTATGCCAAATTCAAGGAAATTTTGTTGTCCTCTTAACAGCAATTCAGAAGAAACAGCCCTCTCAGATGGTGTTCTTAGTGCTGACTGGAACTGTATGTAAAAGAAAGGAAGCAAAACACATTTACTCATGTAAACAGCCATTTCCTGAGTATAATCACATGATTTAGATGAGTTTTGAAATAAACTAGTTGATAACTCCGAGTAGTTAAGGCAAAATAAGTTTTTATACCTTTAAAAAGAAGCAATGGAAATAAAAATAATTTCCATATAAACCAACAAGACATTCACAGTCTTATGCTAAGTAAGTATATTTACCATTCTTTGATAGCTGAGCTACAGTGGCTGGTCTGTTTTCTGATTCCCCACTGTCCAAGTTATCATCTGGTGGAATGGAATTAAATGGATTTCTCCTTTGCTAAAATGGGAACAAACATTATAATAGTAATCAAAGTGTACATCAGTATAGTCTTCAGTGAATAAACACGAGTGCAGTGATTTCCTCTGCCTCACTAACCTGTCAGAAAATAGTCTGCAAACATGACTCTTAAATTGGATACACAACAAAAACCTAAACAATATGAATCAGAAATGCCAGCGATAGCCTCATCTTGTTCTTTTTGAAGTCACCAACAACAGACATAAGCCACCACTTAAAGACACTTGAAAATCCCAAGTTGTTTGAAGTTAAATAATCTTATCTCTAATTCTGTGATACTGGAACACAGTAGGACATTCCCTTTCAGTAGCTGAAGAGGCTGGAAACAATGTCAAGAGCAGTCATCAATTAGAAACGTAGCAACACTTTTGTGCTGAACTTTTAGTGGCTTTCATTATCTCCCTCCAAAACAAAAAAATACTCCTTTTTCCAAGCCTATTACCTTTCTTCCTTAAATCTTTAATTATATTTACCACTGAAACAAATAACCACACGAAATGTAGAAGTTAATTTCTGTCATATTCAATATCAATTGTACCTTTAGCGATGAGATTGTTGGGTTCCTAGGCCTTTCCTCTGGGTTGTCTAACACAGAGGTTGTTGCTTTAGAGCTGCAAAGGAAAAGTATATAACAACCTTAGCAAACACACATTATTTTAAGCCCTTTTGAAACTGCCAAAAAAGGATTCATTTATACATACTCAAACACAACTTCTTGGCACCTGAAATTTTCAGTTTTAGCCTGTTGTCATCAGATTTAGAAGTAAAACTTCTTTCTATATCAAAGGGAATATTTTTGCTGCTTTGTTTTCTTGCAAGAATTTCTTCTCTTGCTAAAGAATTCAAACCAACTTCTACTTTACATGACAGAAACCATATTTTTTATATGTTTTGGATGTTTGAGCAAGCTTCATGTAAATATAGCTACTCTCCAAAGAATATCAGTGGTGCTGTCTCTATTCTTGTCCTACATTTGTACTTCTAGGACTGAAATCAAAGTGGAGGAAAGTGCCAAAATATTTTTAAAAATAAAAAGTTTTGTCAAGCATCCAAATCAGAAAAAAAAAACAGAGGAACCCCATCACCACTATAGCAAAGATGCAACATGTCACAGATGACAACATATCCACTCAGAGCTACAACTGATATGATATTCTTTCAGTTGAGATCTATAAAATTTGTAGTTCAAGAGTATAAGTGAATTAAGTTACTACTTGTGATTCTAAGTATAGCCCAGACAAGGTGAAATTAAAACAGAGAGGAGACATTATATCAAGAATTATTTCACCTATTTGCAGAATGATGAAAGGGTTTTTTTCTTTTTCCCAATCAGATCTTTATGATTCGAGTTTATCTAAACATTTCAGATATTAACAAGCATTTGGTTTCTGAAGATGAAAGTTAGATGTGGATTTAAATATGGCCTTCATATGACAATCACATTCAGCATCTGCATTTTATATAGAAAATGCTGACACTAACCAACATACATGCTTATGATTTTGGGGATGGAGGAACAGTAGGAGGCAGGAAAAATGTCTGTCCTCCAGATAGAAAATATGACCTCACACTGGGAAGGAAAGCAAATCCTGTGTTTTTTCCAGCATCTACTAAGAGATTCCAATACAGAATATGTCTTTGGTCGATGATATTTGTTACAGGTGAAAAGACTTTGAAGTGGTAAGTAGCAGAGCTACAAGGTATCTCAGGACAAAAAAGAGCATCCAGCTCTCATCAAGTTCCAGTCACATCAAGTTGCATGAACAAAGATCTCTCCAGTCTGGCAACTGGTAACAGTCTGCCCCCTCTGAGGGGAGAACAACTTTTCCACCTTCTCCAGTCTGGCAGCCACCCTTGAAAGGCTATTGGCCTCTGGACTGTTAAGTGTGTCTGAGAAGTGACCTCACTTCCATTTTACAAGAGGAAAAACATCATTTTGGAGACTACAACATGACAGCAATAAGAAGTGTGAACATAAGGCTAGCAAAAAAATACCAGTTGCAATCTGAACTATAAACTTCTATATTTCTTCCTTCCTCTTTTGGTTCAACCCTACCTTTAAGAAATATATTCCCATGCACAGTGATAGACTTAAGGTCTATCACTGTGACCCTAGAGTATGAGCTGACCTTGTAATAGAAACTATCTCAGGTGAAAAATAAACTCTTTTTACATTTCAACAGTAGTTGCACCAGACTCTTATATGCGCGCACCAGATTACTAACAGATTACCACTGTTCTTTTTATTCTTTTCTGATCCTGAATAAGAAAAGATTCAAATTCTAATTCTTAAATAGATAAATAGCATAACTTCTAATTTCTTATCAAAAATGTCATTCCACATTATGGTTTTTAATCTCAGGTCTAAATACACATGGTTTTTTTCTTGTTTGGTTGGTTTGGTTTTGTTTTGGTTTTAAAGTCTGAAAGCACAGATGTATATGTAGAAACCACAGAATCTGGAGTTGGTGTTTTCACTTTTACCAAGCACTTGAGCTTGTGTTTTTGTTTCTAAGAGCATCTGTGTGCTCCTGCACTTTGGGTATTGTCTGCACTATCCACTATGAAACAGGAAAAACATGATTCTCATTTTTAAGGTCTAGGTTATGAATACTTCAACCCTTCACTCATTTTAAACAAGAAAAACATTGTTATGCACCCTGGGCTCAAGAAACCAGTAAGACATTCTTCAATTCAATTTTAGCAGGTGAGGAGGTACCTTTTTCTTCATGGAACACACACAATCTTTAATAAAACTCTACTGCAGACTTACTATAGAATAATTAAAGAGTTGTTAACTTGGCATTACATAATGAAAATCCTGCTTTAGATAGAACAAAGAGTCAAAACTGACACCCAGGATCCTATAACTAAGTTTCACAACAAAGGGCCTCTCAATGAGTTTACCCACAACACATACAGATCAGAAAACTGAACAAACAGTTCCAAGATATACTGCATTCACAAGGCCAAACTAAGAGTCTATGAGGCCAAACTGATAAATACACCAAGATTATAAAAAAATCCCACACCTCAATTCAGCAAAACAAAGCGCCAAGAAGCACAATGAAGGCCCAAACCCCACAGAGACTGGACAGCAACCAAGAGGCAACAAGGCAAAGGCGGGAACAAAGCTGGAGAAAGGGGTGGCAGATTTGCAGGCAGTGTCAATACACAGATTTTAAAAATCAGGGGTTTTGTGCAAGTTTTATCCTTGCAGAATTCTAGGACCTGCACTTGTTCCCTGTTCAGTGCAGGCAAAGAATACTTTCTAGATTAGTGAAGAAAACAACCTACAAATCTTAATTTCAAAGATAACCCCTCCCTTTTTGAGATTCATCATATAGACAGATGGTATCACTGAACAGAGGTAATATTGACAGTCTGAGTCACCCTTTGAAAATGCATTCTGTTCCAGGCTACACCTTCAAAGACACTCCACACACCTGGCCTGTAAAGGCTCTGGTATGCAAGAAAATTATCACAGTGATAAAACACTCAAGAAAGACATAATTCATACTTTCATTATGGAATTCAGATATTTGGGGTGTGGGGATAAAGATCACTGTGCTAATTTAAGAATATAGTTGTGGTCTGATTTCTGTTCCACCTAATGTAACAGCACTCTGATTTAACAGCAGTTAAACTGGCTGGATTTTATCCTTAGCAATCTACAAGCAGGTCTACCAGAACTGAACTTTCTTTGCACTCAGTAAGAATTGTTTTGGTTTAAGAATAAGGTCCAGTACAGAAGTAGTCTGACTGATTTACTACCACATAACTTGTCACCAAAATCTTCGAGTTAGCAGCTGTATAGTTTATGCAAAACCTGCAAACCAGTCCTGGCCTGAAAGCACATTCTTAGAGGAAAGAGGAGAGGAAAAAAAGAAACCAAAACAAAACAATAACCCCCAAGATTTCCACAAACTTATCCTTAAAGCAGCACTTTAATATATTTTAAAAGCCCAAGTGTCTGCACCACAGGTAGGATTTGGACGCTAGAAGCTGTGAACTCCCTTTATGCAATCCCAAAATGCAGAATGATACTCCATTTCATTGTCTTAGTTCCGGCTATGTTAAGATTATTGCATGTATGAAGAAGAGCCTATTAATTCCTTGCTGCTTCACTGTCTGTACAGCCAAATTGTATGTTTGTAGAATTTCCCTTCCCACCCAACTGCTGGGGTTATTGCTTTCCCACCATTGTGTTTCCCCTCAATTCCTGCTGCCATTAGAGGCAGGCCCACAGCGATGCCAGACCAGTTTCTTTCAAAGTCCAGGATCAAGAGAACAAAAAGAAAGAATACTTTAAAAATATAGGGCACGTCCTGTAATTTCTCACATGCAATGTTGTTTAGACTAAGCTCAGTCAGAACGAATTAAGCCCACGCTGAAATCATAAGCAATGAATTGCACAGACCTGCCACATTCACTTGCTTCAGTTTTGACATTTTAGAAGCAAATGATCCAAGGCATCTAATCAAGTATTTATGCAAAGTAAATGTAAGTAAGTGTCCAGCCCACATATGATAGATCACTTCCCAAGGTCCACTTCCCACTGCCTCATAAATCACTGGACTGTGTGAGCTTCCTTTAGAGAGAAGATCTTGAGCTATTGGTGAAAGTATGAGTAAACATGAACAAGGCGTGTAGGCTGATTAACTTCTGGTACAATTAGGAGCAAAAGGCAGGAGAGAGTCCTGGACAATAATTATCAAGCTTTGCATGGCTGTGACCTGAAATAAGTCATCAAATCACCTCAAGTTGAACACTCCTATCAAGTTGGTCATATTTCAAAAAATTATCTACATATTCTTAAACCCCATTATGTTATGTATTTTTGAAGAAACTGTCTTGGCAATTTAGGAAATCAATTATACCTTATCAATTACACACAATTTGTGGAGAATTGTTATGATAAGAATAGTATTATATGGCTGTACTTCTTTTAAAGTATCATCATCCTTTCCTGATGTGCAAGATGACATGCAAAATATTGTAAAAGACACTAAACAGCAGCATGTCTTGTGCTATTCATAAAGAAATAACTTCACAGTAGTCTCCTGAAGGTAAAAGTCACACTACATTTAGTAACAACTAACTCTGTCGGCATTATTAGTCACCTTGGGTTGGGAGGGAAAACAGAGCTCTTTCTTGTGATAAGCAACCTTTATCATGCTTACTGTACAACTTCATTTTTTGGGATGTCTATAACAAAGCAGTTTATTTGCCTTTTTCAGCACAATATGGTCAAGACAAACACCTCTGCATTCACTGACAGTGATAAAGGATAAGAAAGAGTGATAATGCAAGCCAGAGTTGCTAAGACTTACATCAGCTTTTGGTGCCATTCATCGGGAATGTGCATGCCCAGTTTGCAGTCCATGAAAGTAAAAGATTCAATTGCTACTAGGTACTGTACCAATGCATAGTAGGAGACAAGCCTTACTGCAGAGGAAAAACAGATGAAATGCAGAGAAGGACTTAGAAGACAGACAAGAAAGCAGAAGGTTACAGAGCTGATCAATGGCATGACCAGAAGTAAAACAGTCACCCTGAGGAGTAACTCTGGTTCTTACCTCGCTTTCTTCACTAAAAGCACTGACAATAGTTGTCTGGGTGACATCCTGGTTCTTGTTTCCTCAACGGTGTTGAGGAATGTGGCCATTTAAAGACATTTCACTTCCACCTGCTGCCACCTTTGGCAGCACCTTTGCTCTTTCAGCATTTTCCTTCTCAAATGCAGGCTTTTTGAAAGTTTTCACACAGCAAATGAATTACACATAGGTATTTTAAAGAGAAGACATGTC
This sequence comes from Dendrocincla tyrannina, assembly GCA_035047865.1. Taxonomy (NCBI): domain Eukaryota; kingdom Metazoa; phylum Chordata; class Aves; order Passeriformes; family Dendrocolaptidae; genus Dendrocincla; species Dendrocincla tyrannina. Next base: position 33,014,496 of record JAWWMP010000001.1, on the reverse strand, counting down.
TGTCTCAGAAATCACAAGTTATTTCAAAGCCAAATAAAGCTGTTTGTGATGTTTACAGACCTAAGATAGAGTGATATCATATAAAATCCTTTGTAGTTCAGAAACTACTCATCCTCCAGGCTTCTTGACAACTATAGTAATTCAGGCATATCCAATCTGACTGTCTTATCTTGCTCTGAAAGGAAGCTCCTCCATTCCAGAAACACATTTACTTTTCTTGGTAGAACCTGACTCATTTTCTGCAAGATTCTAGTTCTTTCCAGATGAAATATGCTTGATCTTCCTCAGAAGTCTCAGAGGTCTTAAACTATGCACCCAAAAATCTGGAAAATTCTAAACAACAATTTCTTAGTCTCCAATTCTTCCTGTGATATGAAGTGTTCAAAGTATGTGTGGATGCGTCACCTGGGGATATGGTTTAGTGGTGGACGTGACAGTCCTGGGTTAATGGTTGGACTTGAGCTTACAGTTCTTTTGTAACCTCAATAGTGCTATAATACAAGATTAAAATTCAGGCTGAATCAATAGTCTTATCTCATTAAGTGACTGAATGAAGAGGTGCAGAGGTTATTGTCATCCTGTTACTGACTGCAAAGGACTGACCGTGGCCAGTTATTCTAACTAGAAAATCCTGGCCTCACTTTAAGGAACCAAACTAAACTGTGACATGAGAACATATACGGTCCCAGCAGCAAGCTTCACAGAGTTCAAAAAGCATTTGGATAATACTTTCAGGCACATGATGTGACTCTTAGGGATGGTCCTGTGTAGGGCCAGGAGTTGGACTCAATGATCCTTGTGGGTCTCTTCCAAATCAGCACATTCTGTGATTTTGTGGGACTACTTTTCCTGAGAAAAGGCAAGCAGAAGATTGTTCTGCATTTGAATGTAGAACAATTAACAATGCATGACTATATGCCTTTTACATGCAGAGATTTCTTGGACAATTCTGAGGGAATGATTGATGACCTTTGAAATAAGAGATAAGTACAATATTTTGGATGGAACTTACAGCTCAAAAGTTTCACTAGTCCAGACATATACATACCAAAAGCAATTAAATAGACAGCTTACCTTAAACTAGTTTTCAGTTGTTGTTCTTCTTCCTGGTGTTCCACAATGCCATGTAGATCTGGTGGCACAAAGACTTCTTTATTAACATTGCTCACCCAGCTGGTCTTTGTTTTGCTGGTTTTGTTCTGACTCACTTCAGCTAAAACATGAAACAAGAATATTGTTGTCTCCCATATGTTCATACAGGATTTCTTTAGAAGCAGGTACAAGTATTTGCATTTAGTCCTACAGCTGTTCCTAAATTCCACTATATTTGAATTGTTTTCAGAAGCAGATCTTGTGCCTACTGAAGAATATCTCTTTTAGTGTTACTAGAATACTCAAATACTGTCCTGAATACTTCACTCTACTACTCCAGATATATCTGTTTTAGACCTTAAAGTGATCCTAAATTGAGTTTTCTACCACCCTGGTAAAGACTGATCCTGTAATTTTTGCAGTTAGATAAATATCAAAAACTCAGCTTCAGTGGCCTGAGGAAACAAAAACTATTAAAACACAGAAAACTGAAAATATGCTGAAGCTCACTTAGTGAAGTCAATTATTCCCTTCCTACAGCAGTAAACTGCAAGCTGGTCATAACTCACTTAAGCAGGATGTTAATGCTTTACAGACAAAATTGCCACTAGAAATTAAAAAGGTAAGTATAAAAAAGACAACCAAACCCTCCCCTCCTTGTTCAACAAATGCAAATATATTTACATTTGTTTTGAGGTGGGGGCAGAATTCTATTCTGGTAGTCCCTTTCAGTGTAAAAACATTACATTATTTCTTCTGCTGCTTTTTGCACTTCTCCAACAGTTCAGAAGACAAGAACTTCTTAGTGTGAAAAAATAAACAAGATTTTTATACTCACTTTGGCTATCTATAACTTCAAGCAAAAATATCTTGACAGCTCATGAGTCATTGAAACCAAGCAATTGCACATAGTTCTGAATGTACCAATATGTGCCTTTGTTCAAGTAATAAGATCGGGATAATTAACTTTCCTTTAAGATAATATAGATTTAAGTACTTTCCTTTAAGCTATAAGTTGTTGTGAAATTAAGCTGGAGTTTTACAGCTGATTTTCATAACTTTCAAGTCCAAACCCAACCAAAACTACAAACAACCACACTAACCACTTATGATTTTTTGGGGTTTTGGGGGGTTTTGTTTGGTTGGTTTTGTGGGGGTTTTGTTTGTTTATTTGGGGTGTGTGGGTGTGGGTGGGTGGGTTTGGTTTGGTTTTTTGTTGTTGTTTTGGGTTTTTTTCATTCTTTTCTGTTTCAGGTCTTCTCTTGTTAACTTAAAAACTCAAATCAATAACTTCAAACTGATTAAACTGACATTATTCAAATTCATCTCCACAAACAAGGCTAACTTGCAGTTACAAAACCTATAGAAAGCAGTAAGCTATAGTCCAGACACAGCATTGGGAGAAGTGTCTCACTTGCTTCACTAGCATGTAGCAAAATCCCTCAACAGAACTTATAAAACCAAATAATACAAATATGAGTACAATCTGGTAAGAATAATGTAAGCTTTGTGCTTCCAAATCAAAAGGACTTAGTAGAACTAGAGGAGATTAGGAAGGGATAGAGGTCAATTACTCCAAGAAAAAAGATCACTTTCTGTACAAAGAACAATAAAATAGATCAGGACTCCTTAGATTAAACAGTCAGATGCTGAGAGATATATAATGAGGGTCTATAAAATCCTATATGCTATATTATATATGTTTTGGTGAACATAGATTGACTGTTTCACTCTCTTCCCCAGGGATGAAGTCCATGGTGACCAGGGCACCCACTATGATGTGGGCATGCTGGGTGCATTTGAAGTTCATGGGGACACAAGATGCCAGTTCTAGATGCCAGAGCTTCCAGCACATATATTTCAGTGAGTTACAACCACTATCTCTAGTTTGTGGTGCCTATCATTAAGCCTCAAAGGTCCCAAACTAAGCACCCAAAAATCTTGGAAATTCATGCTAAAGAGTAATTTCCTGGATCTCTGATGCTTTGCATGTTCCTAGGTGCCTCACAGGGCTTCAGAAATGGAAATGAGAACGAGTCTAGGGATGCGCTGAGCTTTTAATCCTACATATAAACACAAGCCAATCCCCTCTGTTAGCGATCACAACTCTTTACTTTGCAGCATTTGGGGAGAGGAAAGCTTACACCATGAATTACATGGAAAATCTCTTCTATACATCACATTCTGTTCTAGAAATATCAATATTCTTGTCTGTCACAGATAGGTGTCTGAGGTCAGCTAAGTAAGAACCAGCCTTTCCAAAATAAACTACAAGCCAAATGCTTACCAACAGGGGCAGGTTTCCGGCGCATGGAAGCTCGAATAATGTCTGCTCCATGTATTTTATCTCTGTGCCTCTTTGACTTGGCTTCATAGAACCACTGCCCACTCATATTCTTTAGCTGAACATCGTCTTTGATTTTTTCTGGTAAATGCCTGAAGGGGCGAAAAAATGAATAAATGAGATACACATACACAATCTACTTACCTGCATGAACAGAATGAAAGGCAGATTTGTTTGTTTTGGAGAGATGGGTTGTGTTTCGTTTGTTGATTTTTAAAAATGTCTCAGCATGCTACTTCTGCCTTCTTACCTGGTACTCTCCTTATTTATTTATGAAGGCTGGCAATGATCTGGAGAGGAAGAGCCTCAGCCTTGTTACTTCAACAGATGCTCTGAGGGTAACTCTTTAAATCAAAAATATTTGCTATGATAAACACTGAAGCAGAGGTAGCTCTGGAGAAGTCTCCAGTAGCTGCACATCTTGACTTTCTGCCTTCAAAAGCCAGTTTTCCAAGACTAAAATTGAGGTAAGCTAGCAGAACACCATAAAGAGTCTATGCCAAAATTAATAGCATGGCTATTTTGGGGCTCAGAAGATGCCTCTTCAGGGTTCTTATATGGCACTGCTTTTACACACACACTCCAAACGTGTGCTGGAAGTATGCCATTTTTTCAGTAAATCACACAAATCCTTACATGAAAACATTGAGTTACAAAGGAAGACATCATCCCATGGAAGAAACAACAAAATAAGTTTGTGCCATTTATTAATCTACGTATATCTATCACATGAACTACAGCTATTTTAAATACTGGGGGACAAATTTTTAATAATGTAATTTCAGGCTTTCATGAAGCATTCTTGAACAGAATAAGAAGTTGCCATGTGCGATTTGAAAGGTTGTTTTCTTTCCTTGTTAGGCATATAACATATTAGGCATATACATGGTTATACATGGCCTGGAGACTAACTTGCAGACCAGGAAAGTTATTACACAGATTTAGAGAGCACTTAAACAAAAAAAAAGCAAGTCAAGATTCATCTTCTCTCTTCCTTTCCTTCAGCAAAACAAGTTAATAATGGAGCCTAAGAGAGAAATCAAAACAAATCCAGTTACTGAGGCTTTCAGGCTAAACACAGTCCCTATTGCTGTGGGATAGTACTATCTTCCACAGGCCTGGGGGACAATCATGAGTGGTTTGCCTTGAAATGGACCTTTAAAGACCTTCTAGCCCCACTCCCAAATAGATTCATGACAATTTGATGTATCTCATGAGTTTAGGGGACAGAACTTCTAGTGCAACCAAGTAACCATGATGACGCTCCTTCTATTATACGTTGTATATTTGACTGTCAAATACAGACAAACATTTACAGCAGAAAAAAGACAGAGCCAATCCCTAACACTAACATAGGCCATCCTCACCTGTCACTCAATTTCTCCATCTTTGTATTGCCAGAAATAAAAAGACTAATTTGAATGCATCAGCTAAATTAGAATTTGAACTTAACTTCTTTTTAAAAGTACTATCAAAAGTCAATCCCCCCCGGTGTGTAAACAACTTCTATCTCAATTCAGCTACACACAGCTGAGGTTGCCAGGAGCTGAGGTCACCACTGGCAGTTTTAATCCAAGACTCAACAGTCCATATAATTACTCGGCTATTTAAAATTTGTCCCTCCCTCTCACTTATGACTCTGTCCTTCTCTACCAGCCAGAATACACACTTCTCTTATGCTGCAGGTCTTCTACATTGGAGCAAGAACACACAGTATCTTCCCTGTCCTCAAGCAAATAAATTTCTCAGGTATGAGACAACTCCTCTTTTCTCAGTCAGTTTATGAATACAGCCAGCAGGAAGAGTGGAAACATGGAAGGCAAGAACTTTTTACACAGATGACTGCTTCTCCCTTTCACCTTCTTTCCCCCTTGTTATTTGTCTTCTCAGAACAAATGTCCCTTAGGGCTAGGGACTGGCTTTGCAGCTATTTGTAGAGCCTGCAGGGCAGCAGAGCTCTGACCACAGCTAGTGCTTCCAGGCAGTATGACAACATGTGCCAAGGGAGGTTCTCTAGTGGGAAGGTATGAAGTCATAGGACAAGTATTCAATGTTCTCACCCAGTCTGATTCAACCCTTTCACCTCAGACACTGCTCACCCCTCTCCCCTTTGTACTGAGCCACTGAAACTAGGGTGCGGCCAGAGACCTTTCCTTGGCAGCTCAGCCCAGACCAAGCTCAGCTCCTCTGCAGAAGTGAGCAGGGTCACAGCCCTCTCAGCTCTCTCAGCCTACTTACCTGCTTGTTGGACTCTGAGATCTGGGACCAGCTAACAACACAAGCAGACAGAGACAGAGGCATGGATTTGTCTCCAGACTCACTAAATGGCCAATGCAGCCGTCATTTTGGCTGGAAGTGAATGTCAAGCACCTTGCTCCCACCACTGCTTGCCATTTATGAAACTTAGTGTACCTTAATTCCACCAGCTCAACAGGCCTTCTAGACCTTGGGAGATAATTGTACATACTAGCAAAGGTATAAATGTGCTCTCAATTTGCACAGCACTTCCTTAACAAATGACCTTCTGCCTGATAGGACGTGTATGGTAAGAACTGACACATGCTCACAGCAGCTGACTTGTAAACAACTTTTGCCTTCTCTTCTCACCTCCAAGCTAACTTGGCTTACTTGTCTCTTCAAGAGAAGTATTTAAATTCTCAGTCACATCTTCTGAGCAACCAAGAGAAATGTAAGTATTAAAGCTACTCCTGGGCATTCCCCAGCCACAAATAAAGAAACAGGTTTCCATTATCAGAAAGAAAATTAATTCTAGGTCTTGGCAGGGGAAAAAGCTATTAAGCCACCTGTGTTCACCAACATATCATAGACTTATAACCCCAGCAGCTGTTTTAGGAACAAATGGGAACTTTTACAATGCTAGTTGAATCCTCAAGCTTTGCTACAAAGAGGCCTTAGCAGTAATGTCAGACTGCTTGCACTGTGTGGGCCAGTTTCACTGCTAAGAATTAGATTTAGATTGTGGTTTACCTTGAAAGGAACTGTGGAGAAATCAGACAGCAGACATGGTTTTCCACAGCTTCCATGTATTCCAGCACACCACAAAAGGATTCGAAGCCAACAGTTAGTTCTATGCCAGCTACCCAGTTAACAGAAAGGCTAACCAAATTGTTATTATATTTTCTCTTGGTGATCAAAGAACTACTAGGCATCCAGATTAAGATTCAGATTGCAGGCTCAGTTGCCAGGTTTGGAATTAGAAGAAAATGCCATAACAGCTTTACGTATGATGTGAGTTATGTATTCAGTGGTTTGTTAAAATGCCAGCTAGCCTATGCTGTTTTCAGAGTGAAACAGCTTAAAGCTATAATGAAGCTAGTGTCTGTTTCTCCTATGAGAACATTAAAATCAAGAAAGTAAAGGCACATAGTTCAAGAAATTCACTTCAAAATCCTCTTTTAAAATAAGACTGATTTCCCCGTTACTTAATATGATTTTTCCACTATGCCAAGGTCAAACAAGTTTCATGGCAAGACGGCAAACTTTTCATCCTCCCTAGGGCATTAAGTACATGCAGAATTACATGGAATAGGCACACAAAGCAACTGTCCATCACTCTGCAGGCAAACAGAAAATCTATGCATGATTAATTGGGTTGTTCTTCTCCACCTCCGGAACATCTGATAATGGACTAAACCACATGGTATCACTGTAAGGCAGGAAATCTGCTCTGATATAATCACTCCCTGTCAACCTTCCTGTCACCAAACCCAGAATGATTTATCTTATGCTTTGTAGGTTAGTGTAATAGCCCATGGCATTTTAGAGCACATCAATAATGACTTATTCCCGTTTGTGAAATTACTGTATCTAGCAATACATACCTGTAGCCAAAACTGTTCAGCTACAACTCCTCAGCGTCTCAATTCCTTCCCCTGTACCTGCCTTATTCATAGTCCGTATTACAATGCACCAGAGAACTTGCAAGATGTGACAATTGACATCTTAATACCTTATTTTATTGCCTTATACCTCAACTGACAGCGTAAGCTGAGCTCTTCAGACAGGAGAACCTGTGTGATACCAGCACATTCTGGAAGTCCTTGTGATTAATGAATAAGCATTTAGATCAGGATCTGTGTTTGGCTCAAAGAGACAGATTCATTATTGTCTCTCACACCCTATTCTGAACATATGGAAAAGCTACTTCAGTGTCCAATGGCAAAATAAAGGCTTTAAAAAGCATGATATCACCGTCCATTATTTACACATTAACTTCCTAAACCTCCCTCCTGGAAATCAAATACCAACTGAGTAAATTGAAAGGAGAAAAAATTTTGAGGAATTTAATTTCAATTCTATTTGCTACAAATATAAAACCAAAACCAAAAAGACAACAAGGTTCTCAGTCGCCTTCTGAATACAGACAAGACAAACTTGTCAAAAAAACATCAGTGAAGGAACAGCTATCCTGATACAGTACACCTTTGGTAGGTATTAGAGCCTGCCTGCACAGCAGCACAGGGCTTCATGAACAAGGGGTAGAGAGGTTGCTAGAAAGCAGGTTCTGCTGAAATAGTGCTCCCAGTACTTTGTAGTCTTTAAAAGTAGGCATATAAAGCATAAAATCAACCCCATCACATGAGACATACAGTTAACTATAAGTGATCAGAAGAGCCTGTATAGTTTTCTTCACAGTACCTGCAAGGGCATCTCCAAGAAATCGATGCTGTGCTAAAAAAACAGGTTGCATTTTAGTATTTCAAGTGAGCTACAAATCAAGACTAATCTAATCACAAATATTTGGCACTTTATAATACAACACAGTGCCAGGTACAAATGCAATAGATCTTACCAAGACAGTTTTTGTACTGTAGGGAAAACCATTTGCAGGGAGTACTCAGTTTAGAGGTTAAAAAGCCTTATGAGTATTCACTTTTTCTCTTAAGCACACTCTTCTAGCATACAAAATAAAGTCTATCTACCCTGCTTCACTAGCAATCCCAAAAAGCATCATCCAGTCAACCTGTCTGCTATGGGTAGATAAATTAGCAATCAACACTGAGAATAAAGATATCAGCCCATTTCCTGGTATATGATATTACCATATCTATTACCAGGACCAGAAATGTCTCTTCTTTAGCCCCAGTCATCTCATCAGATCAAGTTAAAAACAGTCCTGCTTTTTTTACTGGCACCTTACAAGGTGGGCTGAGACCAATCTCCCCATTAAATCCAGTGTCATTCTTATATTAGTTGGCTTTGTAAGATATATTATGACATGTACATTCTGTAATAAAATGATTTTGTTCTATTTATTAAACAGTCACTGTATTTGGAAAATTGCCTTTGGTGCTAAGCAATGCCCATAGGGGGGAATTCATTGAGAAGACATGAGCTTATCCTTTTCTGCCAGGACAGGTGCACTGACAGTTCAAAGAGGAACACTTACACTTGGATTATTGCCAAATGTCTCAGAAATCTTACCCCAAGCATTCAAAAATAAATACCATTTTTAAACTGTTAAAGCTAAAAAAACCAATATATAGAGACAGCAAGTTTTATCTCCCTGAAAGAAGGCTGCTGCCAGATTGACGTGCTGCCTTTGGCAATGGCAAATGCCCAAATGGGAGCTGCTTTATCTCATGCAAACATAACACAAAGCCAAAAGGGAAAAGGAAGGAAGCCTAGTGTGGGCAGCAGACAAGCTCTAGGAGAGTAATCCAGGTTCTTCACAGTGGGATGAAGCTCTTTTTCCTTCAGCAGTTCTGCCCAGCTAGAAAGAAGTCAGTCAGCTAAGGGCATGACACTTGCAGGACGCCCCTGATTTGGCTGAAGGCAATCTCCAAGCCAACACCTTGACCTTGAGCACATTACACTTACTAACATTAAAAGTTAAGCAGAAGTCCCTGGTAAACTGCTAGAAGCAAGTATATTATTTCAGAACTAGTTATAAAAAAAGGTTTGAGTTTCAATTAATAACAATTAATTTATATTTATCCTATAATAATACAACTGAGCAGATTCTGTTTGACAAGAGATGTGATGTCTCACTTTGTATTTTCAACAGAACAACTCAAGCCATCTAATTCTTAGTCTCTTACAATAAATCAACAAATCAACAAAATCATTTTTTCATCACTAAAGAGAAGTGTTATTTTCAGATTAGAAAGCTTTTCTCACTTTTTAAGCAACTACTTGTTGACACAAACTTATGATCTAAAAATAGAAGAGTTAATATGTCACAAAAAGACTTTAGGGGTTTTATTCATATGTTTTTAAAATTGGCTCCATAAGAATTGTAAGATTTATTTACTTATTAGTAGTACTTGCTTACTACTAGACTAATATGAATACACTGAGGCTTAAGGATAACCTTAATACTTGACAAGAACCTCAGAAAAATGTTGCAAGTGGGGATGCTACTCACATGGTCTTATCATATCCTTAAGCTCTAAATTTAGAGAAAGTTGTTATTTGTGGCATCCCCAATCCCCAGTAAGCTTTAAAAAAAAATCAGCTTGAGTCAGATGGGAGGATGACCAGTTCAAGACACCTCAGTTAGACACAAAGTACCATTGTGTTCACTGGTTAGGGCAGAATGCAGAGCACATACAAACCTACCATGCTCTTGCCTTGCCTGTAAGCCACACCCCTTCCACGTTATTTTTCCATCTACATGAATCCAAACTTTTATCATGAAGTAGTACAAATGATATAGAAAGGATTATATATATAAAGAGCAGAGAACCCATAAAATGAATATTTCTGCAGAGTTCAGCTTTAGAAAGAGTCCCTAGATGTTGTATGGCAATGACAGAGTGATTCTTCAAAATCCTGAATTTATAATCCCTGCTTCATTACCTAACTACGCAGACACTACCAAGCTACCCCACTCATTTGTGTGGGTACTGAGGACGCATTTTGAAAATGTCTAGAACATTTGGAAGAAATAATTGAAGGAAGAGTAGGAAAAATGGGTAATTCCTTTCAAAACTAAGGTTAGCTTTGACAGCAGCTCTACCTTCAGTCAGCCCTTTAAACTTCAACTAACACCTGTGTTCAAAATCATGTCCACCAAGAGCCTTGCTCCTGTTAAGCACACCCTCAAAACTGTTACATCTAACAGAAAAGTATTTTATGAAGACTTTTAAGAATGTATTCTGGTGACAGTCATTGAATGACATGTTCGCACTATAGTGGCAAGTCTGGTTACTCCATATTAAGCTCACCCCAACACCTTAAATATATCCTGCCACACAAAAAAGCACCTTCCTTCTAACAGTCTACAATAAAAGGAACGCTGCCTTGAAAAGGAACTGAAGAAGATATCTGTCAAAGCTGATCAGAATCAAAATAGCATTTACAGTAAGGTTTCAACAGCTACGCAATCCCAGCAGAATCAGACCCCTGAAGCTTTCTTTTTTTTTTTTTTTTTTTTGCAATGCCACACCAGTGTATGTATCAAAGGGGTTTGGCACACAGCAGTCACCACCCACCACACAAACAACTCCCCACCAGAATTTCCCCTATCATTAACCTCCTTCAGTTTACACAAGGAGCAAACAATCCCAAGCACAGCCCACAAGAGCACTGCCAGGAGGTTCTGCTTGGAAGGGCTGATAGCCACAGCAGAGATCCCTGTCACAAAGGCAACCACAACAGCTTTCTGCCTCAGACATGCTGGTGCCAGGGGCCAGCCACTCCACCACAGAAGAGTCACCCAACCACACTCCACAACTTCACAGACAGATGCATTTCTGCTCACGTTACTGTCTCCAAAAAGGGCTCAAAATTATGTTAATTAACAGTCTGCATCTCTAAAAGGAGTTGGGGGCTATGCTGAAGCTAATGCCAGGAAATTCACTTCTGTACTTAACGCACTCACTTGTCCAGTGCTGGAGCAAGTTATATCAGAGATTCCTCATCAGAAATGAGGACAACAACCACAGCATAAGTAAGTCAGCAATGTGCTGAAAAACAGCTTCTCGTCCTGACAAGCTGTCACTTTATTCTTTTCTTTTATGCCTTTTCCCCTCTTCTCAGCAACACTGACATTCAGTGACTGGCAGCATCTTCTAGGGCAATGAGGCAAAGAGATGCATCTCCTTACACTAGGAATAAAAAAGGATGCAATACCTTTTGCTTTCCTTGTATCACATCTGCTTGTCATCTGAGATTTCTTTATCACCCTTTTGCCAGTGAGAAGAAAATATCAATATTCCCTCTCCTTTGAGGTAAACCTCAGCAGAGGTGAAAGAGGAAGCAGGCATGCTGTTCTCAAAGCAGCGCTGTTTTAAATCCATCACCTCAATTCAGCCCTACACAAGAGGGGCTGCAGGATGGGGCAAACACCTATTACAGCACTCAGCAAACCAAGAACCAAAGCAGACTTCCTTAAGGAGGCTGCAGGCCAACCTAATCAGCACAGTTTAACTACGGATTAGCAATACTGGGAACTGTTAGCAGGGAAGGGACTCTGTCAGGTGACTCGAAAAATTCCACTAGGGAGTTGCTCAAAGAGAATTTTGTCATGTTACCAGTTTGTCCACACTCCAGGAACATGGTAGAGATTATTAGAATACCCTTCAAACCTCAGAATTTCTTCTAGAGGGGGAAAAAAAATCACATTAAAAGACTTTTATTATATACGCATACAAACAACACTTTGTCAGGGTGTGATGTTTGTATGATGACATTGATTGATCCCAGCTCTTGGAATCTTTCAGGCTGTAGAATCCAAACTAAAATACTGCATCTCTTTGGCTGCAGGTATAATTCAAGTAGTGTCTTAGTATATAAGATATAGAAAGCAAGCTCCATGTGCCACAACTAAGCAGAAAAGTCCATTTCATATGTAAGCTTCCAGCTTCTCACAAGTTATAATATTCAGAAACCAGAAGAGACATTTTGTTGTAGAAACAAATGTGCTTATTACAGGCTGCTACAACCTGCAGTCTCTTGCATTTTCCACCACACCCCTTTGAACTAGAATTACAAACAGCAAAAGTGAAGCTACAAAAACAAAAATACTTGCTGGCAGTCCTTTCAGACCACTACTAAGAGTAGCTTTTTTGAATTTCTGTTCCAAGAAGAGTTCCTTTCCCCAAATGCTCTTTCCAGGCTCTCATCTAGAATTACTTTCCCTGAACACTTTCAGACCTGGCACTGATGTAACATTCCAAGACTAAACCCAGTGTTTTTCTACCTACAGTAAATAAAATGCCAACTCTGTTACATGAAAGTTAGTTTACTGCTTTTTGAAGCGGAAGACAAAACTATGTGCTTAAAACATCTTCTCAGGTTGCATTAAGATGGGGGCGTGGAGGGGGCAGGGGTGAAATTGGGAACATTGTCTGTATTGACATTTCCTTCAGCCTTCAGTAAAGCAAATGCTATTTACCCTTTGTAACTCTACAAAATAATGACCACATGCTGATCAAACAACCTCAAGGCTGCACAAGCATACTCAGCAAAATGAATGCTGCTCTTAGGGTAAGTGCCAGGCTGCCATTTCCTTTGCAGGATATAGGGTATGCCAACAGAGAGGGCATTTGTCAAAAAAAAACCCCAGCCTTTCTCACCAGAAGAGAAGCATCAGAGATGTGTGCATCATGGTTGGAATAATTTCAAAACATTATGAAATTAAACTGGGAATAGATGACTCAGTGAAGAACATCATAATGAGAAGGAATCTTAAATTACCAAATCAGTGAGAGAAAATCCTACCTTCACTGAGACTTGTAAACATTTATTTGTGATATAGCACTTTGAGTTTTCAGCACCTCAGGCTCCCTTTTTCATTATTTGTCCACTTGCTATTTTGTGTACCTTGTAATGGACAATTTCCTTCACACTGAAAAACAAAAAAGCTGACTACTAAAATCCTCACTCTTGAATCAGTTGAAGCAACTATTTGACTGTTATTTATGGCTGTGTAGATACCTTTCTCAAAGCCATCTGGGCAACACTGCTTTTCATACATGAATTTCTAGTAACCCTAAGAGTAGGTCCAGGAAAACCTCCCAGCACACAAAACGCTCCAGAATAACAACACATTGCTCCCTCTGGGACACCGCAAAGAAAATGAGGAGAAATTTCCTGCTTTAGCCATGGATTGCAAGGAATTCTCTTGGCAGCAGAGCATAGTGTTGGTACCTGTTCTGAACTGCAGTTCCAATATATTGCACCTCCACATATTTGAGGTATAACTTCAGTATTCAGACATATTGCTGACTGCAACCATGCTTTTTTGCTTATTTTAGGTGCTGGTGCTCCTTTTGAATCAAGTCCCTCTGCTTGTTATGCAGTAGTTCAGTCTGCAGTGGTTTTGACACTTGCAAACTGAATCATCTTCAGAGGAAACCAAGGCAGATGCATATCCAGCTAGCTGTGTCCCAGGTGTTCCTTAGGGAATCGTAAGGGTCTCAAATAATTTTGGTCAGTACTGACCCATTTGTGTGGTAGAGACTTTTAATCCATGGACTATGCTAAATCTAGTCCAGAGTAAAAGATCCCCAGGCCTCACATACTGTGGGATATGGGACCCTCAGCAACAATTGTTTTAGTCTACTCATGAGTAGGTGAGTATATGAACTGTGTAGGTCTTCCCAGGACAACCCAGGGTACCAGACCCCTTACCTGACTCTCTCTTCTTCAGTCCTTTTAAGTTCTGCATCCCGTTGCAGCACCTTCATTATTGCCTCTTGCTCCTCCTCTGTTAGAAAGCTTAGGTCAATCATCTTGTTGTGTGTGTAGGGGCTGGTAAAGTGTCTGGAAAGATTTAAAATCCTCCTGAAGATAGTCTTGCGCCCTGCTTTAAAGTTAGAGAAGAAAAGCCTTTCTCAGCAGGCCCCAAGAAAGCTGGCCCAGGTTATAGTCAGTGTTTTAAAGAGTCCCAAACTTTGGTTTCTTGCAGAACAATATGTGCATGCTTCCCTAGATGAGAGACTTTTGGGAAAGTGTTGCATTCCCTCTTGCCGTCATAACCATGTCTCCTCAGTTGGTCCTCTCAGCTTGGCTTCCTGGAGTAACAGTTCATTGACCCAGCATATCCAGTGTTTGAGAACAAACAAAACATTCCCTAAAAAAGAGACAAGGAAGAACAAGCTGTAATATCAGGGATCAGGAAAGTAGATTATGTATGCATTTTTAATTAAAAGAAACAAGTTTTTCAGTGTGATTAAACTACTTTATGAAGTTTAAATGGTCACTTCAAGTCAAACCTGTTTTACAGGCCTCCTGAACAAGGTAGCCAGGAAAATATATTCCTTTCCAATATGACAACTCACACCCTAAAACACAAAATCCAGTGTCATTCAAATGGTACATTTTAAAATAAGTGCATTTTAAGTTGTCCTTCAAGTTAGCAGAACAATTTGAAAGTGTGGGAAAGGGGAGGGGAAAAAAAGCAAAAAACCAAAAATGAGTCAAGAGCAATTATCACATTCATTTACTGTAACAACAACAACAAAACCCAAAAAACCCAAAACAAACAAAAAAATCCCCAAAACCAACCAACCAAAAAAAAAAGCCCCAATCACTGCCCTACAGAACATACAAAATAAATGTAAAATAATTTCTACATAAGCATCTTGAGCATGTGGAATTACAAGTCATGCAGTAACATGAACCTCACTTCTTTGTACAAACCAAACTGCATTTGCAAGCAGTAATTTGAAATACTGTTCTGTCTCTGTTTTGTAGGCCATGGTTCCACAGACCATTCACTTACAAGGCAATTCCAGCTGTCAAAGACAAAATCCTCTTCTTCAAAAAAAAAAAATCTCAAAGAAATAAAGGAGGTGGGGCAGGGGAGGGAGTCAGCTGAGTCTGGGGTAAGGTGTCTTAGTACTTCAGGATTACAGAACCACGGATGTAATAAAGCCAGAAAAAAAAAGAAATAGCTTGGATTTAAGATAGCCCTCAGAAGCAACCCTAGTGCCAAACCTGTTGAGAGACAGAAGAGAAGCAGATGATGTTACTGGACAAGTGTCTGTATTAGGCAGCTCTGTTACAGCCCTTCAGGGTTGTAGGTGTCTTCCCTAGGCCCTTGTGGACTGACAGTGCCATCTGTCAGACACTATGCTGACCTCATATCGATCTAACTAGCACTAAAATCACATAAGTCATTTCACTTGGTCCCCTGGCCACAGAGACCACCCCGGCGATTAAACCAAGATATTAGCACTGGCAGCACTCAAAGGGAAACTTCCTTTCTAAAAACAGCATTTCTCACAGATTTGGAAGGCAGCTGCAGCCATGTTTATGATTATTCCCCCAACAATCCCAGTGCCCAACCACCTTGTGCACGTGGTTACGTGTGGCTGCCATATTTATCTCCACTATTCTCATCGTGGTTTTGTTCCTTGAGGTTGATATAACAGCATCTCTAACAACTTGTCTTCTGTAACTTCATCTACTTTTAGAAAATGACAGCTTTATAATGAGACAAGAGTGAAAACTGTTTACTATAGGGCTACCAACAAACATAACAATGCTAAATTTGTTTAATATCCACAAGAGTACTCCTTCATCTTATGAACAGGTATGGATATCTGTTCCAACTATCATGTGGGCACTTTTCACACCAAGCATCATCTGCAGTGCTAATCCAAAGCCCTCGATCCTGCCTGCATGGCAAGGGCATAGCCAATAAGAGGCACAGAAGTTTATGTTGCAGCTACAAATCACAAACAGCTATGAAGTAGAATTATCAAAGATTTTTCTTGTAAATTGGGCAAGATTCTTGCCCAAGATAATCAAGTCTGCAAGAAAGCTCTTGTAGGGAATAATATCTTAGCATGTTTGTCTTTATGTTTAAAGAAGGCTGAGGGGAAGAAGTGTTACAGTGTCTACTGTATCAATTTAGAAATCTAAAAGAAACAGTTGAACAAGTTGCAGACTTCACTGATGTCTCTCAGTACTCAAATCAATAAAACTAGTGGAAACAGAATTTCAGTTGTCCCCAAATGAGCAACAGTTTGCAAGGGCACATCCACACAGGCTGTGAGAGCTCACAGCAATCTGCACTGCTACTAATCTTCCCAGATAAGATCATTTTGTAGAACAGTTTCTTCAACTGAAGTTGTGCTCCCACTTTGTTTTCAGTCAGAGGAAAGATACCACCTACTCTGGCAGGGTCTTCACCATTTTTTCCCTGGTAGATATCATACAACATAGCAAAACACAGCTCTGTGAACTGTGTAACCAAGTTTAACACTCTCCCCACAGCTCGTCAGAGGAAAATCCTACATGAATTCTGATTCACTAGTATGCTTGCACTAATCCTGTGTTCAGATTTACAAAGCATCATAAAAGTTTGTTTTGCTTCCACCCCAGGTTATGAGAACAATCTCCCTCAGTCCCGAGTAGTGCAGCTGAGACCCTTTGGACTCCTTTGCAAAACTAATAATGTAATACTTCAATAAGCTATGTCCAAGTACTTGAAAAATTGGTCACTGATCTCAAGTTTTTTCACTTGTTAAGCAGTTGAAAAAACTAGCAACAATCACTTAGAGTATTTTCTCCCCCTCTAACCTGTACCATCCCTTTAGCATAAATTGTATCACAACTGATTATGATAAAGTCTTGAGTCATTGAAACTATACCAGTCACAAACTGAAATTAGAGCAGTTTTCAGTCTCTCCATAAACAAGAAGAAAACTTCTTTCTGTGCATGATGTACTTAGCCATCCTCATGAGACTGGCTGCTACAAGTTACTGCAATGCTGGTTTTCTGCAAAGGATTATTAACACTGATTCTAAACACAGATGATAAAAACTACTGGCCTAAAGTATAGCACCTGTGATAAAATCTAAGGCCAATTTCAAAATAAAATAAAAGTCAATGCCTTCCTCCCCTTCAAGTCACCCACTACCACCAATCCAACCTCAGTTCTTTTGATTTCTTTTGAAAATCTTTTATCTTAAAAGCCTCTATACATGCCAGGAAGTACTGAGAGGTCTCAACAACTTGTTTGGTACCACTGCAAGCTCAATGGGAACTTCTTTGTCAGGGAAGTTTTGAGACCTAAGTTTCAAGTAAGACTGACAGATCTATATCAAACTGGTTAAATCATGGAAATCAATAGAAACACCACATTGACTGATTTCTGAAGAGAGGCTCTCATATGCTATAGACTAACATTTGTGAGTCGTGGCACATTTGGCATGATTTTTTCTTAAACCTTAAATTCAAGTGAAACCACACAGAAATCTTCCCTTTTATGGAAGACTTCTAATCCCTGTAATAAACAAGAACCTGAAATTATGTTTTATGTTACTTACGCATGAAAGCATCTATGTTTTGGCAACAAAAGAAACAGAAAGAAGACTCAAAATGCAGTTTTCCCTACACACACTCTTAAGCAGCTTACAGCGTCCAAGTGGTTTAGGCCAGCCACTCATCCAAAAATTTTATTTTTAAAAATTTCTCAAAACCTCTCAGGCAGTTATACACCTCGATTTTTTAAAGTAAGGCTTCATATTTTTCTAGAACAGAAATCATAACAGAAAGTAACTTTGTCTACAAACTTTTTCATCAGACAGAAAACTCTGTTTGCTCCCTGCCCCTGTTTTCTCCCAAATACAAAAGGGGAGGGTTAATTTGAATACTGTATTCTGAACACTATGGGATATTATAGTAAGAGGTACAATGATAACAGTTTATATTTTAAAGCTTTTACTCAGTGTATACCTATGGGATGTAATGAGAGGGGCAAAGAAAACATTGTAGTTTGCCATGGCTGACACTGAGTCAGAAAACAAACAGGAAAACCCCAGAGACAGCTGTTCCATTCAAACCAAGATTTCCCTTTGCATGCAGAAACCTCATAATATCCTAAATTTCCATTGCAAAGCTACTTTTCCAAGTGCCCCTTGTACAGTAGACCTAAGCTCTAGAGCTTTGCTCCAGAGAATCTGTCTTGCAGCCAATGCCTTCTAACAAGAGGAAGAAGGTGACAGCCAAGCCTACACTTCTCGCTGCTTCACACACCATTTTGTGCCAACTCCTTCAGCTGAACAACCACCCTGCAGGCCTGGCTGATCACTGACTCTCAGCTGTACACATCTTCATCCCATAAAGCATTCAGCTACAGGTAATCTACTGGCTCTTAAAAATAAGAGCACTTGGAAGCTACACATTTCCTTAACTTTATTTCTCCACTGCTACAACATACCAGCACTGGAAAGGATGATGAGTTGGAAGTCCATATATAAGGCAAGAGGAAGCTGAGGAAGACAGATAAATGGAATTGTGCAATATAACAATTTGCATCTACAGAGACACTCATTCTCAGAAGTAATGAAGTTTTGCCTACACCCATGCTCAGGAAATAATAAACTTTTATTTTGAAGCAAAGAAGCCAAGAAGAGCACTAAGAGCAACAAGAGCTTGGCAGAATTGGCCCCTTTGAACCTGAGAGGTCACATTAGGCAGTCACAGTACCTCTGACTGTGAGCCCCACAAGCTACAGCTTTGTAACAACAAGTCATCACAGTCTCCTGAACAAATGTCATTCTCCAGTGATATATAAGCAGTGCAGTACATTCACATGTAACTCAGCACCATCCTAGGCTTAGATAATGTGAATTTCTGTAAATAAGTGAGGCAAATCCCATGAAGAGAAAACAGTTAATTAAGCTAAATGCTGGTGTTGGCACAAGCACAAATGGTCATGAACATATTTGTGCAGAAGATCAGAGGATTATAGATTTCAGTGTGAGCTGTGGAAAAAGAAAAGCTATTAACTTTGAAGAGAGACTTAAGTCATCATTCAAGGGAGTTTTAAACACAGTTGCCTGCAATGGTAAGGATGCAAAGTTAAAACAAGTACAAGAAGGCTCGTTGCCATTTTAATTCTTGAAGGGGTAGAATGGAAAAGAATATCCAGTAAGATATACATATCTGTAGTAAATCCAGCTGCTCTCACAAGAAGTGTTATCAGAGTATTTCCAGAATAATAGCACTGGAGTGTACACAGCATATCACATTTCCAACAGTCCCACAGATAATTTAGAGAACAGTATTTGCCTACAAGTATGTTTAGTCAGTGAGGAGGTAGAGAAGTTCTTACCTAGCTAGTTGTGAAGTAGAGGGTGTTGGTGGAACAGGAACCATTGCAGAAGTGAGGGATGCCTGTGATGAGAGCAACTTCAATGTTGCCTTATTAACAAAGCAGCACTCCATTTTATTCCAGTAATAAGCCTATGTGTTCTCCTGTGCACCATTCACTATAACACTGTTAAAGGAAAGAATCTACTTATCTGCAGTTCTAGGACCAGATAACTGTTTAAAACAGTCAGTGGGGAAAAATTTAAAAATTACACACCAGCTTTGCTCACACCTTACCCTTGCTCAACAGTATCAAAATAATCCCTGTTGCTTTTAACCAGCAAAATAGTTCCAGTCTTAAGATACTTTCACTGACGGCCTTGTATTATATATTCAATCAGCTGAAAGGGTAAGAAATTCAGTTGGAGCAATACAAACACTTGAGAGAATTCTCCTTTCCTCCAGCAACATGTGATTTGCTGGCCCACATGACTCTCCCTGTGATTTAATTTTATTGTTTGGTAAGATGTTAAGACCTTCATCACTTTGAAGACTATAAGGCAAATTTACTCTGAAGAAGAGTTAACAACAGAAAGAGGATAAAAATTAACAACTGAATATTGGAAAAGAATAATTTGCTTTGGTAGTAGCCTAATCCCTCTAATCACATATGGCAGCTTGCCACTTCTTTCATAGGGCTTGGATATTGGCAGCGCTGGTTAGGAACGCCAATCTCTATACCTGTTATGGTATAAAAACTTAGGCCAGTGATGTTAAGAGGATGTAACCTCTGGAGTAAGAGGCTGATAAATTAAAGAGAATCCACAGAGAAACACCCCTAATTTTTTTTCTCCCTGTGACCACTGTTAGACTGACCATAGGTGTCATGCCATTTATTTCATATTGTCCTAAGCATAAAACTACTAAAAAAAATAACTTCAAGAATCTTCAAAATTACAAATTCCACCAAGTTGATGTCAATACTATCAACACAGCTTCAAATCCAATTATATTTCCTTGCACATCATAACATTAATACTTTGTTCTGGTTTAGTCCCAGTAGGCACATTGTTTGTATCAGTAACAGTTGATTTTAAAGAGTTTCATTCTTCTCCTTGCTAATGATTTTCATCAAGAGTTAAAGAACAAAGAATGTCTTCTCATTGTGAGGGACTTGAAATATAGTAATGAAGGTGACTCAATCCTCTAGATCTCTGAAGGCAGAGCACTGTCAGTTTTGTAACAATTATTCTCATCTCCCTTTACAGAGAGACTTCTTCCAAAAGCAGAAGTGTGAGGGGCTCATAAGACTCAATCTCCCATTGTCACTTTCTCATTCTTCATGTCAACATTAGCATTAGACTCAGACAGTGTCCAGCTCAAGAGAGTGGTTTCTGTGTCTTTTTTTTTTTTTTTTTTTTTTTTGAAAATCGATTTAAGTCAAAAAATAAACCCTTTAAGAGAGATTAGAAGGAAATCAATTACTTGTTGGGAAGTGTCTCCTCTCCATACGTATGATTACATACATATGATTATCTGACACACTTCTGCATTTAATGTCTATCTCTTTTTGAATGTTTTCCCAACATAATTATAAGACAGATTCTAATTCTAGCAAGGAAATTCCATAGGAAACAGCCAAAAGATTGCCTGCCCTCTCCCCACTCTCAATCAAAACAAAAGAAGGAAAAAACCCAGAAACAACAGGAACGAAAAACCCAAACAACCAAAAAACCAAACTAAAACAACAACAACAACGAAAAACCAACCAAAAAAACCCCAAACCACCACACAAAACCCCAGCCAACCTTGAAACTCCTAATCCAAGTAACTGATTTAGACACTTAAAAGCTTTTGTTAGGATGCCAAGGCTTTCTTTCTTTTTTCAGCAAAAAAGTGGTCACTCTCTTCTTCTGGGCATTTGTCATCTTAAACATACGGATTCAGCATGAAAGATAATAGGAAGAATGGGCCAACAGCTCCTCCATTCCCTTCTCACAAACTTTTATTGCAGGATGGAAAATGCACCTGCTGTTTCCCTCACCTACAGCATCCCATAGGGAACATTCACCAGGAGATGCCAAATCCCTCTCCTTTTCTTCCATTGCACTGTTCTTCAAAAAGTATTCTAGTTTGAGGTTTGGCATTTCCCGTACTAGGCTGATGAGCACTGCACTGATGCAAGTCAAATAAAAACATCCATTATGTACCAGAAGGCCCTTAAAAAAAGGACAAAACAAAAAATTATAAAAAAGGCTAAAGTAGAAGTGTTGACAAATTTAGATATTGGAGACTTCAGAATAACCATCCTAGCTCTACCTTCCTTGCTTCCTTGCTCTTCAGCAAGCATTGAGTACTTTTTAGCTGTGATTCTGTTCTAGAAATTGTACTATTGGAGAATGGAAGTGTGCAAAACAGTGGGACAAATTAACAAGTATTTCCTATCAGTAGCTGCTGGGAAGTGACACATTTCCTGCATCTTGGTTAGATAATCTTTTCTATCTGAACACAAAGCAACAAGCTGCAGTTTTCAGTCACTGAGTAGTTCTGATTACTAATGCAGGCTGTCCAAAAAGAGGGTTTTATTAAGGGGCTAGCAGAACTGATGAAATTCATGTTATAAATAGCAGACATGGATTTCATTCAAGTACTTAGACTAATGCTAAGTTGAGCTGACAGTAAGTTGGTAGAGCAGTTTCAGTCGTGAACACCAATTGGAAGACTGAAGTATACAATTTCTGAAGAAAATTTGAAAGAGGTTTATTTCAAAGCCTATGCACATGACTTCTCTGATACTTTTTATCTTATTATGGGGTTCCATTAGTCAGCATCTGTTGCACCCCTGTGAGTGCCACTCTCACTCCTTGAGTCAAGGTGATGAGCTAGTTGAGCAAGGACAGCCACCATGACTGACAGACTGATTTTCCTTCACTATATTTGTAAAACTAGGAACCTGTGGATTAACAAGTTGTCCCTTTTATGCGCCTCTCTGGTCTGCTCTAAAGCACTGTCACAGCCATCTGCTCAGGTCATTGGTGGTAGCACATTTCCTTTGCAGAAGAGTGCACAATACAACTTTGTGGTACAGGTTAAGCATAAAGGTGCCAAAGCAAGAGGGAAACACTTCACATCATCTTTGACTCTCCTGAGGGAGGCGACTGATCTCAGTTTCACCAGAGTTTCACCCGATTCAACACAAATCTGGGATCACACAGAACATTGCAAAAGGCACTCCATCATTCACAGACACAATTAACTGCATAAAGAAGTAGCTGTGGAAAACAGAATAATCTCTTACTCACCTGAATCACTTGAATTTGTCACTGCAGCCCCCCTACTTTTCACCTACCAGCCTTGTTATTGTAACTACGGCTCTGTTTAACAGATTACTAATGTGCACAAGGAGCCAGCGAACAAAACAAGCCTTTTGGCTGTCCTTTCTCCAAAGATGACTAACCACTCACCTTAGACACTCATGCAAGTTTTGAAGACTAAAATTACCCACTTAATAAATTATATAATCTGGAGGCTACTAAGAAAGCTTGTGTCAATTATTCCAGTCGTTGTCACAGTAACTGAAGAACGCACCTACATGAAAACAGGGCCTCACACAGAATCCAATTACCAGCAGAAATCAGGTGCTAGAGGAAATAGAATATTCTTCAGGAGTCCTGAAGTCATACAAACAATAAACAAGCCAAAGAGCAAGGTGGGGGGAAAAAAGCACAATGGCAAAGTTTCTAGATAAGTTAAAAATCAAAATGGTTAAAAAACATTAGCCTGCAGTCTGCACATAGACTAATCTCATCTCGGTCCAAAATTAACTTAACCTTTTCAATAAAGTTTTTCATTTCAGACTTATTGTTTGCTCGGTTGATTTGTTTTGTTGTGGGGCTGTGTTTCTTTTTTAATATATATATTTAAAAAGCTCACTATAGCTCTCTATTGAGAAAAAATCACCCATCTTCCCATGCATAATGATGTTTTAACACGTAGACCCATAATAAGAAAATTCCATCTGCTCTTGGGATCATTCTGGCTGAGCTGAAACCAGTCAGCAGCATTTGTCCTCCATAATACTGATATTAAATTGCAAGAATAACAGGAAGTCTATCAGCCATGAAAACTTCACTCATGAGATTGTTTGCACTGATGGGCTGGGCTGTATCATGCAAAACTGTCTTTTCCCTGACTGGTACCTGTTTCATTGAATATTTAAGGCAAGATACAAACAGAATGCTCTGGAAGGAAAAAGCAAGGTGCACTACAATGCCAAAAGCCTAAAAGGGCATGGCAAGAGTTAAACCAAATCACTACTCATGAGAAACCTAAAGCAGGGAACAGTTTCTAGAGCAGCCTTCAGTTGCACTGAATGAGGTGTGGTGTCAAATCACTCTTCATGGATGGGATTTCCCCTATGAACGCTGCTGAATAGCACAGGAATAGGAAAGAGGGAGCAAAAGATTGTGTCTGAAATAGTTTCTCATGCACAGGTAGCAGAATCAGGAGCTTAGAGTCTAGGAAGCTGGGGCTTGGAGTTCAAGGCCTGTCCCTGAACAGGTATTTAGTTTTGCAGGAGTGGCTCATTCTTTAGGAGCATAGCTATGCAAGGTGTTAGCTCACTTGCCCAATAGCTACAGCACATACCCGGGAAGCAACCAAATCCAGAGTCCACCAGACCACTTAAGCAAGCAAACCCTTCAGATGTTATATTTTTTGGTGAACAAGGGAATGTGCATTTGAATCCTCTTGGATTATCCCTTGAGCCTTTCCAGGGCTGAACTACCAAGGATTACACCTCACAGAATGACTATTAAAGTATCAGAACCTTGCAAGCAGAAGCAGACAGCCAGGTACACTCTTCCTCAGGCAGGCCACCACAACAAAAACCAGGTTCTCTCCTGACTTCCCTCCTCAGCCACACAGACCTTCATTCCTGACTACATAGCAGTCCAGTTCTAGTAGAGCAGAGGGAACAGGAGAATAACCTGAGGGTATTAACTTTTAATCCAAGTCTCAACCTCCAGAGAAGTAACGTAATCAACTATGAAGCAAGGTAAAATTAATGACATTTCCACTAACCTAAGTTATCTCAGGATTGAAAAAATGTTTTGTGTGGGCAGGACCAGAATAGAAGGTCAAG
The DNA here is from genome assembly GCA_035047865.1 of Dendrocincla tyrannina. NCBI lineage: Eukaryota > Metazoa > Chordata > Aves > Passeriformes > Dendrocolaptidae > Dendrocincla > Dendrocincla tyrannina. The sequence continues at coordinate 32,989,902 of JAWWMP010000001.1, read as the reverse complement.
GGCTCACTACTTCCGGCTGTTTGAGAGAATTCTGCCTACGACTTAGACACATGCCTTTTGCTTACAGTGCCTAAAGTGCAATTACATGAGGTTTTTGGACCTCACCCTTAATTTTTTGTAAATGTTGTTCTATTTTTAATATTATTTTTTCATCATGCAAGCCACTTAAATTCACTAGAGAAGAAAAACCCAATGGTTCAACATCTACAAGCTGATGGTTTACAACCATTTCTAAACCAGGAGTTCTTAATTATGGTGATCTACTCCTAGAGCACTAGTTACATGGCTGAGATTACATAGGCTAACTGAAGTCCATCCAGCCTCTACAGAACTAAATATCTGTCAGTTTATCAGTCAGTCAAAATCAGACACTGGCCAGGAAATTTCATACAGAATTTACCAATATTGTTTGATCCTTTTGTAGAACAAAATCACCTGGCAGTGAATTGAGGACTTTGTTCTGCTAGTTACTCCACAAATATGCATTTTCTTTCTTCTTACCTTTATTTTTATTTATACTCAGGAAAATTTAGAGAGATGAAAAACAAAATTTCCTTGACTGGGAGAGAGAAATAAAAATTTACTTAGAAGAAGATTTATACTGCAGAGAAAAGGAGCATAGCAAGACAGAGGAAAAAAAACTAAAATCATAAAATCACAGAACTGTCTGGGTTGAAAGAGACCTTAAAGTTCATCTATTTATAATCCCCTGCCATGAGTAGGGGCACACTCCACTAAACCAGGTTACTCAGAGCAATATCCAGTCTGGACTAGAACACCTCCAGGCATGAGGAGTCCACAACCTCTTGGGTCACCAAGTCATCAAGTTGATCATTAATGTGGTCTATAGCACAGAATACTGAGTGGGATTCAAGTCAAAAATAGTCTGGCATTATCATTCAGACAAAGAGCTGTAAAATAAAGAAGGGGGAGAAATATTCTTTTCCTCCTCACATATATGCTATGTCTCTTCCCTTTGCTGCTCTCTATGTGATAAACAGAGTCAAATTACATATAGCAAGGAAATCTTATAACAGAAGTAAGAATCTAGCATAGCCAGTTGCTGTACCCAGGCGAATTGGAATGACTCCCTACCGCAAGAATGAAGCATGAATAAGTCTGCTGAAATCAGCTGTCACTCACTTTATGCTCAAATAGGCTTAAGAACTGAAGACTGCTAATACAGCAAATGCAATATTACTGGCTTGACATATCATAAAGCATAAGTGTTTTGGCATTGGAGGACCAAATTAAGGAGCCTCCTTAAATAGATTTATGAGCTGACTTGAAATGCAACAGCACCAGAAGTGCTGACTTCAAGTGACAGAAGTTTGCCTACTGTTTTTAGTAGTCATTCATTAGTCAGCTATTCTGAGTGAAAAGCAACCTCTGTGCAGCAAAAAAAAAATCTTCACTATGGTTCAAAGCAAGTCACTATTGAAAGAATAGTGACTTCTGTAGGACAGAACCATCACCTTTAATTAAAGAAAAATAAAATTAAACATCTTTTTCCTATTGAGCGACTATGAATTGCTTTCATATTTCCTTGCAAATAATGCTTTCTTACTAGATTTTTGCTTGAAATCTGTTCAGTTCCTTTCTGTCATGAGCACAGGGAATAATACAGGGTAGAAAAGAAGCGATTTCTTTAACTTCATCCTACTGCTTTCCTGGTTGAGCCTTCTTTCTAGATGCAACTGTTAAACTCTCACCTTCTGTGCAGTATCAAATGTTTTCTCCAAGTACTATATTGGAGCAGTATTTCCACCTGGAAGTCTGGCAAGTATCTCCTGCAGAACAGTAGGAGTTTACTCCAAGGAATATCTGTCAATGGTCACTATCCAGTACTTTAGAGAAAAGACAAATTCAATTTTCTGTCATTCATTTTTGGGGGCAAGGGAGCATTGTTTACTTTGGCCTTCCTAAGCATTGGAAAACAAGAACATTATGCCTTATTTCACTGAATTTTAGAAGTCTGACAGTGACACTGATAATATATTATTTTGGGCTGCAAGAGATGCCGGAGGGAAATTTCATTAACAAGAGACAGGTCCAATGACAGCTCCAGGAAATTCAGGAACACACCTTATAGCCAAAGTAGAGACATACTGCACACACAAGGCAGAAGCAAACTAAACAAGATTTTTTTTTTTTTTTGCCTTACACATAAGCACACTAAAATATGGTAACTGGTAACAGTATATAAGCATTTTGTAACACTGCAACAGTTGTAGTAGTATTTTATAACTCAGTATACATAAATAACACACAACTACAAACGGAGACTCGCAGTATACTTGTCCAGAGAGTGCACAGGAAAGCATGTGCAAATAGTAAAATCTGCAAGACAAGAACAAAGGATGTAGAGTGGGCAGGAAAGCTGTCAAATGAAACTAAAGCAAAACTGAAGAGTGAAGAGGAGATATGTCTGATGAAGGCAGAATAATCATGCAAAACAAAGAAGAAAGATGCCTAACAACACTAGGGTAAGCTTACTCTCTCAAATAATATGAACTGTGTCAAAAACTTATGAGATAACCCCCTTTTTTTTCCAGGGAGGCAGCAAAAGTGCATAACACATTAACAATTAGAAAAGAAGGATGGTAATTTATGAAAATCACAAAATGCTCACTTTGATTCCAGCTTCTCTTGCCAAGGAGCTCTCAAGTGCTTTACTTTGACTCTAGTAGCATAAACAAACCCTCAAGAACTGTAGTCATCAGTGCTAAATATAGGGCATCACCTCCAGGGCATTGTATACTACTAGGTTTACTACTTACTATGCTACTACATATGTGACTGTTAAGAACTGTTTGGGAAAAGTAGTGATAACAACTGATGGTAATTAAGCAGTAATGACTGGAAAGCTGCATTGTTGCTGTATACAAGTTTAATAAAGTGGTTTGATTCATCAGTCTTTTAAACACCCCATAGTGGAGAGCTTCAAGTCAATTCAATTTCAAAACACGAGTGTTTTATTGCAACACTTTGATCGCTTCTTTTAAGTTTCTTTCCAGATCATCCTGTCAAGTATGTGTCGTGAATGAATGGGGAGGGGATGCACACCACAACATGTAACTCTCTTCCCCTTACACGTTTTGAGAAAGCTAAAAAAATTACTTGACAATCTGTCCCCAGATTTAGGTGACCTTCATCCTGCAATGAGAATCATATAAACAGATCCTTCTGCTCACACAGGAAAGACACAGCCGAATGCATTAGATTTTAGGACCAAGTCCAACTCTGCAAGTCACTCCAGACTCAGCGTGGAAGCCGGAATTAATTCAGTGTTTTGAAATTAAAGTGTTTACTATTTACACAAAGATCATTAACATCTCTCCGCTGAGATCTGAGCGCTCTCTGTAAATAAAGCGAGACCTTTCATTAAAGCCGGCTGCAGGAGCTGGGCGAGCGAAGCTCTGACAGTTACCCGGCTCTGGGCCCCGGGCAGAGCCGGAGGCTCCGCTGGCACCGGCGGGATGTCCCGGAGCTCTGCGGACCGAGCCCGAGGGGATGCGCTGGCAGGCGGCGCTGCCCTCCAGCCCCAGCAACAGGGGCCGGGCCGGCGAGACACCTGTGAGCGCTGCCCCGTCCGCAGGAGAGCGGGCCCTGCAAAGTGCCCACGGCGAGAGCCCCTCTCGGGACCGGCCCGGCTGCCGAAGGCGTGGAGCCGGGGCTTCTCGTCGGACAGCGGGCTCGCTGTCGCGCTACCCCAGCGCTGCGGGCGGTTCTGTGCCCTTTTTGTGACTCCTCCGAGTCGCTCCATCGACAAGACACCCCCCGCGACCCCCAGAGCCCCTTCCGAGGGCAGCCTCACCTGTCCTGCCGCCCCCAGCGCCGGTGCCGGTCCGTCCGGCAGCCGCAGCCCCGCGCCTCCTCCCTCCCGGCGTGGGTGAGGGCGGGGAGCTGCACGGCCCGTCCTGCCGCCCCGGGACAATGCCGGGCCAGTGCCGGGCCAATGCCGGCGCCGCGGTCCTGCCAGCGGGGCGGCTCCCCCCGCGCCGGGCCCGCCCCGCACCGCCCCCGCACCCGCTCCCGTCCCCGTCACCCGCGGCACCCTCCGGTGCGCCCACAGGGACAGCGACACTGCCCGCCGGGCACCTCTGGAGGAGGCAGGAGCTCCGCAGAGCGCAGCGGCTGTTCCACGCAAAGCCCACGCAGGGAAGTGTCGCCTTGGCTCGACGAGCTGCCCGCAGGGACAGTGCTCGGGGTTTCGCTTTACCTGGCGATAGGCAGCCCGAGAAGTGTGAACACACGCCCCTGTTTGCAGAAAAGATAGGGGCAGAGATAGCAGAGGGTTTCAGTCATCTATTTGTCCAGGAAGCCGCTGTAAGTGCTTTTCTGTTTAATTAGTGGCACAAAATACACATGCCGCCATTTCATGGGATGTTGGGACCTTTCCCTCACAGCGCTCTGTGAGCAGAGTGTCAGCACCAGCCCCTGGTATGCGGAGAGCTGGTGTGGTGGCATTTTCTCCTTACACATGTTCTTTTCTCGGCCCTTGATTTAATTGATTATTTCATTCTGGTTTGGGGCAGCTGGAGGATTTCCTTCTCTGGCGTGCTCGGGAGTGGGGTCGCTGTGCCCCGAGGGCAGCCCGTGTGTCACCTGCCCACCTCTGCTGGCTCGGCTCTCACTTGCAGCAGCTCTGCTCTAAATTACTTCCCCATTCTTTTCCCAGCCTGAGTCCGTTCACTCCTCAAACTCTAGATCATCAGCCTCGGCTTCCCGCTTACCATAAATTCTTATGTTTAACTTCCTGCACAAACTTGGGTAAGGTGAAAGACTTTTTAGAGGAAATTTAGTGTACGTGACATTGGTGTAAAGGTTTGGTAAATTACATGTCTTCTCAATTTCCTGCATTTATACGTGGCACTTGTTACAATCTGCTTGAATATTGCAGAAAGAACTTCAGATTCGAATATTTTCCCCAACAAAATTAAAACTCGAACCAAGTTATCCGTTTATTCCAAAAACTGATTTTTTTATTAATTAATTGCTAAGAGATGCA
>JAWWMP010000001.1:32970797-32984791 GCA_035047865.1 Dendrocincla tyrannina | reverse complement strand
GTTTGCAGGGTTGAGCTGGTGCGAGTCTTCATAATCAGGATGTCTCCTGTAAGGCTTTGGATGTTTATTCCACTGCTGGGATGTCGGAATATTAATTACCTTTTGTGTGTGTTATCTGTATACAACAGCACTTCCTTTTTGATGACAAAATAAGAGACTAGAGCATGCTTTTTATGCACTATCCAGTAAAATTCTGGCTCAATGAGCCTCTAATAAGGCTTTCATTCAACTCACAAGGACCAGAGTGAATTTGAGACTTTGTGAAAGCTCAGAGGTCGTTTGCCCCCTCAATAATTTTTCATTCAAGTGCCTCTCATCCACATATTCTCTTTATTCATCCCAATGCAACATACTAAGCTGTATCTGTTCAAACCCACACTGAACTCCTGTTCAGTGCATATCAAGAAACATCACTTAATTAGAAGTGTGCGCCCTTTAGACACTCTTGTAACGTGGAGCATATTTTTCTCATGTGCAAAATATCTTTTTCCCCTTTCACAGCAGTCCCAAAGAAGAAGAAGGAAAGTAGGGGTAAACCAGTATTTTAGGACCAGACACACTGTAGCAGCTGGCAGCTGTGGGTATGCTTAGCCCCTGCCGGATGGAGTCGGAAATGATGGATCTGATGTACCGACTGCCCAAAACAATTCCCTCTTTAATCAAGGACTTTGGACTCAAGCTGAGGGAAAAGCAGCTCCTTGCTGCTAGGAAGCTCCAGGTGGCAGAGGTCTCCAGCATTGTGACGGAGGACTGCTGAGAAACTGTGTATGTGATGTGTGCTGTGCCTGTTAAAATACATATGTGTTCTCTCCTACTCACATTTAGTTTAGTGATTTGTTCTTGAAATGGATTCAGATGAAATCAGTGGGATTATGTGTATAGGAGCTGTCCCAGTTCAGATTGGGAACTTCAGCTCAAGGTTCCCTGTTGATGCCTTGAGTGTTTGCAGTAACAAAGAAACTGAAAATACTTGAACCACTCTCAGAATGCTGAATACCTCAAGGACCCCCAGACTCATTCCTCAGTTACTTCAGATGGAAAGAGTCTGCAATCAGTATTCAACTGGTCCCCGCAGTTGCTCTGCAGCAGTGTAGTAGATCTGAAGAATCTGTGTATTTCATGAAAGCACAGAATGGCTGTTTTTCATGTGAGTTGAGCCTGAACACTCTCAAGGTGGCAGCAAGAGAACAAAAACTAGTGATGGAAGGATGTATCGTACCCACCCTTCTCTTTGTCTTCCCCATACACGATCACAAAGTTCTCAGCACAGTCAAAAGATATAAGCATGTTTTTGATTGCAGTGTAGCACAGAGTGTTATGTCGTCTTCAGGAAAAAACCCAAAGAAGTGTATGCAGATTTCTTTGTGTAGTGGTATTGCTGTCAGATTCAGAAAGTGGATCAACTTTCTTCCTTCACTCCCTCATTCATCATGTCTATCTCTCTAGCTATTATTCAAAACAAAAAGGAAGCAATCCCATATAAAATCTCAATAATAGAAAAATTAACAAGTGTTTCAGTGTGGTTACAAAATGGCAGGCATTAGTTGAAGAGCCAGTAACTTCCAGTGAAGCAAATCCACCTGATACTGCTTCCCTTCTTCCAGCTTCATCCAGACAAAATCTGTCTCCTCTGACACACAGCTACTCTCTGATGAACTAACATGGATCACATCTAACTCAGATGTTGCTGATTTAATTGCTGTAGTGATATTTCCCTGGCTGGTGGCTTTGACCACATCACCTCTTGCTTTTCATCCTTCAATTGGCTCCTGGACCCCAAGGTCTTTTTTTCCTTTTTTTTTTCTTTTTACTTTAAAATCTATGGCATGTTAGGGTACAGGATAAAAAGTTCTCTACGTGCACAAAGGAAGGCCGAGGAACAACTGTGGGTGGAGGAGCATGAGAAATGCACTGCCTGGCTACTCCCAAGTCCATCACAGGAGCTCTCAGCCCATCAAAGGTCCATCTCCGAAGACCTGAAGGAGCATAGAGGTAGGAGGGGGAGCTCCCGTAATCCCATCACAGCCACAGCCCTTCCAGGGAGTCCCAGTACCTTATACTGAGGAGATCATTGCCTGGGGGGAGATGGGGCACAACGCAGAATGCAAGGGAAGAGGATTTTAAGATTGCGCAAGACCAGCTATGGGATTTTCAGAGGATGAGCCAAAGGTGTGGAAAAAAAGAGGGATTACAGTTTGGAGAGAAACATGCATGGAACAACAGAGGTGTAAGGGGATAAAAGGGGCCAGTAACATGTAAACAGGGCTGATAGATTTATTTATCTGCCCATGTCCTGCACCTGCTGAAGGTATTTCTTTATAGCTTTAAAAAGAAAGTCTTCAAAAATATTTTTAACTAATTTAAAATTTATTTTAAAACATTACAAGAAAATGTATACTGAAGGTGTAAACTGTGAAAGAGAACAGTGTGGGTAATTTAGGTGTATATAAGCCTTTCTGTGGTAAGAAAGAGATTGGCTTGATAATAATGATCAAGGAAAAAAAGGCTTTAAAGATCAAATGTGCATAACTAGGGCTTGATCATTCTCCTTCTCTTTTGCTCCCAAATAAAACGGACTTAAGTCCTGCTGCCACTGACCAGGGCATCTTTAAATTTACTATCCTATGCAGCATTGCTGGAGATTGCTCTCAAATGGCCTGTTGAGGAAGAGACATTAAGCCCTAATTTAGTCTTTGATGATTTCTAGGAGGTGAGAAGGATTCTACGTATAACTGCAGTTTTCCTCAAGGACAGATCAAGATAGTGTCTGCTTTGTCCTTGATGAGAAGTACTGTCTCATGTTAAATTATATAGTTCTTTGTCATTAAACTCTTTATACTAGGTGCTTTCTTGTTCTTTCCACATGTTTTTAGCCTGTTACAATTGTTCTATATCTGCATGTGTCTCCAAAAATGTGAATTTACCATTTTGAACTTTATCAGAACATGGAGCCAAAACAAATTTCATGTAACAGTGATATACAAAAAATGGTTCTGGCACTGTGCATGGAAATTTCCAGTCTCATGTAGCTTTACCCTCTCTTATCAGATTTCCACAGTTAAAAATAAACACAAGGAGAAAAAAGGAAGTTTAAAGAAACATAAGAATTTTTCCTCCAGTTGTCAAATTAGTGGGACAGTTCAGTGGGAAATTAGGGGTGGGGTCAGAATAGGAACCAGCTCCTGAGTCAGCTTTGTTGTAAGACTTGCCCTCCACTGAAGATTAGGCAACAGAAAAACCATAGTTGAAACTCCCAGAAGTGGCCTGAGGCTCCACTTTCAGACAAGGTCTTGCCAAGAGACCCTGTATCCCAAAAAAACACCCTTGGGTTCTGTCCAATGCACAAAGCTTTATTTTTCTCTGCTGAGAGCACTGGCTCCACAGTAGCACAGCCAGACAACTCTTTGGGACCTAGAGCTATCTCTTTGCCCATGTGGTGTTCCCATTCCTTACTTTCCTGTGGGAGGTGCTATTTGATGACTTATTCCTTGCTCTGAAGGTGTTGCAGGTCTCCCCAGTTGTCCCTCATGACCTCAGCTGCTACCTGCAGCTGCAGTAGGATGCTGGCTTTCCTGCAGTCAATGGAGGGCTGAAATGACAAAGGAAGATGTATCAATGACAGAGAAATCCCAGGTCAGAATGGTCATGCCTTCCCTGGCTTCCTGAGAAGCACAACATTAGGAAAAGCCTGAAAGCCTTCCCTGGGTTCAGCCTCATACCCAGGCTGAGGTTTGAGGCATGGCACCAGAGAGACGAAGTAACACAGAGAGCGGAAGGTGGTGACATATTTCCTTAGTCAAAGAGACAATGTAAAAGAGGAGGGCAATTTTAACTTACATATCCTCAGAAGAGTCATACCCTGTTCTGTCAGCTGGGGCATCTGGCCATATACACACCCTTGAAACTCTTTGTGAAGAGTGGGGCCAATCATAGCTGCAACATCCCTGATGATGGCCTGGATAAACCACAGACAGGTAGGGAAGGAATTTGTTCCATCTGAACCTCACTGAATTCAGCATGCCCCAGACACAAGCTGCCTCAGCCCGAAGGCTCAGTTTTAACTCCCTCTGGAGGAAAACAGCTTGCTTAAGAGGATAGGAAGAATTTCTCTTCTTCAGCACCCACAACCTTTCTGACTGAAATGCCATTGGGATTCAGCTGGTTTTCAGGAGGAATTCTCCAGGCCCACCTAGTGGGAGAGGTGGAAAGATGCAATCCACACAAGCAGTATTCTCATGCCCTTTAGCAGCACCTTCCAGCTCCAGGCATTTTCATAGACAAGATGCTTCCTCCCAAAGCACTTCTGACCTGCCAAAATTACACATAAAGTTGGGTGAATCCAGCATCACAGCTATTGCTAACAGGCCAGGAGAGGCAGCAACTCTCACCACTCCATCACAGTCCATCCGGTTTCTGACCACATTTCGGACCAGCAGAACAAAGGACAAATCTTGTCACAGAATTCAAACTTTGTCTTCCCTTTTGTCCTTGCTTTAATGAATATGTCTTAATTACAGAGACTGCTGTACTGTCAAGCAGGACTTATCATAGGACAACACAAGTTCCCACAGGGATGGCCAAAAACTCTGAACAAAGTAAGTAAATGTGAATGTTCAGCATGGAGAAAAGAAGCCTCTGGAGAGACCTCGTTGCAGCCTTCCAGTCTCCCAAAAGGGACTTAGAAAAAAGAGGAAGAGTGACATTTTTATACAGGCAGATATTTATAGGACAAGGGTGAATGGTTTTAAATTAAAAGAGGAGAGGCCAAAGAAGTGGATGCCACACCCCTGAAGTGTTCAAGGCCAGAATGGATGATGCCCTGAGCAACCAGAAGTAGTGGGTGACATCCCTGCTCATGGCTGGGGCCTTGGAACTACATGATCTGCAAGTTCCTTTCCAACACAATCCTCTCTGTGATTCTATGTTGCCCAAGAATAAGGACAAAGGCACTTTAGTGATTCACAATTTCTTTCCGTGGTCGAGCATGACTCCCAGGGTTGTATGGCTCAGTCATGGATGTCCTATGAAAAAGAGGGCAACGTACAGAGCCTATCTAAATTTGATGGAAGTCTGGGGTCAGGATGAGAGAAGCAGAAATAGTTCAGGATCAGACTCCAGCCTTCCTCTCCATCTTCCTGTGCCCTGTCCCCACCTCTGGGGCACAGCTTTTTGCTCTGGTGTATGGGGCAGAGAGGCTATGGGCAGCGCTGTACGGCGGCTGTTTCTTGGGTGCAGGAGCCACCCAAGGCTCCATCTCCGTGCCTTGGACAGCTTCGGGAGCTTGTTCCTAAGAAAGCAGCCCTGCGGTCAGGGGTGACCCATCTCCCATTCGGTGCCGCGCCGGGACACGCTCTCTTGCTTGAAGAGAGCCGCAGTTTTACTGCGGGACTTCAGCCTGGCGCCGCGGGTACCCTCCCGAGCGACACCCGAGCCGCCCCGCGGTCCCGGCACTCCCGGGTCCGGGGCGGTGCTCCCGCCCATCCCGCCCATCCCGCCCATCCCACCGCCCTGTGGAATTCCCGTGTCCCGCGGCAGACACGCGTTGCCATGGCGACCGGCGGGGCTGCGGGCCGGCAGGGAACTCTGGAGGTGAGGGGGGACAGGGACAGGGACAGGGAGGGAGTGCTGGTGAGGGGGGACAAGGACGGGGACAGGGTGGGAGTGCTGGTGAGGGGGGACAGGGACAGGGACAGGGTGGGAGTGCTGGTGAGGGGGCACAGGGACAGGGTGGGAGTGCCAGAGGGGGGACGGGGTGTCTGTGCCCGCGGGGTGCGGTGCCTGCGGGCCTTGGTGAGGGGCTGCCCAGCTTTGCCCACTGATGGGCAGGGCGATGTGCAAAGGCAGGGCGGGCCAGGAACGGAGCTGTCAGTCTGCTTTGGAGAGTGGGAAGAGGCTGCAGGGTGACTGCAGTGTCACAGCTTGACCGAGGGGATCGATTTGCCGAATTCTGCCCCTGGGACGGGGCAGTCCTGGATGTATGTACAGACTGGGGGAAAAGAGACTGGAGAGCAGCCCCAGGGAAAGGGCCCTGGGGATCCTGGTTATTTTGGGGTTTTTTGTTTTTTGTTGTTGTTGTTTTGGTTTTAATGTTTCACAACAGCTATGTGGTTAGGATTTTTAAAGGTTTCATGAGCAAATATTGCATTGAATAGGAAAATGTAAAGGCTGTGTGTGAAATAGGGTAGAAAGTTATTTTGTATACAGAAAGCTGACATTGACTTGCAGGGTATGCTGAGTGAGGTGAGAAGGCATGCGCATGTGATGGATTACAGTGCCTCTGTCTAGTTGGTTTAACTTGATTTTACAAGCTTCTTTTTGTGGCTTTTCACCAATTCTTTTCCTGTTTACTTCTGCTCATTTTAATAGCAAAATGTATCCACCCTGCTGTGTTTAGTCACAGAAGTTGCTACCAATTTCAGTTGTTAGAATTCAAAACTTAAATTCAGAAAAGTGGCTTAATATGAAACCAGACTATATGCAATGTTTCTACTCATTCAGTAATAAAACTTATATTATATAAACTGTTCTGGTTTTACTATGTGACTCCTAAAAGTAAGGTATCTTTTTAAGTGCCTCTTTCTTGTGACTTTTTATTTTATATATTTTATTTATTTTATATAAAATATGCTACTCGTTCCATTACAGAATTATTCATTGACAGCTGAACTCTGAGGTTGGCACAATCTGTCCAGGGAATACTGCTGACACGCAGTAAGAAAGTGATTTTGTTCCAGTTTTGACCATAAAAGCTGGTAACAGAGTTGCAGTGAAAGAGAAATATTCATAGTGCTGGAACAGAGGGAGAGAGAAAGAGGTGCATATTAACAAGTGGAATTGATAAAACAAGCCTGATAAAAACCCAAAGGACTGCTGACTTAATTTGTAAGAATTTCAAACACAGCCTGCAAGGGATGTAGTAAGTTACTGGTGATAGAGACCACTGTATCTATTCAGAATTATCCTTTAGGTTGCCCCAAAAACTTGGGTCTGAGCACTACAGTGGGCAGGAGTATTGCTGTCAAAAATCCAACTTGCTTTATTTCAGAACTGTTAGAAACTTGTCACAGGTGACAAAGGCCAGTGAACATATGACATTTTGTACATTCATCTATATATTTTTTTGTCTTCATTTCCAGCACAAGTACAACAAAGAAAAATGGAAGACAGCCAGAAAGGGGGGAAGCCAGAAGCGCAAGCTACAGAACCTGAATCAGATATGCCAGAAGCCTTACTAGAATTTCAGTAGGTTTAATGTATTTTAACTTTTCACTCATATAGAATATGTGAATAAAGGAAGGCACCTTATTCAATTTAGAGCCTGAGCTGATTTTTTTTGGTTTTCTGGGCTATTTCAGAAAGGTACACTTTTTAAGATATAGCTGTAAGAAAGAATTTAAATAGGTCAGAAATAATTTTATGCCATTGGGCTGTAACTTGGGAGAACATTTTATTAAAACAAAAAAAACCCTCCAGTGTTTTTTCTGTTAGTAGCAAGCTTTTGATCAGCATGCACTTGAAGTTGCAAGATCACATTTGACTATATTTTTTAGGATTCCTGGTGTTCATGGATGTTTGTTGTCACTAGCCAGAACCTCAAGACCTGCAGTTTTCTCTCCTCCTTGGTGCAGCTGAGAGCAGAGCACTAGGTGTTTTATTTTGAAAGTAAAAGAGGGATAACTTAAAGGTCTTTTAAAATCAAGCAGAGAAAAATAAGAGCCAAGGGGAAAATATCTGAAGTAATTACAAAATAGTCCAATTTATTTGATCTCCAGTCTCTTGAGTAGATGATTAAAGGGTGAAAAGTAAGCTCTGTGACTTTTATCAGAGGCAGAAATTGAAATGGAAAAACCTTAACAACATTCAATAATTATCAGTGTTTAGGGAATAGGAGTAGTTCCTTGGTGTGGAAATGAAAAGTGGAGTAAGCAAACTGAAGAGTATCCATGTATAGTTGTAGTGACATCTACAGGAGCTCACAAGGCTTATGTGGGATTTCCTATTTCGTTTTAGAGAACAGAGTACAATTTTCCATAGTGAAATATCGCAGACTTAACCTGACCATATCACAAACATACCATCTGAAAAGACAAGAAAGCAACCCATCTATTTTGCTAAGGAATAAGCAAACTGTATTATTAGGCTGAGATAAAAAATGCACCACTTTCTAATAAAATTATTCTTATGCATATTCAAATATTCAAGCAAATGACTTATTTATCTAGAGAGATTTCCACTGAAATGGGTGCTGTATGGACATGGAGCATGTAGTTTTTACAACAACAATAGGGAAGAAAGGGAAGAAAAGTATTCTTGCTACTTTTATCTTTCTCCCTCTTTTCTCTCTTTCCCTCTCGCTCTCCCTTTCCCTCTCGCTCTCCCTTTCCCTCTCTTCACCTCTGTAATATGTAACTTCTCTGGACCACTTGAATGAGCAAAGCAGCAAGATAGTATTTGTCACGTTCCACTTTAGCATTTATCAAGTGTTTATTTATTTAACTTCCATTCCTGTTTTTCCTTCCATACATTGAAGAATGGTTGCTGTTCATAGGGAATTTGTTCTTTGTCATTTTCATTACAGTTCTCTGTTTCAGCATTTTTTAGGAAGACAATCTTATGATTTACTTGGTTTAGTAACAACCTGTAGATGACTGCAAAAACTGTCATGATGCTGGGGGGAGTGTTGTTTCTAGATGATTAAACCAACTAGATGAGACCTAGTATACAGAACTGAGAAAAATAGTGTCAAAGGAATCATCAGTGCAGCTGTTTTCTGACTTTAATCTGACAAATACCATACAAAAATAATCTAAAGGGGAAAGTTCCAGTATGTAGCAGACAAAATGGCAAATTGTACATTTTGACATTAGCAAGGTGATGGACATATTAATGGAAAATCTTAAAGCAGCAGAAAGTAAGAACAACAATATCCAAAATACAGAAATGGCTTAAAACGGCAGGTGATTTAGGCAATCACACTATGTGGACAAGCTGTCACCTCTGTGATACACTTTTGCTGTAGCCAGGACCACCATATCCCCATATCTGTGCTTTCTCTAACTAATATCATTGTACTTCATAGAAAACCTATAAAATACCTTGGAGCATACTGACACCAGGGGATGCAAATATAGTAACGTGCAATTTGCATGATTCAGTGACCCAGCCTTAGCAACTTAGCCAGGAAAAAAAGAAAAAAAATCTTTTAAAACAGCTTAATACAATAGGTGGACAGGGAGGGATGAAGGGGGAAAAAGAACAAAACCCCAAAAACAAACCGACAAAAAACAGAACCAAAACGTGAAAGAACAATAGCTGTTGAAAGAGTGAAAGATATTGGGATAATTGTAATACTTGCCTCTATTGGATCATATGGTGAATGAATTCTGGGAACAGAGGGAAATATTACACAGAATTTTTCAAATAGACACTGTTTGCAGCCTAGTGTTTTTCATTCTAGAAGAGAGAACACAAAAAAGAAAGACTTTTTTTTTACAGCCATGGCAAAGAGAATACCTATGAAAATGTGAAGGCAGTGAACTAGTTTTTTGACAAAAATGTTTGAACAGAGCACACTACTCAAGCTGGAGTTCCTATTCTCTTAGTGCTCCTTAGAGGCTAACAAATTCTTGGTGTACAAATATAGTTCATGAAGCTGGACAAAACACATTTTCAGAAGAACTGAATCCCATTTAATTCTCCGGTTTGGCATTCATCTGACCTATGTCTGAGTGAGCTGCTCAGGCTTCCTCTACAGCTAGCAGTGAGTAATATTTCTGGAGCACAAATAATCTTGTCCTAAAAGAGACCTGTGTAATTGGTTGACTAAAGCACATGCAGAAAGGGTAAATCAGCTCAAGCCTCTTTAGAGGCTACAAAGAAATGGTATAACTGGGAATCTGTCTCTGTAGAGTATGAAATCCAAACTAACTTGAAGGTCCAGATGTATGTGGGAAATACGTTCTTTATGTGTAGTAAGCAGACAGCGATATCTACCCAAATGAGTCAAGTAATATGATATGAAAATAAGCATTTTGGTAGTATTTACATCTAATCTAGCTTAAATAGCATTCCTCTCTCTTATGGTTTTGTAAGAATGTCTCTTTCTTTACTCTCCACAGAATTGAGACAAAAGAAGCAACAATTGATCGGGTCTTGTTTCATCTGGAAGAATTGGAAAAAAAGATCAAAGAGTCTCATAAAAGGGTAAGTGACTATGCATCCTTCTCCCAACATATTTTATATGTGGTATTTTAACTCACAGATTCAGTTTTATTCTTTCAATCCTAATACTACATACATTAAAACTAATTATTGCACTGAATTTGTTACATTCAAGGAAACTAGAGTTAGTGAGTCACTTTATGTGCTAAAAGTTAAAGTGTTTCCTGAATTAAATGTGACATAAACCAGAAATGTCCTAAATATAACATATAAAAAAGGAGCTGCAGGAGTAAAACTTTGCAAAATAGGACATGGCAGTAAGGTGAGTTCAGTGAAGGTGTTTTCCAATGCACGTGAGATCCTCCATAACTGCCTATATATGTAATGGAATCACAGAATCCTTAATGATGGAAAAGATCTCTGAGATCATTAAATCCAGCTGTTAACCCAGCACTGCCATGTTCATCACTAAACCATGCCCAAAAGTGCCACACACACATGTCTTTAGAACACTTTTAGGGACAGTGATTCCACCACTTCCTTGGGCAGCCTGTTCCAATGTCTGATCACCCATTCAGTGAAGAAATTTTCCCTAATATCCAACCTAAACTTTCCTGGCACAATTTGAGGCCATTTTCTCTCATCCGGTCAATTGTTACCTACAAGAAGAAGCTGATTCCCACTGGTTACAACATCCTTTCTGGTAGTTGTAGAAAGAGAGAAGGTCCCACCAGAGCGTCCCTTTCTCCAGGCTAAACAACCCCAGCTTGTTCAGCTGCTCCACGTCAGACTTGTGCTCTAGTCCCTTTATCAACTTAGTTGCCCTTCTTTGGACATTCCTCTTCCTCTGAAGCAAACACAGGATGCAAGTCCCCTTTCAGTAGGTACCTTTCCTGCAGTACATTCAGATGTCTTTTGACCAATCCTGCAAATATTCCTCAATATTTCGATGCACAAAGAATAAATGGTTTAACTTCATTTTTGTCATTAATATTAGCAGACCTAACCAAGTACTGAGATTTGCTGACCTCTTCTGATTCACTTCTGATGTAATGGAATTGCAGGGGTTTCTGTGAGAATCTAGTTAATCTTGTAAACTTAGTTACAATAAAAAATGAACAGAGAAGAAAGAGCATCATGCAACTGACTAGCTATAATTTTCAGCACTGCTTGATGATGACTCTCATGGATTAAGAATTGTTTTGGGTAATTTTTAGAACAAGGTTGTGTAACTACTGATCACACCCGAGTGACACTTTAAAGAGATGTGTATATGCCCTGTATATAAACACCCATAATATGGCACCTGATGACTGAAAGCAGTGAACTTTGAAAGCAGGATATATAGAGAGTCACTCACTGAAATGAATTCAAATTACTCAAAAATCCTTACACTGGATCATGTTGCAGCCTGCAGTTGGTATAGCAGTGAAACATGGAAAACAATGTCTCTCTGTCCTTCCCATGCCCGATGGTTGCCCTGCTTGTATAAGTATCCATCTGTTTAGCTTTCTGTGGTGCTAGCTTCAGTCTTGAAGCCTGAATGGTGTTTCATTTGTGGCTTAACTATCACTGGAATTGTCATTTGCTCTTCTTTATGCAGGCATCTGAAGTCTTTTATGATTATTTGCCCAATTTGCTGCTAGTTCATGGTTTCTCTGGGACTCTGTCATATTTTAGACTGTGCAGGGTACTCCAGGGCATGGTTGAAGTGCTATTTGTTTAATTTACCCACGTTTTGAGAGTGCTTTGAGCTCCATTCTTAGTTTCCTGCTTAATGTTTCTGAGTGGCTTAGAGTCAATCCTTCTGGAAGTGAGGAATGCTTGAGACTCTCTCTACTGCCTAGTTACTATTACTATTTGCTCCTGTATGGTATCCTTTGGGAGCAAACATACACGATAAATAATCTGTGTCACTTGAGAGGGTCATGGCAAAGGATTGTGATCACAGCTGTGGAATCAGGAGGTATAACTAATTCCAGCTCTGACAAGACTCTTTGCTATGGTTATATGCAAGTGACCTGACAGTCTCATGACTTTTCTACATGAAGATGGTACATTCTCCTGAAGAATGTTGATGTGAAGCAAATGGCTCCTACATATAAATATTGTCATTAAATTACAAGCAACTTTCTTTCCAGGTGATGGAGCACTATTGATGTACTGCACTGAGTACAGCAGTCATTTGTCTCTCATTTTCTTCCAATGGTCTTGAAGTTACTGAGAAAACTTCTGAGACCTGAAAACTCTCCCTTCTGCTCTATCCTTTCAGGGTTTATAGCTGGGTGTTCTTGCATTTCATCTGACACTGGGCCAGATTTTACTTTTGTTACTTGAATTTGTCACTTTGAAAACTACTTTGAAAATCTTCTGTTGTTGTTTCTTAGAATGACCTTGTGAAGGAAGAACAGCAGGCAGTTATCAGGCGTCTAGTAAGACAAATAGAAGAAAAGGAGAAAGAACGAGATGAAAAGGAGGTTGTAACTAGAGAGGATGTGGAAGAGTCACTGAAAGCAATTTTTCAGTATGTGAAGGACAAAGAACAACTTTTTGAAGGTATGGTGTGAGCTGAGGAAGTGTGGTTTTGCAGTTTACAGAGTTGGGATTGAGAACATTTTTGCTGTTTTGCTTTTTGGTTTTTTTGTGTGGTTTTTCTTTTTTTGTGCAATTCAAATAAAGATTCAAATTCCTCGTTGCATAAAAAACATACGTTTTCCTCCCCAAAGACTGGGCTGTCTCAATTTGGTATGACATTGTGGAAAGCTTATAAGTAAATCTGTTCCTTCCAAGTGATGCGTATTACTGTGCAAGTACAGAGGGTTCCTCTTTTCTGTAAAGTTGAAAATTATGAAAGCCATAAGCACTTGCTCCACTGGAAGATTAAAAAAAAAAAAAATTTGGTGTCAGGAAAAACGACCAGTTTTGACTGTTGAAAATTCTGGCTGCCATCCCTGTGATTCTCTGTGGGAGGCACATGTGCCTTTGGTTACAATATTTCAGTGAAAACTGCTGTTGCTCCTTAGAGGAATAAGATCAAGCCGCTTTCAGCAATGATGGCGGCCCTTGACACTATATGAGGTCATCATGTTGTACTGTATTGTAGTGTGGAAAAATCCCCCTTCCTTCTCCAATCCCTGTAAAAGTGCCTTTCTTAAAGAACTTGATGAAGTTCTAAGAATTATCAGTTAAAGAAATCAGTAATGAATTTTTTTGACATTCTTATTTTAATAGATCTGCGATCCCAAATTGAAGAAACCCAGCAAAGAATTTCAGTAAAGAAGCGTGAGAGAGATTATTGGTTGGAGTACAAAAATGTAGGAAGCAAAATACACAATGAGAAGATTTCCAGTCTGGAAAAAGACATTAAGGAAGTCAAAGATAAGCTTCAAAGAACTACAGGTCTGTTTACAACTAGCGTAATGCAGGTCTTACAGGCTCTTCTCATATTGCTTGCAGGAATTCAATTATAAATTTAATTTGAAGTCAAGTTGTAGCACCTTGAACTAACTTTTCTAAGATAGTGCACATAAGGAGGGCTGCGTAATCCTGAAAATTTAGGGACACCCTTTCTCTCTCCCTTTCTTTCTACAAAAGTTCCTTGACATTGACAATATTTACAGAAATTATAACACTTAAAGAAACTGATAAGTTTGTCTTCTGCTGATTTTTTTTGCAAAATGCAGGCAACTCATTTTTAGAAAGTGTTACTGTTAAGGACAGCAGTTTTCTAAAAATAAGTCTACCTATATTTAGGTCACCTACACAAAGGGCTCCTTTAGCCACCATATGTGAAAATGTTGACTGTGCTGCTGTGGCTTCTCATCATGCTACAA
>JAWWMP010000001.1:32901961-32960601 GCA_035047865.1 Dendrocincla tyrannina | reverse complement strand
GTTACCTTGATCAGAGATTGACTTTAGGGGTGGCTCTGTTCTGAAAAGGCATTACAAAGAAAAGCCAAACGTTTAACAAAAAACATGTGTCCAGGTGTTTGTTTTCTTAGTGATTGCCTTAGGAGAGGAAGTTGTACTCTCTTCCTGCTGGTAGCACTGCAGAGCTCACCCCACTGAGGGCTGCTGACACCCTCCTGCCTCCTAATAACGAAGGTGCAACTGCAAACAGAGGTGTTGCACTGGCAACTGCTATGAAAATGTTGATTAAACAGAGGTGGTTCAAGAACTTGCACTGGAGGGTTCCTTCTGCCCTCTCACTGGTTTGGCTGTATGGTCCAGCTCTGCCCATAATGCACACCTTTTCTGTACCTGATTCACTCTCCAACCCAGCAGAAAAACTTTCCCTTTTTTTCCTCCTCCTGAATTAGTTTTCTGTTGAATTAGGGTCAGTCAACTGAATTGACTCAGAGGTTTGGAGAAGACCAGAGCCAGTGCAGACGTGGCAGAAGTACATGGCTGGGCTTGGACTTCTCTCTTTTTGGCAGGATCAAGCTGTTGGATTAGATTAATTCTTCTCAAAGAATTGAACTTGAGAGCAAATTTGGTTTAGAGAGAAGGTGAAAACACACAGGAGAAAAAGAGAGCAGCACAGCTGCAGCCTGCTAAGATGAGCTGGCTTGTAAAAGAAGCCCATTATCACTGACATTCCCAAACAGCAGCCCCAGGGCAGCATCTCTACAGTTGCTTGAAAAACGGAAGTTGCTGGGTTTGGGTTTTTTTTTAAGAAGGACTCCTTTTCTGTGTAATAAATATTCTTTCTTCTTAAGGTATACTTAAAAATGGGTCCTCTGAAGAGAAAGCTGTATGTGGTTGGAAGAGCTGTGCCTACTCATCATAAGGAACCAGAAGAAATGCCAAGCAGGAGTGACAGAGAAGATGGCAATGTTGGTAGATCAGATGGGCGCATCACAGCTGAGATGATCAAGGCCTTATTTAAAGAAAATGATGATTGAAACTAGACAAGCTGTGCTGTTAACACAGAAATGCAACAATCTCAGTTCCCCAAATATTTGCTCTGTTCTTCAAGGTGTGTATGGCATTGGGCTTTGTGGAAATTATTTTTGAGTGCCTGAATCATGATTCACGTGTGTAAGTTTAATGAGGGGTATGTCTGTGTGCAGGTGGCTAGTTGAAAAGTTCTTTCCTTATCACTGAGAGAGGCCTTGTGCACCTTTTGGGCATCAGTCCACCTGGCAGCATGTATATCTACTCTATAATCCAAGTTAGTATTTCGTTTGTGTGCTCTCCACTTGCAGACATGCAAATGTGGAATTCCCTCTTGATGACACTGAATGGGTCATACAGGCTGCCATAAAAGGTAGAATTGTTACAAAATACTTAATTACTCTGCTAAAGCAGAATTAATTTATCCAAGCATAATTCAACTATTGCTAAAAATGAAGTGTTTGAATGAATTTTATGTCTCCATAAAACCTCTACTTAAATATATTGAAATAAACAAAAATTAATTAAAAAAAATTAAAACCAACATAAAAATCCAGAAAGTTTTAAATATTTTGTTTGCTAATTGGCCAAATATGTGTATATCCTCATATCTTTGGTTAGTGGCTGGTCTCTATGAACATATATCCTAGTGCATTGATGCAGGGGCAGTTTTCCACTTTCACTGCACACCCTGGATACCCCCTCAGGAGCACACAACACCACTACTTCCCACACGTAGGGTCTGATCTGTGCATTTCCTAGTTAGAAACTTGTGACAGCATTGAATAATCTGATTTAAACCCTTGACGGGTTAATCAGCTCTTTGGAATAAAGCTTTTTAAAAAAATGTAAAACATTTTAAACAAACTGTATATGCAGTGCCTTGGCCTATCCTGTACTTCCGTGCAAACATTTGGTTTTCCCAGTGAGCTGTTCCTGCCCAGCAGGTGTCGCCTTGAGCTGCCGGTGAGTCCAGCTGTTCCCTGGTCTCCAGGGCCCTCAGCTGCTCCAGACCCGGGCTCTCAGGCAGGCAGGTAAAGGTGGCAGACTCCATCGCAGACTGACTCTCACATGCTTCTCTGTGGGTAAACAGTTCTGTGAGTCTGGATGTGTCTCTGCTTCAGTGCAAAGGCTAAGGTGACTCCCAGCCCTCGAGTGCCCAGGGAATGGGGATCTGGACTTACAAGGCAGTTGTGTTTGCAGCACAACAGGAGCCTCCCCTCAGCTACACTGCCTTGAGTACAGTGCAAGCCCCATGGAATGGCTGACTTGAGAGATTAGTTCTGCTCAGTGATTAGTTTAGCTTCTTGTTTACATGCAGAATTAGAATATGGCTTATGCTGAACAGCTTTTTGGTTAAAGAAAGGTCTCTCCTTCCCACCACTCCCCAAAGGGGATTTACATTTTCTAGTGGTGTAAATGCAGAGCCCATCTCTAGGCTCATGCCCATAATGCATAATACCCTGTGCAGGACATATGGCTGGGCAACATAAACCTGCATCTCGGAAAAAAGAACCTTCTCCTCTTCCAGTCTCTGTTTAGCATTTTCCTGTAAGTGCCTGTGTGGGTGAGAGAGAGTTAAAAAGAAATCCCAAACATGCTAATTAAGGTACAAGCCACAGGCACCCTGCACAAGCAACAGCCTGTAGCAAAACATATTTAGTGGAGTGTCCCAAATCCCCTTGTTTTCTACAGATTAGCATTAAGGCCAGTGCAAGGCCTTCATATGGAGAAAGCTGCATCTCCAGCACAAGGCATCTGGATTTGATAAATTTCTTACTGGAAAAATCTCAGAAATGAGCAGCATGTTTTAAAACAGAGGGCTGATCAGTCCTCTTTCTGGCAGCACAGTCACCGATTCCAACCCCTACTTATACGACGGGCGTTCACTGCTCCAGTTAGGACAAAACTAGGAGTCAACCTTACATTCCCAGAATTATGAAATACCCTTTCTTTACTGTGTTTCTATTTCTTGTGTAGGACACAAGAAAGTGTCCATGTGTTCCCACAACCATAATCTGAGCAAAGCCTCTGTTGAGCAGGAGTTATGTATTTAAATAAAACACAGCTCTAAGAAACTTGCACTTTCAACAGGAAGTAAAAACCCAACAAGTATTCTTTGGAATTCCAAGTTAAGGAAATACAAGCACCAATGAAGTTGCCCAGATATAAAAGCTATTTTAATAGAACTGAGGTCCATGACCTGGAACTGAGAAACATCAATCCATGGAATGCCTAAAAAGCACAACGGGGTGGGGTAGGGTGTGCTGACAGCCTGTATCCAGTCCAGTGATGAAAGGAGCTGCTCACCTCAGCACACTGCTGGCTTGAACGCTCTTTGAGCAACCGCCCTGTAGGGCCAAGCAACTGGATTATATTGCTTTATAGTCTGGTTGTGCAAGTATGAGCTCCCCCCAGACTGAGCTGCAGGGAATGTGGGTCTGTTCTTTGAGAGGTTTGCAGCCTCCACTGCAGCTAGGTTATATAACAAGGCAATCTTTCCACAGGTTTAGACCTGCATGTTTCGGGAAATGAGGGTAAGAGACTCGTTCTGCAGCATTTGTTCCTGTTTGGCTACTTTCTGAGAGAGAAGTTATTAAACACCCTGCTTCTGTGGGCTAAAAGGAGTTTGCCAGAATAAGGTCAAGGCAGAAGCTAATGCACTGAAAAGTTACATTACAGTGACAAGCAAAGAATAGACAGTCTAATGGTGTTAGCATCTTTAGCCACTGATGTTTTGCAGGTGGATGTTCATCTGAAAACAGACTTTTCCTTGGATTTTGAGTCCACCATAAAAGTAAGGATTTTTTTTGTAATACTACACCTCAGAGCTCATGTTCTGCAGTCTCCCACAAACATCATGCTGTTTTAGGGCACGACATGGTAACAAGATGCCAACAACTGTTCCCATACGAAGGCCCATTGAACACCTCCACTGAGCTATGGAAAACTGGAATTTAACATGGTACTGTACCTTCCTCACTTGTAGCAATTAAAGTGAAGCAAGAAGCTAAAATGTACCAAGAAACTAAAGTTGTATCAAATACTGCTTTTCTAAAAGAACAGTACTCGGCCGTTGCTGTAGATGGCACGAGGAAGTTCAGCAGTTACACTGTGAACAAGTTATGAAAATAAAGCCGAGACCCCAGTGCACCTCGTGCACCACAGCTGCCGGATATCCAAAGCAACATGCTCACATCCAACATGTTCTCTGTACCATTATCGCCTCACACAACAGAAATTTAAGGAAGTTGGCTCTTTGTTCCAAGGCTTTTTGATCTTTGCCTCAGGAAATTTCATCATCAGAGAAGCAAGGAAAGAAATAAATATGTTTTACTCACTCATAGACTGATCTGTTATCTCGGGCAGGCCATCTCCCTCAAGCAAAATGGATATAGCATTACTCATCCTTCGGACACAAAAGGGTGCTGAGTGGGTGGCAGCAATGTCACACACCTTCAGGGAACCTGCTCAGGGTTCTCTCCTCCTCCCTCCTTCTCCTGATCTAGCCAGGACGCAGCCAACAGATCAGCCAAGTCCCCTCACTCTCCAGTTTGAACATGGAAAACATCAGCAGTTTTGCTCAAAGGCTTTTTGTTGGGATTCAGTGGAAGATGTCAAGCCTGTTTTGCTCTCTCCACTGCGGTGTGAGAGCTCCAAAGGTTAAGTCAACAGATCGCCAACAGTCCAAGGAGAAAGCTTTTCATATGTTTACATATGCTCCCATCAGCGCTGCTGTTCTGTCTGCATTCGGCACATTTCTTCACTACCCCTCACATTATCTTGTCAATCTTCTGCTCCCATCAGCATTTACTATCGTTCTCTGTGTTTTTAGCACTTAATTCTCATTTCTCTACCACAATCTTTATCTCAATTATGTCATAGTTGCAATTCATTTAGGTTGATATAAAACTTGTGTCAGGCTCTGGAAACAGGCCCTTTTCGTCTAATAAAAGATAGAGGTTCCACCCCGTCCCTTCTTCCTGCTGAAGAGCTGTTTGGCAGCTGGCAGTGTCTGTGACTTATTCCACTAGCTGGCTGAATGGACCCTCTGATGTCATGTAAAGTCATGGAAAGACAGCTTTTAAACGTGTCCTGAGGTACAGCTTAGTTTAGTTGGTGACTTTGAAACAAAGAACAGAAAGCAAAGGAATTTAGATCTGCCTCCAGATGAAGATTCTGCATATGGGCTTCTAGAAAACACACAAAATTAGGAATTATTCAGGTTCTTCTTCTGGCAAGGGTTAATTGTCTCAAGAGGTAAATCCAGCTGTTTTCATTTACATACTTCTCTGATTAAAAAAAATAAAATACTGTGGTGACACACCAGTTTCGTACGCAAAGCTCTCAGAGGAACAACATCCCTCTAACAAAGCATTGCAGCCTCCCCTGCTTGCTAAGAGCCTGCAGCTTCCCTAGACAGTTTGCTCCTCTAGATAAAACAGCCTTTGAACTCAATTCTGAGGTTTTCACAACCCCTCCATTATTGAAAAGGGCCAGTAATTCAAAAGAAGCACATCTGTGTGCTACACTTTTTAAATTAAGCTAAACTGAGTATTATTCCAGTGATACCAAAAGCAAACATACCTATTGTGAACCAAGTAAATGAGAAAGTAATACTCAGGAAAATTCTCAAGCCATTTTGACTCCATAGAGTAAAGCAAAATGCAAGGGTTATTAGCAAGGCCTTCCACAAGAAAGTTTAACCTGCACAGCAGCCATGTTAAGGAACACAGAACAACAATGAATGAGCAGTAAAAGGTAACAGGAATTCATCATCCCTGCAGAAGAGGTGGGTTTGGGTGTTGAGAATTTTTTGGCACCTTCATGATCTGCAATCGCAAGTCCAGAGCCACACAAAAGGGGTCCAAGGTATCAAAGAGATCTAGAAACACAAATCTATCCTCAGTCAAAAGCCTCAAACCAGACTTAAACCACAGTGCAGAGAGCACCACAGACCTAAGAGAAGAAAATTCTAAGAGAAGTTTGGTGTCTGTCTTTATCATAACCCGGCACACTAGGCTACAGAGGAGGAAGGTCTACCTCCATCCTTCTCACAAGCCCTGGACTGTTTCAGAACAATCTGTACCCTGGCAGTTACTGATTTAGCTAACAGGCCACAGACGTGCACCTTTTTTCCAGTCAACCCCCAGTTCAGGCAATGCAATTTTAAATTCTGACCATAAGAAAAAACGAAGTTGTTCTCTGAGGACGCAGTCCCACACAAAGTCTTAGTGATAGGAAGACAAAGATTTAAGTAAACTGTACCAAACACCCCAGATCTGGGTACATGCATTACATACTCTAACAGGTTCAGGGTTTGTTTAGTTGTGCTTTTAGAAAGAAACTTTAGATCTACTGACTTGTACCAATCATTTTATGGTGTACACCTTTGGGACAAGCCTCAGGTTGTTGTGAGGAGCAAAGTTCCACTCCTATCAAACCTCCTGTGTCTAATTAGAGATTATGGTCTCCTCAAACCCTTCTTAACTTTTACAGCATTACCTTCTGCTAGAAGATTAGGGAAGATACCTAAATAATTTGGGGGGGGGGGGTCATACTTATGCTTTTTGCTCAGTTATAAAAAGTACAAGTTTATTGCCATGAGTATTTTGAAAAACTAGAAGATGGTAAAATACCATATTAAATCAGGAAGAATGAGACAACTTGTTACTGGAACTGAAGGCGTCTACAATGGCAGCCCCCGGGAAGGGAAGGTGCTGTATGGATCACTTCAGTCACAGGTTCATAGTGCTGCACTTCCTGCAATACAATATGCACATATGAAATACATTTGGCATTTTATTAAGTAAACAAAGCAATTATCAGTGCACATTTTAAGCAGCAAAAAGAAAAGAAGCACCTCAGACTTTCATACCGTAACAAAAGTTCTGTGGAAGCTGCATTTTATTTGAAAATCCACCCATTTTTGCTAACATACATTTTAATATTTTAAACAAAAATAGAATCTGCAGAGACAATGCAGCAAGTATGCTTAATTCATGTACAGAATTGCTTTCATATCATTGACTATCCTTCTGAAGGCCCCACTCCAACCAAAAATTATGATGTATTTACACAAAGCACCGATCAACAGTGCTACTTTAATTCTTTGTGAACTAAATACCCACTAGACATATGTAAGGAAGCTACTTCCCCTTTACTTTTAAAAGGTACGTGATCATAAACATGGCACGAGCCAACTGAAAAGTCTTTCCCCCCCAAGACACAACACCTTGATTTGTTTTTTGTTTTTACAGAAAAGAAGGAAAGTCTTAAAGTGAAAGCAATTCCTCACATTCATTTTGGAAAGGCCTTATAATGTCAAATGTAAAAATAATGACATGCCAAGCACAAAGCAATAAAGTTCCTTCCCAATGCACTAATGCTGAATTAAAAATGTAGTGCTTCTTCTAGTCAGTTAACTGTTCCCTTGCAAAATCCTAGGCACAGAATTGACTATAAGGATTAATGCATTTTACAGCTCTTCCCTAATTCCCATATATACTGAGAATTCATTAGATTCAGACCTTTAAAATATTTAGTGCTCTGTATGTCAGCTGAAAAGCATTCTGAATCAAATTCATTCTTTGTGGATAAAAATCAGACATACTGTATACATCCATACTCATTTTCATAAGGAGGTTTTTTTGATACAATATTAATGTTAAATTGATAATCATAAATAAATACAAACAATAATACATAAGGAATGTCTACTGCAAACTGAATATATAATTTTTAAAAAAAGTTAATTTCCATTACTGCTGTGCCTACATTTGTGAGGACTGAAGAAAAGGTAACTGCAGAATTAAGAGTTAGGATTTGACCCTCCCCTGCCCAGAGTCTTGTTTTGAGTTACGGTAAAGGACACATCCCCACTCCAGACAGCATTTCCAAACACCAATCTCAATTTCCAGAGAAAAGGTTTCTCTTCGTATGTTACCAATTAAGGATATTATTAGAAGCTGAGAGTATTGACGTGTTAGTCACCAGGACAAAAAATAGAACTTGGTCTTAATTCATGGCAATTCTTGGCTTTGTGTTGTGTACTGATGTCTTCTTATGGAGGTGTCCCAGCTTCCTTCATTGGTCTTCATCATTTCACTGCATCACTTAATGGAAGAGGAGAGTTTGAGACACTGAAGTTCATTTTTTCCTGGAAGTGGGGGTCTACTGCTGAGCACATCTTTTTGGAAACGTTCCTTTCTCTTCCATCTAACACAGTTACATAAACTGAATCTGGAAAGATGAAAAACCCTTGAGTTAGCATTCAACAGAAGTAGGACCTCACTATAAACCTGTTTTCTTCAAACATTTCCATTCTTCTCATGCCCAAGCTACCCCATGATCTGAAGTTTTGAATGGAAATAAAAAAATTTACAAAATCAGGGCCAGGAAACAACCAAAAACCATCAGGATGTTTTTCCAACGACACCAGCCTTTGGGACATCTCTGTGTTAACAAAAAAACCCCCCTAGTTATCCATGCAATATTGTCATCAGTGGCAGCACAACACAGACCAACACTGTTGTGAAGAGAACTCAAGGTCATTTCTCATGCTGAACCAGAGGAAGGGCACAAAGAAACGCAGCTGCTGTACGCAATAAGCCTACTCTTTCTTTATACTATGAACTCTTGAATTTTTTCATGTTTTCACTCATTTTAGTATTTAATTCCCACCTGCCTCTGACTGATGAAAAAGAGCACAACTCCTCCAGTGCACATCTGTACCAAAACTGAACCCTCACACACATGAGCCGAGCACCTCATCCTGCATGGAGTGAACTCTTTGGTCAGCCCACGTGGGGAAGCACAGTCTGCCAGCAGCAGTCAGGTCTTTGGTGCTAACCATGAACCCTGAACGCTCTCCTGATGAAATGGTGAATACCAGGTCCTTCTCCCTAACTGCAGCAAGTACCATGTGAGCTGGCTCCCACCGTTCAGAAGGGAACTAGCCAACGTCATTTCCAAGGGACTGAAGCAAAAAAACCTCAATCGGCTTTTAAACCCCTGCAGTTAAATACAGTTTCCAAGTCACTTCCACAATGCTTCCAACTCAACATGGCTTATTTTTATTTCCTTCAGAAACAGTTCTAGCCATGTAAATAAAACTTGAATTAGAACTTTGTTTCATATCACAAATACCAGCATCTCCCCAGAATAATGAACAATACCTAAGTTGTTCTACAAGAAATCCTGGAGAGAGAGCTCTGCAAAGGGATCCTTTCCTGAGGCTCTGTGAGGACTCTGACTGGAAGGGCTGGATGCTGCAGACAGCTAGTAGGAAAGACGACAGAGAAAGGGAAAGAAAAAGAAAACAAGGTCTCAGAATGACAGAATATGAAAGCTGAACGTGTAATGAAAGGACAAAGGGAGGTTAAGAGGCAAACTTGGCAGAAATCAGCTACTAAAACAAGGTGTTTGGTCATATGGAAAACAAAGCCTCTTCAATGGTTGGTGTAATGCAGAAACAAGCTGGACATGACCCTCCAGAAAGGAAATGCCAATGGTATTTGCCAAACAAGCAGATAACCTCACACTTTCACAGCAGCTTTCTTCAAAAGAAGATAAAAACCATGCAGCCTGACTTCTGTGAAACAGGTTAGTTCTCTCCCCGCTTTACTGGCAAAACTATGGACTGGCAGGGAGAGATGAGATTGGGATCTGGCCAGAGCATGGCTGCTTTCCACATGGTTTCTCCCAGATGGAATAGCTCTCAGTATCTTTTCCTGTCAAAATAAGATATATAAAAAGAGACTGGAGAGCAGAGAATGGATAATTCCCAATTCTGGACCTAGGAGGAGAACATGGGATATATTCTGTGAGCAGGGAAAAAAAAGTAAGGAAAAAAGATTAGTTTGTCAACTGCTGCTGTTTTGGGTGAGAACTGAAGACCATGACAAACAGTCTGTACACTCACAAAAATCACATCCTACAGTCACGTATCTAAAGCACCACACTACAAACTCAGTCATATAAAGCACATGATTTAGAAGTGGCTAATACTGGCATTCTAGCTGCTGCTGCTGAACAGGACCTATAATCCGCAGGCTGTACTTGCAGGAGTATCTGTTGTTTGTTGATTTATTTTTCTGTCTTTGTTAGTACTTTCCCAGTTACAAATGGTGCTTTATTAAATTCTATTTGCCCTCCCCCCAGATAGAATGTGCATGTTTTCGCAGTAACAATTAAAATTCGGCATCCTCCAACTCAGGTTCTGTCCCTGGAACAGTTTGTTCCGAGCCGCGTCACTCATCACCAGTGTGTGCTTGCACTCCATACCCACTGCAAAAAACATGGCATGAAGACCTATTTCCTTTGGAAATACCGGACACCTACCAACCTAGGCATGACCGGGAATGTGCTTATCGGAACTGCTTGCAGAAGTGCTCGGAGTGTAAATACTGCCATTGCACATTGAGATTTTTCACATGGATGTCTATCTCAGAAACCACATGAGGAGAAGGAGTTCTTTCAGGATCAGTACACTCTTAATCTGCATTGGAATCTTCATCTCCTCCCAATCTCCACTTCCAATGGGGCACTTAGATCCAGTCCCCGTAAACAGATCATGGAAGAATCATGAGACAGAATGGAGAATGCTTGAGAAGCAGTTTCAGGATATCAGAAGTTCCCCTCTTAAATCTGCTTCTTCCCTTTGGAAAGCCATAGCCCAACACACCTCACCACTCTCCAGGATTTGACCCAGACTAATGATAGGGTCCAACAGAGCCCTCAGGTCAGCAAGGCATGCCTGCTATCACTTGATTTCAGGAGACATTCTTCCTCTTCATTGTCAAATACCTTGAAGTCACATTTTAAAAGTCCTGTTAAACTGAGCTGGCAAATCTCCAGCTACGTCCAAAATAATGTCCCAGTTTGAAAGCAGTGTGGAAGACTGATAGGTTAAGCGTCATATGTGCAACATCAGCATGTAACCAGTAATGGGAAATTTCTGGTTAAAATCTTGGAAAAAGACCTGACAATGCTACTACCTAGATGCCACAGTCAAATTCAGACAAGACACAGCGTCTTGCTGTAAACGTGTACTTGAACAAGATTCCTTTAATTAATAAAAAGGAGGCCTAAAAAAGTATGAGGAAAGGACAGTTAGTTTCCTACGTTGCACCTCTCCAGATTACTGTACAAGCATTTAAAACAACGACGCTGGCCATGTTTCTCTAGTGCTAACACACCTGGAACTGTGGGTTTAGTGCCCTTGCTGCCCAGTGCTTGTGTGATCTGAAGGGCAACACACCGCACCGCTCAGACAGCTTAGTCTCACCTCCAACAGCAGCTGTCACTTCTCACTGCTTCCAACAAAGACAAAACTCCCCCAAGTCACAGTAAGACCAAAGAACCCATACAGAAGCGAGTGTTGGGCTTACTCTATCAATAGTACTTTCTGGTTTCTCATGAAACAAGTCCATCAAGCTGGTTTTGCATACATTTTAGGATTAATGTGCCAAAGTGAGCATCTGAAAAGTCAACTTTCTGGCATAAGTTTGTCCTGAACTTCATACCCTGTTCTTACAGTTTCAAATACCTCACAAGACAAAAAAAAAACAACATGCAACCAAGAAAACAACCACAAAAACACCTACCCACAAAACCAACTTGCTCATTTGCACATTTACCTATTCTCCATCACCCAGGCAATCACTCCTGCTACTTGTCCTGTACAGTTCAGTGAGTTCACAACTGCAGTGTTACAATTCGCACAGATGTTGGCAGTAGGCTGAGTAATTTATTTGTTCTATTTTCAATTCTAAATTTTTCACTAGCCAGCTGCTTCCCCCCCTAAGGCTATGTCCCTCTGAGGGCACTCACACTGGAACACGTGACACTTCGAGGCACACCACTAATGTGTCACATTTTATACCAGCCAACACGATACCATTGCAACACTCGGCCCTTGTGATGGCAGCTACGTTTCAGCCACTGCACATGCGTCAGATCTGGCTTGTCTGAAATACTCTGCATTTGCTCTGCTGTATCACGTCTGCCATCCCTCTACCTGGACCACTGGTTCAGCCTGCCCCTTCCTCAGGCACACACACACACATTTCTCCAGTAAAACTTAATCAAACTACTCCAACCGTTCTCACTGTTCTGGGGAGCACCATGTAACAATTTACAGCGAGCAAAGCTGGCTGTTTCATCATGATGAAAACTGTTGTTTTCTTACTCAAGTGAGAAATATAAATCCTAATGCAAGATAAATGATTTCAAAGATAAAAGGTACACACCTTTCAAAATTATGTCTTCTGCACCTAGATTGTCAAAGAAGCAATTGTTCTAGTCTCATTCTCAATTAATTCAAATTATTTTGCCCTCAAAAATCAAACTACCCTTGCTTTTGACAGCAACAATTAAGAATAAAGTTGCAAGCCTGTAAAGAGAACACTTGCAAAATTGGTATGCCTAGAGATAGGAAAAATGCATTTATTAAGACAAATCCTTAAGAGTATCAAGTTAGGAACAACATTGGAATGCTCAGTTTCCCAGTCTGTTTACAAAGTAGGAGGAGTTCTGAATGCACTACAACTTGGCAATACAATTTTTTGGCAGCAACTTCATATCTGTCATCATGGTTTAAGTACCTTCAGGTTTCTTTACTGTAGACAACAACCAAGACCTACCAGCAAACTACAGGTGATAAAATCTGGTGCTTTAGAAGTAAAGATGAAAAACAATTTAGTTTCTGACAACAATGACACCACAGACATAACTAATATTCAAATAACAGTGTTTAGAGCAATCCATGTCAGTACTTTCAACTGTGTGCCTCTCAGATAACTACTATTCATTCAGATTTGTTTACTCACCCAAAGAACGCATGTGTTTATTTTTTTATTTTACTATTTCTATTTCCTTGCACAACTGGAGCACTAACTAAACCTAAAATGACAAATAGGCTCTCAGAAGAGCCTCAAGTCTAAGCACACAGTAAATAGAGTGTGATGATAGTGTAACTCCCCTCTGTGACTATACATTAATAAATGCCACCTCTGCTGTGTCTCACACGCAGCCTTTGTTTCATTTAAGTTGTGTACTGATGTCAAGCTTCTGAACACTAAACAACTGCCAGCAACACAAACTGTGTATCTCAGGGAAAACCCTTCTCAGTCACACAGCAAATGCTGATTCAAAGGATGTGTTTTCTATCAGGAGCCAAACGTTGTCAGATAAGCAGAATAAATATAGCTCCACACACCTCACCTGTGACTATTCTTTCTCCTGTTATGACAGCCAGCTGGGATTCAACCTAGGCCAAGCCCTGCAATGTCAAATGAAGCAGAAAGGCTCACTGAGCTATTCAGACCCACCTATCTGCTCATAACTGAATCAGGCAGGTAGGCAGATTTATTTTTTTTAAGGATCATTTCAAAATTAATTTTTTTGGATGCAGGAAAATATTTTATCCATGAGGATCCTTTCACTTGGTCTCTACTTAAGAACTGTCATAAATACTATTTTTCCTCTTGAAATAGTAGAAAACCCATGTAAAAGATATTAAATCACTTATGTGACAGCCAACGTGCAAAGCAGCTCTCAGAAATCCAAGAGAAAGTCAATTGAGAACTGCATTTCTAAAGAAATCTAACTGCAACCCTTACAGATAAAGCATTTAAAAATAATTGAAAAAAAAAATCTATCCACAAGGCAGTGTTTTAAGGAAGCCAATGGACACAGTGCCCACTGGCAGCACACAGCAGAGCCTTTCCTGTTAAAGGATCAGATTGGGGCACTGGAAAAGGCTTAAGGCTCTTTTCCCTTCCAGCTTACTGCTGAATTCTTGTCCCTCCACACGCTAGTCCCAAACCCCACACATAAACCAAACTATACCTAACTGAAGTTATATATGCATGCTTTTAAACAGTCACCTATACAGACAGAGCTCTTTACAGTAAGGTCAAAGTACAGGCACAATATATTTCACTGTTGTAACAAAATCATGATACAGAGGGTGAACTTTGAAAAAGAAGCATTTGATGGGTAAGTAAAACCACACTGTAATACCGGACTTCCAGTCTGCCAGCTAAACTTGGCTCTGCACCTAACTACAGCTTGCAAACACAACTTCTTAATGATGTCAGAATTTTCTGAAAATAGTACAAAGGTGTTCAAGGTTGCCTGTGCCTGCTCCTCCCTACTTTTTAAAATGTTTTTCCTAATGTAAAAAAGAAAAAAACCCAAGCCCTCTCTTCAGATGGCTATTGGATTAAAAAGTGAGTTCAGACATAGTACCCAGAGACAGAAGTTTGTAAAACAAACAATAAAAGGTACATATTTAACTCCAGCATTGATGAAGTTATTCTTAACATTCATCAGAGCAGCCCTTCAGCACACTCATTCCAGTACATTAGGTAATGAATCTAGACACAACATATCCCCAAAGCATGTAAGCATGTTATTTAAGGAACCCTCCATTTAAGGTAACACTGAACAGGGAAAGGCCAGGTAGATCATTATTGCTAATGCGTATGTTCACCATGCTGTAAATACTGTCTCCTGCAAAACCATGGAGGAATACAGAAACTGCTACAAACTACCATAGCGAAAGCTAGATGAACGTGCCACATGCCTCCCACTGAGGAGATCGGGAGCAACAACCAGGTCCTGGGTTGAGGTTTCACCAAGTTTCAGAGCCATCTAAATGCAGCCATAGGCGTAAAAGGCTACACACACTGTGATGGGCCCCTGCAAAATGCTGTAATACAAGCAGGCACCTCACACTTGGTTACACACTCTGAGGTTAAGTAGCACGGAATTTGATTTTGGGGACAACAAGGCCCATCTTCAGTAAAGAGCACAGACTTCTACTTTTCTTATGCTTTCACTAAAGCATTGTCACATTCCTAGAAAAACAATGCCTTAAAAAAAAACTATCCTCTTTGCTTCTGGAATATGAACTTGCTGCTGCCAACCTGGAAAAAAGCAGCTAAGAAGCAAGCCTTCCATGGACCACAGGGCTTGTGGAGTACATCTGTCCAACGTAAGAAAATATTAAAATACTTTTAAAGAAACTGCCTCATGTGTAGTTCATTCCCAGCACCAATCCTTTGAATATACACACCTGTGCTCCCGGTACAGGGCCAAAAGGGTTTGGTGGTCTCATGACTGGCTGACTGTATATTAAAGTTGGCTGTGTCATTACTGGTATGCCTCCCATCTGTGATGGCTGAAAAAAATCCAGACAACATCAAATCACACACAGTATTCATCCTTTGAAAGCATTTAAAGAGAGAAAAGAAAATGGCAAATGGGTGAAAAAAATCTTCATTATATGGGATATGCAATCATGTAAGACCTTTCTACAATATTCTGCAAATAAAGGTTAGTAGAAAGGAACATTAGAGCCTTTTCAAGGAATTAACTCAATAACAACTGAGCTCATTCAATCTCTTGCTACAAAGATCTGAAGCACTAAAACACTTGTTTAAGCACAAGCATTTGCACTGGTCCTCCTGTCCCCAAAACTAAGGTCTGACAGCACTTCCCTGACTGCCTCTGAAAGCACAAGCACAGTTTTACAGATAGGAATGCAGAGCTGACAGAGTTCAGAAAAAACTGAAAACTGAGAACTGTACGTGCAATTAATGTTAAATCATTACGCAGTCAAAGTCAAAGTGTTACTGGCACCTCAGCTGAGCCAAATTAGGAGTTCAACTTGAATTAATGGTCTTACAAGTCAGGTTGTATTTAAAGCAGATACCCATCTCTGGCGCTGCTTTTGGCACTCCCCTCAGGCTTGGACTGACAGCCAGCAGATGTAAGTTAAGAAGAACTGCTGGCCCAAGGAAGACACAGGAACCAGCAGACAGGAAATGCCCAGGCACAGCACTACGGCACCAATGAAACTGCCTGTCCTAGCATGCCTGCACCAAGGGAAAAGCCTGCCACTTAGAAAAGGCCATCCTCAGAGCTACGGTCCCTACTACTGCTTTTACAAAAAACTAAACGCAAGGGTAGTAAAATGTGACAACAATTCAGAGACTCCCTGATAAAAAAGGGAGTTCTGAGTAAAGTCTGCATGAGCCAGGACAGTTTTCAGGATATGTTTTATATATGTATACATAAATGGCCTATCTCACCCACCTACTCAGATGTTGCAGGTGCATGAACAAGCAGCAGCAACTCAGGGTAACAGAGCTAAAGCTCCTTAATTCCAGTTTCTATTTCACGTTGGCATTTAAACCCCATGATAAAGGCTGCTCTACAAGGCTGCAAGATTGCTTCCCATACGCTAAGGATATTACCTTCCCCAGCTGCTGAATCAAAGTACCTTAGAAAATGCTGCTGGTACCATCAGTGAAAAGCTGAGATAAAAGTCTGGATCCACACTACTGGTAGTTTAGCCAAAAGAACCTCAAGAACACAGTTGGCCACTTCTGCAGTTCACTTACTGAGCATATACAAGTCACTAAATTAATTTGGTGATTTGATGAGACATTTATTTTTTTTCTTCTGAGCTGTAAGGCATTTAATAGAATAACTGTCCTAATGAAGCTTTCCTGTCTTTTGTTCACCCAGCAAAGCTGTGCTGAATCAAAATCACACTAACAGAGTGGAGTTAAGGCATATAATTTCAGAAGTATTTTAAAATTTGAGGCAAGAACAAAAGTTTTCAGAGCAACAAGCAGCAAGGTTGGGTTTATGCCAAAAGCCTTGAGGTACTGGTGTATCACTAGGAGATTCAGTTCTCAACCAATGCCTCCCCACATGGTAGTGCCACAAACTTGTAGTTTGTAGCATTAATCATTACAGATACTTGGTTCCAACCTCAGCAGAAGGTATTTATGGAAGGTTTCACTTCACCAATAAAACATTCCTGTTCTGAAAGCAGCTATTGCTCACACAACAAACTTATTTCTACAACAATAAAGCCCACCAAGAACAGATATTGACTTAATTTTCATTGAATCACAGAATGGCTTGGGTCGGAAGGGACTTTAAAGATCATCTAGTTCCACTTTAAGAAGTTTACATAACAACAAGTGAGGTAAGGAAGGGTACAGTTAATTTCAGACAAACACCACTGAAGTAGTTCAGAAAAACAGAACTTAATGATTTGATGAAGAATAAACCAATGGGAGCTGAAATTGAGTCTTCAGTAGAATAGTTCAGAAAAACTACTGCTACCAAACTACAAGCAATCAAATGATATACAGCATCTGACTGTTTCCAGTTGTAGGAATTTCACTCACCATCACGTAGCCCATCATTCCTGTTGGTGTTGTGGCAGGATATGCCATTACAGGCGGTGCCTGGTGTGAAAAACAGTGGTGAACTGAGAGGAGAAGAGATCAGCTGTGTACTCGTAAGACATTGCTTTCTAATGATCAACTGCAGCACTTATCATGAACATGGCAAAGAATAAACAGGATTTGCAATCTGGTGTTAAGAGGATATCCTAATTAATTCAGATGGAATACCTCAGCTAAAGTTTCTAGGCAAATCTCTATCTATCTGGTTTTAACCTATTAGGATTCTGGCTGTCTGAACTAAACTGCAAGCTATCATTCTCTCAGTATCCTGTTTAGAGAACACAGTACAGGACACAGAGAAGTTTCAAAGTGAATATTCACGAAGCAGAAGTGTTTTTTTAATCCAACGCAGTATATACTTATATTCCAGTATCAGAAGTAACTACACAATGAGTCCTAAAAGACAATTTTAAAGACTGAAAGACCAAATTACCGTTGTCACTTGTGCTGACACTGCTGGAATTTTCTTCTCCTTAGCCAGGGCATACGTGCTATGGGGATTATCCTACCATGCTTCAATATAAATTAGACTCTAACAGGAATATCCAGCTTGCATTCCTTCTCCCTTACCTGTTTCATACAGTGAATTTGAACAGACTGTAGTACTTGGTAATATGTTTCTATTACCCTTAGGTACTTACTGTACTTTTATGAAAATACAATTGCTGTCAACAGACAAAATCTGGGGTGAAGTTTTGTAAACAGCTTGGCAACGTAGAAAAACAGCTGATAACTCTTAGAAAGATGGATATAGAAAGACAGTTCTTCATCTTCTAACCATGTTCTTTGCTCTACAGTGCATTATTCACTTTCTAAATTAGTATTAACTCTTACAAGAGCAAAAATGTTGTTTGTTTTTGTTTTGGTTTTTTTTTTTTCAGATTCTAAACGCCTCCACTCAACTTCCTATTAATCTCTTCTTTTAGAAAAAACAGTCTAAGTTTCATACTGTTACTGTGGGTATTTCTATTTATGACAAAATAAACAGCATAAGCATTTCTTGGTACAGACATTATTGATACTGAAAAGAGGGAAATGACAAAATATTATTCATACTGGATTAATTAAAGCAGATAAATGATATAATCAAGAATAGGATATCAGGAAAGTTGCTTCTGAATTCAGTTCTAAGGTATCAGCTGCTTTTTCTTATATAGTAGAGCTGTTGTGACTGGCATTTCACCTGCCTTCAGAAAAGATAAAGAATCATCTAGAGACAGTGTCCTATCCATATATTTCACACAGTGGACAAAGCTATCCTGAAAATTACTTTTTTTGTTTTGTTCTGTTTGTGCACACACACTTATAAAACATGCTGAATATTTTTTTTGAGTGCTCAAGTATAGACCTACCATCCTTT
Organism: Dendrocincla tyrannina; assembly: GCA_035047865.1. NCBI lineage: Eukaryota > Metazoa > Chordata > Aves > Passeriformes > Dendrocolaptidae > Dendrocincla > Dendrocincla tyrannina. The sequence continues at coordinate 32,941,962 of JAWWMP010000001.1, read as the reverse complement.
AGTGATAGTTACCCTGCAACAGAAACAGAATAGAGGGAAAGACCAATATCACTCCTGACATAAAGAAAAAAGTCCTTTGAGTGAAAGCCTGTGTTCCTCAGACAGCAAGCACAGGCTATTGCTTGCCCTTTGCAAACTATCTGCATAAATTTTCTTTTTTATATGAACATTAATGACATATTGGTCTCTCCCCAATTCATAAATAAATCAAGATCTACCATAAATGTGGATCAAGTGCCAAGTATAACAGAAGCCTGTGAGGTTTCATGCAGTTATTCAAACACAGTATTTTGATCTTCATTCAGAATTCACCAAGTGCATTGAAGGCAGCACAGACACACACCCCAGCTCTTTGGCAGCAGATGGTACAGTTTAAAGCAAGGAAAAATAATCTCGGTATTTCCCATGCCATCATTCGAGTCAAGAGCCTGCACACCACCTATGAAGTTCATGTATGCTAGGAGAAGCTCAATTTTTGGCACACCAAAGATTTTAAAATGAGAAATGTGTAAATAGCGAGAAGGTTATGAGATTCTGCAACAGCAGTGGTTAATATCAGCATGCCAGTCGATTGCAAAAAGGCTGTGGGTTGTTTCACTTACGTATTGTGGAAAATGCATGCCATTCTGTATTTCCCAGGGAGAACAATTACATAATGCAATAACACTGGATTAGAAGCAAATACTTACACAACAGAATATACACAGATAGCATTTTAGTTCACAAATACATTAAATGTTTACCCCAACACATTCTTGTAATTCAAGTCATTTACTGAGACAACACACACCTGTGATACCATCAGCATTATTAGGTTTGACATTGGTTTGCATAGTCCATTTATTTGGTATATGCCTTTTTTCACAGATTTTCAAAAGCATATTTATTTAGCAAGCAGCAGCAACTCCACAATAAATAGACTAGCAGAGGAAAACAAAGGTGTTTTTTCCCCTCACATTATTTCTGTTTCAAGGTTTTTATGTTAGTAGAACAGTTTCACAGGAAGTGTCTCAAAAGTATCTCTAGATAATAAAAGCTGTTAAATGTAATGACTTATCACAAGAAGATGTATATACAAGACATGAGTTATTAAACAGATTCAAGCACACAGGTAAACTCAAACCACCAGTCATTAAAGCAGGTGAGTAGTTACAGTTTCTTCAATATCTACACACCCTCCAGTAAGATCCACAAACATTTCTCCCTATATAAATGTAGTGGGTTGACAGGGCACACCTGGCAGGGAAGAGGTGGTGGATGCAGGGAGACAAGTTCTCTCTTTCCAAATCCACAACACTGCAACATTACTATCCTGAGGATTCAGCCTCCAGCTAGAGTCAGATGCAATAAATCCTCGGGGGCAGTTTGCTACCTGTTCTGTCCACGTACAGTTCTCCAGGTTATTGGTGAAAGGGTAAGTAGGATTCACATGCAAAAATGTTCTATGAGCATTGTGAAAACTACTTCTGTAAAGTCTTAATTATGTAATTAAGAACGGTTGTACTACAGGCTACCCCAAACTCCTTGGCAATGCTACCTGCTAAAACATACATGAAGTTGATCACCAAAGATGACATGGATTAAAAACAACTGCACACACCGGGGCAGGAAAGCAGTAGTTATGTACATTAAGAAAGCTATAGCCCACATCACTGCACAGACACCTCTGCAAGTACCACTGGGGCCAGTTCTCACCTCCAGAGCAGGCCCAATTGTAATGTATACACATGCGATGCATCAATGCACCTAAAGGACACACTTTCACGTCTACTTTTCTAGACTGAAAAGTACCCCCTCACCCCTCGGAATTCACAAACTCATAGAATGGTTTGAGTTGGAAAGGACCTTGAAGATAATCTAGTTCCAACATCCCTGCCATGGGCAGGGACACCTTCCACTAGACCAGGTTGCTCAAAGCCCCATCCAACCTTGCCTTGAACACTTCCAGGGACAAAGCAGCCACAACTTCTCTGGGTAACCTGTGCCAGTGCCTCACCACCCTCACAGTGAAGAGTTTCTTCCTAAAACCTATCCTAAGCCTGCACTTTTTCAGTTTAAAGCCATTCCCTTTTGTCCTGTCACTCCATGCACTCGAAAAGTCCATTGAGTGAAACAAAAGCCACTCACTACCTTGCCATAAGACAAGCAGTTCAAACACTACTGAAATTTATGCTAAACCTGCACATCACATCACAAACTATTTACTACTATCACAGCCAAAAAAAAAACCAAATCCAAGGAGTATACATCTCCAACGGACCACTTCTTCAGTTCTCTATTACCTTTCTACTGCAACTACAGATCACTTTCAAATTCATCCATTATACATCACCCTGCACATCTAAGTTGCAGGGAACTCACTAACTTAAAATGAGTATTTGCTTACCAGCGTCGGAGCATTCCACGCAGTTGTAGGTGCAATCTTGGGTTGCCAGTTGGAACCACCTGTTAGTTTCTTTTCACCTGGCTGAGTCCAGTTTACATCACTTCAAATAAATTTTTTTAAGAATTGTTAGAAAACATTGGACTTTCTTACAAAACCTCCTCAGGTAAACACCATTTCCTCTTGGGAATGAGATTTCTTTTACTAATTAAGCTCATTTAGCAAAGGAGTTGACAAAAAGTCCCATGACAACATTTTGGTTTGGAAAAGTAAAGTAAGATGTTCAGCGTGAGCCTCCTCAGCTGTATTTAAACTCAGTCAAGTTCCCCAGAATAGGTAAGTTAGTGAATCTGACTTCCTTTGGGCCAAAATAGTTTAGTAAGGAGCAACTGCGTATTAGATTTCTGAGTTAGCACAGATGGTCCCAATAAGCCTAAAATTTGCTAATCACATTTCTGAACTTTGCTGCTAGAGCAGATGTTTGCTACTCTTGAATACACACACCCTGCTTCAAAATTCACTTGTCTAAAGGTCAACCTCAAGATAGAAGTTGTCGTTTCACAGCCTTGAATACAGCTCTGCACACACTCAGGTGTAATAAACAAAGTTATTTAAGGTGTGTTATGACTACCTAAAACACTTACAAAGACACATTTTGATGAACTCATTTCTTCAATATGGATAAAATCGGAAAGGAATGAGAGACAGGACACCTTGACTGCTGCTATCACTGTCACTACCACTCAGTCTACAGTCACCTTCCAACAACTCTCAACAATTCATTATCCCTTGTATAAGAAGTACAATCCCACACATGCTCTGAAGGTTAACATGTTGTTATGCATAGGTTTCAACACGTACATTCATAAACATTTACTATCATCAAAATCAAAATGCTCAATTTCTGATTAAGCATACTCACTTTTTAGTAGTTCCATTTCCAATGCCCAAATCTGTCACAAGGGAGCAAAAGAGACTAATAAGGTTCTATTCATTTAACAGAATTAAGTATTATTCATTTAAAAGAATTAAGTATTTACGTGTTAGTGGTTCCATACTTACTGCCTACAAGATTGGCTAAAGATGAATCCAGATCATCTGACACTAATTTATTAGGCGGTACTTTGGCAACTGGAAGACTCTGGTTTTGAGAGGCCACTGTTGGTTTGAGGAGACCACCTAGTTCATCAAAGCCTTGGAATGAGAAACATAAGTGATGTGAATAACAGGCCTCCCACAAATGTCATGACATTCAATTAAACAGACAGCAAGGTCAACACAATGGCTAAAATACAAAATTTAACCTAGTGATGGTACTCTATATAAGAACAACAAAACTTATTATGCCTCTTGATAAAGAAGAAATACTATGGAAATGAAATTTCACTTCAGTAGTTTGATCTATGTGACATGGATTTTCATTAATGGATTCCGAGTGACCATAAACCAATCAAAACATAAACCAAAATTTTTTTTAAAAAAATATCTCAAGTATTTCAATCTTACTTACAAAAACAGGTTTTGTTTGTTTGTTTTTTTAGCAAATCACTGGTTTACAAAAAAGACCAAAAAAACAATGTCAAGAGTCTAAGACCAAAAGATCAGAAAATATTTGCTTTCCAGATGCTCTAAAGAATGGAAAGAGCCCTATGACTGCAAACCAAAATAACTGTGTATGTTTGGGTAACTGATCATTTTCTGATATAATCTTAATGTCAAGAGTAGGCAAAGAAGTGGCAAAAACATGTTGCAGAGATACATAAAATGAAGATGCCACTTTACCTCTTCCAATCACACTCTACAAATACAAACTTAATTTCAGCTCACAGCATGTAAAAATGAAGGCTGCTCACTGTGTGAAGTTTTAATGCACAAAATATTTAAGTGAAGAAGTCAGTGTAAATAGCAGGGTGCGCATAGAAATAGTGCGGAAGGAAAAATTACTTGATTAATGCTGTTATTGACCTTTTAAAGGCAGCTTTCTTCAGCTGAAACTCTGTCCCAGCAGTATAAGTAAATACAGATTAAGAGATTTATACCTCAAGAACAAAATAAGTTAAAGGACATGTATCACCTATTTTAGCAAGTCTCTTACCACCAGAATCTGGGACAACATTAGAAGATTTGTTTCCAAACACAGACTCAAAGTCAACATTAAGGCCAGCTGATGGCTGTGGTTGAGCAACAGGAGATGGAGTGAACCCTGTGGGGAAAAAAGAAAGAAGTTGAATGTTTTTATAGAGCATTTCACACAAATCCACCTTTATGCAAGACAAGACAAATAAATATATAGATTATTTCAGTACAGCAGAAAGACTCGGAATATCTCAAAGTTTCCAATTACACCTGGACACCGAGCAATTTATTTGGTCTTTATTTGAAGTTAATCCTCCAAAAAGTTTTTTCTCAAAAACTGGACAGACAGGCCACAGAAGACACACCCCTGCAATTGCTAAATCTCTGTCATCTTCCTTATTCTTTTACCATATATTTACAATAAAATTACGGAGGAAATAATCACCACGCTTCTCTATAGGAAGAGAAGCTGGCTAGGTACAGAATGGATTTCAAGATGATCTGCCTGAAGATTATTCCCTCCATGTTTTGTATTAGTAGAGCAGTTCTCTTGGATACAACTGGAGTAAACAAGGTACCTGACTAGTAATGCCTTTGATTAGATGCTCTTAAAATACTAATCACAGAGCTTACTTAGATATTTTTGGACACACGTTTTGCAGGTGACCATGTTTTTCAGGTAAATTTCTAGAAATTCTGGCAAGATATGGGGAGTTACAGCCAAATTTCAACTCTTATTTCTGTCAAAACCTAATCAATCTGTCTTCTATGCAGCTGTAGTGTTCTACAAATACACAATTTTTTTCAACACTGAAAATTTATTGCAGTATGAAGCACAGCATATGATGTTCAGCAGCATTAAGTTGATAGTTTTGTAATACCAAAGGGAATTTTTCAATGTCATATGTGATCACACACAAGCACATGCATGTACATCACCTTGATATTCAGGCAATGACAGAAGTAATTATTACTTTATATGAAAAGCACCAAGAAAAAAATAAAAGAAAATGCCATCTTGAAAACTAGCTCTTCTGGTTTCTAAAAAAACATGATGACACAAAGAAATAAAAGGATCACAAATAATTGTAACACACCGCTGTGGGAGAAATAACTGACAAAAATACTTTAATTTAGCTTGCTGTGATAGTACCTCATTTCAATCTTACTGTTTTCCTGAAATAAGTCATACTTCACCTAAAAAATTCGAAACTACAGGATCCTATCCTTCAGAAGAAACTTCAGAGAAAAAAACCCAAATCTGGATTACCTGTTCCTTTCTTTGTCTTAAAGGAACACAAAACTCCTAACTCAAAAGCATCCATCACTAAGAATTTAGACAACATAGTTTTCATTAAAAACAAATCAAAGTAAAACAGCATACAATAAAACATGAGAAGCAGTAATGTGGGAAAATACTGGAAGTAAATAAACAACTAACCAAAATGAGTATCTTTATGATACATACACCAACAAGTTGCAACAAGCCACTTCAGAGACTCTGAACTGCAGATAGGAATTTCTTTGAGTGGACGTCCTGCAACTCTTAAACCCACGCCTGTACTAATAGAAAACTTGACTTAAAACAGCTCCTATTTTGCTTTAGCAAACAGCCTTAACTGAACCATGCTGAGTTTCCTGCTCTCACATTTTAGGAAGTTTCAAATCTTAAGAAGCAAATTAGATGAGACCAGCTCTAAGACAAAACAATACACAGAACTCCCTTGAATCAGCCTGAAAAGGATCAAATCCTACTCCTGGTATCAGCCACCAGCCCAGGGCATTTTGCTTAACATGGATGTTTCGAAAGGTGCAAAGATCAGTATTTTTAATGTAGTTCCTACAGAATAAACAGAGAGACAAAACAGGCAAGACTGGACAGAAACTAATCATTCTGCTTTCTGGATATGGAACAGATTCATCAATAGTACTTAACATCTCGTTAAATGACATTAGCTAATTTCTATTCAAAGACACTAAACTAAAATGTGACTTCATGGGGCTTTTAAGAACTAACCCTTCTACAAACCATTTACTGAAGGTATCCTAAGCCTTGCATTTCAGCAACATTAATGCACCTTGTTCAAGCTGGTTTATACAGATTATCACTTGTCACAGTTCACAGCCTGTCTAGCAACCATTGGGATAGTGTTCCAGAACCACCACCAGTGCAAGGGTACTACACAGACCTTACACAGCTGCACAAATGATTTTTTCATTTTATTTATTAATTTAATGCAGCAGACACATCTTTCTCCTGTTTCATTGGAAAGTTTAGCACTAGTTCAGTGCACTGTTCAACAGCAATACATCAAATAAACTGCCATAAGCGGAATGAACATCCCAATCCCTTAATCTTAACAACAATGAGGTACAGCAAGATGACAGGATACTTACAAACATGCATGTCTTTTGTGTGGTATGTAGCAACATGTAAACTACAAGAGATCCTGAAAAGGGGAGATACTTCATTTTGTGTTTAGACTAAGTAAGCCTTAGTTTAGCACAAACTGAAAAAATATGTGACCACACACCTGGCACAAGCACAGGAATAATAGTTGGAGCTGCTACAACAACGCACTTCTGTAGCCAATAACATACCTACTAGTTCTAGGCAGACAACACACTCAAACTTCTGTGTCTGTGGTAAGGCTGTATCCCATTACCTACCTCCAAATAGACCAGCTACAGAAGAAGGTTCATTGCGGAAATGAGAAGCGCTAGGGTAAGCTTGAGGACCACAAAAAGAATCTGATAAGGCGTATCACACAAGAGAGAAAGCCATGAAAGGAGAAGAGGGAGAGTTACAGAAAGAGAACCAAGATATACTGTTTATCTGCTATTCAAAACTTAAATTTCAGGTCAGTCTATAAATCACATGTAGTCTAGTAACACAGAACCAATGGAATGAAGTCAATACACATCAGACATACAGTAAGAAACAAGTTTACACACTCTAATACACAAAAGGGGAAAGCACGGTTTCAAAGTAACAGCTATATTAAGATGAAAACTTTTATTTTTCCAACCAAATGCCATGTTTTACACCCTTGGAAAAAACGAGTGTAAAAGCTTCACGGCATTTTTCTTATACCTGAAGTATAAGGATACAGCCCAATAGTGGATTCATATTTGGTTGCCACAAAGGGATTTAGTTGAGTAAATGGATTGTAATGATCTAAAGAACCAGAAAGAGTTATTTTAAATCCACATTCACATTATTGTAGCACCTAGATTGTGCTACAGCTAAAACTGCATCTGCATTTTCACATATCAGTCTGCCAGGAGGCCGTCATTTGGTTCTAGATATATCCTTAGACCATGAGACACTAGAAGGGGATGCAATGTATCAATGCCATCCGTATCCAGTGACTCCAGGGCTGTTGTGTGATAAATACTACTAAGACCAGCTAGCACTACAAAAAACCACCAGGCTCCTTGTTCACAGCCTCGTACTGCTGCAACTCTTTGTATGCCTGCAGAACAAATTATACAGAGGAAACCTATCTTGATTAAATAAACACTCTACTAAAAAAAAAGCAGCTGTATTTCAAATAGTCATTCTACATTCACATGAACCATAAAAATTTTATTGGAAGCATGCAAAAGACAGATCAGAAGCAGAGGGCAGATTATTACACAGTAGTACCAACTTAAAAGTATTTGCACACTACTGCCTCAGTCAACTAATGCTCCATGGGAACTGTGGAAAGAAGTTCACAGAAAGAATTCCTCAGCTTGGCCTTACTTGTTTCTCTTTCCACTAAAGGCAGACAAGCTAAGGGACTAGTTAACTAATGTGACAAAGTAGAGGTGGTATGAATATCTCTAAAGGCAACCCTTTGTTTTATCTCTGTCAACAAATATCAGAGGTATAAAAACACCTCTTTGTTATAGAGGCTGGATTTTTCTTAGATAAGTTCTAGTGGGGTTCAACCAGCATAAAAACAGCTTGTGGTGTACAACTGTCTTTAAACCTAGCTTTGCTTACCAGAACTGACATGCAATTAATTGACTTTTAGTCTATGAAAGCTGACTAAATTCTTCATACTGAAAGGTAAGCAAATTACTAAACAGCTGCACCAACAGAAATATTAGAAGGATTTCTAACAAGACAGCCATGCTGAACCACCTCTAAGATGTTAATAGTTATTCCTAGGTGAATTATTACTTTATTGCCTTGTAGATAAACAGTCTGAGTAGATCATGCACCAAAATGTGCATGGCTCTATCAGCTTTGTTAATGACTGGAGGAAAATATCCACTATGGGGGTGGGCGGGAATCAGACTAAGCTCCTTTGTTTATAAAGAACATTTCAACCTGAGGAAGAAAGTAGCAGCATTTTCTTTTCACTCTCAGACATATGTAGTATTTTATATTAAAATTTCCCAAGTATAAGAGACTTTGTGTGAAATTGCACTCAAGTAACTACTTTAACTATAACTAAGTTCTTTACATTGGGGGAGAATCCCAACAAGGAAGCCAAGCAAGGATTATAACACCATTTTCATGGCACAGCTACTGAATCAAATTCTAATATAGCACAAAACCAGCCCCAAATGACCAGCTTTTAGTTTCTGAAAGGCCCCAAAACTATACTTTAGAAACTAAAATAATGTTAATTTTTTTAGGAAATATGAAATTAGTTTAAAATAGTACTTTACCAACAAACATTTCATGTGTGGGTGTCCTACTGGTGAAAGTAGATACATCAGAAGACACAGACAGATGAGCAGCATCGTTAGTTTTTGTAAGGAAAGGATTTAGGTTTGGAATGGCATCATCAACATTATCAACAGTAGCAGAAAAAGGATCTGTTAAATTCCAGAGAGCAAGAGAAAGAAGAAAAGGAAGATGGATTTAGTTACATGCTGCCTCCTAGGCACAGAAGAGCAGAGTTAGGAAGAGTCCAGGAGGTATAGTTTTTCTCCCAACACCTCTAAGCTCAGGATGATCTAGCTAATTGTTGAACTTTCAAATGTCTAGAATTACCTATTCTCTACCAAAGAAAAATACTACAGATATTAGCCACAGATTTTTTTATATATTTTTTCTTTTTAAATTAACAACACCTTGGTCTTATAAACTGCTTGTTCCGGAGTATGCTTTATACTGAAAATGAGTACGCTATTTCTCTTTAAACACAATCACTTTTTATTTCTCTCAGTCATGTCTTGACACTTGCAACAAAGTCTCCGGAGCAGACACTGCATGTCAGCACAACAGAATCCCAGGCACTAAGCAAGGATTTGATGCAATACCATCCTCAGGACAGCTTAAAAAAACCCAACAAAAACAAGTGAGTGGTACTTTTCCTTCTTCAAATTGTGTTTATGGATTTTTCTGTTACTGAGAATCATGAAATTTTCAAGAACTATGAACATACCAAGGTAGCACACAGGACATGACCAATTTCTTTACTACCTAGGGCATCAGAAGCAACAAGCCTGTTGTGGATACGCCATTACCTGCAAGCAAGAAAAAGCCTGCTCTGCTTTGAGGGACAACAGCCAGGGAGTTGTTCCGTAATAAAAAACTGTCAGACTTTACTGGAATGAAGGAAACATGGATCCATACAAATGACTTCCCAAGACATACAGAAGGGTTTCAAGGCTTCCTGAGGATGGTTGCAATTGTGAAGCTAAAATACTCCTGTACTTCAGGTTCCAACAGATAAACAGGATGGGAAAGGCAGCTACAATACTTGACAGAAAGAGTTGTGGTTTAGCTGTCTGGTTTCAAAGCCCATGAATCCTTGATGGAAAACTCAAGAACACACTGGGTGAGATCAGCAAGGGTTACGTCTAGCCCTATTTGTTTTATCACGGTGCCTAGAACTGCAACTGACTCTTCTACGTAAAGCCACTAAAAAGAAATGTCTGAATAATAATTAAAGATTTCTTATGTACTTCACTTCCTGGCCATTCCTTCTTTCTTCTCTTTTTTTAAACCTGATTAAAATTTATCTACAACTCTTGAAATACTACTGTGCTATGTGCCACATCTTCAAAGTGTAAGTTATTTTCTCTCCCTGAACCTGAACTCCTGATTCTTATCTATAAATCACACACAGCTGAACATGTTATCAAGTAGCATGCAAATCCTAAGGGAAACAAAACTTCAAAACTATAACTGCATTATTCTTTGTAGGCTCAATGCATGCTTTGATTTTCTGCAAGCTCAAGGCATCTTATTAGGTAAGACCTGACTTCTCTCCCAAATTGGTTGGCTACATTGCAAGAATGAGCAAAGTACTTTAAAAGACCTTTTTCTAATCATTCAGTCAGCAAAAGGACAGTGTCCAACACTGAATAAAGGATAAGCAGAATAAGTTAATTTAGTATTTGTAATATATAACAGCAGTACAAAACTCTGTATTATCTTAAGTATGTTTTATATAGTGGACATGCCAATCAGCCAGTCACCTGAAACTGAGCCCTGGCTTTCACATACTCCTTAGAACTGTTGTTTGCTTTGAATGCTATCCTAAAAGCTGTAGAAGAATAAACAGATCTGGCAATAATCCCTTGGTCAGCTCCTCCTTGCTTTTTCTGTTGCTGCTTCACATTCTTCTGATTCTATTGGTTCTCCTTGTAATTGGAAAAAAACCAAACAGATAGGTCAAAACATTCACTTCCACACCGATACATTTGTGTTGCTTCTGCAGATTAGGTACAAATAGGTAGCTGGCAAATATACCAGAAACAGCTGGAATGGTCTCCAAACAATCCCAATAAACAACCCTAATAAAACAATATGGAAGAAGCTAAGAAGGACAAAAAGGTTTTAACCACAGTGGATTTGTCTAAATCCACTGTCCACTGAAATGCTTTTACACATGCACTCAGCAGGAAAATTACTATATACTACTTTCTGTTCCCAAATACCAAGATTGTATATGGAGTTTGCTGTGTTTTGACTAGTAAGACCATATAATGCAATTTTAGTTTAGGAAATCAAGATTTCCTCAGGAATGTAATCTGTTCTCAGACCCTTCTCTTGTCTGCCTCATTCTAATTCTAGTCAGTGTGTTCAATCTTGACTGAGTCTCAGAACTTGCCAATGCTAGTGACAAAGGTAACTGAAAATTAATTGGGTTTGGGTAATTGAAATCCTTGCATATTTAGGTTTTGAAAATTGCTGTCAGACTTGACAGAAACCCCTCAGTGTTTCCAAAGCCCAATTTCATCCCTGAATACACATGGCACCGGTTTACGTCGATGGAATCACTCAGCACCTGCAGGCTATTGTTAGGCATTAGTGACTCAGGTGCATTTAAAAGGATAGTTTGAATTTTGCAAACTTCTACCTTTATGTTATCCGACTAGGAATCTTTTACCTGAAAGATCAGTGACAAAGGTTTTTCAGTGGAATCTCTTACAGTCTGAAAAAGGCAAACTGAGAACATACAACCACAGAACCCACTCCCCAGGAGTTAAACCTCATTAGTTTTAACATTTTTGGAAGCACAAGACTAACTGCAGCAACTCAAATATAATGCTTCTGCAATAATTTACTGGTTTATTACACACTTAAGAGCTGCTGCATAAAATTTTTAACAGTAACTGATTTTAGCTGTTTTAATACTTTTCTCAAAGTCACCATATACAGCAAATACAAACATCATGTCAGAAAATTACCTAAGGGAGGGATGCTGTGCAGTGGTTAGAGCACAGGACTGGAAATAGTTCAGGTTCCATTCTTGGCTCTGCCACTGACTTGCCGTATGACTTCAGACAAGTCAGTTAACTGCTCAGATTTCCCCATCTGTAAAATGTGGAAAGCACTTCTTATCTACCTCACCTGTGTGAAGTGAGTGTTCATGTCTGTAAAGCTAAAGAGTTGGGGTTTTTTGATGAAAAGTAACACAAAAAATGGTGATCCCAGAATTTTAGCCAAAAATTTCAGCAGACAATCCAAATTCTTCACAGTTAATTATTAAGAAATGTGTTGATAGTAAGCAAATATATCAATGACTATTACTGAAGACTCATACCACGAGTAACATAACATTGAACAAAAGACTTTCAGGCTAGATTTTCAGGTTAATAAAGAAATGCTAAACTGTGATGTGACCTTTGAGAGGAAGACAGTTTCCCTTTTTACCTGTCACCCATGAAACAAATAGGACCAGCTGAAACAGAAGATATTTTGCAGAAAGCAATCAAGATGAGCCAAAACATTTTTTCCATTTCTAAACTCTAAGCTTATTAAGTGCTGAAATCTGTATGCCTAACTCCATGCACTCCTCACTGCATCTTTCTCAAAAGGTGCTCTGCTCAGCAAAACTAAAGGACAAGTAAACTGCTTTTATTTAGTTTAAAAGCTACCACATATTAACATTGCCTCTGTCATTCAAGACTGTGTTATTTCCCTAAAACAAACATGAGAAGGTACACAAAACACAATGTACACAGCGAAAAGTAAATAGGAAAGTAGAATACATACAGAGCCTATTATGAAGGCATATTAGACAACTGGAAAGATGTTAAGAGCTACAGCTCATAAAAAGAAATAGGGAAGTAAAAAGTTAGAACAAGATTGTTCTGATGCCTACAATACTTCCTAAAGCAGCAACTCCCAATTTTTTGCATCATAAAAGAAAGCATTTTTGCAAGCATCTAGTTTAGAAAAGAAAAAATAAATCCAGAAATAGCCACATAGTCATTTACGTAGAAAAGTAAAAGAACCAAAACCAACCATCTGTTATAAAGATTTTTCATAGTCCACCAGTATAACCAACAATGCTAGCAGGCAATACGTTACTTTATCTAAATTACTCTGGAACAGTGCAAAGTAGCCAAGAACTTGGAGTAAACACCTAAATGCTCTAGCACTCAAAATTATCCTCAAGTAACATTCACGACTTTCTAGAAGGCTCTTGTTTGGCTCCCTGGTTTGAGGACTTGCCTGTGTCAATACGACCATCTTGCACCACATTCCATCCATCCTAGCAACTTGGTAGAACAGTAATTTGGGTGTCTGAAGTAGATTTCAGAGGAAAGAGTACAGATTTTGTCTCTTCACTTAAGAGACCCAACCACAGCTTTTTCTAATTTGCTGCTGCAGTTAAATGAAATATAGCAGAGAATTTGTAAAGAGGAGCCTTTTTATTATTTCAATAACCAACTCTGGCTTTGCTTTATAGTTGTCACAACTGCCTCCTTTCAGGCCTCATCCAAGTCCTGCTTTATCACCAGCAAATTTAACACTAGACAAAATTCAGACTATTTATTAAAAAACTTCTACATTCCACTTCCTGTGTATGCAGCACAGGCTACCTGGCACGCATCTTCACAGAACTGGCTTCTCACAACCAAGTTTCTGCAGCTTGGTATGTGACTCTTGAAGACAGCAGTTATGAGGCTGACAGCCCTGGTCAACAATTAAAGCAACTTTGCTAGTAAGAACACTCGTATCAAAATTATTTAGTCACCGCATTATTTTAATCCATAACAGATTTTACTTTTTTCACTCCCTTCACCCACTTGAAGCTTGTCTTTGTAAGATCTCTCTCTTCAAGGAAGAAACAGCCCCCAACTAGGGGAAAACATTTACAGGAATATTGCCATAGCAATTAGAACCTTAATCCAGCTCAGAATTCTTACCTCCCCAGGTACTTCCTACTTGTGGAGCAGCAGATATAGGATGTACAGATGGATGAAAAGTTGGCTGCAAATCAAGCAGATCATTTGGCAGCTTTGAAGTGCTACAAAGATAAATTAATACAACTGTTTGAACTACATCATAGTTTTCAATGTAAGCAAATGCTACTTTGTAACAAACTGGTTATTACAAACGGATAGAACTAAGTCAAAATCAGAAGGACTGGTGAACTCCATACTTTCAGTTCTGCAAAAAAGCGTTAATTTAGCAAAGTAAGTTGTATGTTATGCCAAGCAACTTTTGTCAGAACTGTCTAAGACAGAAAGGCAGGCAGCCTTCTCATCTTCCACACAGTCCAACACCAGGGCTAGAGTATGTTATGTTCAGCAGTCTTCAGCAACTTTTAAAATCACCTCATGAAAGCCCTATAGTATGACAAAAACAGACTGACAAAATGAACTATAACAGGCTGCACCACCAAAATGTTACATCTAAATCCCATAACTCACATCTCTCCACTACCAACTGCTGCTGAGAAACTGCCTTACATCTATGACTATTAAAGAACTTCATGGAAAGCAAAACGTAAGAAGCCTTGAAATTTTTGATCAAACCTCAGGCATGTGAATGAAAATTCATTTAAATGCACATTTTAGACCCTTTAAAACCAAATTGAGACCTAAGAACATCACATGGAAATGTACAGTGAGGGCTTGTATACAACTGCTGCAATAATTTAAAAAGTCTAATAGGAACGGTAAAATTAATCCACTTGCAGAGTTCATTTCATACTTTAAATAAATCTTGGGGAAAACAGAAAAAAGGAGTACTGGTATTCTCTCAAAACTTTTTAATACACAAAATGAACCAAAATTTGCACATATGGCTACTAATATGGACAGAAGCTGAGTCACTGTAACATCCAAGCATCTCTCCAAATGAGATAAGCATGAGTTTAATGGCTAGTAGAGATGTCCTAGATCTCTATATATTTTCTTGCTGACCCAATCACTTGCGTAATTCAGAGTTTTTATTATTTCATTCCAGCAGTGATTGCAATCACATTTTGCCACCACTGCTCCTATTAAAAAGCAGCATGGTCTAGCACTGCCCTGTAATGTGAACAGCTGAATCAAGATAATTTTCAAGGTAAAGCTTGTTCAAAGTAATGACAGGGATTAACCAGACAAATTGCATTTAATAGCAAGCAACTGAACTTCTGACCCAGTATATCCCCTTCATGACAGTTCCTGCTGTAAAATCTGTTCTTTCCTCATAGCAGTCATACTGCCAGCAACTGAATTTGAACATGAAGAAACACTAGCATTTGTTTTTTTAGTAGAAAATGCTCGTCTTTATTATGCAGCATTTCTGTCTGTCTAAAAAAGCTTTATCAGATGTTTTTTCTGTTTCAGACCTCTTAAGAAGCAAGATCAGATATTCAAGTTCACATAATAATTTCAGATTTTCTGGCCTCTAAAAAGCAATTTAAAAGAAAATCTTTCTAACAAGCAAGTCCTACAGTTACTAACACTGGCAGATTCTCTAGCTCCTTATATGTGATTCAGCTATTTTCCACATATTTCGTGTTAAGTAATTTCCTACAATAGCTTTCTAACGGGAAAAGAAAGCTGTCAAAGTCATGACTACTTCAAAAGAGCAATAGGTTCTTATGTGAGCTCTAACAGAACAACTAAGCAGTCCTTTGTTTTGGATCACAGCAAAAGTGTGCCTTCAGAGAGCCAATTCCTTTTATACTGATAAAACCACCGTACCTTCTGCTGTTGCTTAATTTGGCAGGTATTCTACAGAATGAAAATCACACACTTGCTCACACCAACAGCTCCTGCTAGTCAGAGATATTCCAGATACCAGGTAAGACTGCAAAACCTACCTCTTGTATTTCAAACCCTGGATTAGGCTCTCCTTTTTCTGACAATCTACCAAGAATACTTGTTGCCACTCTACTTTTAAAGATCTAGAAACATATTTTCCTTATGACATCTCAGACAGAATTTTTATTTTACTTTTCTAAAGTTGACTTGTAAGGTTCTTTGGGGACAAAGTCCTTTTTACATGTTCAAATGTGTTTTACAGTCCCAGCTGTCTGGCTAGCTAAGAAGAGCTACAAGTGCTGTGAGCGTTAGTTCATACCAGAAACTATTTTGCAAACAGTGATGAAAACACATTTTTTATGTTATTTATGGCAAAAGGTTATTTACCCATTAGCTTTACCCAAAACATCTTTTTCTACCACATCACTAAAGTACTCTACAGTCAACCAATCCTCTGCAACCTACACTCTGTGGCAAAAATTTAGAGGAAACCCTCGCTTGCAGTGAAGCATTCAGCATACCTGTTTGAGGAACTAGGGGTAGAAAAAATGTCAATGGCTGGTGTAGTCATTATGCTTCCTGCTGCAGTTGACACAGGAGAAGCTGCAGTTGTTAAAGAGGTATGAGGTTTCTTTGCAAGTTCCTTTAGACGCTGCTCCTGTTGGGAAAGTGAGCTCGCATAATAAATCCAGAAACAGTACTTGTGTATATGACACTGGAGGTAAAGAACTAAAGACTTGTTTTTATTTATTCCATGCACTAGTGTCAGATGCTTATAACTACATGAACCTGTGGTTCCACAAATCCTTCAGAAACTGTTTTGACAACCCACCGCAAGGTGTATATTTAAGTACACAAGATTCTACTTCCAGCACTTTTCCAACAGTACATGTTCAGTATTAATAACTCTGCTTTTCCCTTTGTTCCTTTAAGAATCCTAATAAGCTATCAACATGAACACAGGAAAAGCATTTTCAATTAAAAATTCTGTATGCCTACCTTTAAAGCTTTTAAGCGAGCCTGTTCTTCCTCTAACGCAGCTTGTTTTTCCCTTTCATCCACTTTTGTGAGGGACAGGCCAGTGCTTGCAAGGGAAGAGACTGCATTGGAAAGGGTGGTAGCCCTAAAGTAATTGGACAGGAGAAAAGTTGGCTGTTAACAAATGACACGTGATTGGAGCTTCTAAAGAACACTTTGCTTGTATCCACCCAGTCTCCTGAACTCTTTATAACGCTGGTTATATCTTACGCTGCACAAGACAAAGTGGTAAGTTTAAGTAAGATACACAATATGAAATGCAAAATGCCCAGAAATCATGCTATCTACTCTTACCCACTGACTTCTGGATCTTCCCCCTTAAATCTTTCCCCTCCAAAGTGTATCACAAAACTGATGTTTGATTTGCTCTTTTCCTGTTTGCCTAAGATGGCATTATTCATAGACATACAGGAAGACTTTGATAATCCTGGCTCCAATTCAAATTGTTGTTAATTCAACAGGTTTCACTAACAAACTATCAATGCTACTAGTATACCCCAAAGGAAGTTTGCAATTTATCACCATGTTTAAGAGTATGCAAAAAGATTTAAAACAAACACTTAACTTCTAAAAGAGTAATCTTACAAAATAAAGCAAATATTCTAAAATATAGCTAACAAAATAGTGCCATAATATTGTCACTACCATAAAGAACTTATAAAATATTACTGCCTTATTTTTTGAACATGTAATAAAGAAATGCTATTTAATTTTGATGTCACAGAATCATAGAACATTCTGAGTTGGAAGGGACTCACAAGGGTCATCAAGTCCAACTCTCACATGAATGGCCCAAACCAAACATTCGACCTAGGCATTATTATATTAGCACCATGCTCTGACCAGCTGAGTTCTCATTTAAACAATGAAGTTTGTTGTGCAGAGGATTTCTCCAGATTGCATGTTGTGTTTTAGAAAGTACTGAAAATCATTTCATGTCTTTTACCATATATATTATGGCTTTAAGCCCCAATCAGTTTAAAATCTGTTCTTAATGTAAGGAATTCTGGAAGCATTTCCTCATTTTTAACAAAGAAGGGATTCAAGTTAAGATGTGAGTGTCTAAGGCCATTTATTTTTTCATGCTGCGTATCTCACGTAAGTCTAATATTAACAAAAACCTAACATTTGAAGGCAGGACATGAAAGAAACTGTTTCTCTTCAAAAGATCAGGATTAAATGTCAAAAGCATAAGTAGGGATGCCAGAGCAAGTCCTTGCAGCTCCTTAGATTCTAGTTCTGTTGACCTGGAAGAAGCTGTTTTAAGTATTTAGCAAAAGCTACAATAAATTGCTATTCCATAATTGTTCATACTTTTTTGTCTTGAAAAAAGCCTACTCAAACTCTAATTTATTACAAAATTGAAAATAATGGATTTAACCCTCGATTTGACAATTGTTCAGAAGGACAAGGACATAAGCACCTGCTTGCAGCTGTGGAATCTTTGATTTTCTTCCCCTCTAGAGAAGCTAAGTGCTGTTCCAAAGCATCAAGAAGGCTACTCGGTGCCTGCAAAGAGAGACATTTGGGAACGGATTTCAAGAAATCCATAGTTAAAATACTTTCAAAAAATGCAACTGTAGGGCAACAGGTACAATAGCTCAAAATACTTTTATGCCATCTTGGCACTCTACATATTTAATTACTTAAAGTATCAGGTGATGTACTCTCCTCACTACATTACTTCATCATAATGATTCATCAGTATATGTTGAGAGATGTTAAAATTAACAGCTAGGAAGCAGCACACAGACAATCAGAAGCAGTCAATATTTCAGGAGACACTGAGAAGGAAATTGTACCTAAAGGCATTTTTATGTGCAAGCTCTGCAAGCCTTCACGTAAATTACAACAGGCATATAGCCAAAAGCAAGGCTGCTAAAACTCACAGCTTCATAATATCATATAAAAGTTTCATTATGTGAACTCACAGATATAAATTGTGTCTTGAATCATGAGAGGAATAAGGTTGTCTTAAAACTCAGTTAGAGAATGACAGAAATCACATGATCACTAAATAAAAAAGCCAGGTTCTGACAGAGGTTGGATTTAATCACAAACTTAGAAATAACTTGGTGACAACATATACGAGAAAGCATAAGTGAATGCCATAATACCAAGTTTTTCTGATTATGCAACCCCAAACACAGACATGCAAATGCAAACACATAATAGGTTTATCTACCTGTGAGAGATCTGGTATGTCTCCTCTGTCAATTCCAACTTGCTGTAATCAAACAAACAAGCTTTAGAACCTGTTTGCTTTTGTTGAAGGCAGAGATGCTCAGAAAGCAAACAACATTTAGATGAAGTAATGCAAAAAGCACAAACCTGTTCAATATACATTTTAAATCTGCACAGTCTGAACTCTACAATGGTTTTTTATAATAAAATCTTGTTGAATGTATACATACTTGAAGTAGGTGTGTTACAAAGATATTAACAGATAGGACCTTAGAAATAAGAGAATAAGAATCTTTTGTTTCAGAACTTTTACGGCTGGAGAATTTTGCCTATCTCACAATTTATGGGGTAAACTCTCAGACCTACGGATGCAGAGGATATATTTGCTAAAACAAAGCACCTTTGAAGTTTTGTAAAGAAATTGTTTTCTAAAATGCAGATCAAATTTAGTATGTTTTGCAGCAGGACATATACTGTTACAACATAAAGATTAATACTCTCAACTTCAGTGGATAGTGTTATCAGCTGAAGACAGTATCTCTGATAGAGATACTCTGCCAGGACAGTCAGCCAGCCAAGCTTTAAGGTCTATTCTTTTAGAGATATGAGAGATGGAGAGATATGAATATGACGGAAGTAAGAACAGGAGTACATCTCAAATTCCACAATACTAGGACATCAATTCAGTAACGTTCAGAAACAAGAATGCAACAGACTTAACACATTTTTAAAAAAAAAACACCACAAACTAAACATTTTGCAATGTAACTGCTTTTTCCTCTACGAACACACCTACAGACAAGAAATCTTTGAGAAAGAAATCACATTTTCATCTAATTGTCAGTTTTTTACTTGTGAAATTCCTGTTTCATCTAAAATTCACGGTAGAGTTGTGGGTTTAAAATCAGAATACAGCTAGAATCATAGAGAGCAGATCATCATAAAGTTACTTTGTTTAAAGCAAGGCTATTCTTCAAACAAAGCTCAAAAATAGTATACAATCAAAGAAATGTTAAAATGCACATGACTACATCCTCCTTAAATAAAAAATAAACCAAGAAGTACTCCATAGTCAGATTTTTCAATACACTACTCAAACTAATCACCAGCATAGTGACTGACAAGATGGCCCTTGATAGAAGGGCAATTAAGCAGCAAGGAAGAAGTATCTGCTTTATAATGAAATAAGCACTTTATAAGCTCTTTCAAATAAAGGGCAAAGTTGACAGACTGAAGTTTACCTCTGCAACTTTAAGGAACTCTGAGATCCGCGTCATTCTAGTGAGGAACTTCTTATATATATCAAGGCCTTCTTTGCACTGGTTCTTTTTCATATCAAAGTATTTTTCTAGAAACGGCAAGAATGCTTGCATTAAATAATAAATCACCATTCTGCAAAGGCTTGCAGATCTGTTATTACTATAACTGCAGAAGTCACTATGCTTCACTTGCATCAAATGACAAAAGCTCTGTCGAATGTAAGCTAATGATTCAATACATGCAATTACTCCTTACCTTGCAGGTACTAGATCTCACAAAAGCATAACCACCCTAAAGAGGACAATAAAGTTTAAGAATAGATCACCCAAAGAAAAGTAAATTCATCTTCTTTGGAAGCAGAAGAAAAAAAAGAAAAAGGCAGTTTAACAATCTGGCCATAAAACATCTACTCTATTCCAGTGGCCAGATGTCAGGCAAGATTTTGATCTTCTCAGACTGATGCCTCTTGTTATTGTCTGGCGCAGTGAGGTACAAATAAAACACTATGTTGAAAACAAGAGGTTCTCATGCCCCTTTTGAAAAGACCTTTCAAGGCCTGTTTCTATATTAAAGTTCACTCAAAAGTGGAAACAACTGCATTCTACTTCTTACTAGAACAAAAGTAGCTGACGGGGGGGTCAGACTGGAAAACCGACTGACTTCAGATTGTCTCTTACTGACTTATTCTGGATTTTGCCTTGCATTTTGCAAGGCAAAGGTAATGACAGCAATCAGGTAGCTCGATCCAATCACAGAATACAAGCAAATCGAGCAAGTCAACAGATCGCTTTCAACTTAATTATTTTCTAAATTTAGGGCCCTTTCATCTCCAGTATGTGCAAGTGAAAGGGCTGGAACCCTGAATCTGTAATTCCCCTTAAAATATAAAGTGTGCTCTAGGAACATAAGAGAACCAATCATTAAAACTCAGCAACATTAAAATTTCAATAGCCAAGCAATCACAGATGTTGTGACTGCAACTTTCTAAACTGTCCATAACTTATTCCACTGAAAAAGAAACACAACCTGATCTTGTTCCTTAAAAATTCCCCATTAATACAGTGATTCAGGTTTACCATGCAGTTCAATAAGACAAAATAAAATAAAAAAAAAACCCACACACAAGAACCACCCCCACATCAAAGCAGTAAAAGACAAAAACTAAGCACAGAAAATCTTGAATGGGCTTTGTTTTCAGGTTTTACCCATCCCTGTATACAATGCAATGAAAAATGAAACCAGACAGATAAACATTTGAAATTAATAATCAACCTTGATGTTTTGCAATAAGACTATTTCAGTTTCTCAAGAAAGCAGCTCTTTTCAAACATTCACTGAGCTCCATCCCCAGAGCTGAACATTGCAGAAAGCAGTTATATTTACCCAAGAGGTTAATAATCCCTTCGTTATATGCTGCAAACAGTCTAATGGCATCTTTGAAGAGGAGCATGAAGGCAGCATTAATTACACCATTTGTGAGTTCATTGCTATTGACCTAGGAAGATAAGAAAAAAGGTTAATGTAACTGTACTGATCTCTTATTGGCAAACTCCTAGTTGAACTCCAGTACTCTATCTCAAGACATACTTTTCACTGGCTATTAGTGGAAAGTAGCACCAGAACAAACCAACACAGGTTCTCTCAGTACAGAATTAAATCCAATCATTCTGGCAGACATTTCTGTTAACCAATGTTAATGTTAACTAACATAACTAGAAGACAGAGGGCAGAAACAATCAGCTTCTAAAGGAACAAGCAATTCTTATATGAGGTACACAATAAACAACAGTAATTTAGCACAAAGCACTCTCTCCAATGAGCACTGTATGTATGCTTCCTGATTTCTTGGGGGTATACCAATGAACAAAACGATTTGTGCCCTTTAAGCTGGGCAGATAACATGGAACCACGTTCAAGACCTTTAATATTGACCTATTTTACAAGCTTGGGCAGGTTTGTACAGCAAAGTTGAGTGTGTGTTAGAAACATACATGCTGCTAAACTTACATTAAAGTCAAGAAGTGCATCCATTTGATTTTGTATAATTGGTACAGTTTTCAGAAGTTTTTCTGTGCTCATTGTTCTCATCACACCATCAGCTCTGTTGTGAAAAAAAAAAAAAAAAACAAAACACAAAAAAACCCAAATGAAAATACTTCATGTGAATTTTGAATTCTTGCTAGCCAGAAACAACATAGAAAATACATCAGGTCATCAGAGAAAACATTTAAGTCTTTGCCATTCAAAGCAGGCCTTTTGGTGTTTAGGAATACTGTCTAGCCAATACAAGTGGCAGAAAGCCAACAACTTTTATTTGATCCAAATATGAACCCACGATGGATTTTTAATCAGAGGAAATGAAACTGATAGTCCTCAGAAATATAGGAGAGCTACAATGCATCAGGTAACAGAAAAGAAATGCTCTGAAGGTTATTTCTGAAGCAATTTTTTACCTACTCTTTTTCCATTCATCTGATTATTCTTTTGTGTCAGTTTGGATGAATTTCTTTTCAACTTCATGCACTATGAAAGAATAAACAAATGCAGCAGTATGTTTTTCAAGCTTTTTTTCAGTAAGATTCTAGAGACGACATGAAATTTCCTTTTAATTGCTGACTATAAGTATTTGGTTGTTTATTAATTGTTCAGATTGAACAGAATAATATTGGATACGTATTTGTAAAAAACTCTAGTGAATACCAAACATATCCAAGAAAAGCAACAACTGAGGAAGAGATTAAATCCCCTCAGTGACATGAAACAACTGTTTTCTGTAAGGCAAATCAGACAGCCTTGCAGTTCATCAGCATGCACATGGCAAACCAAATGTTTCCTGCAAGTGCAAATCTCGCAGTGCATCTGCACAGAAAAGGCTGTGGCTGTTGTCCAGGCTGGAAAGCAGCGGGGAGCACACTTTTTCCAGCTCTCTACTTGTGCTGTATGCTTGCTCCTAACAGCAAACAGCAACTACAAGGAACTTAATGGGGAAAAGGCCTGGAGAAAAACTAAGGTGTTGAAAAGGCAGATTGTTTCTACCAGAACAATCCTATTCCTATTGGCTCACAGAAGGACCTTGAGGCACATGTTGTAAGCTAAATAATTCAATTCATTAGGCCTAAAACACCTGATAAAACAACTGTGTATCTCCCTAGAGCAGCAGCAGCTACCTGACCATACACAAATCCTAAGTGTGAAAAACACTGCTTTGCTTTTTTTGGAACTCCGAGCATCTCTAAAGCCAGAAGGAGCAGAAGCTGCCCAAGCATCCCCCTTTTACTTTACCATCACACTTCCAGACAAAACAGACTCTTACAGTGTTAGCATGGAAGCACAAGGGATTTGAAGAGTGTTCTGAGGCCCACTGCAAATGCCTTTGCAATGTTAATGAAAGATATCATTAGATAACCCACTACTACAGTTAATTCATTTAACAGCATCAAACCGGAATTTTTGTGGGTTAAGAATTAAGTTTTTAGCTTCAATACAAACTAACCTGAATATGGATGATATAGGATGCCCAAATGTAAAACCAGTATGTTTTTAAAGTTTAAAGAGAGATAACAAAGATGGAAAGACTTTTAACCATGATTGGTGCCTCCTCTCCAGCCTTCCCAATAAAGAGCTCCATCTTAATTCCATCGTTCACTATAACAACGCAATTTACCCAGCACCTGGTGCTATGCACTGTTTTATTTCACATGTAAAGAGGTAACTAGTCTCAAACAACTTATTTCTTTTAAATGAGCCCATTTTCCAGGGAAAATTTTAATTCCTGTAGACCAACTCAGGATAGCATCTACTGCAATGTTCTATTAAAAGTACAAATTGCACTTCCTTCATAAAGGTACTGAACTTCATACAGATATTCTGGCACAAGAAAAGAGAAACACCAGTAAGGCCTGCAAGGTGTTCTACCTGTCATTTAAACCTTTCAGAGCTAAAAGCACAAATAAATTGCACAGCCCTCTATATTACACGCAAGGCAAAGTATGTGACCCATCATGAAAGACATGTTCAAACTTCTGCCTTTTTTGATATACACTTTGATGCATACCATTTCATTTCTTTATATTAACGTGTCAATATTTAAAGACCAAAAATTACAACTGAAGTAAAATATTTTTGCAATATACATGACTGGGGAGTTGAACCTTTGTGTGTCATGGGAGATATTCAACTGAGAAAAGGAGTCATTATTGTCTGTATCAAACCTGAGTCAAAATCACTATTTTTCACTTGAATTACAGGACATAAGACAAAACCTTACAATGAACAAAGGAAAATACCACCCTTACCCTCTTTTTACTTTTGTGAAGTCAAAAGCCACTTGTCTATAGGAAACTGCCTTTTCATTCAGATACCTGCTATACCGCCTGATAAACGTTGACATGTCATAACCTAAAGAACAAGTTTTAGACATTTATTACTTAAATACCTAATCAATTAAAGAATAAGAATGTTATTCTAAATTAAGTGCAAGATATTAACACAACAGCTCCATTAACTATTCAAATCAGGCAAAAATATAATCTGATAACTGTGTACATCATCATATTCACTATGTAAATCAAACAGACAATACCACAGATACCTAGACCACCTCAACTACGCAGAAGTTTACACTTCACTTCCTAAGGAAATTACTTCCAAAAGCAAAACAAAGTAATTTTTATGGAAGTTCTCATACTACAACAGAAATTACTAGCAAAAAATTTTAATGATGCATTCACAAAGATGTTCACATCAGCTCCAGAACACAGTCTCTCTTTTACAACTGAATAGAAAAAGAGGTATTGAAGGAAACATTAAGATATGACAGAAATTCTTCTATGTTAAGACAGCAGCGATAGGAAATATTTTGATAACTGTCAATCTAGGGGTATAGACTAAGAAAAAGATCAGTTCATAGTCTACACTGAGACCATGGAATTTAAGACTCAATAAAATGACACAATTTGGTAGAGCCTTGGTTATCACTGAGAAGGTTTCTGTCCCCTCACAACCACTTTGGCTGTCTGTTTCAGTATACTTGTGGCAAAGATTAGAAGTATATAAAACACACTGCAGAAATCAAGTAAGCACCTTAGAAGAAAAAATGATGACAGCTCCATGTATGGTCAGAACTGCACTGGACTGCAGCACAACAGTTTGGAAGGGTATGTCAGCTGAAAAATCTGAACCAGACAAAAATTTATCTGCCCATTCAATCAGTCTCAAAGATGAATGAAAGTCTTTAATCAACTTCCCAAAAAGGTAATTTTTATTTTTTCAGACACAGTTCTTGTCTCACTGACATGTTTGTATCTGATGTACACACGGTGCACTTTTTAAAATTTAAGTTACTAATCAAAATATACCTCTTGAAATAAGACAACCTCTTCAGAAATAAGAGGACTACTAAGCTAGATCTGTTTCACTACGGAAGTCAGAAGCATTCAAGTAAGCCTTTTCTAAAAGATGCGACAAGCTCCTCCAGCAGACATGTTCTGCCACACCACTACAGAATTTTAAATTAAGAAATGCGGTCTGGGGTAAAACTGACTGAAAAGTTACTTCTAAAAGACACTGTCCATTAGAGTAACAAAATTGTGTTTACTAACCCCCAGCACCCTACTGACTTCTAATGAAACAAAGACACCTTACCTTGCAATCCACTTTTGTCTAGGAAATTGCTCAAATTAAACAGTGTGTTTCTGGACGCCAGATACTGGATAAAACGCTAGATGAAAGAAAAAAAAAATGAATACCTTTACTATGTTGCCAAATGAGATGAAACTGAGGTAACAGTACTAGAAACTTTTTATCCAACTTACGAAATCAAGCTTTTATGTTTTAAGGCTGATTTCAAATCTGGAAACTATTACAAAAACTCAGCACACTGTCAAATTAAGGTAGTTCTTTTATACATATAAATCTATGAACCAATCAAAGTCACATGGATATTGCATGCAGGCCTCTGACCAAAAGACTGTTTATTTTAAGCCAGAATATGGAACTGTAAACTTCTGAAAAAAATCCCCCCAAACACATTCTCATTTTACATGCTCACAGTTCTTACACTGACTTTAATTTTACAACAGCTGATCTAATTTTACCAATTATCCATCATACAATTGTAATGGTACTCAGCTTAAATATGAAAATAAGGTGATATAAATGTAAGTTTGCTTATAAATAAAATAAACGTAAGAATCCAGACAAAGCATTAACACAGTATCACACTTAGTACTTCTCATTAGTTATATAAAATTCCAAATGATGTTTCACAAAGTGAATGATGTTATTTTTATCTTGTAAAGACACATATCAGTTCACTGTCATCACCAAATCTTAATTTAGTAGGAAAAATAATTTTCTTATGTATGACTGTATACAGCTGCTTCAAAAATAAACCAATCATTCACTTGCAATAACATTTTGACAAAAGAAAGATAGTTCTGATTAGTGTAACATGTATTACTTCATTATTATCACTAGCATACATAACTTACATAGAAAAAATTGGAGAAGGGTAAGCACACTCAGTACCCAGCTATAAATGAATTAAGCAAAAGCTGGAGGACCAAACACTTTACAGTTTTTCCCAAAGGGATTTAGAGCTTCTCCATAAACTTCTAGACGCTTTCATCATTTCAAGCACAGGAACAGCCTACCCAAGTAAGTGGAAGAGTCACCATCCCTGCAGGTAATTAAGACATGTAGATGTGGCACTTAGGATAGGCTTAGTGGTGGGCTTGGCCATGCCAGGTTAATGGTTGGACTAGATGCTCTTAAAGGCCTTTCACAACCTAGGTGGTGCTCTAAGCACTCAATTTCCATGCTCATTGTTCAAGTACTATTTTCTAGCTGTGAAAAGCTTCATCCTGAGCAGCAATCTCACCCTCATTACTTCTGTACCACATTTGCCAAGCAAAACATGTTTGGCAGTTCTATTCTTCAAATGGAAAGTATTTCAGAAAGCAGTCCCATGAAATACCTTTAATTACTATGAACTGCATTGGTATCCATTTAGAACTCATATCACTCAAAGTGCCAAGTGTATAGACTGTGTTTTGGAAAGTGTCTATTATCCCAGTGATAAAGTTTAAAGCTTCAAGTCAACAACAGAAGTTTGCCCTCTTGTGGCTCAGCTAGCTTCACAGAATAGATTTTCACCCAGACAAGTAATAACCCTCAAGAGAAACCAGTATATTTTTTAAAAACTTAATGTCCCACCCCAATCCAGCAAAGTCAGCCAGAGGAAGCGGCTACATGATCTATAAAAACTCTGAATGCAACCTGAAATGAGAAGTTTTACTGATTTTCTAAAGCTATCTCAATTCTTTCTTACCTTATTCTGTTTGCAGTAAAAAGGAATGTTTGCTAACACTTTCTAAGTAAGCCTTAGAAATAGGTTGGGTTTCTTTCAAATGCAGAAAATTGAAGCTGCTGCTATGCTATGCTTGGCATTTTGAACAATAAGGCCCCATAGGAATTCAAGTTGTGAAACAAAACAAGCTTATTCTTTTCTGGGTAACTTGGGGTTTTGTTTGTTAAACTGTTCAATGGTATTTGGTATTATTTAGATGTTCACACTCAAAGCCAACTTACAGACACACATTTGTCTTCACTGTAAAAGGTTAGGGGGTGATGACAGAAATCAATTTAGAATCAAGCTATCTGGGAGGAAAGATCAGAGGATTACTACAGCATGAACCTAAAATTGCATCCATTTTCAGCTTTTAGAATCCCATGCAAGTTAATTTCTATTGGTTTTGTTTGTTTCATCATTACAAAAGAACACTAAAAAAAGATGCCTCCAGCACTCAGGAGACTTACTTTTGATTCTAGAATTACAAATTTTAACACAGAAACAAAGTAGACAGACAGAAAATAAGAACCATGTTCTTGAAGAGTTAGACACAGAGGTAAAAATAAAAAGATTTTTCTCACAAAGAGAATTAGTGGAAGCATTTAGCTGATATTTATAGGAAGGAAGGGCTGCAACTGTTCTCAAACACATCATTTTTTGTATTACCTCATTTCCATACACCATTAGATGATGGGTTGTGATAAGAGATTTGAAGACCACTACCCAGCTACTGTTGGTTGTTCTTTCAAACAAACTGTCAGCCAGTTGTGGGATGTTCACATTCATCTCATTTGTGCACTGGATTAAATCTGCAATACAGAAATTTCTGTTATGAGTTCTGTGAAGGAAGATCAAAAATGTAAAAAAAATTAGTACATTCCTCTTATTCAGTGGTATTTTCTATGAAAACTGAAGGGCTTTCCAGTAAAATAAATAATTTATTGAAATGCACAGTGACACTGATCTCCCAGAACTTTGTAATACAACTTCACCCTGCTCACTGTCAAATTCCTGGTTCTCAACTGCTTTTGCAGTTGCCTTAGTAGGGCCTGGAATAGAAGTACTATAACGACTTACACTATTTCTGACTAACAACTGTCAGCTTTCAAACATCTAAAAACATTAGACAGCAAAATAATTATTGCATGGTACCACTTAATTAAGTTTTACTGGAAGATCATGACTAGAATTAACTATAATCTCAGATTTCTGGCCTCTTAATGGACCAGTAAACCCTTTTAGACATTAGTTCAATGTGAGTAATAAAAGATTCAAACACTGTTTAGCCTTGAAACAATGCAATCAACACCTTCAAAAGGGCAGAGGAAATGTTAAGTGAAAAAAGGAGCCTCTAGCGACAGTGCCAGAAGCTGACAGATGAATTTAGTTACAACAAAGTGGGTTGTTAACCAGAAAGATGGTTAGAAGCACAATAAAACCTGAGAGTGGCTAGCTAAAACAAAGCTACCCAATTTCTCTTCAGCCTGGACTTAGAGTAGACAAAATCTAGTAGATCTTCAAATAGTTGTTAAAAAAAGGTCACCTTTTCTTCTGGATTTGCTCCTGTCACACTTCTATAAATACAGGGAGACATACTTAGAATACAACCAACAGAACATATCATTCAGTAGCATGTTTCCAAAAGCTGAAGAAGAAAGATAATGATACTTTGTTGACAAACACAACAGGAACAACGATATTAACATCCAAATATGATAAAATACAGCTTGCTATTATTTAATATGAAACTTAACCCAACATACTACTGATGACATTTTACTACTATTACCACCTCAGAAATAAAACAGTAATTTTCACTCAGACTGACAGTAATAAAAATCAAGACATCAGTAAGTCCTATGTCTGCCTGTCTAAGGGCTACTAAGATACACTGGAAACATCCATTTAATCTGAAGGCAAATGTTTAACCTTCGAAGACAGTTTTATATCTTGCTATGAACAATCATTCATCTTGAAGGACTCCTGAAAGACAGTTCCCTCCCTCAGCCAGAGCAGCACGTAAGCATGGCTACCACATACTCAGAACTAGAATGGTCTGAACTGAAAAAGCTGCTATTTCCATGTTTAAGTATTAAAGGAAGTATGCACGAAATGATTTCCACATTCTAAATGTAATGAGATAAAAAGACAAACCATTGCTTTATCTAAAAGTAAAACTGTGATGACTACAGGCACTCGTGACCTCATTTTTAAGTCACGGTTATCTATTATTGGATGATGATTTGGGGTTGTTAAGACAATGCCAGGATATTACTCAGCAAGAGACGTGCTCTGAGCTAGATCATTAAAACCAAGCCCTGCAGCTTCTTGATCTTCAGGTCTTCCCACCTAAGTAACAACACAAGCAGTTTTGTGCAAGGCTATCAGACAGGAATACACATTAATTACAAAGGTATACACATCACTGGATGTCAAGTCATACATTTTGGCATAAGCGGTGCAAGTGCATATTAAAAAGTGAGAACTTCTATTCTTAAATGCAACATTTGTCAACAGGCCAATAGTGATTAAAAAAAAGTGGTACTTGAAAATCTACTATCTAAAATAATTTTTTAAAACCTAAACATCCCAAATAAATATCCATTGCAGATGGTATTTTGTGCTGGGAGAAATGTTTTCTGAAATGCCACTGAACTTTCAAATCATGTGTCGGTATCTGTTGCAGTGTGTAAAAGAAAACAGGCTCTGTAATGCAGCAGAAAATCATCCCTCACAGAACTGATGAGTGTTTATGTGAAAAGCATATGAATTAACTTGTGGGGGGAAGGGGGACAGGGAGAGAGAGAGGAGGCACATTAGGAGGAAGAACTAGTAACCTGCCGGGAGAGAACATAGGCAAGAAGAGAAGTACACAAGGAAGCCTAACCTTGAATGGTAGGAAGTAATTTTGCAAATGCAAACAAGGGAAGGAGTCACTACAATACCACAGTTACTACAAACTAAGTTCAGTAAAACATGAAATTTCTTTCTCTACAAAATGCAGGTTGAACACCACAGCTGCTCAATAATCTGGTATGTCTTAATACCCCAAAGCACCTACATGATACACATCTCAGAAAAGTTAGATCTATCTAAAAGGTTCTTTGAAAATATTTGCATGGGAAATGCTAAATAGGTAAAGAAATATTTGCACAGTTAATCCCAAATTAGATCAGCAATTTTTGTGCCAACTACAGCAAAAGCAGCATACAGCTACAGATACAGCAGAAGACAGTACCCTGCATCCCACATTGCTACACTGTCATGTACTGTGTTCCTGCTTATTTATCCCATTCCCACAGACACCCTTCATTAAAGGAAAGGAACAAATATGTAGTTATTTTCACATCCTACACTTAACACAACTCATCTCACACCCACCAATGAAAACACTAGTTATGTGTTTTGAAACCTAAGGGTCCCAAAGCAACGCATCTCAATGGTGCCAGTTACTGGGTACTGGCACGAGCAGTACCACAGGCAGGTAGGTAACTAAGGGTACATCACTAAGGGGAATAGCTTTCATCTTAGAAAAGAACAAACAAAAAATAATCATGCAAACAAAAAAAAGATAACCCTTGGTAGAAGTGTGATAGCTGTTTCATTCATCATCTTGTCGTAGGAGTGAAGGAGGATTGAACACTTACTTCCCAACAATACTACAGAAAGGGAAGTCACTCTCCGTATTGACCTTTTGCACTAATGCCCTCAACACCTCGTAGCAGGAGGAGATACTGCTAGAAAATACAAACCACACAAATCATAGATTCTATGATTTTATGATTATAAAAGCTGCTAAAACTCCACAGCATAAGACACATAGCATTCAGACAATAAATAATAAACACTAATCGCTGTTTCAAAGGCAGCAGAGGTTAGAAACAAGAATTTTAAGCTAAGCCTGCCGCCAGCTGGGAGTTATGTGAGGGTAGCTCAGACAGCAGTGAAAGCACAGTCATATCCACAGATGTAACTGGGGACAACCAAGAGAAAGGCCATCAGGTTGGCCAGGGCTTAGAGCACCTGAGGCACAAGAAGTGGTCAAAGGAGGTGGGTTTATTCCACCAGCAGAACAGAAGGCTAAGGGCAGGGAGGGGGAATATAAATGCTACCTTCAGAGTCAGATGTTTACTGGAGGTTCACAGCAAAAGGATGAGAACTAGCAGTTGTGCTGGAACAAGGGAAATGGTCAGGCACTAGACCCCATAAGTAGCCATATCCTTTAAGATTGGATGTAGTTTAAGCTGGGGTTGATTAGAAAACCTTCTGAGGTCCCTTCGAACCTAAAGAAATCTACTGCTCTATGCAATGTCTATGGAACGAGAATAATGAGATAGAGACAGGCAAAAACAGAGAAGTGCCTTAAGTCTGAAAGAGTATATACTGCCAACAGCAGTATATTCCTAAAGATTTGGGAACCTTAGACTTATTTAAGTGATTGATAAAGCTTGTTTTGAGAACACCACTTACCTACCTACACTAAATTATTTATCAAATTTCAGCAGAGATGTCAAAACTGTATTTTCCAAGAAATCAGTTCTAGTTTGTTTTTAAATATGGTTTAGATTTTATTTTTACTGTAACAGTTAAAATTTTCACCGACTTTCACATAATTCAGTTCTGCTTGGCTCTAGAGCCTTTTTCCAACAAAGTAAAGATTTTGCAAGAAATCATAACAGAAGTCTAGTCTACGTACATTTCATCAAGACTTGAAGATTTTTAACTGCACCTATACCAAAGCAAGTGTGATGCCTAACTGTTCAATTTAACTACTACAAAACATGCAGTAAAAGACTGTATAATACTCAGGCTTAGAAAAATAATATATTTACACTCCCAATCAAAACATCTATAGTCTTTCAATTGTTCAGCCTTCATTACAAGAAAGAACCAAATGATCCATTGTTTTACACAATTGATATGTACTAGGTCAAAGAGGTATAAAGGTAAGAAGTACAGTAAAAGCAGAGCAAGACAGAATGTTCATACCCAAGAAACATGCAGTAATCATCTACACAAAGCAGCTACTACAAGGCTATGGTGTTAATTTGAAGCACAGCGTCTACTCCGCACTAGATACGTAGATGCAGATTAGCCAACCCCTGGTAAGTGATCATGACTCTTGACCCACGGCAAACACGAGGCTGTCAGGCTGGGTAATACAGCATCAAAGGCGTCTGTCCCAAATCACCCCAGAGAACGTGTGCTTTCAGCAGGTGCCCGTGACCTAACTCCTTGTGCAGAACCTCCCTCCCCACTATAAAGCGTACTAAGACAAAGCTACGAAACACTGGTTTTCTTCCCCACAAAGAAAGAACCAAAAGGTATCCTGAATGATTTTTTTATGATTTCTTTTCCCTGAATCTCCCTCATATTTAATTCACAGTAAGATTGTAAAGGAATGGGTTGAAAATAGCTTCCATTAACAGTTTCAGATACAGTCTCAGACTGTATCACTTGATGTAACTTGAGAAGTAGGCTGAACGTAAGTCAGAATTACATACTTCATATACATACAGTATCAATCTTGAGAATATTTACAAGAATCACATCTCCCAGGCCAGAAAGTGTGCCCTACTCCCTCAACTACTCCAAAATGGGTCAAGTAAATGTGACAGATATCCATCTTAGTAGCTACCGCTTTTTCACTAGAGTGAACAAATAATTAGTTATGCCCTTCAAGTTGCTGATAGTTGTGCCATTTTTAAAAAATACATATAATGTGAGAGACAGTATCATTTCAGTAAGCAGGTAATTGAAGTATTGATCATCAAACATGAGTAGGTAGATAGTGCCAACAGTTAAACATGAAAAAGAAAACCCCACAAACAAAAAACCAACACAAAAATCCACTAGAAACATAAAGGTAGAGTAAGGTCAATGACATCCCATTTAGCTAATTCTTTACTTACATATTCCCTCAGACACAGATGAAATTCTTTCAACGGCTCATATGGTAAGTTTTGGCCAAACACCAAAAGCCAGAAAATGCTCAAATCCTTATCCAAATAGTTACCTGCCCATTTTCCACATCTCATTGAATCTGAATTCATGATCACTAAAACAATTCCAAAAAATTAGATGATTTTGCAACATTCAGCAGTTGAGCTTGCCCAGCAAAAACTACTGTAAAATAAGTTTTTTAAACAATTAAGTGGAAATTACAGAAATTACTGTAGACTACAAAATGCCTCCCTAATTGGGAAGCTACAACAGAATGAGTGATGTATGGAACAGCATCTCCAAGTAACATGTGCAGTAAAGGAGCACATGCCCCAGTGCTGATGAAAAAAAAAGGTGAAAGTACATCAATATACAGTTCTTCCAAGCTGGCTGAAATATGGTCTAAAACAGGACCAAAAAAATCTTCACAATATGAGCACTCAGATCTTCATTCCCACATGTTAAGCCTGAGCTTATATATTCAGAATATTCAAACTCTTAGCTCCAGGTCCAACAGGAGTCTCCAATTTATTTTGTGATCTGCCACGAACAAACATTTGCACAGCTATGCCCAACAACAAGTCCTATGTAGGAATAGTTCCTTGAATTTTTTTTTTTAAGATTATTCAGGTACCACCCTAAGAAATTAAGCAAATAGCTGATTTCTTTCTATCATTACCTTTGGGCAGATGTGCACATTATGTATCTCTGCCCTACCATAAGGCATTGTCAAAGCTCAAAGGTCATTCTGGATTGCTTTTCAGATAGCACATGCTGCTTTATTTCAGATAAACTCAATTGCCAGACAAGGAAAACACAATGATAAAAGGGATGCATATATAAGCACAGACAAATTAAAACTTCCACAAAAAAGTTTCATTACTCTACTCTTCCAGAATAGTCAGAATCTGAACACTCTAAAATACAAACTATCAGATGTTCAGGATGCCCAGAGAATTCATGTTGCCCAACAAACTCTATTAAGTTGCCAGAAAACTCTCATTTTCCTTAACACTTCAGCGTTCTTTGACTGGTTGAAAGCTAAATAATACTAGAATTTAAATACATATTGGTGGATCCAAAGTATAAGGCAATATGCATCAGATTAAGTTTACCCAATTGGTAAATTTCATAACTGCAGTCAAAAAGCACAGCAAAGTTGTTTTGTTTTTTTTAAACACAAAACGAAATGTTAAGCATTTCTTGCATGAATTAATATTCATATGACTTATGTCCACATAGAGGAGTTCAACAGAACACAATATACAGATTACCTTTTGAACTGAAGAGATAACATGCTAGTGGACTGACATTCCACTCATGAGGGAACACTTGTGGCTAATCATAATGGTGGAATACAGGACAGTAATTACCCTCAAGATAAATATGCTCAAGAGTGTGCATTTCCTCATGATCAACTCACCTTTCACACAGGGCCATTCAAAACAATTTTCCAATTTCATCAGAAGTTTTAAAAAGCTATTCATACAGGATTATTTTGCTTTCCTCTAGGGGACTAGTTTCTCCACAAGACATGACGCTTTCATTTAATCATACTTTTGAAAATCAATGGGAAAATTTTTGGTGTCTCAACCCAACAGCTGAAACAACAATAAAATACTACTAATAAAGATACAGTTATCTACAGTGCTCATAGTCTAGTTTAATTCCCTTCTCCAGTTGTTTAAGACTTCAATTCATATCATGATTTTAAAATAACACCACTTTCCCCTAATTGAGGAAGTCAGCAGTGATGTGACCAATTCCCACACAGTGACACACAGTGTAGCAGCAGCTGACACTCTCAACTTTAGGAATTTGTTGAACAATTTCAAAGATCAGAAGTCGGCAAGTTTATGTCAAATTGGTTAATTATCGGAAAATGATTGGTTTTATGCCCTCAAGAAGTCAGCTACTAGACAAAAAAAATACTCCTCTTGATTTTCTGTTACAGCAAGCACTAGTGGTAAAGTTTAATTTACTTTCACTATTTCTAAACAAATTTTATGGGTTTAATGTTAACTTTCCCCCTGTTACCCCCCAAAACAGCTCATGATCTATATGCCCATGTTGATTATAAATAGTCCTGTCACAGGTTCTGGGAAGGCACATATCACATCTTTCCTTCCCAAGAAGACACAGGAAAAAGTTATGTAATAGGAGTGACTGAGGAAAAAAAACAAAGAAACAAACATGATCCAGTTACACTAAAGTAACGTTTGTCAGTAGATCTTAAATGAAGCCGAAACTGAATTTAGCAGCAGCAAAGTTTTCCATGGACAGTTTTAATTTTGTTACTTTCTGAATTAGAGGTTTCTTTTTAATTGGAGTAGTTTGTGTGAAACATAACATAAAATATTATAAACATCTAACTGCTTCATATTAGGTACTTTTTCTAGTTGTATTGTTTTCTTCACATTTTTGTAATAGATCATCTTCTTTCCTTGAACAACTGGCAAGTCAAGATAGTCCTCTGCTTTCAAATGTTCAGTATAAAGTATCAAGCGGAAGAGTTTTTCAACCAGCTGCTGAGGACAAGTATTTTGAACTATGGGGGTCATTTTTTCTACTCACCGTGACAATGATTATGAAGAGTTCACTCTAATTTTATCCAGTTACGAACACTAAAAACAAAACTTGAAATTACTTCAGAAGTACACACCAGCTTTAGTCTAGCAAAACTCCTTGAAAACATTTCTAGAACACTGAACAGACTCTGTTCTCTAATATTGAAGCACTAGAGGTTTTAATTGTTCCATGAAAGAATGCTTATAAAAACTTCAAGAAATCAGAAATAAAAAGAACAAAAGAGAAAGATTATCTGTAAAAATCTATAACTAAAATCTACTTCTACATCTTAACAATTCGGATAACTGAAAACTCTGACACATTCAAATCTGATTCTACACATTCCAACTCACATTTTAAAATCAAATAACTTAATGCAAGCATATTATGGTAAATTTCTACATAATTTCCCACCTCTTACATAGGTGATGTCCTTATTTAAATATGAGAAACAGAACTGGAAAGTTCCTGGATGTAAAAAAAGTAATTTTCATTATAGAACCAAACAATTTGTCTAAAAAACATACTCAAAATAGTTCTGAACATTAATGCAAGCAGGGAAAATTGTCAATTGTTTGAAATTTATTTTTCCCTTAAAGAGATACATTTGGTAGCTAAAAATTAAGCTTGTGCCAAAACAGAGAAACCCCAAATGACATACTGTAGTGATCAAACTAGAAAGAATGATGTTAAATTTCAGTCTGAGCCACTCACTAAAGGACATTTAATCTGCTGGAAGAATATTATATAATAAGCATGTATGTGAAAATTGAGTGAGTACTTAAGTGTTTTCTTAATTAATAGAAAATCCCTCTACTTGCAGTTTAAAGCAAACATGCCATAAACACTATTTGCTCTAAATTTAGTTTTGTTTCTTTTCTGAATAAACCCATTTGTACCAAACTACATTACTAACTAGAAGTAGTTTACTATATAAGATTTTCTGGTGGCTTCACCCAAGTCCTTTTGAGAAGGTGGAGAAAAAAATCCAGACCACACATTTCTAAATTAACAATAAAAATTGCAGTTGACATTTCTTCCTCTGTATATAATGGCATCTTAACAGCTAGACACAATGACTCAATGTATAGAAACAATGTGTAGAAGAGTTAAAGAAATCTGAGAAAACCCATTTTATTCTGAGCTTTACATGTTTAAAAAGAACTGTGATTTAATCTAATCTGTATTAGATAAGCAGGATAAAAAAATGCAGAAAGCAGATTTATTATAATGCTGAATAACTTGTTCTACAGCCAACAATTTTTCATTTCATCAACTTGCAACTTGCATTTTTCTTCCAATTCAAACTATCATGTCGTGTACTTAAAACTGCTATTTCTAACTGCAACTGTTAGAAATTACTTTAAATCCCTATCAGTAACCTGGTGAACTCAGAATTATTGCATCGGCTATCTCTTAACTCTAACTTTTCTCCTATGGCAACACTTGACAGACCTGAATACTATTACCCTTTAAACTTGCCGAGTACCCCCACCACACTTCAAAGACTAACATTAAAATACTGCTCAATATTGCCTCAACAGCTTCAGCCACAGACTGTAAATACAACATTCTAATTTCAACTACATTTGCCTCATTAATCCAGAAACAGTTACACCACACTTATACAAACATTCAGTGTACCATGACAATACATAAACAAGCTTGAGCAGTTCAGAAACTGAATATACCAACACCATAATCCTTGTTCTTATCTGTTCATCTAACCAGATACATTTCTCCTTCGCAAAAAATGACAACTTTAAGCAGATCTGCTCATCCTGCAAAGAATCATCATGTTACACTTTCAGAAAAGAGAAGTTCATTCTCTTATGTTCAACATAACCTGAACTGCTAGAAGATTATCATAGCAGAATAAATAAAATTAGTTACACATACTTATGATCACTGACTTATAAAATAATTCACGTTGGTCAGAACCTCTGGACACCATAGATACACAGATACACTCAGCTACTTCAGACTCGTCTGAATACACAGGCTGCTGGAGACTGGATCCCTCTGAGGAGTTTTTAAAGACATCTAAATGTGGAACCAGTATCAGTGACAACTAGTTTTGTTCAGTGCTATGTCTCTTCCTCTCCTTTTTTACATAAGGAATAGGCTGTTAAGGTTACAACTGAACAGACTGGGGACTAGCGAATCTGGCTTATGTGACTACACTACAAGGTAACTTATTCCTTCACTACCCCAACATCTCTACTCTTGAAACTGAACATAAACCCTAGCTTCATTCACCTAGACGTTGATGAAGGTTTAACAAATCCCCTAAGTTGGTTTTTTCAGACCAACACAAATTCCTAAGATATGTAACTCGCAGATATGTTTTCAAGACACAAAACGGAGTGGTCCCATTCCTGTCTCTACCCGCTAAGTCACACACTTCCATTGCTTATGTCAGCACTAATGTACTTTTCTGAAACATACTAATTTCTCAGAAAAGACAAACAAAGCACAAAAAAAACAGTAACTTAAGTGGTGGTGGGTGGGATGACAGGGATGACACATGGGGTGACACAACCCTGCAGAGTTTTTTTATTATCCTACAAGACAAAAAGTGGCTCACAGAAGACCAAAACTAGCAAACACCACTACAAGAGGAGATGATGACATGCAAAAGTAAGAAGAAGAGCAAAAAGGGAAGTGGACAAGTCCCCCCACTTTTGGAAATGATGACTAATTATGTTTTTCAACTGTCCAACTACCGTCATTCTCCATTCCCCACAGATGTCTGCATTGACCTTCACTGGTTACTGTACATCTCCATAATTTCAAGTTTCCTTAGACTTATATCCCAAAAGCCTGATGTTCTGGTGAAGAAAAAAGGAACTTAATCTTGTCCTTCTCAAGGGAGTTTGAATTCTCTCCATAAAAAACTTCAACACAATGGAAAACCCACAATTTTCTTTCTTAATAAAAGAAATATTTTTCTTTCAATGTTTCCTAACTTTCCAGTTTTTCTTAATTCAGCCGATCTCCTCTGGATTCTCTACGGTTTCACTAGTTCATATATGTATATTTAGATACAGCGTCCCAGCTGGATAATGGAAATTACTTTCTGTCCCATAATACATTCCTACACAGACATATGGATGGATGCCCATCTTTCCTGCGTTCTCAGGCTGATGGTTTACAATGAAAATTAAATGAGCCAAAGCTTCTTGCAGTGTTCCTGCACTTTCAGATAATCCTTTTATACTCAACTTTTACACCATCCTTACACATTTAGAACCCTGTACTTACAAGCATTCACAGAGCACTACTCCAATTTATCAGAGTAACTTTGTTTTCTAATCTTGGTCTGAAGAGCAGCTGCAAACATTCCCAGCATAATGCTATTCTCTGTTGACACATGGTGTATACCACCATACCAGTTATTAATACAGAGCATTATTAGAACCAGATATGGACATATTCTCCACTTTAAATATCTTCTAATTGTGGGCAAAATGATGTAAGCAGTCTGTACTGAAGCAGCACTCATGCTCTACTAAGTTTGACACTCATGAAGAAAAAACATGCAAAAAAACATGATCATTACCTTTACCCATCAGTTCTTATAACAGGAGAGCATTGTCTTTGTTAAAATCTTCAATACACAAGTATCTAAAACATACTAGTTACCTCTCTAAAAAATAATTTTCTAGCTGCCACCACTCTTAAAAAAAGAATAAGTTCTTCCTGAAAACAGAATAAATTAACTACTGCTTCAGCTCCCTAATACTGAGAAATATG
>JAWWMP010000001.1:32834505-32901861 GCA_035047865.1 Dendrocincla tyrannina | reverse complement strand
AGCTCCCTAATACTGAGAAATATGCAAGACATAATAAAGCTACTGAACACTTCTGCTCTACATTCAATTCCTACACTACCCTTTAAAAGCATTTTA
The DNA here is from genome assembly GCA_035047865.1 of Dendrocincla tyrannina. Classification (NCBI taxonomy): domain Eukaryota; kingdom Metazoa; phylum Chordata; class Aves; order Passeriformes; family Dendrocolaptidae; genus Dendrocincla; species Dendrocincla tyrannina. The sequence goes on along the minus strand of JAWWMP010000001.1, from coordinate 32,901,765 downwards.
TAATGAAATCTTGTCCAAAATAAGCATTAGCTCCCACACATACACTAGCACATTATTCCCACTGAAAAGTATTGTAAACTTAGGGCCTTGATCCTATCTTAAAAACATGCTTAATAATGAGCCTATAAATCATAATCTAAAGATGATTCTTGATTACAGGATGAAAAACGTCTGTATCTGACAACCAACATGACAATTCTGGCACAAGCTGTACATTCAATCTGAGTGTTTAACCCACTGGCCTATTTAAACCAGGGAGAAACCAATATTCTTTTTCACTGATCATATGCTAATTCCAATGCATTCATGAATAAAATTATGAACAGTCCTTTGTTCAACATTAAGTCAGTATTTTCAGAGCACACAACTGCAAACACTTGAGGGTGCACCCACTGTTTCAGGTTCTGAGGAGCTAGAAAGCAGGTACATACCTTAAGGGTTCTTTATGTGAACTGTTGTTTAAGAATACATTAAGACAGGTGACCAGGCAGGCTTTGATTCTGAGTGACAGTCATTGCTTTGATATTGAAATAAATATTTAATATATTAGGGCATAATATTAAATTACTATATTAAATATTATAATAAATACCTTAGCATCCAATATAATATTTATAGTGTGAATAATCTTACATAGCGGATGGGTGGAAGCATAATAAACTGCATTAGGAGCAACATGTTTATTTCGATGAAGACTGATTACTTTAAAAAATGTATAGCTTTAACACTGCTTTCATCTCCTACTGAAAACATGAAGCTTTTACAAGCAAACAGTCTGCATACATGCAAGTTTATCCTATGATTTCAGCTTAGGGTGCGTAGAGAAGACACATAACATGGTTTATATGTAACTGAAAGATCACTATGTGATGCCAAAGATATTTACCCTCAGAACTCTTCATCATATGTTACCATGCTGGTCTCTATCTTTCCCTCTGACAGGAATAGCACCCAATACATCCATCTTTAAATTTTTGCTTATAGTATGCAATTAAAGCCCTTTCCTTCTGCTCCAAAGGAACTTAATCTGTAAATATTCTACAGCTATTACACCTCCACAGAAGAAAAAACAAGTTGTGCTAATGGATGTGTGTTTAAAGAAAGACTTGTGAAACACATGTACAAGCTGCTGTTGTTCTGCCAATAGTATGCAATCAATCCTTGCAGATTGCTCTGGAATACCTCCTAGACTCAAAGTACTAAAAATGCCCTTACCAAGCAGCTTGCTAGCAGCAGTAGAGTAACATTATTGTAGCCCAGCCTGCTAGAACAAAGAAACCATCTCATCAACAGCAGATACAACACAACAAAAAATCCTCAATAAGCACAACTCTACTGCAATTTTGCAGAAAGATGACTTCTATTTTTTTCAAGGTGAAAAATGAACACTTTTAGATCTGAAATGAACACTAGTTACATTAACCTCCCCAATCCTGCAAGGAACTCCTGATGTCAGCTTGAGCTCACCTCACTCGTGGCATTCCGATCTTACCTGTTAAAAAGTATACTCACAGACAAAGTAGGTATAACAGAATCATAAAATGGTTTAGGTTGGAAGGGACCTTAAAGATCGTCTAGTTCCAACACTCCCACTGTAGGCATGGATGCCAGTCATGATCAGGCCACTCAAAGCCCAATCAAACGTGGCCTTGAACATTTGAAGGGATAGGGCATTCACAACCTCTCTGGGCAATGTGTTCCAGTCCATCATCATCCTCTGAGGAGAGAGGTTCTTCTCAATATCCAATCTAAAACTGCCCTCTGCAAGTTTAAAGCCATTCTTTGCAATTTCTCCTTGCCCTCTCAGTATCTGTATAAAAAGGCCCTCTCCCTCTTGTTATAAACCCCCTCCAGGTACTGAAACACTACAGCTAGGTCTTCCCAAAGCCTTCTCCTCTCCATGCTGAACAATTCCACCTCTCTCAGCCTGCACCACCTTCCAAGACCTGTGACTTCCTTAACTCTGCATTACAGAAGAGCAAACAGAGAAAACACACCCAACTTCAAGCACAGCACATTTTATCAGTTAACACTTCTGGCACAGTTTCTAAATCTAAATATACAAAGTGTTCATAAAAATATAATGTAGGTGTTTGTTAAACATTTAACTTCTGCATCCCTTTATTCCAAAAGATGCACCAGAAAGTAATTTGTAGTAGCGATGTACCATCACTATACAGCATAGTGAAACTGAAACCATCAGCCTGACCTCCTGCTGCAACATCCCACTGAGCAGGTTCTCAAGCCAAAAAATTCTCAAGACCTTTGTATTTTTAAGACTAATCACACACATGTAATTCACATTATTTTCCCTTTGAACAGCAGTGCTGCATCATTAATTAGACCATTTAATAGACAAAACCAAAGATAAGAAAAAACTCAAAGCCATCTGACCGGAGGTTTTCCTACTTCAATACTTGTCTCATTTCCGTAGCTCAGAAGTCTTACTCACCCTAGAAAAGCTGGTTGCAGTATCTGTTATTTTCTCCCATTTTAAAATAAGACTTTGGAAATTAGATTTCCTTCTGAACAGAATCTAACAAAGTAAGAATAGAACATTTTTCCTGAATGCCTTTGGGAATTGTCAGGAAACACACATTTAAGTTAAAGGAGTTATGCTTTTGTATTTGCCTACCTCCACCAGTGCTGAAACTGCTGATGGATATGTGTATATCCATCTCCATGCAGCAAAGTTTCCTGGTCAGAGTATGACCTCCTCTATATCAGTTTTTTCCAGTTTCTGGAAAGCACTCATGACAAAACACATTTATGCAACCTCCCAGACTGTGTAAGGCCCGCAATACACCAAGTGTTCTGGTGTCTTCTGCAACCCAGAAATTATATAATAAATTCAATTTAACCATAAAAATACTTAAATGCACGGTGGGACATGTTTCTTGGCAGATACCACTCTCTACAGCTTCACCTACAGTAAAGGGCTGTTTGGTTAACTACTGGCAAAAAACCTTCAAAAACCCAGACGTACAATTTTATGGAAATATGCTTCCTCTTGTTAAGAGTTCACACTAGTATGTTGTATGAAACAGCTGCACTGTCAGGAGATTCTAACAGTGCCACAGCATCTACTACAGGTCCTTTTGCCCCTTCAGTATATTGGTTGAAAAACAACACTCCACATACAATGGCTTTTCATGTAATTAGGCAGAGTAGCAAAATTAATCTGATAAAGGAAAAAAAAGCCGGGGAACTTTTGCACCTAACACCAAAGAAGTTTAAGCCATATTGTAAAATGGTATGATTATTACACCATGCTCTTCCAACATCATAAAGATGCAAAAATGACTAAGTAATTTGGGATCATTTTAATATAGGAAGTATCAAAAGCCCAATACATAAATTAACTGCAAATGGTACATTTTCCAGCACATCAGAAATAGAAGGAAGTCCAAATTATTTTTTTAAATTAGTATTATTTATTAAAAGATAGTGCTACATGCTTTTCCTCATAAGTAGCACAATGCTCATCTATTGAAGAAAACCTCCTCAGATGATAGGCTTTAGCCCACCAGATTCTTACTACAAATAAACTTTGCACACATCATGCTGCAATCCAGCTATGCAATATTTCCTATTTTGTATGTATAATCTGTGCATCTTACTTTTCTATTGATCTCTCAGGAAATACATACAGCAGTGTACTGTCAGATGATCACTTACTGTTATAGCTGACTAAACAGAGTTTAACGGGTCTTAATGAAAACTGTAGCTCTGATTTAAAGGCTTATAAAAAATGACATAAGTAGCCCTAAAAAACTGGAAAAAGCTGAAAGGAGGGGAAAATAAAGCAAAGACAAAATCAGGCTGCTAATGAGTGACAAAACAAAACACAGATTTCATGAAGGATCTTTGCTGAGGAATAATTTTTTCCTTGTTTTTTCTATGAAAGAAAATAGTCAAGCCCAAACTAGTAACCCTCAAGACTGCAACCTAAAAACACTTGCCCAAAGGTTGCTGAAAAGATTTCCTTACCCAATCTCAGATAACATAATGAAGAGGGAAGCAATTGAAATTATTTGCCCATTATATCATACAATGTGTTTTCTTACAGGAAAGAAAAATTCTTGACAAATTATCTAAAGGTGCAAAGCAGCAAATCCTCAAACTCTGAATATTTATCATTCAGCAAAAACACCAAACACCAACCTTCTACAAGTGACTGGAAATAAAGTACACAGAACAGCACAGGTTTACACAGATACTTGAGCTAGGATCTCAGAGATAAACTAGGCCAAGTTTTGTACTCCCTGGTGTCATACAAAACAATCTGAACACACAGTTTTGCAGAATGTGTCTGAGATTTATCTTCCTCTACAGTGAAAAATCAAAATAATAGTCTGACAGACATTTTTATATGACTTCTGTCTATGCCTAAGTGGGGACTAATCTTCATTCTTCCCATTGGGGATAGGAGAAAGAAGCATAACAAAAAACATGAAGCTGCTCCTTCCATGCCAACATATTTGGTGATGTGCAAAATTCCAGTAATTTTGGTTAAAAAAGTGTCACTGCTTTCTAAACTACCATTTCTTAAGCAACTGGAAGAGTTCAAGATACATGGATTTAGAGCACTTATAGCCATTTTAATACAAGCTCTATCAATTCCATACCATCTATTTCACTTTTTGCTCTTAAAGTAGGTGAACTCATTACGGGAGATTTGTCACTGACAGCCACTCTCATAGCCTTTTCTTTTGGCTAATACAGGCTCAGATTTTGACATGAACTCTTAAAAACTGGATAAAGCAGAACACCAGAGCTCAGAAAAAAATACCTCTCTACCCCATCAAAAGACAAGTATCACCACAAAACCATTTGAACTGACACGGACTGTAAGTGTGCAGCTCTCCCACGAAGGGAGGCAGTCAAGCAAAAGTACAGCTAAATTCTTCCATTCTATTAATAGAAATGTTGGAAATGCCTGCTTAATATAGCTTTACTTCCTTCTTCAATTTAGACTAATATCTCCCATGAGATATTTGGTGCTTTCTGACCAAACAAAACTCACCCTGGCTCATCCCAAGTACATCTTCAATGCACATTTGAACAGCACCTTTTTAAAACAGCACAACAAAACCAACCCTCACAGCCCACGTCAAAGCTGCTCAGAGTAAAAATTTTAAAATATACTGTGATAGAGGCTAGGATGGAGCAGGAACTATACTCACTTAACAGAGAAAGTGAAAATGCAGTTGATTGTTTTCCAGCACCATACACTAACCATTACTGATTTTCAGTAGATAAAGCCAAGGATCTTAAAAAGGGGAACCCATCCTCTTACAGCAATGCTGTTATGTCTGAGCTTCATAAATCCCAACCAGTTCTTTCTTTCCTACCCCAGTTTTAGAGACTGCTCCCAAGCACTTCATTAGAGACCAGGGGTCACCAAGTTTCAAAGTTTCAGAGCAAACATGGAGTTTCAAACTCTTAAGTTTGAAACTGGATGGGTAAGGGAAATTTGACACAGACAGAACTTCTTAGCATCCACAGCTTTCAGAAAGGAATCTCTCTATTTACCATGCACAAAGACATGTCCCTATCACAAACAACCTCTAAGATAAACTAAAGCCAAGAGCAGAAGTAAATAATGTCTGCGTTTCAGCCCTCAGTAAAAAGAAAAATACCTTCAGTGAGATTCTATCCTTAATATGGTTTCACAACAAAAGCTAGAAAAAGACAAAAAAAAGTTATTTCATTTGCTTCAAAGTAAGGTTTGTTCACTGGTTAAAACCTCAGAAAGCTGAAAAGAATATGAAGCTATAGTAAAACTAGATGTTAAGACATCTTGCGTCAGCCCTACTATATACCAAGAGGCTGACCGCATTCCTATCTACTAAGACTCCTCATCAACAGCTTAAAATAAGGACAAAAGTGTCTCCACCAAAGCACTGTATTTTACTGACAGATAATTAAATACAAAGAGTCTTCTCAAAAACTGTGTGTAAACAAAAAGCAAAAAAACCTCAGAAAAAAAAAAAAAGATAAAAATCAGCCCTTGGAATTGCATTAGCTTCAAATTCATAATGACAAAATCCCAAGCACCAGAAGTTAAACTAACTGTGCTGTTCTCTAGTATTTGAGAACTAACGCTAAGCCTTATTTGGATTTCCATCCACTTGCACACCAAATCCAGCACTGAAACAAGTTCACATATGTTGGATTTTTAATGCAAAATAACCTGCTCAGAAATTGACTTAATTTATGTTTTAACTTTAATTACTTTTGATAGGCTTAATGATGATACTATTGCAGCAGTATTTCAGCTGAACAGGTCCAGAAGAAAGCTTGGGCTAGCTCCTTATTAACTACCCAGAACCTAAAAGTAAAACTCTGTATCCAGACCAGCATTTTTCCTCAAAGGCCAAGAGCGTGCTAGTCCCTGTGTGTCAAACAGTTTACAGATCAGATTTGTGCATCCTGAGCTTTTCCATTCAACCGCTAAACAAATGTGGCAACTTACCATGCATTACACATCTTTATTATAAATAACTACAGCCCACAAATGCAGAGGTGTTCATGTTGGGTTTCCACTGATTTTTCTTTCATTCCTATGATTAAAATCCACTTCATTGCGTTTTTGATACTCTAAATTTTATTCTGCAAAGCTGTACTGTGATACTCATGACTGAAATGCAAGCACTCTGGGGAGAAATAATCCTTAATGAATTTAAGACATATTAACATATAACAGAAAAACTGATTTAAAGGATAATAAATCCTAATTCAGTTATTTGAATAAAAGTTAGCTAATCAGAACATGTCTATATCAATGAAACCAGTGACATGGACTGTCATCCTGAAAATTAGTTCAAAATTAAAATCTACCTAAAGATTCCAGTGTATTTCTGAACAATAAGCAAACCTGGCTTTCCAGAGAAAAAAGAACAAGGATACTGTTCAAAAAGACATTTTTCTTGTTTACCTGCAATTATGATTTGAACAATACTAGCTGTGGTTCTTGAATGAATAAAAAATAATTGCAAGTAAAACACCTGTATTTGACCCTTGAAACTTACAAACTGACATAACCACTTATGTAAATATTGAACTTAAGTGCCCCTTGTAAGACAGATGAAGGCATTTCATGAGTAAGCAAGACTCAATGAAGCCAGCTTTACATCAATCCAGAAACAAAAAGCTGCTTTGTGAACTACAGCTGTACGTAGCTGCAATACATAATCAAGTAGATATTCCTAACAGACTGATTTTTAATGAAAGTTATTTTTAATTTCTTCATAACAGTATACATGCTGAATTATGAACACCAATGGTTTCTGACAAATAGAAAAAGGGACAGAATTAAACCTGATCAAACTACACTGTTCTCCACATGGAGACTTAATCAGCACCATAATTTAAACAACTTTTAACACTTCACATAAAAAACAAGGTCAGCTCCAGAATACACAGAGCTGTGGATCAGAAAGTCATAAAGTTTGAAACAGGTTGCAATGATGGCTGAAAATATTATGGTAATACTGGGCACAGAGGGAGGGAAAGGGGATAAATCAAATTCAAGTGTGACCCCATTTCCTATTAAATATTGACCCGTCAGCAAGAGCAGAGATATCAGCCAAATAAACCCAGTGAAACTACAAACAAATGTAGGTGAAATGACTATGTAACTTCTGAACATATGGGAAGAGAGGCACGTGCTACCTAACAAAACTAAACCTAATACAAAAAGCACACCCTTGAACAGCAGAAAACAGGTACAGAGATACTGCCATGTCATTTTACAGCTCAGTATCTACCCTAGAGGAACCCAAACACTACCAACAGCAAATCAAGTTATAAGTGGCCCTGAAGAATGCCAAGGAACATGAAGACACCTACTTCTACTTTTTGATACACAGGACACTCAACCCTTCTCATCTGGCAGCCAGTGACAAGCTGCAGACAACCAGAGCTGCTCCAAGTGAATTTACTGCCGCATTAAAGGCATTTATTTTTTTTTAATTAAAAATAAGTATTTAAAAGACATCCACTTCTGTTTGTAGCCTGAGTTTAGTTTAAAACTTTGTATGCTACCCACTCTGGATCTGGAAATCTAGCTTACTATTGTAACTTTGGAAACTTATGCCATGCAGATGAATACCAATGGGTTGGTTTGAGTTTGTAGGGGCTTGGGACATTTTTGAACAGAAGTAATTAAGGAATGATATGAACCTCAACATCTTTTTTCAAATGGATAAAAATATCCTTTTTTAAAAGTTATTAACATGGACATTTTTTTATATACTAAATACTTTACTAGGAAACAGCATTATTAAGGATTCACAATTTGTGCTTTAAATTGTATTAAATTAACTATTCAAAAAATAGAAAAAGGTTACAAAAAAACAGAGATACTTTGTTGATGCCATAATACACAGCCAGCAAGTGGAATAGCTGAGCTACATGCTACTGCAAGTAGTATATTTAGAGTAAATATGTGAAATACCAGAGCAGTTTCAACCCGTGCAAAATTCTCACTTCCCACATCAGCGAAACAATCCCTCCTCCCAGAACAACACCACTGCTGGAACATACGGATGTTGTGACTGAAGGACTGCTTGCTTGGGAGGAAGCAATAAAGGACATTAAGTGAAGACTTCAAAAGTACTTTTCAGGACAAAAGGAAAAAGAGATTAATGTGGAGAACCTCTCCTCAGTAAATTAGCATAGATCTGAATGAAATTATATAGGAAAGCTCAGAACAAGTACAAAATCTACCTTTTAGGGTTTTTTAATTTATTTTAGACTACTTATGTCATGACACGAATTAAAATCTCAGGATTTCTCTTTATGTCACCACTGTTCACTCCACTAAATTCTCCTATGCTTCATTTTATGAATTAACATGCCTAAGTCAAATTTTAGTGTAGCTCTTGTTATTTGACATATTCTGTTAAAAAGTGAAACTTACAAAAGCCTAATTTATCCTTGTATAATATTGCAAATGATCCAGATAAGCATTACTATAATAAAGCTCCTTTAGCAAAATAGCACAGAAGATGTTTAGTCACAACCAGAAAATCCAGCGCATTTGCTAAATCTGTATGAAATGCTTAACTTCATTAAGTTATTCTCACACAGTTAAATACAGCTTAGTTCCCTAATTTCTCAAATCCCAGTACCCGATTTGTCATATATTACTCATAACTTGGATTTACCATTAGTAGACTAAAGAGCACCACACATTAGCACTGAACTTGCTGATATTATTTTTACCTTTAGTAACTAGTAGGTAATTAACAGAGCTCTGATATAAACCGAGGAGTAAAATACAACCTAAACAGTAGTTCTTCTTCCTTTGAATTTAGAAAGATAGTTACTAAGACTAACTCTGTCCCCTCACGATCATATTTAATAATGGAGAAAAATGCTACAAGATCAAGGAAAACATCAAACCAAACAATTTTATATCAACAAAAGCTTCTCTCTACTTGACTGCATTTTTTTTTTGCCAGTTACTTCCTGGTTACTTCTAATCGGGTGCAGACATAATCAGTAATAAAATCTCCCACCTAAGCCTTTGCAAGATAACATTAAGCTCTAAATTACAACTACTTCCAGAATTAAGATCTCAACCAGCAGGAAATCTAAATGGTGAGATTCACATACTCATGGACACAAAAAAAACCCCAAAAAAACCAAAATAAACCCACAAAAAACCCCCCATAAACCAAACCAAAACCAACAAGACACTAAAACCATCCAGAAAACCTCAGCCAGTTCTTTGACACAAAGCAAAGTGTACAGCAAAAGAGTTTGCTAAAATACTCAAAAGTAAGAACACATACTTGAGAGTATTCCTTGAAACTTGTATTACAAACTATCTGGAAACATTTAATAATTGTCCCACTACAGGGCTTCAGATTTTATAAACAAGTAATTTATAATACTTACCTGATTTCTTCCAACATGCTTGAAGGACAGCTACTTCAGAGTTTACAGAAAATAAAGAGTGCACATATCCTACCAGTAGTAAGCCAGTGTGCTATTTTTAAAGCATTGATGTTTGAGATGTTTAGAGTGAAAATATTTAAAGGTATTGAAAAAAATTTACATTTAAGAAGGCCATTTAAAAAAACTAAGCTTTCAAATACAAAAGGTGTCTCTGCTTCAGAAAATATGTTGCATTTTCCAGGGGGAGCAAGATGCCAGGAACATTTTATAAGTGAACTTTCCCAGAATTCTACCATCATCAGTAGATCATGTACTTTATATAATGCAACAAACACAAAGCAAAAATGGGAAGTTTTAAATTCCATGTTGGATAAGTCATCTTTTTTGTATTATTATGCAAAATAGAGTTACTTTGTGAGCCAAGTCATTAGGAACAACATAAAACTTTCACATCTACAAATTAAAACTTGATTTTAGGATTAGAAACTGAAGACTGAAATAGATCATTAGGTCACCAGTTGAACTGCAAAAGAATGCTTCTCCCAAGCAGCGCTTTTAGAAGATGCAAGAAATTACTGTATCACTAAAAAAAAGAAAAATAAACAAACAAACAAACCCACCACAAAGAAAAACAACAACAAACCAAAAAAACCCACACAACTAGAGCTCTAGCCCAAAGTTACATGACACCTGGATTGTCACAGCTGATAGGAACTAATGGCAGTATGGAGATTCAAAGTAAGCTGATTGCAGGTGTCTTACAGCTTCTCCAACTTAGCTCCTGTCTCTTACTTCATCCAAAGTAGAATACTGCTTCAGGCTAAGTAAAATAAAACAACAGCTGCACAACTAAATGGCTATTCTTTCTGTAAATGAGCAGCTGTGGTAGAAAATTGGCCCTCTGGCAGCCTAGATGAGTATGATAGTTCTCATACCCTACTAAAAGGCACAAACACATATTGCAAAGGAATTCTAGTAAAAAGAAAGGAAAAGTTGGCTAAAGAAGAAATGATGAAGAAGTCACGGAAGAACTCAGAGAGAAAAACGAATACTTCAAAAGAAAGTTGTAATAATGCAATTATGTGTATTTGAAATAATTATGGTTACACAAAACATTTCTAAGCAAAAATAACAGTGGATTGCCTCCAGAAATTTAAGTCAACTATAAAATGGGAAGCAAAGCCACAAGAAACTTCAGGTAATTCTGCCAAAACCAGAGACAAAATATGAATTTCTTGAAGTACTACAATACCATAAAAGGAACATGGATAATCTGTTTCTTCTGGAGAACACAGAAGTATCCACAGAAACCAATAGTTAATTCACATCACTGAAACAACCCAGTTACATTTTATCATGTAAAGGCAAGAGAACACTTAAAACACCAGTTTTCCCAGCTTTTCTACAAATCTCTGGGGTGATACAGGTAAAAGCAATGACCCTTGTCCCTCAGTTCTGCAAGTTACTCTCTTTGTACCATCTCATTTTCAAACAGAAGCTGTGCCCAGCACAGACACGAAGCAAGTGTTTAGCAGGACTTTTATCTGTGCTAGGAATAGCCTCTCCACAAAATCAAAACAGCTGACATTAGGGACTTGGGAAATAAGTTCGCAACAAGCTCCCTGAAGTTTACTTTCACTTACACAGCTTCTCGCAGATACCTACCCACCACAGGGCAGGGTTCTGATTTACTTTCTTCCTTTAAAATACACATTTTCCTTCACAATAAGAAGTAAAGGAAGTTACACTCTGGCATAATTATAGAGATTTCCTGTTAAGAATGGATAATTACAGCATCGCAACTTCCTTCCAAGCCATCCATCCACATTCTCCTTTAAAGAGTACTACTCCATTAGCTACAAGCAGATAGGGTTACTCTGCCACACTCATTCAAGAGCTCAACCCTAAGTATGTATCACAACAAAGCTGTTTTAAGTACGCTCCACAAGATGCACATGTACACAAACATTTTTATGCTGCTGAGCTGTCACTGCTACAGCAGTTTCACTGAACCAACCCAGTGAAATCCCCTACTTGACATGAACCATGCATCTTCAGGTATTCTAATATTAATTCAGGTAATAAATCAGGTAATCTAATATTAATTGTCCACCGCACATACATAAACAAGCACACCTCCCCACCAGAATCACATAAAAAAGGAGTGAAACTTGGCAGCAAGTTTTCCAGCACCATTTATATTCAAACAAACTAAAGCACTTGTCCCTAGCATCACTATACAGCACTCAACATGGCAACAAAAAGCTAACTTGAAAGAAAGAGTGGTATAAATTTCAGCATGCAAGTTAAACCCACAAACCAGTTTAGAGCTCTCACTGCTCAGAGAGGTGTGAAAACTAGGACGAAGTCCTAGTGAAACTGGGTTTCCAGTAAAAGAAATTTCATGAACCATGCTTTGTGGGTTCCAAGACCATTAAACCTGACTTCTGTAAAACAAGTATTCCATCATTACAAAAGCAGCATCTAGATTATCAAACAGAATCCTTATCCCAGCTGTAAGACTGGACCTTCAAAACAGGAGAAATAAAAATATGTTGCGAGTTCAAGTACACAACCTCAAGATGATGTTTTTACCTATAATAAAACATGTCCACTTGTAAACTAGAATTCTTTTTCCCTCAAACCAAACTAGTGACTAAGCTTCATAATGGGAGAGAAAGAGCATTCTTTGAAGTAGATGATGTTTTAACCATTATGGGCTAAGAATACAATGCCTTTTTACCTTCGCTGATTATTAAGGTAACTGTCACTGAGGGAAATACAGAAGGAATACACAAACCTAGGATAGGAAGCACTTCAGTTTTGGATCTCCATACACAGTCACGAGCAAGATAAATAAGGATAAGAATAATCATGTGCATGAGTACCTCTGTTGGATTTCCCCCCATTTATATGAGTTAATGTGAGGCTGAGCTACTCAAAGGTGTCTGCGACAGTTCAAGCTTAATGAAGAAAGAATTTCAGTAACAAGACCGTCAGAGATCTTGAGATCTGTACAACACAGAGACCACATTAAAAAGAATGTATGCCATGGTCACAGAAAACACTACAAAACTAAGACTCCATTACAGGACAGTGTAGGAAAACTCAGCTTATCCACTCACCCAGGACACAACCCATAACAAAATAAATTTTAACTGTATTATCACAATAAACAATCAGAAAAATATTTAAGCAGCATGCTGCCTATGAATACTGGTATATTAATTGCAATTCACAATGAGACATCAGTTCATAGGACTTAACTACTTAAACTGTTTGCTGTAAAAGGAAGATATGTACAAATAATTCAGAGGTGGGGTCTGAGTCACAGCTTAGGAAAAAATATTTATTTTTAAACATATAACCATAAAGGGTATGAACAAAGAAAAAGTTCAAAATACAAGTCCATGTGTCATTTCCTGATGTCAGGAACAGACACTCCTAACAAACATATTAGGGGCAGCATACAAGACTTATTTACCTATGATCTATCTTAATTGTTGAAAAAAAAAATAGGCGAACTAGCAGTAAAACTTATTTAATAAAAAAAAGTTTGATTTACTCTGATTAAAGAACTTTCAGAGAGGGGCAGAAATTAAAAACTGTGACAATCTAGAGCAGTAAAAGGAAACACAGAAATGGTCTTCTCATCCAGTAAGTAACAGAGAGCTTTCTAAAGAAGTCCAGGCACCCTCCTGCAGCAGCACTCTGGAGGTCTCAGTTAGGCTGTCCCCGAAAAGCTCTGTTCAGAACACCACCCTCTTTACATATACACCCCTCACCCTGCACAGCAGTTTTGTGGCCAGATTGATGCTCTTTTTCATAAAACATATACCACAAAATAATTCAGCACCTAAATGCCTTATTACGGAAATTGTACTTTAAGCACTATTCCAGGCTAAACCTGGCAAAGTTTGCTTTCCAGAGAGCCTCACTTCTGCTGTGTGAAATCTAGTAACATCATGATTTCACACATAAGCCATATGACAAGGTGTTTTCTCTACCTGAGAGTAAGTTACTTAAAGCCCAAAGATTTCCTCAGTGTTCTGACATCCTCGGCTGACCAAAAATAACAAAGCCACTCAGTTACTACCATCTTCAGGCAAGAGATGAAATGGATGAGGGAATACCAGAATTAAAGAGGCAGCTGTTTTGGGACTACCCTAAAAAAATTGATCACATCCCATTCTGGCATTCCCATAACAAGAGTTTCTTAAACCTTTAATACAGACACGTTTTGGTGGAAAGAAGAAAGAACTACAGCACAATGAAACTTAATAGTGTCATCTGGTCTTCTCGTTTGGATAGAGCGATTCAGAAGGCTCAAATTCAAGACAGATGAAGACTCAAACCTTCTCCTCACAGATGTGGGTGGGAGGAAAGGAGAAAGCACACATGTAGAAGGCACAGACACACATCTCTCTCCAGTATCTTTCATTACATATTGAGTGAAGTGAAAGGGTGGGGAGTTGTCCTTAAGAGGCCTAGAATAAAGAGATGCAAGATAATCAGGTATTCAAGCCAAGAACTTCCTCGGTCCTGTGACCTTACAGCTTAGTGGAAGACACACTAGTGTGAACTTTGGTGCTCATCATTCTTTTCAAAATCACCTGGGTGGATTGGAGTTGATAGAAAGCCTTTTAGGCCTTCCCACCTTTGATCTGTTTTTAGTAGAAGCTGAAAAATGGCCTATCCCAGTATGGGATGTTACGGTCAGGTATTGAAGTTCTAAAGAACTCCTCCTAGACCCATCTTCCCAAGTGAATGAGACAGACTAGAAAGAAGACTAAGGAAGAACATCCTTACTGTCAGAGATTTGCCCCTCAAGCACTCATTTCACATATTTTCCTACGTGGAGGAGCTGTATGATTGATTGAGAAGGATTTTATTTTTTCCCCAGTAGACTACCTGGCAAAAAATTAAGATCACTGATCAGCTATTCCTTCCTGAAACTCCTGCACTTCCTCCTGAGAATGGGGGAGTGCTGCCCCTAATAAGACACAAATAAGACCAATTGGTAAGAAAATTGCAGCCCATTACCCTGAATGGCCTCCGTGGCTCTCACTCCTCAAGGAAGGGGCATGGGGCAAGCCCTGCCCTTCAGAAGCTCACACCGCCCAGGGCCCTCTGCGCAGTGAAGAGCGAGCAAGGCCCCTTCTGGAGAGCAGATACACCGAACAGCCTCTCCCAAGCTCTCCATCGCCACGTCCCCGACCCTACCCCCCCGCGCTCCGGGGAAAGCCCTTCGCTGGAACGCCGAGCTCCCCCGCCCCGGGAGGCTCCCCGTGCCCACGAGGCCGGCGGGGAGGCCGGGCAGTCCCGCTCCTCGGCGGGGCGCGCGGGGAGAGCGGAGCGGCCGGGCCGCCCGGTACTCACAGTCCAGGTGCTTCTTCTTGGGGCCCATGACCTCGTGGGTCGTGGCCTTGCACACGGTCTTGGAGACGGCCGAGCCGGTCACGCTGTGCTGCGCCGCCGTGATGCGGTCGGTGAGGCTTTGGCCGGACATGGCGGGCGGGCTGGCGGCGCTGGAACCGAGCGCGGCTCCGCTCGCTCCTCAGGGGCCGGGACGGGAGGAGTCGCCGGGGGGATGGAGCTGCGCGGGCTCCTCACCCCGCCGTGCCGCAGGCGGCCCCCGCTCCGCCCTCAGGGACGGACCTGTCACCCGAGCGGGGACCCCTCCTCCTCCTCCTCCCCCTGCTGGTGCTGCTCCTCCCGCCCCCTCCCCGGCCGCCGTCCCGTCCCGTCCCGTCCCCTCCCCCTGCCCGGCCGGGCACAGGGACACGCACTGCGCGCCGCGGAAAATGGCGGCGGCACCGCTCCTCCTCGCGCCGCCCCGCCCCGCCCCGGCACGTGACCGCGCCGAGGGACCGCGGGCGGCACGGCCGGCCCGGGCAGGGAGCGATCGGGGCGGGACCGCGGGCCCGGGCAGGGAGCGATCGGGGCGGGAGCGCTCCTCAGGGGCGGGATCGCCGGCCTGGGCAGGGATCGCTCTGCTGGGCAGGGATCGTTCTCCAGGGCCGGCATCCCTGCCCTGCCCACGGGATCCCTGCCCTGCCCACGGGATCCCTGCCCTGTCCCCGCCATCCCTGCCCTGCCCCCGCCATCCCTGCCTTTGGCACCCCTGCCCCGCCATCCCCTCTCCTCGGCCCCGGGCAGGGTCGGTGGGCCCGTCCTTGGATTCATTGCAAGGTAAAGTTTTGGCGGAGCACCTGGGGTGAGGGATGTTTCCGTCCCTGAAGGAAACTGCATTCCTCAGCTTGGAAAGCTTTTTGTGGAAACTCCTTCGGTATCCCTTTAGGCAAGGGAAAGCATAAAGGGGTAAAAAAAAACAACCAACCAAACAAACAAACAAAAAAAACCTGCTCGCAGATAGCGAGAGGTTTGGGGCTGGCTGGCTGCTGCCATCAGGCTGCTCCCGGTTTTTATTTGGATTTATTTTGATTTGGACGCTCGGCCAGCATAAAAACTTTGGTGGTTCTCAGATCCGTGATTAGCCCCCCACTGTTCTGCCACTCGGCTAATGCCTCTCAGGGCTTTCGGACTTGGTGGTGGCTCTGTCCTCTGGTATTTTGTACGAAGTTTCTTGGTTTCTGTCCATAAAAGTTGTCTGGCTGTTCCTTCAGGTGTCTTCTCCAGGCCTGGTACTACATCTGTACACCTGGGTACCTATATCCCAGTGAGGAGCAGCTGCTTGGAGTCCTCCCCTGGCACTGTGCTTTGCCAAAGTGCTGCCCCAGCCTCCCTCCTCTCTGCAATTCCCATCCTTCCTTACAACAAAGGCTCTTCTCCTTCCCGAGCACACTGCAGTGAATAATACAGCAAAACCACAGGATTCCAGCAGACAAAAGTTCTTCCTCTCCCAGAAGTGCCTCCTGAGGAGCTGTCTCATAACTGCCCCTCATCCATGAAGCCACTGAAATATTTATTAGGCAACTTAAAGAGCAGCAGTATACAAATGATACTCAGCTCTGTCTGCTTGACAGGATGTATAAGTAGGATTATCTGTTTATAATGCGTAAGGAAAATTGGTGTCAGAGGAAGGACATCTGGTGAAAGCTGAACCCAAATAATGCCATTTGTGTATGTGTGTAAAGAGTGCTTGCACATATAGAACTTGCTTTCTTCATAATGCCAAGCTTTTTGAAGGCACTGTTGTATTTGTATTTCTTGGCTCCTTCTGAAATGCTTTTGGAGTCCCAAGTATCCATGCTGGGGAAATAAATCACTGACATATACAGCACCAGACTCTGACATAAGACAGCTTTAGCATAAAGCTGCCAACCATGAGTACAGAGAGGCTGCTATAGGCTACTGATACAGCAACACACACTTTTTGTATTGTTTCTAGATTATACTGTAAATCAGAGATATAAACAAGTTTGATGCTGGTATTTTTTATGCTAACTTCATCTAGGAGATGGATTTCAACACTCCAAGTTGCTGTTTGGAGAGATGCCATGGAATTGGCCTAAATAAATTAGGCTCCATCAGTTCTTCTCTGATGATGCCCACTGCTTTCTCCAGGAACAGTGAAACTATACAAGCAGAGGAAGCTTGTGAGTCTAGGAGTTACTGAGACCAGATTTGGACAAAATATTTCATTCCTAAGGGAACAAAAAGTGACCTCAGTCTTAGAGGTCCAAAACCAAAAATAAATTTTGCCTTTTTTATGGCTCTTCATGCGCACAGAAACCTCACAGTTTTACTCCACAGTTAAAAATTGTACTTGTTATGTTTGTTCATAAGCAGAAATCGGAGAGAGAAGTGATGGGGAAACATATTTTGGTAATTGTTGCTTTTTAATTGCTTGGGAGCCACTTGATACCATTACACTGAGGAGCTTGAAGCACTGTGATAGATAGTATCTGAGCACCTCCCAAAGATTTGGAAATTGAAATCAAAATATTATCTCTTTTCCCTTCCAACCTGAAGTAAACAAGTTTGATTAGTTTATAACTCGTTTGTTTTTGTTTGTGTGCCTGGGTGTGCTTGAGAGTGAAAGGAGGAAGGAGTACATATCTGAAGAGAAACTAATGCAGATAGGAGTCCTATATTTATGAAGCAACAAACCTAAACAACATTCTTTTCTCTTGTGAAAAGTTCTTCCCTAATCTGGATCCAGTTCTTGTGAAAAGGCTGTATCTTGCATTCACAAGCTGCCCCAAAATTGTCAGTATTTCACTGGCATCCGGCTGTCCTGGAAGGACAAACAAGCTGACAGGGACATTTCTTCCCATGTGTATTGTGCAGTGCTGAAAACCCTGCCTCAGCATGACCTCTGTAATTTATTATGTATATAATTTTCTTGCAACAGTGTCATTTCTGCTCGGTGAGATGCCTGCCACACTGTAATGCCTGCAATCCACCCGGGTGCTTTGGTGTTCCTAGTGCTGCTGGTGTCCATGCGCTTCCTCCACGCTTCATACTATTGCACACAATTAGGAGATGTGTGGGTTGGGGGCACTATTAATCAAAAGTAGCTTCAGATTTAAAACAGGAGTTTGGGCTGAGTTTCAGGTCTATTAGAAATCAGCCCTTTTGAGGCACAAAGCTAGTGAGGCACAAAGCTGAGCACATGCTAATAAACTGTCACAGTCTATTACCAAGGATTTGAGGACATATCTGCAAACAGCAACAAAAAAAACCAAACCAAAACAAAAAAAACAAGCAACAAAAAAAATACCCAGCAACCACAATCTAGGAAGGAAAGGGGACTGGTGAAGAGATGTTGCAGAGAGGGAAAAAATTTGAAATAGGGCTGAGACAATGGATCTCCTGAAGGGAATGGGAAGAGTGATGGGGCAAGGTGGCAATGGGAAGGGAAAGCAGAGGCAGAAAAGCCACCTGCATAAGGTTGGGAAATGCTCTATCAATGTTGTATAAATGATTTGGAAACTTGTTACAGTCTAGGTGTTTCACATGACCCAATTCAAGGATTACTGTAGTTTCATTTAGTTTTAAGGGCTATAGTTTTTTCCTGACTTTTCAGGAAAGGTGAATTTGATGTCAGCCTCAGGAATTTAGCATCTGTTTTAGATATAGACATAAGATATAGAATAGACTGCAGGAAATAGAAAACACCAGCTTCCCAAATGTAGCTCCTTATGACATCTGCCCATGTCTATGGCCAGTATATGGTCCATTTCTCATGCACCTCTGCCAATGTAGAGAAATTCAAAGCATCTGCATGGCTAGAACCAGGCCACTCACTGACTCTATGCAGCAATCTAGGGTAGTGGTGAACTTCTGAATTTTGCCCAGCCTAGTAGAAATCTCCCCATTTAACTCTGGTGAAATGATTTACCCAATGTTGCTTTTCTATGACTATAGTAAGAATTCAAAATAATTTGCATCACCGTAGCAACTTCATCACATAATTTTATGGACAGTAATGAATTTTGTCCAGTAACACCTCTAAGAAGATAAAGAAAAAATAACTGGGACACAGAAAAGCTGTGCTTAAAGTAACACTTGTTAGTGGCACAGTGAAATGAAGCAGCCCAGGTGTGTGCCAGCAAAGGTACTCATAGTGGCCAGATTGCGTGGATGGGGTGGGGGAAGGGGACAAATCGTTGAGGACTGGTGGAATATTGCAAAATCGTCACAAAACATGATGGAGTTATGATACTTTTCAAATTGAAACCTCTCTTCACTACTTTAGATGTGCTTGTTCACAGGTTTTCCCTTTGCTTCTTTTGTATCCAGCTTGTATGAAATGATGTTTCTGATCCTTCAAACACTTAGTACTCAGCTCCTTCCTTTCCTAATCATTATATTCCATGTTCATTCCTGTTTCAAATACATTACCCTCTTCCATCCAAATATCCACCTTGAGCCTATCCAGAATTTTCCTGCTGAAACAGGAACATTCAGGTATTGCTCTTCATTCCTCTTATATCACTCACTTCTCTTCAAGTTTTTTTTGTCACTGTTCTTACATCTAGTCCAAATCTTGTTCTTGCAGACAAAGCCAACTTCCTCAAGTCTGTGGTGAATCAGAAAACTCTTTCCTAATTCTCTTCCCTCTTTCTGGAAATAGTGATGGCTTTCGTGTTTCTTTTGTTCCTTTCACATTTCCTCTTTTGTGCTTCTCTGTGTAAGGCCAATGTCCAACATCCTTCCTCATACACAGTATTCTGAGCTCTGCAGCTTGTGTCACCCTCTCATGCAGCTCCAGTCATCTAATAGTTAATGTCCCTTGTTGTTCTCTTCCCCAAAAGGAAGCTGATTTTGTCAAGGAAGAAAGCAGCTGCCCAAGAGCTCATGCAATTTTGACATGAGAAAAGCATGTGGGAAGGGAGAAAAGTGACTCAGTACCATCTCACAGGAGGGGAGCAATCAGAACTAATTTTTACAACTTTCACTCTGGAGCAGGATATTTGGGTAGGAGCTCCCATGCCATATGAGATTATCTAAGTAGAAGTGGAAAACATATGATGCTTCTGAATTCTGTCTTGTGTTATAACACCTTGCTCCTTGTCCTGACATGAGACTTGCACATTGCAAAATTGATTGTGTCATTAACCAAGCAGGATTGTTACCTGACAGACAAATGCATGTAACAAATGTCTTCTAGTGTGAGAGAGGAAGGAAACAAACTCCCTTACATTTTGTTCGCACTTCCCAGTGGAAACATCACACACTGACACCTCTGAAGAGCAAAAGGCCTGCTCTCCTCTATATCTGCCATGCATTGCCCATCAGCAAGAATTCCTAATGCCCTCCTGCTGCTCTTCCATGCTGTGTTTTTTTAAACATCCACTCTTGGTAGTGGGCACTCTCACAGCAACTTGCTCAGACACTGCACAAGAAAAAGCAAACCTTACAATACAGCTTTACCAGCATGATAAGTGTACCTATACACTTCCCCAAAATTTCTGGAGACTGTCTATCATACAGGATAAAAAAGTGGCCCTGTCCCAGCTAGGGACATTTGTCCTCATCCCTTCCCCCTAGTTTGATGTTGAAAACCTAGAGCCTTGCTGCCAAATACTTCTCCCCATCATTGCAGGCTGGCAGTGTTTGCGAGACTTGGCAGGAAAGAGCATTTGATAAGAATCCTTCTCTGGGCACTTCTGAGCGGGCACTGTCATTCATTTCACTCCCCCTGCCAGTTCACAAGCACCATGCCAGCAGGGCGAGTGCAGGAGGAACTGCATTCCTTTTGGGCTCCTGTAACTCGGAAGCTGCTCCTATAATTTTCTTCAGTTACTTTTGAATCAAAAGCAAGCAGAACACACTTCAATCCCAAAGGAATATTAAGGAAAGTTACAAGCAAACAAGCATTCAGGGTGACAATGGAACAGCCACTTCAGCCTGCTGCCAAGCTATAATTGGTACTTATGCTCACACTTTTGCACACACATACATGCAGCAGAGCTTAATCAATTCCCTCATTAATGTTGAAGCTCATGTGCTCATGCTCTGTGTCTGGGAAAGCTTTACACCCACATGAATTTTGATGTGGAGCTGAAACAAAAATGTTGATGCTGGCAATGCCAACTATAGAGAGTAAATAGCTGGGTCTTGCCAATGCTGACTTGAATGGGGCTTCTCACCCAGAAGAAAACCTATGTGTGAAAAGTATTCTCATGACTGGGTCTGTGCAGCAAAAGTAAATCCTGGCTCCCTTCCTCAAACAAATAAATCCATTTATGCCAATGAGTTGGTTTCAAGTCTTGTATAGGTAGGTCCCAATCCCTGCTCTTTATGTGAGCTCTGAATCTTGCCCATTGAAGTGAGTCAGGCTATCAGTGTTTGGCTCTGTGCTTTAGGGGTCACTGACTGCATTTACACATGGGCAGACTTCATGCTGATTAAATCAAACTGCTGCACTGAAAAGAACATTAACTAAATGCCTCCCAATATTCTGGTGGTGTATAAGCTATTCTGAATCTTAAAATCCATAGAGGATTTGTGCTAATTCATTCCAGTAAACATAAGTACATAAATGAAAATGCTTTACTTTCAGTAAAATCAAGCAAATGCATAGAAAAAGAAATTAACTGGAATTTAAAATTGCTTTGTTTTTCAGGATCTGAGAAGCAAAGAATTACAAGTAGTATTGGAATGAAGGTTGTCACCTCTTTTGTCAACCTGTGTTTCCTAGTTTTATTTCTTAGAGCTCAAAAAGCAATACTTTTTGAGTAGCACTGGTGCAGGCTTGCCTTGATAATGTACTTCAGGCATGTCTAGAAGTGATGATTAGATTATATGTTCTGCTTGTTTCCTCCACTGAGGCCAGTGACAGATGCAGGCCAGATGTGAATGGCAGGGACTGCAGTGCTCCCTTCACAACTATATGTCAGCACCCACCTTTTGCCAGCTCAGTAGCCTTGGGGAGATCCCACAGTGGGGGGACAATTGTGGGAGAACACACACTCACAGTTCTGCCCCAGGTTGTGCCTTCCCTGTGACTCCCCACTGCTTGCAGATGGGGTTTAGGTGCCAGATAGGGGATGAGGTGATATGCTGGGAACAAGGCAATTGCCAGGACTACACCAGTGGGGTGGAAGAGGGGCTACAAGAAAGCTAAAATTCTCTTGGTAGCCTTCTGGTCAATCCATATGGGTTTAAAGGTACAAGTGAATCTGGCAATAAACTCCTGTGACTCCAGATCATAAGTCACCCACTGTGTTGGAAGTTGTTTGATGTGGATATTTCCACTGGCAACTGGCTGCAGGCCAAAAAATTCACTGTCCATGGATCACAAAATCACCAAAATTTTTACTGGTCACTTTTTTCTGAATGCAGGAGCAAAGAGTGTTAGAGGACCCCTGTTTTCTAATGTATCCACCTATCCCATTCTTCTTTTTGGACCATTTCTGTGTGCTTTCACTAATCAGTTAAGCCCTCCCTTGCTTTTTCATACAGTGTCCCTTTTCATTGGAAAGCCAGACATGCTGGCAGTACTTGCTACCAGAGGAATAAAGAAGGAAATAATGATCCAAAAGTATTATAGTCTCTCAAATTGCACTGAGATATTCTCAAGTCAAACACTAACCCTGCATATGTTTATATTCACTTCTAGCATTCTCCAAGAGAGCCTGTTCATTGCTAAAGGCTTTATGCATTGCAACAGCAGCTGAAACCTGGGAAGAACTACAAAGGCAAGATGCTGATGAACATTCTGTGCACCTGGGTTTTTTAGCCCTCACAACCAAAAAAACAATGAATAATAAAGGGCAAAAATGGATATCAATTGCATTGAACTTATTCAGATTAGATAACGCAGTTGGAGGAAAGAGGAGAAGATAAGTAGTTTGTGCAACATCTTATTGACCTGAAAGATCAGATGCCTAAAAGAACATTTTACTAAGGATAGTTGTAAAAAAACCAGTCGTGTAGGCAGGTGAAACCACAGATCAAATACTTTGCAGGTCCATACTTCATCACACAGAGTATGCTTTTTGATGCCAAATTCTGTTCCTATTGAATCTATGGCAAAATGCCCACTGACTTCAAACAGAATAGGTTTTGTCCCTGTAAGCTATGAGTATGGCCAGCAATAGCAATGCAGAATAGAAATAAATTGTGGAGGTGAGGAGAAGAGAGCTGGTACTGCAAATTTACTGCCTGCCTGATCTTCATGCTTTTATTTTCAAATTAACAAAACCCTTTTACTCTTGGGACATTATATCAATCATTGGGTTTTTTAGGTCCACAATATTTTAAAATCTGTTGGCTGGAGTGCTTAATTCTAATAAACTTTATTAGTGTATATTAGCAAATATTAGTATTCTTAAATAGTTAGCCTAAATGTTTAGGAGCATTAGAAACATTCTTTTCAAACCAGAACTTTTTGATATTGCAGCAAGATTTGATCAGTAAAAGTCTTTAAACCTTGGTATTGCTATTCTCTTTCTTTTACCTTCTTCCCTGTTCCATGACATTCTCTTTAGTGAAGTTTATCAAAATCTGTGTTCTTAAGCCTTATCCTGAAAGTGAATTTGATAAGTCTTTGTAATTGTTTGACATCTCTTGGTGATATAGCATCTGTCTGAACATGGGTGTGCATGGATGTGAAAATGAATAGCAGAAAACAAAGTATTGAACTTTTTTTGCAAATAAGTAATTTTGCATTAAAACAAGTAAAATTCCCAGCAGTGTATCTGTAATATTTTAAAATCAGACAAAAATAGGATTGCTGTATTCTTTAATTGACATAGCTGAAATTTAGCCAAATCTGCTTCAGACACAGCAGGAGACGTACAGTTTGTCCTGATTTTGTGGGGAATGAGAAAAATGTAATACTTGGCACATGAACTAACTGGGCTAACTCAAAATGTTACCAAAACATATTCAACTAGATCAAATATGGTGGTTTACCAGAGATTAGCCCACATATTTTAACAGAACAGAAGTGCACAGTTTTAAAGTTGTGGGTTACTGAAAGAAACAAAATCTAGAGAAAGTGATTATCAGTGACATGAAAATTTTGAGGAAAACTACTTACATATTGAAATTAGTAAGGTCCTTTGGCCAAAGCCTTGCATTCTTACTGATACAGAGTAACATCATCTCCTATGAGCAGTTTTGTTGATTTGGGAATCCAGTCTTTTATGACAAATGAAATTTCAAAGTGTTTCAACTGGAGTGAACATTTTCAATTGTCAAGTTATTAAAACCCACCATTTCTTAATTTCTATGTGCCCAGTTGCATAGGATGGGTGTTGATGAGGTTAGAGGTATGACATTAACATGAGGTAAATTGTTTATTAAACAGCAACAAACATCAACTGAGTAAACATCATATTAGTGCTTACAAAATCTAATCTAGATGTAATTTCTGCCTGTGTGTGATAGAACTGCAGTGCCTTACTAAGCAGATACCTTCTTGTAGATATTTAAGGGCAGAATTCTGTCATTCTCAAATGTACATTCTTAAGAAAAGGTACCTTCAGGAGTCATGAAAAGCTTATGAGAAGTTCAATGAGGAAACTTTTGATGAAATCAGATGTAGGTTTCAAGCCATTCCTGTTACAAAAAGGTAAAATGGATTCGTCCTGAGCCACTGAGGACTGAGTCCAGAGAAATTCCTTGAGAAGGGGCATGCTACCCTCCACTCAAAATTTTACTGTTTATAATTGCAGTTTAAGTCCCTGCCAGTAAGGTGATGGGAGTATTCATTGAATTAGTTCATGCGGCAGCTACTCTCACTATTCATTTCTCTGCAAATAGCTCGTGTCAGTTTGTGAGTAACACTGGCCCCCATACTAGAGGGCTATGTGCAGATAGTTACCAAATTTACATTTAGTGGCCTTTTCTGTCTTTAGCAATCTTTTTTCTTCAAGAACTTAATTATGAAGATTGCCTCATTCCCAGATGTGACATCTCATAGCTTTAGAAGAAACAGTTACCTGAAGAACTTTTCTAAATTGCCTCACAGTCTACATCTCAATGTTTCTCTAATCCAGATCATTTTTTTCCTAGAAAGTGCAGCTCACCATTCCATAAGACTGACTTTTACTTGCACAGGTGGTTTGCCTGTTAAAAAATTTTCCTTCATAATACACCATATAGCATGAGCACCCTTAGGCAATAATTCCTGCATCTGGGCTTCTGACCCTCCATAAAGTTGTAGTAGTCCTGAGTGAGTTTGTGATTATAGCCAAAATTAAGTAAGCTAGATAGTGTTGGGGCTAGATAGTGAGCCAGTCTGAAGGGGAACTTGTAATGAGAAGAGGAGTTACTCAGAAGTCAGCTGGAGCACACCTTACTCTTTTATCAGCTTCCATCTTTTGGACTTTGATGATTATACACATCAGACTGTCTATAACATGTATCTTATACTCACAGTGCATGAGGATTATTATAGCCCACCCATTTTACAGACAATAAACACCAAGACAGGAGGCAGAAAGACAAGAAAGGCCCTGAAGATTAAAGGGTGAGGCAAAAATCTTGCCTTTCCTCAAGTCAGGATTACTGATTCACTTTGCAACACATTCCACAGAGCTGTGACCTCTTCAGGTGAGGCATTGTTGGGCATCCTTCCTCAAAGATCCTCAAATCTCTTTTCCATGCTGACCCCATATCCCTCTGATGGGAGGAGGTAGAATAGCTCAGTCACCCCACAGGCTCTCTGTCACTTCTCTCCGATACATACTCTCAACAAAAGCAGAATGCATCCAGGTTCTTGGGTAAACAAAGAGATATGTGGGAGTATTTGTCCCCTTAAAGACTTAGGAACCTTTTATGAGTAGATGAAGCAGAGCTGAAAACAAAGACCTAATCCCAGTGCTGTTGCAAAAACATCTGGCCAGCACTGTCTCTTAAAAAAAAAAACCAGACTGGAGGAATGTAAACATATGTTTGGCCAGTAAAGAAGTCGTTACATAAATGCTAATTATGAAGAGAATTTCCCATGTGTACAGGGCTTTTGACAGAACTTTGATCCCATGCAAGACACAAGTCTCAGGAGTCACATGCTCTGCCTCAGAACTATGCTGACACTTCTCTGAGCCCTAAGAAGCTGCAAGGGCATTTGCTGTAGCACAGGAACAGAAGCAGCTTTGATGATTGAAAATGAAGCTTGCACAGCATCATGATGAAGTAAGTCCCTGTTTAATTGAACAGTTCCATTGGTCAGAACACACGAATATCTAGCTGTGATGCCTGGATGGCCTATGCATGACAAAATACAGGAAAAACATTCTAATGAGCCTCCCAAACTCACGTTTCCCATAATCTAACTGAAACCAGCTATAAGATCCATGTATTTCACCTGCATAGCCACATATTATCTTCTCCCGGATGCCTGCCTTTGGCCTCCCCTTACCTCAAGCATCTTCCAAGAGATCTTTTTTCTTCTTTGCAATGCCAATACAATTCAAGCTACACCTACAGAGCACACTACAGCAGCCTAACTGAGCAGGTCGGTGTAGTAATGAGAGGGATTGCTGAATGAGAATACCCACAGAGTGTACCGTAACCCCACTAGTTTGTTCACTGTATGGACTAAATATGCTCTAAGGTCTTCTGTATCCTTCCTGACATTTCTTCCCTCTTATCCTTGCTTCCAATGCCCTGCTCTTCCTTCCCTCTTCCCACTTTCCTTCCTTACAAAATTGTTTGCCCGTCAGTTTTCTTGTGACCCTAATCTTGACCTACACTTCACTGCTCTCCTCTTGGGACACACTTTTTTAAGTGGGAAGCATACAGCTGCTTTTCCCTTAATGAACATCAAACAAAATAGCTAATAAAGTCCATATATTTGGCATAGAAAGGGCAATGGAATCATTACATTTTTGCTGTTATGGGTGTGAGATTCTTTGCGTCCAATGTTTTTAGCTGTTAGGACCTGACCTTCATGCCTTTTTCCTCCACAGTCAGGAGAGATTCAGGTTAAACTGACCTTTCCAAAGGGATAGTGAGATTCTCACATGGGTGACATGACTCCAGGCTCCCACAAAGATCACAAGAACGGGAGAAACCTTAGGCTTTCTTTGCTGTGAATAGTGCCATTTAGCAAAGGGAATGACTCACCATGTCCAGAGTGAAGCCTGTCCTCAGATCCTCGTGGTGAAGGCACCAGAGGACCAGTTTAATAATGAGCTTGTTGGTGTTGCTTAAGCAATGTGACACTCCTTCTGCCACTGCGGCTACCCCTACCTCATGTGCTGCCCTTGTTCATGCAGTGTTTGTGCTGCTCAGTGATGAATCTGACCAGGGAACTTACCTGACCAAAAAGTATTGCTGGTGTTTTATCAGCCCTTTCTATTGCAGAGTTACTTTTCCAGTTGGATCAAAGTTCCCTCTTCCAATTTGTGATGGGGCTTCAAAGTCTGTCAGCAGAGTAAAGGCAATGAGAGGTGGGAATGTACAGGCAAGAGTGGGAGTTCAGGGATATGAAAACCATAGGTCTTTGGCAGTCCAGTGACAGAATCTTGAACCATGCTTTGGGACTGAAACCTTATGTTTGTCTTGCCTGTTAAACTCGTATTGCATGTGGTGCTCTATAAATAACGTCTTTTGAAACTACAGCAAGCCTATTTTAAAAGAGAAACACAGTTACTGAATTTCCACTGTGATTTATCTTCCAGCCCTCCTCCCTTCCCATCCCCTGTGGCTGAATATCTCATTTATGTATTTCACAAATGTGAAACAGAATACTCCATTGCTTTTTTCTCCATTCTTAAATAAAATTGTGAGAATTCAGCCTTCCAAAATGACTAGCAAGGCAACAGGATTTCTGCTCAGGAAGAAAGGGAGAGATCTACATTTGAGGCTTTAGGGAGTTTCACATAGTGAGAAAGAGTTGAACATTTGAAAACCAGAACTCTTAAGCAACCTTTTAAATGAAGGCATGTTTTATATATCAGAATTTCTGCCCGTATCCAAGGGGCTGTATAGGAGCTGTGTGTTGGCATCAGAGAGAGTTTGTAGGGTAAATGTGCACCTTGACTTAGTTAAGATATTAATGCTGAAAATAACATTTTATTCCAAGCAATAAAATATAAGCTACAGTTCTGAAGTTGACAAAATTTGAAGCATATTTATTTGAGGTAAAAATAATGGTTTGTTGATAATATTGATTCTGTAATAAACTCAATGGTGCCAGAAGTCCAGCTTTTCCAAGAAGATGATCCTCCGAGTGTCATTGGTACCCACAGAGCAGGTAATAAATTATGCATTCTTGATCTGTAGCTTCTAGCCACACTACCTTTTCTTTTAGTGATGTAATAACAAGCTCCAAAAAGGAGTCAAAGCCTCAGCTGTATTTAATATTCACTCACAAGCTTTTGTCACAGGCTAGCATGATTTCCTGATGTCCTTGACACCCAAGAAAGAAGGATGACTGAGAGACCTATAAATCTCAAAGTCCTGTTTTAGACATAACTGAGTAAAGGAGAGAAAATTATGACAACGTAGCATTTACATGGTCAAAGTACTACAGTTGTAATAACAGCCCAAATAACCTTGTAAAACTAAGGAGTAAACACTATTATCTCCATACAGAAGCTTGCCAAAGCTGATATGTCCTGGAATTTATTTTAAGTAAGACTGAACTCTTTAGTTCCTCTCTAGAAACTCGTACGAAGTTGCAAAGTAAACCTGTAGCAGAATTAAGAATAGTGTGTCTTGCTGGGATTCAATGCCACACCATCTCAAAATTTCCTATCCAAGAGGTGGCTGGAAGCTATATTAAAACCTGGAGTTTATTGTGCTGTTGCTGCAGAGCTGACCAGTTGTCTGGAATTTGTCTCTTGCAAATTGTCCTTTCCTTGGCATGTCCCTTCAAAAAGAAGTAATCTTTATTTCCACTTATGATAAAGCACAAGTTAAAACAAGCAGTTTTTTTCTTGAATGCCAACCAGCTATTATTATACAATTTGTTATCAGATCAAAGCAAACATGACCTTAGCCCTTGGACAGTGCATAATAGCTCCATACCTTTCACATGGAAAGGAGAAGGAAGGGAGAGGAGAATACATATCCTGCTTTGCTCTCCAGATGTGACTGCAGGTATTTTAAACTGTAATTATGGAACCGGCTAAGCATTTTGGCTTTCAGACTGCTGGGGTGTCTTGCCTCCTCAGACTATTTCTGGGTGCTGTAAATACTGCTGTCCATGTAGCAGGAAAACAACCAAGCCACAGACATAATGACTCAAAAATGTGAGGACAGATAGAAGCCATACCCATTTCTGAAGTCACTTGCTCAGCAAATCAGGACAGATTAACACAGCCTTTATACCTTAGCAACAGTCCTTGCCGCACCTGAGGGATCATGTTATGACAGGTGTCCTTCCTCAGCCT
The DNA here is from genome assembly GCA_035047865.1 of Dendrocincla tyrannina. Taxonomy (NCBI): domain Eukaryota; kingdom Metazoa; phylum Chordata; class Aves; order Passeriformes; family Dendrocolaptidae; genus Dendrocincla; species Dendrocincla tyrannina. The sequence continues at coordinate 32,872,093 of JAWWMP010000001.1, read as the reverse complement.
GCCCCTTTCTGTGCTCTGTGAGAAAGACAGACCAGAGCTCAAACTTGCCACCTGTAAAAAGAGGACAAGGACAAGGACAGAGAACACTTTGCCAGGCTGTTAGCTCTGTTGTTGACATTTCTAATTCTTAGCATTTTACATTAAAACCCAACCACTGGTTATGCAAGAAATTCAACTTCTGTTTTTTTTTTTTGAGAGTTTCTGGTGTTCAGGTTGTCAGAGAAAGGACTTTTGAATTCAGGGCTCAGAAGTTAGAAGGAAGGTGAACCCCTCTCCACAATTGCTACCTATAGGAAATGATGCGATTTTTAAGCAAATCTCATGGTAATGAAATTTGAGTCATGAGGTTTTTAAGATCTGGGCTGCTGATAGTACCTCTTCTAATGTCCTTTGCATAGTACCGCAGACTCTTTCACATCTGGTCATGGACACAGTGCACAGTTTGTGCTGTGTAACAGCAGCACAACAGGTTTCCTGATACCTGCCTACATGTCAAAAGTCATGTCAGGGAGTCACTGCTTGCACCTCCACAGCTAGTTATTTTCCTTTTGAGCAAAGGAAGAGCTTTAGGCCAATGCAAAAGCCATGTCCCACAGGTGGTGGCTTTTCTCCACTTTCCTCAGTACAGTGTTTTTATCATCATTAAAAGTGAGCTCAGGACACAGTGCTGCTGTTTCTAAAATGCTTCTTTCCATGGGGCTTCAGCTCAGCATCACTTGGACTCTGAAGATGATCCCCTTTTCACATGCTGCTCACACTTTTGATTATAGCACTTTGAGCAATTACAGAATATGTTACAGGCTAATTTATCCATCACAACACCCCTCAGAACTGTGCAAATATGTTTTATTACCCTTCCTTTACTGATGTAGAAAGCAAGACATGGAGATTAAAGGCAATATTCTCTCCTTTGTTTTTGTTCTTGGAAAAGAGCCAAATTTATCAAATTCTGGCTGAACGTAGGGGAGGAAAGTCAAGATGTGGGGACAGATCTGAGACAAACTCCTACTATTCTTTGGAGGCTGCTAAAAGCAGCTCTATCACAGCCTTTGGAGATTAGGTCTCTGGGAGATCCTGGAGACAACGAAAAGAGGTAGGAGAGGGCTTTGTGATGACATAAATTTTACATCAGTCTGAGCTGAAGGTTGCAGTTTGTCACTGCAGAGATAGGAGGCAGCGAGTGACACAGAATTTATAAGGAGCCTGTATTTACAGGGGCAGTGAGGTGGCTGTAAGAAGTGACAGGGCTTCAGAGTTCACTGCATGCAAGTGGACCCTAAGAGGAGGAGCTGTTGGTAAAGAATGGGAAATGAACACCACACACAGCAGAATGGTGGAAGGTTTGCTGTGACACCAGTGAGCCTTCTCTGCAGCTGAAGTTTTCCTGGCTCACAGATGGAAAGGCCAATCTATTAGGAAAGATAAAATTGCATTGATTAAATCAAGCAGAACTTGGAATGAATTCATAAAGACTGTAACTCCCAGTGAACAAACTATATAATCCAAGTATGGGGAGGGTGTGCAAAACAGGGCCTCTATCTTAATAAGAAGCCTATAACCTAGTGGGAATGTCAGAGTGATAGAGAGGTATCATTCCTTCATCCTTAGGACAAGGCATTCCTAGTAGGATCTCGATGGGATTCCCCAAGAGAATTATGAATTCTATGTCAGATGAAGCAACTCCTATACTTAAAAATCAGCTGAAGGAATCTCTAAAACAACTAGTACCTGGCCAAAATAATCTGTGTTCTTCTACTTACATTTATGCCACAAACTAGTCTTCCTCCATCCAGCTGCCTAGCTCAGTAATGCCTCCAGATTCTGGAAAAGGAAGAAGATGCCTCTATCTATCACCTATTTCAGACTCAGTCGACCAACCATTGTCATTCCAGAGGAGCAGAGAGAAATATGTGGTTCCTCTGAACTCTGTAATTCTGTAAATTTGTTTAGGATTTAGAAAACAAGGTGATAGATGTCTTCTAAATGTCACAGACAAGACAGATAGGTGTTCCCTCCTTAACCTACCATTTTCTTTTAAAATCTCCTTGTCTGTTTACTGTCTCCTTGTTTCTTGTCTTCACTGTTGGCTTCCGAGCTAAGACGTGCTGGCATATACACCATGGAGAGCCCTGTGGCCAGAATCCCTGACTCCTCAGCATAACCAAAACTGTACTGGTAACAGCATCAATCTCTGTTAAAAACATAGGCAAAGAGAGTCCAGTCATCATTCATGGAGCTCTGTGCCTTCACTCCCTATACTCAAGAAAGTCATTAGCCAAGATGTTCTGTCCTGACAGTGGTATTTCTTCTCTTCCTGTTTTCTTCTTCACTGATTTTAGTTATCCTGGAACCCGATCTTGCAGTTTATGTTCTGTTCTAATCCCTCTGATCACTGTGGACAAAAAAATGGAAAAATCCCACTCAGGCAGTGAATTTATTCACTAAGAGTGGTGAGGCACTGGAACAGGTTGCTCAGGGAAGTTTTTGCTGCCCCATCTCTGGAAGTGTTCAAGGCCAAGTAGGATGGTGCTTTTAGCAACCTGGTCTAGTGGAAGATGTCCCTGTCCGTGGCAGGGGAGGTTGCTTGGACTAGAGGTTCTTCAAAGGTCCCTTCCAACCCAAACCGTTCTATGGTTCTGTGACAGAAATATGTTCACAGAGCAGCTCATAAGCATAATTATGCCCTTTTTGCAATATGAGGGCTAAGTATACATTTAGGTAAGGCTTCTCAGCCTGTGTTCCCTCTTTCTGCTCCCATAGAATCTCTTCCTGAGGCTGCTCTTTTCCCCTCACATTTTTATTTACTTTTGTTCCAACTAAGACCCCAGCATGCTGTGGGAGCTTCTCACCTACCTCCTGGCCTTGGCCAAACTAACCAGTTGTGTTAACAGGAGGACTGAGCTTGATGGATATCCCAAATTGTGAGGTTTCTCTTTGTCTTTTTGCACTGGGACAGAACAGCACGACTGTTCCAGCAGCTTACCAGAGTGTTGGTGCTATTGGAATCCTTTGCTCTTTGTCCCTCTCCAGTTTCTTAGTTTTAATTTTTTAACCCTTTGTTGCCATCTCTTTCCTTCTTTTCAGTCACTGTTCCCTGTAGTCCTTTAGCTTCTCCTTTTCTTTGCCTTCTCTGTTTTTACATCCCTCCTTAGTTTCTGAGGGAATGCTTTGATGGTGTTTTAGAGTTGGGCTAATCTCCATCCCTGAAACACATGGAAAAAAGGGACAGTGGCTGAACTATTGAATAAAGAGCCATCTCCTTTGTTTTGTTTCCACACCTGGCCTTTCATAGCTTCGACTGATGGCTCATGCTCTTGCACTGGAAGAGAGCATGACCTAAAGACTTCGGCTGTTCAGTGTCACACAGGAGCTGTAGGAAAGCTTTGGGAAAGTCTCAGACCTTCTGTGACTTAGACTGGCTGGTCAATGTAGAAGAGCTCTCTTGCTGAGAGAACAACAGTATGAAGTTTTTGTGGGATGCAGGAAGGGGATAAAGACAGTGATCAAAAAAAAATCAGAGGTAGGGGTGACATGAAGATATTTCTTCATCTCTGCACTCCTTTTACAGCTTTATTCTTCTCCACCTCTCTCCCCACCAAAGCCAGACTGTCTGTCCAGTGCAGAGGGATGCCCCTGCTGATGCAGATGGAACAGCAGTGATATCGTCATAGTGGGATTTCCAACTCTGCATGGGCCATTCAGTTAAGAGCTGGACTTGATGATCCGTGTGGGTCCATTCCAACTCAGAATACTCTGAAATCTATGAAATCCTTGCACAACTTTGTGTCAGATGCTTTCTTGGCAGATTTAAATGCACAGCTCTTAAACCAGGCTACAATCTGTCTTCACATCCTTTTACATACATGTGTACACTGTTTTCCTGAGTCAGACTTTCATACAGCACGTTCTTGCTGCCTTGTGCTGGTCATATCACACTGGCCATCCCAGCAGATTTGTGGCTGCTATGCATCATTGGAACAGGGCAGCCAACATGCATTGAGGAACCTGAGCAGCTGAGAGGAAGAGAATTTACTTTATAGAATCATAGGGTTGTTAAGGTGGGAAAGGTCATTGAGCCCATCCCATCAACCCAGCACTGCCAAGGCCACCACTAAATCATGTCCCCAACTACATATCTTTTAAATACCTTAGATGGTGACTCTATCACTTCCCTGGGCAACCTGTTCCAATGCTCAGTAACCTTTCAGATGAAGAAATTTTTCCTAATATCCAATCTAAACATCCCCTGGAAAAACTTGAAGCCATTTCTGCTTGTGTTGTTGCTCATTACCTGGAAGAAGGAACCAACCCCTACCTCACTACAATCTCCTTTCAGGTAGTGGTAGGGAGTGATAAGGTTTACTTCATGGTATTAATTGTACATGCAGAACTCTATATGAAATAGCTACATATCTGTAATGGGCCAGTCTTACACCATTTACACAGCTGTTTAAACAAAAGCCCCCCAACCTAAAACACTTAATTCTGGCTGCTATTACATTTGATATTTGATATTTACCTTCAGTTACTGTTGGAAACCTATTGCTTTTACAATCATTGCTAATGACTGATGAGGTGCCCAAGATGAGCTATTCCCTGGGTCATATAACCCATACGCTGCTACTGATCTTGTTAACATAAGCTTTGGTGAGTTGTTGAATATGCTGCCTTGAGAGCTCCAAAATGCGTTTTTCAACAGATGCTAATCCTGAGCTACCAAAAGACCCATAGGTACAGGAAAGGCAGATCATGTTCTGCATATTGTACACTGGGATCTAGCCAAAGTACTAAAGAAACTAAACAAAAGCCACAGCCAGGCCTTTGAAGGTAAAACTTTGCAAAATATTTTCTTCTCTTAAAAATACTTTGACCACTTTTTTTGTGTGTATGTCAATCTTCCTGCAAAATCATTTGCCTTTACAGCCTTTTCCCCCCAGCTTTGGCCACAAGATACACACTCTGGATGGCTGCCAAAATGATGAGGTAGCTTCTCTTAGGTTGCTTAAAGAGGACATCTGAGCATTATCAGTTGGATTTTGTCACACAGTGAGAGGAATATAAGATTTTTCTGCTTCCCTAAGGTATAGCCTCTTGCAATACTTTAAGCAAACTGTGTTTTCATTGATTTTTTCAGAAGCTAGCCAGAAAACTAAAGCCAAGATGGTTATCTCATACAGCGTGCAAAATTATTGAGGAGCCATTTCCCTTGCAGCTAAGATTTTCCAAAGATATGGATAATTTGAGTGCAGTAAAATCTTTAATATCTGAGTGGCCTCCAAAAAATATCTCAGAAAGCCTGTTTTTGGAAAAACTGTGCTCCTCATCTATAAAACTGAGTCTTTTCCAGTTGTCCCAATGTAAAGGGGCAGCAACAAAAATCAGAGACTCTTGAAAATATTTGCAAAGTTATTCTTTGACCTTATAATTATTATGTGTGTTTTAAAAGAGGCTGCAAACTTGTTTGTATTATTAGAATGTATCAGCATTAATCCCAAACCCTCTTCAGACTTGTCTTATTTAGATGTGGATTCAGGCAAGCAAATAAGAATGCATTTATTATGGAAATTGGGAGCACTTCAGCAGAATTATCAATGCTGACTTTGGCTTTTTTCCTGAGGTAGACGTGAGTAGTATCTTCCCTCTCCCATTAACTTTCTAGCTCCTCAATAAAACATTATAGAGAATTAGATTCTTCTCTGTTGCCAATTTGAACAGGAAACATTTAGTGCCAGGGAATAATGAGCATTTCCCATATGCAAATTTGCTCATTTGCTGCCCCTAACTTCTTGTTAAGGGAAAGGGTCATTTATTTTGCTTAAAGCTTTTCCTGGGAGCTATTCAAATTAACAAGATGCTAAGTGTTTTACTGAGGAGGGTCTGTAATTTCCTCAGCTGGTACAGCTGGAAAATCCACATTTATTTATTCTCTACTCAGAAATTACTGGGACAGAGACATGTATTTGCTATGTAAAATACATCTTTAGTTTCTCGGCATGTGTCATCATGTGGGTCAGAGTTAAGAAGGTTAATGAAATATTTAAAGTGAATTTTTGCATAGTATTTTTTTAGTACTGAAATGGATAAACCACAAAGCTAAAAGTATGTTTATGTTAGGTATTTAATCAGTTGTTTTCATCCTATAGAATGTATAGAGGCTATTATCAAGATGTTCTTACACCACTTGAATGAGATTATGCTGTTCATAAATACTCTTTTAAAGGCAAATTTGAAATTCACTTGTAAGGTTGTACTGCTGTAGTAATGAGCAGCAGAGCCGATGTTTCTCTGAGTTTGCTTTAACTTATGCTAAAGGCCAAACTGGCTGTAGTTGCTCTTGAGCTTGAGATTTTTAGAGAAGATGCACCTGTGTCACCCCTCTAGGTCCAAAAATCAGTGGAGCTCAAGGGGTCTGAGTATGTCATGTATAATAAAGCCACTGTTTCTTATCAGCTCCCCTGGTCTGAGACATCCAGACCAAGGCATTATGTAATGTTGCCTTTTTTCTCCATTTCCTTGCAAAACTCCTCGAGCAATGGAATTTCTTGAATGTCATCAAAAGAAGTCAAACCCAGATGTGGACTGTTCCTGCTTGATTTGTCAGAAGTGAAACCAGCTTTCTGTAGTTTCCCATGCTGCAGTGAGAGAAGGATTAAAAACTAAGGTATTTGAACACCATGAAATTACCCACAAATGGAGCGGTGAATGTGTTCACAAGGACTCTTTGCAAATAAACAAAAAAAAAAAATGTCACCACTTGGATACAGCAAGGTTGAAAATAACATGCCAAGATCAAACAGCAGCTGTACCCGCTGGAGCTGGAATGGAAACAATCTGATCCACTTCATTTGCTACTTAGCAAACAAGGAGTTTCACTGATAAAAGTGCTCTTAAGCCTTTCTAGCTTTGTGGCAGATACAAGATCACTCCAAAGTGGCTTTACAGGAGCAGGCTGTACTGGTGGAGCACAACAAGTTTGACTTTTTTCTAAGGAGTGTGTTTGGCATCTGCTGAACAGGTCACAGAATCACAGAATGGTTTGGGTGGGAAGGGGCCTGTAAAGATCACTTAGTTCCAACCTTCCTGTCCTTAAGCAGGGACATCTTCCACTAGGTCAGGTTGCTCAGAGCCCCATCCAACCTGACCTTGAATGTTTCCAGGGTTGGGGAATGTACCACTTCTCTGAGCAATCTGTACCAGTGTCTCACCACCCTCACCATAAAAAATTTCCTTCTATTATCTAATCTAAACCTGCCCTTCTTCAGTTTAAAGCCATTTCTTCTTGTTCTGTACTACATGCCCTTGTCAAGTCTCTCTCCATCCTTCTCTCAGCCTTTCCTTACAGGAGAGGTGCTCCAGCCCTCTGATCACTCTGATCACCAGCCTTCCTCTGGACCCACTCCAACAGGTCCATGTCTTTCCTCTATTGAGAATTCCAGGGCTGGACACAGTACTCCAGCTGGGGTCTCAACCAGAGTGGAGTACAGACCCGAGGACTGTCACTACAAATGAAACACATAGGCTGAAAAACACCAAAGAGTCTAGATTTCTGTTTTATTTCCATCCTGTGTTTAGAGGCAGAAGCTGCCATCTTCAGTGAACATGTCATTAGTAGGATGAGAATGATATGGTACAAGTCTCTGACCCCATTTCTGCTACTGTAAAGCTGAAATAATTCTAACTGTTGGGATGTTTTGCTGTGGGTGAGCACTTTTGGGCATTTTAGTCCCGTCAGCAGAATCACTGATGTCAACAGCAACCAAGCATGGCCTCAGCTGGCCAGTTACTAGATAATGAAGATAAGATTGCAGTTCTGGGGGAATTTGACATACACAGCACCACTGATCTTCTCACAGAGGTACAGTGTTAGAAAGATAAACTGTCCTGGTTTTAACAGCATAGGAATCAGGCATCTGAGACAGAGATGGTTTCACCTGTGTATTTTTAGAGGCATTGCAATCTATTTGTTTGAGAATTTGTTTGATAGTAGTCTATCTTTTAAAAATCTGGAAATCAGCTTTCTTCTTTGTGGCAGGAGAGAATTTTTCAGCAGTTTCAGCAAAATATAAGGCATGGGATGTTGAACAGATCAGGGTTTTTTTCAGGCCTTGTGTCAGAAATTGGAGTTAATGGGTAGCAACAACAGAAATAAATGAAAATTCTACCTTAAACAGGGACAAAATGCTTTGTCCTGTTAAGAGTAATTTTTCGTTTACTCTATGTAAGACTTTTTCAAGTTCTCCAATCTCTTTTCCAGGATAAATGTAAACCACATTTTACAGACAGATACAAGCTCTTTTTAAACCTTCTGCAGTCATCATAAAAAACTGAAGAATGACATCAACCTTAAAAATATCCACCTAGATTATCAGCTGAGAAACATGTTGTTAAGACCAAATATTTGCCCAGGAAATTTCCAAATTCTGGTAATTTGTATTTCCAAATAACCCAGCCATGCTAGTCAGGGTACTCAGTACTTTTAACATTATAACTGGATATGCACAACAAGTCAATGTGTGCCTCAGCAAAACTGGGCAACAGGAATCAACCAGCTTAGAGGAGGGATTGCATTATGCACGGAAGGGAAAAACCTGTTCAAGTAAACTGTTTCATTTTTATCTCACAACAAATTAGATTCCTTCAAAATCTCCTCAAGGGTGTGTGGCATCATGAAGCCTTTCATCAGGGCCCCAAGACTGGGCTCTGCTTCAAACTTCTTCAGAAGAACAGAACAAACATCCTCCTTCCACTGAAACGGATGTTTTCTGAAGGTGGAACAAGGTATCCTCTGTACCTCAAAGGGAGGAAGGATCACATGACACCAGGCATAAATGTGGAATTGCCTATTTTCATAGGCTTTTTTATTATTATTATTACTTTTTTAAACCAGGAAGCTTTTCCACATCCCAGTTAGAGCTATGAAGTTCTATGGGTTTCCTCTGCTTTGGATATACTGACATTCAAATCCCAGGCTCTCTAACAGTTATTATGTGCATCTTAGCAGACAGAGTGGCTGGTAGGACATTTCACTCTCATAACAGCCCTATGACAAGTACAGAAATGGTGTATGTGGGAAAATATTTATCAGGAAGCATTTGACGTATTTTTAGGTTCTCCTTTAAAGCAATTCAGTGGTTAGAAAGTAAGGGAGAGGAAAGCAAGTTCCTGGCTCACTGCCAGGAACTTTTCTGTAGACTTCAGCTTTGGAACCTAGTACTGACCAGCTACACCTGAACTCTTTGGAAATTGTCAGCAGTTCAGATCAGGGTTGAAACACCTTCCTTATGGCACCATGAAAGCAGTGATTCCTGCTGTTTTCTCCCCTTAACTCAATACCCTGTTGTTAATCCTGTTTCAGGTATTGGAACAAGCTGCCCAGGAAAGTGGCAGAATATTCATCTGTAGAAGTATTCAAAAGGTGTGTGGATATGGCACTCTGAGGACATGGTTTAGTGGTACTGGGTTAATAGTTGGACTCTACAATCTTAGAGTCTTTTCCAGCCTAAACCATTCTATGATTCTAATCAATAGAGCAAAAGTTGTTTCTATAAACTTTTTCTTATATTAATTGGTCTCCAGAATGAAACAATCTCCAGACTGGTCTCCAGATTTTCATTCCTGTTGTAGAGTTCTCCAGAAGGATGGAAAAAACTATAGCAAACTTGCCTAAATTTCAAGAAGGAACCTCTGTGACATTTGGTTGCTTAAAATAGCTCACATTCCTCTGTTCTTTGTTGTTGCTTTAATGGTTTTGCATGTTTTGCCCACATATGCAAAAATACTTAGATGGAGATGTTGTTAAAAACATTCTGGAAAATTAATTTTTTCATTCATGCCCAGGAGAGGAAAGGGCCTGATTAGCTCAAATGATTAGTAAAAAAGGATTCGAAGTTCTTCATCTGCTAGTGACTCACTTCTAGGCTGCAAGCTGCAGTGATTTCAAGATTGGCCAATGTTTCATACTTGCAGTCCCATTTCCCTACATGGGAATGTCTGTCACAAACCTCAGACCACCTGGTGTTTTCTATAAATTTGTGCACGCTTCCAACCTAAGAGACTAAAGATGAATGTCAGGGAGATGACCTACCCCTTTATGTATAAAGGATCTGTCTCAAGGACAGAAGGAAGTCATTCTACAGGTCTTTGTGATTGATTTATTACCTTGATAATGTAAGTTGTTTCCTTTTTTACAGTCAGGCTGCCCAACTTGTAAACTCATGTTTACAGAATAATGTGTCTTTTTAGACATTATTAGACACAAGAATTTCATAACCAGCAGCAATAGAAGCTTTTGCATCTCTTCCATCACATGTTTATACTTTAGTAAAGCCTTTGACATGGTTTCCCACAGCATTCTCCTGGACAAACTGGAAGCTCATGGCTTGGATGAGTGCACTGTAGGTAAAAATTGCCTGGATGGCCAGACCCAGAAAGTGGTGGTGAATGAAATTACATCCAGTTGGTGACCAATCAAAAGTGGTGTTCCCCAGGGCTCAGTGTTGGGGCCAGTTGGGTTTAACATCTTTATCAATGATCTGGACGAGGAGATGGAGTCCACCCTCAGTCAGTTTGCAGATGACACCAAGTTGGTTGAGAGTGTTCATCTTTTGGAGGGTAGGAGCGCTCTGCAAAGGGATATGGACAGACTGGATTGATGGGTTGAGGCCAATTGTATGAGGTTCAATAAAGCAAAGTTCTGGGTCCTGTAGTTGGGTCATAACAACCCCAGGCAGTGCTCCACACTTAGGGAAGAGTGGCTGGAAAGCTGTCCAGCAGAAAAGGACCTGGGGGTGCTGGTCAACAGTGGCTGAACATGATCCAGCAGTGTGCCCAGGTGGCCAAGAAGTCCAATGGCATCCTGGCCTGTATCAGCAATAGTGTGGCCAGCAGGGCTAGAGCAGTGATTGTCCCCCTGTACTCAACACTGGTGATGCTGCACCTTGAATGAAAAGGACAGAACAGACCAAGAAGCCCTGATAAAGAACAGAATTTTGGCTCAGCCAGCTTCAGAAGATAATCACAAGCCAATTTAAGTGCCATGCCAGAACACAGACTAATATTTCTGTTCAGACCTTTGCCAGGAAATAAACTATTTCATTCAAGAGGTTAATGCATTAAGCAGAAATGACTAAGGCCAAGATTCTGAGGTCCAGTTCAATGCTGACTGTCACCTCACTTGACAAGCAGACCGTAAGTAACAAAAAAGGCATTCAAAAAGTGAGCTTTTAATTTTATTTTTAGCTATGCCTTTCCGCTTACCTCTAGATATCTTGTTTCTCATCAGAGTAAGTTAAAGCTTCATGGAGCACAAGATGGAAGAAAGCTAAGCTGCTGTGGTGCATGACTATATTTACTGAGTAGGATCAAATGGATGAGAAACTGGTGAAGGGAAATAGGATTCCCTTCTCTGCACAGAGCAATGCCCAAGTGTGGTAGTAAGCAGATTCTATTGAAAAAAAAACCCAAAAAACAAAATACCAAATTATTCAAAAATACTTTAATCAGGTTGTTTTACTTTGACTTCTGCAATCAGAATTATTTGCAAATAGTTGGATGACAACCAGATATTTTTTCACAAGAATGCCATTTCATTGTTCTGCTTAAAAATTTCCGTCATTCAATTAGGGATCTGAAACAATGTCTTGGATAAAAAATGACATGTTCGCTGCAAAGCAAACAAAAAACAAACACAAGCCCAGTGGTTTTTTTCCATTAAATAGCTGTCTTTCTCCAGCTAGCTATCCCAGTATAAATCCTAATGGAAGCAAGGCTCAGCAGTTTCCCTCTGTAAACTAAAGGAAAAATGCAGCTGCAGAGTGTAAAGCTGATCTGGCCCAGGTACTTCCAAGAGAAGAATAGATCCCTTTTGCAGTAAAGACAAAGACTTAAGCAATCAACCACACAACGTGAGTAATGGAGAGTAAAGTATGCAAAGAAATGATTCACAAATAAGCCATTGGCTGAGAGTTATTAATTTGCTCACTGGATTCTGATGCACACCACATTTTTTAAGATTTCCTAACCAAAAATCATATCCTGTTTGCTGCAGATTTTATCCAGAACTTTAGAGTGCCTAGAAAGAACGGCATTGCTTTGAATTCAGACTTTTTTTTAATGGAAATTGAATTGAAAAACCTTCCTTTGTATGAAACATGAGGCCTTGACCACATTTTTACTGTTACGACTACGGCACTTTCCACAGAAGTAGGGTGTTAACCTCTGAGACGTGGCTGTGTTCCAGCTCAGATATTTTTTTCATTCTTCCTGAATTTTCTCTGTAGTTTCAGCTGGATGACGTATTCCTTACTTCCTTTGTGTAATCCTGGTGGCACAAAATGGGAAAGGCTGCTGTGTTTCCCACCACAGAGATCGCCTGCTGCTGAAATGCAACTAGTGAGGGATATCTGCACAAGGAGAACCACATCTGTACTCTTTGATGCATTTAAGAGAAGCTGCATATTCACAAGGCAGAATTTACCCCCAGTTTATTAGCACACTGTTATCCTCCTTAGATAACAGCAGTGCAGAAATGGGGACCTGGGGATTGCTCATTGTCCATTCTTCAACCAGAAAACATGGCCTATTTTTATGAAACCTCAAAAGTGACAGAGAGGACCATGATTAACTGAGCAAAATGGGCAATTCTGCAGCATAATAAAGGAAGAAAACCTGTAGGTGGCCCAACCTTATAATACGCAAAACTAAGCATGAATAGTTAAAAAGCAGTACGCTCTCTTGTCCCTTCCCCTCTTTCACATTAAACATTTTGCTTATGCACAAGTAAGAAAATCTTTAACACCCTTTTCTGCCATGGTGACTTGTCAGTAAGTGGTGCCTTTTGGAAGCAAAGACATATTTCTCACATATTTCCACAGTACTGTTCTAAAGTGGAAGACTGCTTCTCTTTTTTATAGGCAGGAATCTGAGACAGGCCTTTCTTAAAGGTCTCTGAAAGCTCTGGGCTGGCATTTTTCCACTGCACCACAATCTCCTTCTTAACGTGGCTACTTATCTGGGCCTGGAATGAGCTTGGTTGATATTTTGGCAGCCTATAACTAAGTAAAGGAAGAAGAAGAACTCAGGGTGCTTTTCTGAGCCTGAGGAGCCATTCAATAAAACAAGGACAAAGTCAGTCTTGACACTGCTAGTGTTTCATAGGAAATCCACCTCATCCCAAGATCTTATTTTTGCAACCTTTTGGGATTTCTTTGCATAGTATAAAGAGACACACAGCCATAATTCCTTGAAGATAATTTCCAGATCTGCTTCAAAGATGTACTGGGGCAATACCTTGGGATCTAAGTGCTTCAAACATTTGCACAACCCCGACCTGACGTTTGTGGCTGAGGCCCATCTCTGCTCTGAAGGTTAGAAAGCCATCCCCCTTCCACTGGTGTGATTTTATTTTTAAAAGCAGTTCTCCTGGCAGGCTTCTCCACCGTCACCCGATTACGTAAAGTAAACTATTGACATATGCAGACCAGTTGAGGCCATTTTCTCTGTTAAATTCAAACCTTGTTATAAAAGTGCAGTTTTAACATGTTGTTCTTTCTGAAATATTCCACAATATGTGCTTTCACATTTGGTTATATAACATTACATTCTTTTACAATAATAAAGCCCAGTGTATTTTGGAATTGTTCACAGACTGAGGCAGTTTAGCAAATGGGACATATCCAGATGTGAAAACGTTCTGTGGCTTGGCTAGACATGTTACTAAACCATTTCTCAGACATCCAAATGATGCTCAGGATGAATTTAGATTTCCTTTCTGAAAGGGACCTAGCACTTTCTTAGTATGCACAGGGAAAGACATCCTATTTCTGATGCTAGGCTTCTACAGTTGAACACAATTTAACATATATTTAACTTAATGATAATTCAGTAATATGTTAAAACTACTCATGAGCTTCATTTAGGTACTTACATAGCTGCTAATGTCCTTGATACAGGAGAATACATATTTAAATTATAATGTATTGAATCCAATGTCTTTAAGCTTCAGACTAGGGGCAGAAATGACTGATACTAATGTGTCAAGAAAACTCTGTTTGGTTGGTTTTCATGTGAAGGCAAATTGTTATGATTTTTCCAGATTCACAGCTGGGCACTTAAACATGAGCAACAAGAGGCTCTGCTATTCTGACTGAAAAAACCCAAAGGGTTTTGGGGCTTTTCTGTTTCAAGAAGCTGATGCAGGGATGTGACACAAGCAGGGCTGTTGTACATCACCCTCTTGGGTGGAGGTGGGCAGCCATGTGCTACAATGAAGCACCTCTTTCCTCTGAAGGCATTTTCATGATTCTGTGGAACAGACAGTGACTCAGGCCAAAGCTGTGGCCTGCATCCCCAAACAGACATTTGAGAGATCCTATATGCTTCTGCCAAGGATGTGACATCATTGGCATGAGTCTTGGCACAGGGGATCCCTTGCCCGGATAGCATCCATTGTCTCTTTCTGCATTATCATGTGTTGCCATTGCTGCTGCAGCTACATGATCTGCACATTTCATTGCTACAGCATACTGCTTCACCCTGGCACTGTACTGGTACCGGCACAAATCTAGGCTTATAACCTAACAAGACAGATCCCGCAGGATTTATATATATTGGTCCTGTACTGGCTCTGCACAAGGAGATATTCCATGGACTTCAGGGATTTCATTACAGCCTCTGTGTGCCACTCATTTCTCTGGTCACTCACTGTATCAGCTACCTGACACTTGGTTTATCTATCGCCTGGGAAAGTGAGAGGACTAAAAGTTCTCCAATAAGATCAAATAATGTACTTGAGTTGGCTTATTTCAGTCTCAGATTCTGGTCTGAATCAGTCAGGACCTGTCCCATGAACTCAACAGCATTTTTGCTGGTGTGAAACAATGGGTCTATGTCAACAGCGTGCTGGTCTGGCTTTACATCACATTGAAATCAAAGCAGTCATCATGTCATCAGCCTGTAGAAACACAGTGCCGATTTCATCCACAATAGTTATTTAAATCTGCCTTTTTTTTTTTTTAATTTTTGAGCTGACTTTGATGGAAAACTCTGGGCTGACTGCCTTTGAGTTTGGTATTTTATGTTGCTTGTTGTTCTTCTTCCTAGTTATTATTGATATCCCATCATTATCCAAATACTTTCTAAGCACAGGAATTAGTGCAGCTACAAATTCCTTTTTTTTTTCTTATTTCTTCCCTTTGCTTATAACTCATGAATATTTATTTGTAGAGGCCAAGTGTCACAAAGTGTTTTCATCGTTTCCCTGCATATAGGCACCATACAGTGATTTATCATGAGACCAAAGACTTTAGATTTATTACCTCACAGCATTTATTGTTTTATTTATCCAGAGAATCCTTTATTTATCCATTCAAAGGATCATGCTGGCACAATTCAGTTTATTGCAACGGTGAGATTCTAATTCAAATGTTGATCTTTGGCTTTCTTTATCAAAGTCACTATTTTCCAAACATGCCTATCTCCAAATACCCTTCATTTGCAGCTGCAAGATATCTGGGCGGGAAATAAGAGACAACTTGGTATTGTGTGCCAGGTCTGCTTTATTTGCAGATGTGCCATGTACACAGAACAGGCACCTGTCCTTGCCAGCAGTAAGAGATGTATAAACGCCTGCACTCAGTTTTTTGATTCCAAAATCTTTCCTCTCAAGGAAAAAAATCTGGACATTTCATGCACTTATGTGGTATTTTATAACCCTAGTACTTTAGAGCCAAAGGAAATGTACATGTCCAAGAGAGTTTCTGGATACACAGACAGTATTCTTGGAACTAGGCTTAACTGTAATCATCAAGGAATTCACTTTGTTGCTTTCCTTATGCTAGGATAGCCAATGTGTAATGCAGTGTGAGCCTCCATCCAGAGCAAGAACCTTTCCATCCTTTCTGAAAGTAACAATTTCATACATGATAGATTGATGAGCAGCACATACACACAAAAACATACAGACTTTGTTTCTAAGCAGTTTACCTCTGGAAAACCTCACACTCACATGTCTATTAATCTACCAGGTCTATTCTGGAGACTTACAGTTCTGTTCCAGATCTGCCTCAAGGGCTGAGTCATCTCACCAACGTTAGGCATCTGTAGCATAAATGTCTACAGCTAAACTAGGCATCTGACATGCCTTTTAGAGTCACTGGACAGAAATAAGCATTTGCAGGGACCAAGGTTAGGGGACTTTTTATTCACAACTGGCCTGTGTTAAAGATTTAGCCTGCATGAAATGGATTTTGACCTAAAATCCATTTAATAGATCTTTACTGTCTATAAATGAAGCTTGGATGACTGGTTCAGACATATACATATATGTTAGAGTGATGTCTGATCCCTTCTTTTAAAAGTAAACCTTTGCCCTGATTTGACATCCTCTGCGGATGTGTAGTGGGTTTATATTACATCTAAGGGAGACATTTCAGTCTTCACTACCAAAACCCATTTAACGCTCTTCTCAGCACCATGTACCATACATGATCTTGCTTGTCAGTCAGACCCATACATCGAGTATCAGTTTTGACTTCTTTGAGCTCTTTTGAATTAATTTAAATATAGACGGCCTCAATTGTTTAGGTTCCTCTAGGATAAAGCCTTTCCTATGCATCTCACTGGCAAACATTCTGTGCAAGCTTTAGGTCTCTTTCATGAGCAAGCTGTAGAAACTGTCTAAAATCAAACTACTTAAGAGTATGAAACTCATTGAAAACTTCACTCAGAATATGGACAACTCTTAACTATGCCATTATGTAGAAACCACATACTACACGCACAGCCACATCTGTACTGTTTTACTAACTTCCCCTTCTGTGTTCATCAAACTTCAACTCTATACCTTCACTGAGGTGTAGAGCTTTACTGTAGCTTTTCTGTCCTATTTCTTCCTATCACCCATACTGAAAGAGTGGCTCCTGCTTCTGTCTCATTTTTGACATGTTAAAAAAAAAAAAATTCCTGTTAATTATCTATCTGGTTCATTGTTCTATTTCAGATTCCTTCTTGAAGCTCTCCTTGGCCCTGATGCCTAGAAAATACTTGGCACTACATGCTGTCTGACTGACTGATGCAGTTGCAATGTTTTGTCTCTCCCCATATAGGTCTGTTGTATTCTGTCTTGGATTTAGGTTCTAAAGCCATTTGTCCATGTGTATACAGTTCTGAGCTCAACTTCTGCTGAACCACTATAGTATGGCAAGTAAATAATAATAATCAGACAGGCAAATTTTGTAAAGTTCAGGGTAAATAACGTTTCACAAAAGCTTTCTGGTGGAAATTTCTACTGTCGTCTTTCATAAACACTAACACTGTGCTTCCTTTGTTAGAAATTCTTCATTCTTCTGGTTTTGATTTTTTCCTGCTTCCAAGCTGAAAAGCTTCAGATAGGTTCAGAAGCCAACATACTGTTGCAAGCATGAACTTCTTTGGTAAAATTCTTGTATTTTGTTTGTGCCTGTAATATACCATGTTTTCGAATAAAAGATCACCATTTTTTTTGCTCAAGCAAGGAAGAAAACTTCCAGACCCTAGGAGGTTTCTACCATCTGCTGCTCAAACAGAAAGGGCTACACTTGGAGTGGACATTGTTGAGACAAGATTTATTGGTAGTCTTTTCTTGGGTCAGATGGTAGAGCTTGAAAAATTAGACAATTTTCCAAAATACAAGCCCTTTGTATGTCCCAAACATGTCCACAACTTAATGTACATAAAATGTTTGCCATGCCATCTCATGCCATAGAAACACGAAGCAGATAAAACACAGCAGGAAAGGTGTAATACACAGACAAGCCCTGAGATACCACCTCATTTGGTCTGGAAAGAGCACAATCGATGATACATCAATAACGTATGGATTATTTTTTCCAAAGGATACCATTCTACTTAACTAGATAAAGTTTTTGAAAATAGGTATTTAAACACTTCCTAGGGAATTACTTCAGAACAGAAAGAAAAGCTCCACTGGTTCTGTGAGACAAGTGCGATCCTAGCCTGGAACCCACACAGAGCAGCTATGGCTCTGATCACAGACTCGGGAGATAAATATCCTCCTTTGAAAATTTCCTTCTAGACCTCCTATCCTTCCTTCAAACAACCCTCACCTTTGAAACTAGGGTGTCATTTACAGAGATGCACTTTCTGCAGGTCTTCTGTTTTGTGTGGTGTCTCATTTCTGTGCTATCTCCAGTGAAATCTAGGTGAGGTGTAACAGGTGGAAGAATTAAACTGCTGTATGTCAGTAATTAATAATGCCAGTATCTCTGAGATGCAAGGTTTAGGTATTCAATGAACTTGTTTTTCCCAAATGCCTGAAAGTTGAGCACTGCCAGGAGGCAAAACTAGTCACTCGGGGAGCCAGCTCAGGTGCCTGTTACCATTAAACATCCATCTATGCCTTGTTAGAGCATTTGGCCACACAGTCTGTGGCTGAATGGAGGTGCTCAGAAATGGATATAGATGGCTATAGGTGCTTCATCAGGATAGAAATCCATTCAAGCTCTGTCTCAGTGAAATCAGTCAGCATTCCTTCTGAACTCTGCCAAGCTTTCTGAGGCACCTCAACAGCTTTGCCTTATCTTGTGTGTCCTGTTCCTCTGGATAACTGTTTTCTGCTCTATGCTAAACATGCCTTATGTGTTGGGAAATGCTGTTGCTCTGGCATGGTGCCTGAAGGCTCTTGCAGATGGGCAGGAATGTTTTATTCTGATAAAGAAAGGGCTGCAGATGGAAGAATATCAATTCTCAAGAAAAAGGGAGGAGAATATCTGCTGGAATGGGAATAACCCTCCTTTTCTCACTGACAAGAGATGTGTTTAACAGTGCTCGGCACCAGCTCTACCCATTATTTAGTCTGTGAGGAGGACCTAACCTTCAGCTTGGTGATTTATCATCCACATGAGTAACTTTTAAAAGAAACAGTGAATTTATCTGATGTTAGTCACTTGATTGCAGCCATTGCTGCTGCTTCAAATCTGTTGATCCTGACATTTTGCCAACATCTGTGCACAACTTTCTCTATTACAGCTCCAGTACTGTCACTTTCCTTCTTTCCATGAATGTGATTTGATGCAGTGCCTGTGTAGCACTGTGAAATCTGTCACCTTTATGTAACACAGTGGTGTTCCAAAAAGCAAATCTTTTGCAATTTCCACTTGAAAATTTCAGGCTTTATTTAATAGGATCCACCCAACAGGGGCCTATTCACATTAGGTATGAATGTGGTCTGAGAGGAACTGTAATATTAAGCCCTGAGCTAACCTTTTCTTTTTTTCTTTTACAATTGTAAGGCTAATAGTATTGGATTGCATTGCATCCTTTTACTACACTCATAGCAAGGCACACAGGATCAAAATCAGACCATCCTAAAGCAAATATCTAAAACAGAGTGGATGGATGGTGCTGCCTCCTCCACTGCATGTGGACCACAAGGGGATTAGCTGAGATAAAGGCATCTCTGCTATGGACATGGGGCACCAGCAGCAATGAAGCCCATCAAAATTGTCTGAAAATATCTGAAAGTACTCAATTAACTGTGTTCCAGCACCGAGTACATACGATGACAGCTGTTAGAGGGCAATTGCCTCTTTGTACTGACAATGAATATAGTTTGCCCCTATAGCTCAAGCAGCCTGAGCAGTCAAGCAGATGGAAGAAGATTCACAGTGGTTCTAGACGTGCGATATTTGTTTCTTTCTTCATCCCTGAAAACCTAAGGAATATGGGTACTAGTTGTTCGACTAGAGCATGTATGTTCGGATTACATCTTTATTTACATCATCACATGCTATTTTGACCCACAGAACAGGGTACAGGATGATTTCACAGGAAGAAGGAATTAGAACAACCTTCCGTCTGGCATATGCTTAGCTTTTTAACCTATATAAATGATGTTTTGCACAGGATATATGGGAAATGTAATGGTAAGTTGCCTGAGAATCCTGTTCATGGTGCAGTTAGGGAATGAGTGGAATGGTAAAGGATGCGAAGACAGTGCAAAGAAATAAGGTTATTTTTTAGGATCAGATTCCTTCTCAAAACATGCTGGAAAAAGGCAGAGACCAGGAGAAAAAAAATAGGTTATCAGCAGAGAATAAGGAAGAAAGTTACAAGAATGTAGAATAAATGGTAGCATGGCTCAAAAGGTGTGTATACTTACTGTAGAGCTTTGAAAGAGTTTAACATTCAATGAGATACCAATAAAGCTATATAGCATACTTGTGAATGCTCATCCAGTGTTTTAGTGTTGAGAGGACAGGTGAGTTAAAGTTCACCTTATGCTGGAAACTTCAACACTGGTCTCTGAAAAGGAGCGTAAGCAGCTATGTGCTTCATTTAACCTTTCACTGCTTTCTAAATTGTAGAATAGGCACTGTCAGCCCCGTGACTGCTCTAGTAGCAGCTCCTGGCTGGACACAGATCAAGCTCCTCTAGCTCACACTTTCCTCCTGAATGTCTATATCATGCAGACGAACACCATGTAGAACATCTTCTAGTATGTGCTGATTCATACTTGCAAATCCAGGCAAGTAGAGATGTTTCTGGTCTTATCCACTGTAGCTTTTCTGGAGCAGATGCATGCAGAAAGCAGAAAAATGCATTCCATATGAAATTCATATCAGTAGAAGAGATAATAGGTTTAAATTCAAACTGTAATGTTTCAAGTTCTTTCCAAAAACCTATGTTGGCCTTGGCAATGGTAAGTCTGGGTAGCCTTGGAATGCATGTACATGCTTAATTTTTCATAGAAACATGTTTAAGTATTGATCAAAGTGATACATATATTGTGGCTGTAAGTGTTCTACCCAGTAGTATGGAAAGTTAAAAAACACTTATTTTGCCTAGCTGTAAGTGTTCCCCATTTCTCATCCTCCCAGCTGAGAACTGAGAGTCCCTAGTAGTTAGTACAGCAATATGAATTCAGTGTCATCTCCAGACCATTTCTATGTAAGAATGAGAGGAAAAGATCTTCAAAGGGCTGAAAGTCTGGAATTCTTCTGCCATGGAGTCCTCCAAGTGCTTACCGTACCAAAATGCCTCCTTTACCTCGCAGCTATCTCCTGGTATATGTTCCAGGATAAGTATATGACAAGTACATATGGGACACCACTCTTGAGTCCTGTAAGTCCCCTTTTATCTCCCCGCCCTGAGCTTCCTGGGCTCTCTTCTCTCAGTCCCAGACACATACCTTACTGTCTTCAGCTCCACAGGCCAACAGTCCGTCTGCCAGACAGTCAGACAGATGTTCTCTGCCAGAGCCAGCTGCTGGTGGAAGAAGTGGCCACCTGCTGCTTGTGTGATCATGTCTCCCCATCAAGGTGGCTATTCTTTCTTTATTTTTTTTTAAATACCAACTCTGTGGGTTTCTTCTGGTGAAGCAGTGGGAATGCTTCCTAACTCCTTTGAGTGAAAAAGAGACAACTTGGCTAAAAAAGTTTAAATAATTCATTTTCACAATCTAGGTCACTTTGTCAGAGATGCGTTTGGAAGAGCTTACATGAACAACTCAGCTGACAGGAATACATGGAATACACTTTTTCCAGTGTCACAGCTGAATCTAATGGAAGGTATCAGCCCACCCACTGAAACTACAGGCTACCCAGAAAGAACTGATGTACACAGCTAGTAGTGAAACCACGCTTTGGTGTCTAGGATACCGCTTAAGCCACAATTCAAAATGGAATGACACACTAGAAAGGTGATAAAAATATGACAGACACTTACACATCTTTAGAAAAGGAAATTTGTGTCTCACCCTTATATTATAGTACTCTGAATTCATCAATAAAAAGTATGAGACAGAAAGTTGGACCTGAATGAGCCTTTGAATAAGAAATAGCTAAGCTATCCAAGAGAAGTAAAATACCCTCACAGGCCAGATGAGAGAAATCAGTAATTACTCCACCCATGTTCATCACAGCCAAGAGTTAACACTGAGTAGCCAAAGGTTTGGAGTAGAAGTTGCAGTTCTCAGCACGGCCTTGTTGTGCTGCCAAATGGCAGACAACATCCCAGTCCTGGCAGCTTGGTGTCCTACTATAGCATTTTCCTGTAATAATGTGTTATACAGACCTGGCAGTGATGGTGGGGACAGTGTCACCTATTCAGTCACAAATGCCAGAAGCAATGCTGTCCCCAGATCTGTTCTGAGGAGACGGATGAAATGAGAGAATAAATGCTCTTTCTACTTGCCATGATTATTGCAGAGAAAGAGCATCATAAAACACGCACCAATAAAATATTGTCTACCCAAACTAAATTCTTGTTTATGTAAAAAGAAAAACAACTTGTATAATTACCTGAAAAATTGCTGTCTGGGGCAACTCATATTATATTCCTTGTTTGTGGCTATATTTATGAATGTTCATTTTTGAGCTGGAAAGAGGTGAGAAGCAGGGAGGCAAAACCTGCAGACTATGCAATATTATTTAAGGAAGCAGAGACGTGCAGACAGAGCAAAGAGTTTCTGAAGGAATATTCTGGAATAATGCACTCAGCTTGGCCACTGTGTCTAATAAAGGATATAGCTGAAAGAAAAAGGTTGAGAGATGGGAAGTGAAACACATAAGAATGGAAAACCATGGATATTAAAGGAAAAATGTTGAAACAATTTTAGAAGCAGGACAACAAGGGGAGACCATGATGAATTGCATGAAATGAACACTTAAAAGAAGCACATTGGGATTCTTCCATTCATGTGCTTTTCACAAAAAACCATTCACTGAAACAGAATAGCAGTGAGCATGAAAGGAAGGAGGGAAATGCTATTTCAAACACTCTACAACCCCCATTGACTTACAAGGCATTAGGGTGAGAGATTAGATGGGTTGAAGAAAGTATTTTCTGATTTTTTCATGAGTATTTTCTGTATATTCTCAGGAAAAATGGAAACACCCTCATTTAAAAGAATAGAGATGAAACTGTGGTATGGAAGAGATATAAACCCTAAATTCCATTGCATGAATGTAGCCAAACTGTAAGTGATACTGTGGGAGAGAAACAGCGAAACATGAGTATTTATCCACCTGGTTTTATAGAATCTGGCTGTTACTACGGGTCAGATGCTTGGCTAAATAGAAAAAAAAATCCCATCCAGTATGATACTTTCTATGTGTGAACCAACACTTTGGTGGGCATCATGATTAAAGATGATGTCAGAAAACTTTGGACATCTGTACCTTGTTTACTTTTGAGTGTCAACAGCACGAGCTGCTTGATCTTGATACAATGTTTGTAATTTTTTCCTAGAAGACCTTCAGATCCTCCGTCTCACTACAGTGACAGATGAAGTGTCTTGTGCTACAAGTATTACATGGGAAAATGTATATAAATAAAGCCCTTGTTCTCAGATTTTCCTAAACAATATGCTCTCGATATGAAGAGGTTTCTACTGAAGGCAGAATTTGCTGGGGGGTTTTGATTTTCTCCTTCTAGTCTTTTTCTCTTGCAAATTCAGCACAATGTTAAACTCTCTGATAGAACTGTGGCATGTAATTTCAGCTGAGAAGGTGCAGAAATCCTGTGTGTATAATAACTGTGTGTGTATATATGCATTTAAAGTTAGCCATGTCTGTAATTGCTGTGAAATTGTAAAGCCAAATACAACCTGGCATTAGCACTGTGTGCACTTCTTCAACTCAGAAACAAGGTAAATAACTGTGTTTTGATTGTTTGTGGCAAGTGGCTGTATTTAAAAATAAAGCCATGCCAATAATTCCTGGGATTATATTAGAAAACAGAGATATGTGAACTACTTTCTTTACTTAACAGCTTCTGAGGCTTCTCCTTCTGGAGGATGTGTCACCAGCTTTTGGTAAGGAATTTATCACTTTACAAATTGCCATGAATCAGAACTACAGTGAATATGAAATGAACATGCCCAAGGGGAAGACAGATGATCATAACCAGCAGCCTGACGGCCAGTGCCTGTTCAGCTGCTGTGGGAATCTGTGTATGAACATGACTATCATGAAGACATTACATATTCTTTAACTGTGAAATGACATTCCCTGGGTAAAACAAAACAAAAGCTAGATTAGCTGATCACCATTGTAACAAGCCTTAAATCAAAACAAAGCAGTCTTTTCCAGTATTTAAACATCTCATTGTCGAGCCAAGAGTAAAACGATGCTGTTCCAAAGAAGCCTATACATTATCCTGATGTGCAGCAGCTGAAGATTTAATCAAGGTTGCTAACTGGGACTTTCTCCTTAAACCTCTGGCCTCCTCCTGGTTCAGTACTTTAGTGGCTGTATTCCAGTTGGTACCTTCAGGGACCTTAAAAATATGCTGATCTCCAGCTTTCTTTGTAGTCTGTAGTCCAAGATGTAGGGAGGGCTCATCCAATGACAATTTGAAAATGGACGCCTAATAATACATCTTCCATGTGTCTGTACTATTTTGAAACTTGACTTCATATATGAGGGTCAGCTTTGGGTTTGTTTCAGGTCTACAGATGAACTGTGAGGATGGCATTGAATTGTGGCGTTTTGCTACGAGGTCAGAGAAACTTTGTGCTGTGACTCATGGTCATGGGCAGATTAAAAATGGCTGTAGGGGTTGACACCTATAATATGAACACAGATTTCAATGTCCTCCATTGTGTTGACAGTGGAACTTGTCCAGTCCCTTGATGGGTTCTGGGCACCAAAGTGGTAGGAAACTCTTTCGGAGGAAATAAGTGAAAGTTTTCAGCAGATTTATTGCCTTGGAGCGTGTCCCTGAGGCCGAGAGCTGGCACTATGAACAAGATGGGATGATATGGCCAGGGATTAATCAGGCTGCCTTAAACTGTCACCAAATTGTGACCAGAGATGGACAGCCACTGTGGTTTCAGCCCCATGGCTGTGGATGGAGATCCACTGCTATGCTCAGCTGTGTTATCTGCTGGTCTCCAGCCTCCTCCTCCCACCAAACAGTGTTGCTGCCTGACATCTGCTCATAAAGCTGCCCTGTTGGGCCACAGTGAGCCAGGACACTCCTCATTAAAGGAATTAGGCAAACCAAACTATTTGGGACTGAAATGGGCTGGGAGACAGGTCTGCCAGCAAACAGGGTACAGTCACCTCCAGAGGAAGAATATCGCAAGAGGTTTGATGGGCTGGGCACACAGGATACTGGCAGAAACAACTGTGGTCACAGTTGTTTACAATAGGCATGATGGTTTCTACCCTTACAGAGATGGCATGTTGAAAACCAAAAAAATCTAAAAAAACCCACAACAAAATAAAACACAGACACATACACACACACAAAGCCAACAAAAAAAAAAAACAAACAAACAAAAAAACCAATCCAAAAACCAAATCAGAGACAGACTTGTGGGTGGCTTGATAACAACATATATTCTTACAGGGAAGAAATACCGGGTCTCCCTAATTTAGTGAAAAGAGACATATTAAGAAGTGACGGTAAGAGCTGGAGCCAGGCAAATTTCACAAGAGGAATAAGGCACAATTGTTCAACTGTGAGAGTGATTAACCGGTGGAACAGACTACCATGGGAAGCAGTAGTTTTTCCATTTCTTCAGGTCTTCAGCTCAGGACTGGATGTCTTTGTGGAAAATACTTTTAATAAACATGAGATTTGGGGCTCAACACTAACTAATTCAGTAAAATTCAGCTGTGCTTATTAAACAGGAGATCAAGGTGGATGATATAATACCCTTTCTACTCTTAAAAATCAATGAAGTGTAAGTGAAACTTCACTATGGAACTGGTTAGCACATTCCTATGCTTTCCTTGTCAGTGGCAATGTTTAGGCTGGAATATCGCAGCTCCCGGTGTCCAAGACAGCATCTTACTCCTGCTTAACCCTCCTCTGAGGTCAGCCTGTCTCTGTCTGGACCCCTTTAGCTACAATTATCTCCAATTGAATGTTCTTTGTGTCTAATTCACATTGTGTTATATAAAAGCAGAACTACAAATTATGGGAAAAGAAGTATGCTTTAGTGCCAAGTGAAAGGTAAATAGAAAGAAGCCAATTTAGTTAGATACAACAGATGCTACATGAGAATGAAGGCTGAGTAACAAGCTTTTCATACAGTCTTAAATCTGCAATTTTCTCAGCAACTTGTCTCAAAAGCATTCTGAGTCCTCAAAAACCTGGTGAGTCTTTTACTCCTGAAAATAATAAAGCAACTCTTAAAAGAGCACTTTTCCTCAACTGGGTCCAAAGTCCACTAGTGGGGAAATCATCATTATTATTTGCTTCAGACTTATATAAGTGAGAAAAAGTGAATTTTTCATAGCTAGTCAGAAATGAGTGAAGATGATCCTACTGTCTATATCTCAGTTAAATGTATGGCAATATTACAAGTATACAGATAGCTTTATTTTATTGCAATTAACCAAATGTATTTTCTGTGGCTGTCTTTTGATAATAATCCTGAAGGAAGTGGGCTAAAGGGTGCTTCTGCTCATAATTGGATCTGATGATTTCTGCCAAATACAGTCAAGCAACAGACAACAAACAGTTAAAAGCTGTAAACATTTCTGGTACCCTCTGGAGTGTAATTTCCATCCATTTAACATCTTTAGATGCAGTTAAGGTGTTAAAACTTGATCCCTAGCCAGCAGTGTGGGTAATGTGCATCCCAATGACAAATGAAAGATATCAGGTGGGAGAGGAGTAGATGCAAAGTGTCTAGTGCTCAGCCTGAAATTCAGCACGCAGCTGTGCAGCTGCTCTGCATGCACAAAGCTGATGTCTGTGTGCCACCCACATATTTACATGGAACCATGATTAGGAATGGCCACCATGTGCGCACTCATGTCTATGCCCTCAGCTACACAGTTCAAAACCAAGCCTTCAGTCAGAGCATGAACCATCATCATTGTTTCACAGTATTACAACAGTTTTTCACCCATGAAAGGGTCACAGCAAATAGCCAAGCACAAGTCTCAGTACACAGAAAGGACCTTGAATGCACTGGTTTTCAGTCATTTCTTTTCTACCAGTCAACATTATAAACCATTTCCCAGCAACAGGCCAACATATACACTGTGGGAGCATTAACTCTTCAGTTTCTCAAGGGTTATCAGAAGTATGTAGCTACCCTGAGCTCAAATCTTGCTTTGGCACTAAGGGTGAAGGAAATAGGCCAACAAGACTTTCCTCTGATTCTGCTGCTATGTAATCTGTTGGACTATTTTACTCCCTACTAATCCCTGTTAATTCTGTGCTTCCTTCTTGTCTGCTCTGCATCTGGAACTTGATATACATGTCCGTATAGAAGGGAACTCGAGAAGCTATTTGCCTTGTTGGCCTTATAAAGGATCACTTATGACTAAAATATTCCTGACTGACATTTGTCTCACCTTAAAGCCTCCATATATCATCCTCCACAACAATCTATTCCTATTATCTATTAATATATTTTCCCTATGCATGTAGTGAATCTTCTTCATTGCAATTAAAGCCTGTTGTTACTTCTCCTGTAGAAAAACATTTATTTCTTCGATGACCTTTCTTTTTTTTTTCATGTCTGTTATCATGTATCTTCGCTGTTCTCTGTTGTTTAGAGTAAGAAGTTCCAGTCTGTTACATTTTTCCACTGCAGGCAATGGTTTCAAACCCCTCTCATTCCTGCTGGTTCTTCCCTGGGCGCTCTCCAGCAGAGCCAAATTATGCCTGAAGTGTAGTGCCTGGAACTGGATACACAGATGAGACATTATTCAAGCTTTTATCTGTTATAATCCCCTCAGCCTCCTTCCTGAGGCCTGGTCTTTACTTCTGTGTTCTCTGTCCCATGCTTGTGCAGTTGAACGTTTCTGCCGAAGTGCAGTACCTTGATTTTACCTCCATTAGAAAGCTATCTTCAGACCCTTTTAGAAGCATGTTAACAGCTTTTGGAATTCTAATCCTATACCATAGGTATGTTCAGTCCCTCCCACCTCTTTGCCATTTCCATGTGGAATGCACCCATTTTCCATTCCAGCAGCTAAACTGTTATTGAGTGGATTGAAAAAGACTTAATGAGGGAGAGTTCCACTTGGTAATGCTATTACACTAATATTACACTAATAAAGGATGGCAGCAAGGAACAGTACAATGCAATTGTGACAGCCCTGTTGCTAGTCTGGTAATACCCAACACAGAGACAGACCAAGTTTTTCTTCTCAAACCTTTTAAGGTCTTCAAGTGGACAAGTGGTGCAAAGCCATCTTGGGCCATAGTTAACCTGCTATTTCTCAAAGCAGCAGCAGTTTATGTCTTCAGTTCCCTGTGCTCCCTTTGGCACTTTGTGCCCCAGCATAGCCTCTTCTGTCAGGTCAATACAACTATTCATGTGGCCAAACGATAAACCAGGGGGTTTGGGAGGTTGGGGGAAAATTAAAACAGCACAAAGTGAAGCATAGCTCATGGATAAATGCCTGCTCTGAATCAGGTCACTGTGTCCACACAGGAAGGGGAAAGGAAGATGGAAGTGTATGCTCACAGTGGGTTTAAGAAAAATTCAACCTTTGCTGCTTGAAGAAATTGCCCATGCACCTCTCTGCTCTTGTTTTCTCTCTGATGCTGGTTGTAGTGCTTAAAACTACACTGCTCTTTTTGGCTTGGTTAATTTTCACTCTGGTTGGATCCCTGACCTGTCTGACTACAAAACAGGCATTGGACATAGGAGAGAGGTTAATGACTCGCTTTCATCAAGTTAAATGATGTTTTGGCCCAGAAACATTTCCTTTACTGTGCCTTCCACTGCTCAGTGTGAGGCTGTGTGACTGATAAAAGGACATGGCAAGTACCAGCAGAGTGTCCTGGGGCTGTTGCATCAGTACCTCAGGTGCTTTCTCTATTACTAAGGGCTTTCCATCTGCAACTCCAAACCTGCCTTCCACCCCCAGCTCTGTGTCCTCTCACCTTGGCTGTCTTGGCAATGTTTCTCAGAGCTCCTGGGGCAGTATTTTTCCCTTCTTGTTCTCATGCTGTTGTTCTCATGCTATTATTCTCATGACCTTGCACCTGCAAACCCCTGATAGTGTTCTCAGCAGGTTCCCATGGGAAGTGATTGCTGCCAGTGTGAGAATCATGCCTTCTTCCCCCCTTTTCCTACTCTTTTGCTTTTGGTTTACATTTCAGCGGGCACAAAGTTTAACAAACACTCAGTGTACAACACCCACAACATAAGTGGTTCCAACTGATAGCATTTTTGTGTGTCCCAACAAACTCTGTATCATTGATATGGAAAAAACACTAGGTGGGCACCAGGAGAGGATGCATTCTAAAACCACTCCTCTCTTTTTTCTTATCTGCTTACTTAGAAGAGCTCTCCCTTTCTTTTCTCGCCCTCAATCTCTCTCTCTAGCTTATTTTCAATCTTAGATTCAACATACATCCTCAGCTATGGGCCCCACTAATAAATCTTTGTGCATTTAAACTTGTCTGCACACCCTGTGTGGGTTAAGGGAAAGGCATGGAAGGCAGGAATCCCCCCAAAAGCCCCCTTGTTTTAGCAAAACCACAGTCCTAAACTAGTTCTGCAGCATCATGCAGGAAGCGTGCAGCTCCATGCAGTTTAAATGAATGGGTTTAACTGGTGGGTTTGCTATCAAGTGTGATGGAGCAGAGGGAACACATGGCTGAGGCAGGAGGGAGAGCAACAGTGGAATGGCAGCTGGACTGGATTGGAATAGAGTGAAATAATACTCTAAGTGGGAAGAAAAAGAAATTAATACCCAAGACTTTCCTCTTTATAAAGAGATAACAAGTTTACATGAACTGGTTGTGACCAGAGGAATGGTTCCAGCACTGAAAGCTGCCTGTCAACACAGAGACAAGCAGATCCTGGGCAGCAGGGTTCTTGGGAAAAGAAAGAGCAAGAGCAAAGTGATGAGGTGATAGGACACAGGAGCTGTTGCAGCAGCTGCTAGTGTGGACTGTCGCCCTCTTAGCACCGCTGGCAAATCTGCCTGCACCCTGTTATGAGGTTTCACAGTTACTTTGGAGTTTTTCCAGTACAACTACTGAAAAATGAAACTGAAATATGAGCTGAGAGAATAACCCATTTATTTAAATATAGATTTAGCTTAGGAGTTGGATCATTGTTGCCAGCAAACAATTCCTGCACCATGCAGCTAAAGAAAACCTGAATTACAATGCATAACTATGTCTCTAAGGCATTTCTAAATCATCCCATTTTGTTTCAGCTAATCATTGCACTGATGTTTTAGCCCTGTGAGTAGCTTCTGAAGATGATGTC
This sequence comes from Dendrocincla tyrannina, assembly GCA_035047865.1. NCBI lineage: Eukaryota > Metazoa > Chordata > Aves > Passeriformes > Dendrocolaptidae > Dendrocincla > Dendrocincla tyrannina. The sequence goes on along the minus strand of JAWWMP010000001.1, from coordinate 32,841,897 downwards.
AACAAAGCCATCATGGCTGTGTGTGTTTCAGTGGAAAATATTTTGGGCTACGCCTTGTGCATGGCTATTTCAATAGAAAAATATTTAAGGGAAAGACAGGGTCTGAGTCTGTACTATCTACCAAACGGACTGGCTCTGTAACAGGGTGGTTTATCTAAGGAAATTCCCTGGTGTTGAGGAGAGAGTCAGGCCAACAGCTGCCTGCCAAAGGGGTGCCAACTGGTAATGGAAGCATGGGGCTTCCTTGGATGCTTCTACCTGTTGCATCTTTTGAAAGCTGAATGCAAATATTTGTGGGGATCATCCTTGAAGTGCTTTTTGGGATGATGTGGAGAAAATTCAAGGGAGGTAGTTGCACATACTCCTGCTCACTATGCAGATGGCAAGTGAAATACAGATTATGTGAACGTTAGTTTCTTATCCTGGCCTTTTCAATTCTTTGATGTTATGGTGATTTACTACTTTAATAATTCATGATTCTACAGATTAGTTCTGAGATGGCCAAAATGCTGGACAGTAGTCCTTAGCATTTTGGACATTTTTATCTGCTTCAGATAGAAGCCACACCAGCAACGAAACTCCTGTTGATGGGAGAAGCTGCATCACAGAATCATTATTGTACTTTGTCACTGAGCCAGTGTGGGGCTGCAGATCCCATTTATTTCCATAAACTGAACTCTAAATTCCCTTTGCAAATATGCTTCATATACTGGAATGTACCTGTCTGGTACAGTGAGAACTCCTTCATATACAGAACAAGCTATTCTGGAGGAAAGGTCACTTCAAACTAGACTAAAGACTCTGTTCACATGAGCCATATGTCCATGAGGATTTATTTGGTGACAGTACTGGTTTTAGTAATTCTGGCTTTTTTTCCTGCCAGCTCCCTCTCTTCCCACCAATTGTTCTTGTGCCACTCCCAGCACTGTGCCAGCAGAACTGTTTGTGTACTACTTCGTGAACACACAAGGGAACTGATCTAATACAACTAGGCAGAAAGGAGATGTGCTGTTTGTTTTCTTCTGCCTGTTCACTTGGCTTGTGTGATTCATTACATAGCTACATAAATCACTCTTTGTCAGAGAAGGGCAGGTGGAAGGAGAAAAAATCAGGTGGATGGGGTGGGATGGGACTGCCCAAGCCACGCTGTTGCTGACCATAAAGCCACAGACTGAGATGATACTTTACTGACACTGCATGGTGCTGCCCCTCTGCCATCATGGCAGCAGAGCTGTTAGAATAGCACAGAGAGTTCTACACCTTAGGTCAAACTCTTTCACCCTTGAAGATAAACCATGAAGTGGCATACAGGGAAATTTCAGGAGATTGCTGACCTGTAGCTCACCACTACTGTAATGATGAGATCTCGTTTCTCAGCCATCTTTCATTCCTGGCTGCAGCTTCCTTTCTGATGGTCAGCAGAGAGTTTGCATTAGTCTGGTTTTGCCCATTAGCTGAAGAGATGGGATCGAGTTACTTTGTGCTTGATCAATTTTCTTCTGGTTTAGTGAGCTGAACTGGTTCATTGGTACCTTTTGAAAAGCAGAGCTCATGGAAGTGCAGTGGTGGAAAACCAGAATTAGGAACATGAAGAAGGTTTGGAAAGGGAGGTGGGTGAAATATCCTTCCTTCAGTAGTGCTGAGCTGCAATATCAACTCAGCTGTCTCATCTTCTGATTCAGATACATCTTCCATTTTCTTATGCAGGTTGTTAGCTCTAGCAGATGGATAAAACAGATAAGTTTTATCCATATCATCTTGAACTTTTGCAGCAAGATTTAAATGTGTGAGCTGTTCCTTGCTTTCGGAGCGTGAATCAGCTAAAGGTTTCACCAATTAATCTTTTAAAAGTGAGAGGGGGAAAAGGCTGCAGCCTTTTCTGGCTGTTGCACTCCCATTACACAAAAGGGATGCTACGGGTTTCTGTGTCGATACCTTTTCATTGGTTTCTAATGTTGCTGTTTTCGTAAGGCAAAAAACTATGTTAGCTGTCAGACTTACAAACTCAAACGGTGTTCTGAAAATCCAGCCATGTTTTCAGAATGTTAATAAAAATACCAGTAAAACAGCCTCTGTAATTGGGGATGAACTGACAGGGCAGCTGACAATACATGGAGCAGAACAGAAACAACCTCAGTTGCCATGGTTGTGTTTTCCCATTGAGTTAATAGAATTAAAAAAATTACTTTTTTTTCAGTTAAATCAGTATTTATGACTTATACACACAGAGAAAACAGTAACAATAAGAAGAAATAGTTTTTATAGAGAAGCTGCTGTTAACATGTCATTTAAGTGCAGGGCCATCGTTGTACATAGGTAAAATAACTGTTACTTAAGGCAGCGTAGTATCAGGGGCAGCACAAAGGCCAGGGCCCCACTGTAAACGCAGCTCTAAAAACTCAGCTGCTTCACTGAGTAACAGGAGAGGTTTGGAGGCAACATGTAGCGCCTGGGGAGAATACCTCTCCATGTTCCCTGTGGCAGTAAGAACAAGCAGCTTGTTTTCCAGGGCTCTGCTCTTTTATGTCTGCCCATTAGCTCGCTATTCCATGTATCCTCCTTTCTCAGCACAGCACAGCCCTCATCCTTAAGATGGCAAAATTCAGTGCTGCCCACACAGTTAAGAAACCCCAAGCTAATTCTAAGACTCTCTAGACAATCACTATCTCTTACATTCTTTCTTACATATCCTCTACTGCCTGATCTTGGAGATAAAAGTACTGGGCTACCTGGACCAGCTGATTGCTAAAATCACCCCCAGAAGAAGACAGGAGGGTTGAGGTCCTTCTGTTTTATGTAAACTACTTGAAGCATATCAAGGAAGAAAGATGCCAGGATGTCTTGCTGGACTTCCTACAAACAAGAGTGAGCTGGTCAAAGGTGTGAAGGTGTAGTCTTGTCTGCAGCTAACACAAGACTCTATAGCTGAAAATCTTGAGAGAAACGAGCAAGGCAAGTACTAGAATCACAACCCTGTACTTCAGGAAAGCAGGTTTTGGCCTACTTGGGAATCTTCTTGGTAGGATCCAATGGGAGACTGACCTTGAGGGCATGAGGACCAGTGCAGCTAGTTGATCTTCAAGGAGAACATTCAAGGAAAAAAAGAGCAGCCTCTTCTGATGTGCAGAAGACCAAGCAAGTATGGCAGGAGGCCAGCATGGATGTACAAAGGACTCCCAGCTGAGCTACAACAGAAAAAGGAAATGTATGAAAAGTGGAAGCACAGATGGCCTGCCCAGGAGGAGCACAGAAACATGCAACATACAGGGCTGGTGTCAGGAAAGTCAAAGGGAGATGAAACCAGATGGGTAGGTGAAGGTTAACAGGAAAGGCTTCTGTAGGCACACTGTCAGCAAAAGGAAGGCTGAGAAAAATACAGGTCCAGGCAGACACAGTGACAAACGACATGGAAAAGGCTGAGGTACCCAAAGCTTTTTTTTGTCATGGTTTTCACTGATATGGTCTGCCCTCAGTTTTCCCAGTTCCCCAAGGCTAGTAGCAGTCCATGGGAGTGAAGCAGTGCCCAGCACGGGAGTAAGGGAGTATTGAAGCCAACTGGCCATACACAAGTCCACAAGACCAGACGGTGTGCAATGAAGGCTGCTGGAGGAGATGGCCAATGTCATTGTGAGGTTCTATTATTGAAAAGTTATGGGAATCTGGGGAGGTTTCTGGTTACTGGAGATGTAACATTAGAGGTTACACCTGTCTTCCAGGGGGTAAGAAGAAAGATGTAGGGAATGACAACTAGTTTATGTAACCTCAGTACCTAGAAGGTGATGGAGCAAATCCTCCTGGAAGCCAGGTCCAAGGACATGAAGGATAAGAAGGTAATTGCTAGCATGTATTAACCAGGTCAAATAGATTGATTTCTACAATGTGATGACTGTATATGTGGACAAAAAGGGAGCTGTAGATGCTCTAAAGGTTTTTCAAAGCTTTTGATATGTCTTTCTATATTATTCCTACAGTCAACTTGGTGTCATACGACTGAATAAGTGGACTATAAGGCAGATGGAAAGTTGGCTTGGCCATTGTTTCAAAGAGTGATCAGTGGTACAAAGTCACCCTGGCTGCAGGTTACTAGTGGCATCCCTCAGGGATTGGTGCTGGGGCCAGTACTATTTAATGTCTATTGCTGATGACCTGGATGATGCAATGGGGGCAATCACAGCAAATCTAAAGACAATCCTATACTGAGGGTGTATGATTGATATGCTGGAGGTCAGGACTTCTATGCAGTGTCCTAGGCAGGTTGGAGGAATGGAATTACAGGAACTTCATGCAGTTCAACAAAGGCAAATGCAAAGTCCTGCACTAGAAAATAGCCTTATGCAACAGCAAAGGTCAGGTGTCAACAAAGGAGCTTAGAGTGAAAAGACTTGGAGGTCCTGGTATACAACAAGTGGAACCTGAGTCAGGAGAGTGTCCTTGAGGCAAAGAAGGTAAACCACACACATGGCTCTTATTAGCAAGAGGTATTAGCCAATAAGTAAAGGGAAGAGGTTCTTCCCCTGTCTGACACTTGTGAGACCACATCTTACAAGAGTCCAGGTTTGAGCTCCCCAGTAAAAGAAATACTGTGATATGCTGGATTGAGCCCAGTAGAGAGCCACCATGCTGATCAGGGGACTGGAACTCATGATGTGTGAAGACACCCTGAAAGAACTGAGTCTGTTTGGCCTTCAGAAAAAGCTAAGGAGGGAGCTTATTGCCATCTACACCTCCCTAATGGAAGAATGAAAAGAACACAGACACACAGGGAAAGGATGAGGGGCAAAGGACACAAATTGAAGCATGTGAATTTCTGACTACTTACAAGTTAAAGATTACCATGAGGCTAGTAAAACCCTAAAAAGAGGGGACCACAATGGCTGCAAAATCCTTTGCATTGAAGGTACTCATAACTAGACTCAATGAGGCCTTGAAGTACTGGCTCTATCTGGCCCTTCTTTGAGCAGGGGTTAGAGATAATGAGCTTTGGAGGTCCCTTCGAAGCTACATGATCCCATAATTCTGTGAAGAAATGTCCCTGGAACAGAATGAATGAAAGGAGTGAGACTTTCAACCCACATCTACCAAAAGTATTTCCATGTCCCTGAATCATCCAGAAATAGCCTGGTATTTATTAAAAAAACAAACAAACAAACAAAAAAAACCCAAACAAACCCCCCCAACCAGACCATCTCTTAAAATCCCATGTCTTCAAGGCATTCCAGAGATTTTCTGACATTTATGATTGCAATCCTATGAGAACTCATGTTTGGCAAAATCTTTACATATAGATATATCAAATCCAGACCTCCCAAGTACCCACCACGTGCTTTTAAAATACCTCTAAATCACTACTTGAAACTCACAGCAGATTTTTAAAAAATATTTTACTGTTCTTCTGTTTTCCTCCATGCACTATGTCAAGGGCCCTATTGCTTCTAAGTTAATTATGTATGGTAGTTACAGAACAGTATTATACTAAAAAATAATTAAACAAATAAACAATGAGCAATGATATAGTATTTTTTATAATACTGCTCTGGGATGTAAGAAATACTTCTCCCATAACACTGGTGAGAAACTGAGGTACGGAAAGGCACAGAGGCTTTCCCAAGAGAATCTCAGCAGAGCACAAATTGAAGCAAATTCTCTGAACTTTCAAGCTTGTGTTCAACCACACAACCAGTTCTTCAAATAGTTGTTGATGAAATGTACTGTGATGTTGGGAAACTCAGCTCCCCTGGTTTACCTGCCTTTCATGTCTTTCAATAAAGCAAAAAAAGGCAAATGGTTCAGACTAAGAAGTGTACAGTGAGATCAGCAGGATTGCCAGTGGTGAAGGAAGTTCTCTAGCATCTGGAAGACAGCAGAAGGCATAGACCTGGCTGGACACAGCAAGTTGGTGCGGGTGAGGAACCTCTCTGCATGCCAGCCAAGAATCATAGGCTGGCTGAGGCTTTCGCTTTCCTTATGATTCAGATGTGGAGTTGAACGTGCAGCTGGCCATCTGGAGCATGTCAGCTGACAGCTGCACAACGAAGGGGAACTGTCTTCTCTCCACTAGCTCAAGGGCACCCACAGGGAGAAGTTAAAAATTCTCACCACTGAAAACTTTGTGCCTGCCCTTCTTTCAACATATCCACAGTAGTTGTGATTTAGTCTTAGTTATAAGACACCAATCTGAAAAACATCCTATTTTAAAAAGAAGCCTGTATATTTTCCCACAAACACTTTTACCAAAACCTTGATCTCACAGCAGAGACCTGGGCAGAGCTTTTCATTATAAACTACCACCTTTTGCTACGTAACGCTTCATTGGATCCTACAGTTTTGCAGAAGAGAGCCTGTTTGTTGCTGAAAACACTATAGTACCTGTGCCATTTGAAGTGTGGATCTTCCTCTTTTATCTCTGAAGTCTATGCGAGATTAAATTTTGCACACAGTGCATGGCTCACCTCTGTCACTGCCCTCAAAGCGTTTTTGGGACTGGAATGTCTCCCTCAGGAACGAAAGACTTGTTTCTGCCCCTACAAGAAAAGCAGATAAGACGATGCTGTGCCTGTGGGCAGATTATTTTCCTCTTTTGTTAGTGTTTTTATTTATTTATTTTTAGTTTTCACGATTATTATGACTCTGGGACCTGTGGTTTCTGAAATAAGTAAATAAATACCTGGCAAGTGCAGTTATTTCATTTACAGCTACAAGAGGAGCTTGCCAGGGGGTACCCAAGCAGGCAGCAGAGTAGAGCCTGTACTTCTCACCCGGAATCACTGCTTTCAGACTAAATGACTTGTGGGGCAACAGAAGGCACAAAAAAAACCAGAAAAAAACCCTTTATGGACAGAGGGGTCGGTCCCACCCGTGGCAACAGAGGCCGCCTGTTGCTTTCTCACACGCGTGCTCGGGCTACACGCAGGGGCGGCTGCCGGGCCGTGCGGGACAGGGGTGAGGCCGCGGCGGTCGGGGAGGGAAGAGGGGAGAGAAGGGAAGGATGGGAAGGGCAGGGAAGGAGGGAGAGAAGGGAAGGATGGGAAGGGCAGGGAAGGAGGGAGAGAAGGGAAGGATGGAGGGCAGGGAGGGGAAAGGCCGTGAGGGGGGAGCGCGGCCGCTTTACGGCTCCGCCGTCCCAGCCTGCCCGTCCGCGCTTTGCGGCTGCGTGGCGGTGGGTGGGGGGCGGGGAAGATGTCTGAGCGGGGAGAAGCCCCGGCGGCGGCGGCACCGGCGGGGGAGATGCCGGCCAAGAAGCAGAAGCTGAGCAGCGACGAGAACAGTAACCCGGGGGACCTGTCCGGGGACGAGAACGTGAGGGCCGGGCCGAGGGGGGCACGGGGACGGGGATGGGGGGGGTGTGTGTGAGGCGGGAGCGCGCGCGCGGCGGGCACGAGGCCTCGCGCCGGG
>JAWWMP010000001.1:32803064-32834224 GCA_035047865.1 Dendrocincla tyrannina | reverse complement strand
CAGCGCTGAGGGGAGGGAAGGGGAGGGGTAGGGGGGCGACCGTGCCGGAGGGGACGCGGCCCGAAGGGAACCCCCCCGGACCGGCCTGAGGGGACACGGCCCAAAGGGGGCCCCCCCGGACCGGCCTGAGGGGACACGGCCCACAGGGGACCCCCCCCCGGACCGGCCTGAGGGGACACGGCCCACAGAGGACCCCCCCCCCGGACCTGCCTGAGGGGACACGGCCCGAAGGGACGCCCCCAGCCCCGCCTGAGGGGACACAGCGGTGTCAGTGTGTCTCCCGGCCGCCTGGGCTCGGGGGCCGCCGGAGGGAGGTCCCGGTGTAAGAGAGCTGGGGGGGCTCGGTGGGGGGACACTCGCTTTGCCTCCACGTGGGTGAGGGAGGATTTGAGGCCCAAAGTGTGAGCGCGCTCTGTCTCGAGCTCCACTTCCAAGCCTCAGACTTTATTATTTTTCTTTTTTCTTTTGTTTTTTTTTTTCCCCTGCAAAACAATTTTCCATTGTTCCCGCAGTTTTGCATCGTGTGTCCTCACTGTCACGCTGTAAAGTACCACGCGGCGCAAGTTTATGCTGTGCAGCCCCTTGACAAATGAGGAGTAGGAGATGCTGCTCCTGAGCTCCTGTCAGTAGGAGACGGCAGCAGAGGGTGGGGACCGTAATCCCTACGTTAGGTTAAATTCTAGTGTTCCGAGCAGAGCTAATGTGATTGATATAGAATAATTTTGTACCTGAAAGGTAAACTTAATCTAAGGTATTGAGCAATCACTTTATGTAGGTGTGGAGGATGTTATTTGTCTGTTCATTTTGTGCAGTGTGGGGTTTTCTGGTTATAGCACTTACCCAGTAAGTGAGGGATCTGGACCACATCCCTCACAACCTGTGGAAGTGCTGCGTGTGAGGTGACAGGCAGGTTTGAGATGCTCCATACCAGTGCTACTGATTTTTTTTTTCTTGCATTGCTCAGCAGCATTTGTGAATCTGAGTGTAGTTTGGTGACAGACGTTCAGGTTTACTTTGGTGTCAGTTGTAGGCTATCAGTGACCACAGAACACGTTGCCCAGTGAAGTTGTGGATGCCCCATCCCTGGAGGTGTTCCAGGCAGGCTGACTGGGGCTTTGAGCAAACTAGTCTAGTGGTAGGTGTTGGTGGGGTTTGGAAGTAGTTGTTAAACTTGGTTACAAGTTAGTGGAGGGTTGGCTCCTTTAGGGGTGCAGTGTGAAGGGCATGACTCCAGATTTGGGCAGTACACTTACAGGCTTGTGTGGAATCATTCCTCTTTCTCCTCTTGATATCCCGATTTTCAGGGTTTTTGGGCAAACAAAGACCAGTCCACCTCTACAGGCTTCTGTTGATACAGACATGAAACTGGGACAAAGAATAAATGCTTGGTGGGAATTGGTGTATTAGTGTTTATAGTTGACCTCATTCCATATTCCTAGTGGAGCTCCTAACACAGCTTCATGTTACACTTAATCTCCTACAGTGACAGGCTGTTGTCTGCCTCTGTCTCTCTGAATTCAGATCTAGAAAGTGCATGGCCTCGAGGTGAATTGTTTTCCCCTCATTACTCTGATAGAAAGTGGATGGATTATGTTGCCAGAAAAAGACCCCCAAACAGTTGATTTTTTACAAGCTGATTATACTCTGATGGAAGCACAGCGTTGGCAGTTACGATGCAGGTGAAGTGTGCTGTCATGGGTGATGCAGGGAAATGTCCTTTTGTGTTGTGTCCTGCAGTCAGACTGCGCACGAAATTGTAGTTTCTGTTGATTGTCCAAAGCTGATCTAAAATCATGTAGCAGAAGGGTGGGTTGTTTTGCGTATCCCTTTTCAGTTTTCCCCATTCTTAGCTCTGGCTGCTAATGATGGAGGGGGGGCAGTTGATCAGAACTTAGCTTCTAGTGAAAGCAAGTGTCTGTGGGAAGGAGCAAGAGGGGGAGGTGGGACTTCCTCTTCTGGTGGCAGTGCAGACTTGCTGCAGAACCATGCTGGGACTGATGCTGGCGAGGGTGTACAGAAGTCTCATAATGGCTCAGTTCTTGGGGTGTACAGACATCATGTTTTTACACAAACAACTCTTCCTTCATTGCTTCAGAAGCCGTCATTTCATCTGATCAAAGATGTTTTCTAGTGGGAGCAGTGCTTTATCTTTAAATGTTTTCTTAAGAGCAGCTACCAGTATTCTGAAGGAACTCCACTAGATCACAGTTCACATCTCTCCCTCTTGGATTAATCCTCATGGTACTCCTGTTTCTAGGGAAGAATGCTAATCTGTTAGCAATAGATTTAAATACTTGAATCTAAATAACATCAAGTCCTGGGAGGTCTTCTCTTCTTATGGAGGAGAAGAAAAAGTGAAAAGGCCAAGTGCTGCAAGATTAATTGAATTTATGCAGCAGTTAATGATCTCTTTATAACATTCTATATAATTTTGAATGTTTTCAGGATGATGCCGTTAGTATTGAAAGCGGCACTAACACCGAACGTCCTGATACACCAACAAACACTCCTAATGCTCCCGGAAGAAAAAGCTGGGGGAAAGGAAAATGGAAGTCAAAGAAGTGCAAATATTCCTTCAAATGTGTAAATAGCCTAAAGGTAGGTATGTATGAGCTTCAGCATTGGAATGCTGTGTACCGCTTGCTGGCAGTAATGTCAGTGTTGATTGTGAGACAGTGTCAAGGTAGATACTTTGAAATACAGGCAAACAATTATGTTCCATGCTGATTTGAAAGAAGTACCTCTCTTATTTGGAACAGCTGAAGTTTTGAAGAAAAAGGGTACTGATAAATAGGAAACGGTAGTGCTGCAGTTAACCCATTTTTGTATGGGCTTGCATATGTGATAATTATGTATTTCACTGAAGCTGTAGATGTTAGAGATAAACATAAGAAATCGGATAAACAAATTCAAATAAAACAAAACCTGTGATAGCTTCTTGCAAAGGACAAAACCTGTACAGATTTTTCTGTTGAAATGTCTTTTAAAAACCCACAAAAAACAAAACAACCAAACTATTTTGAAGTAGTATTTTCTTCACACTTACAGATCAGGTACTGGTATTTTTTGTCCTCTGGCAATTATCATAAATGCCATAGTGCAATTAGGTTAATTTATTGTGAGTGTTGTGATTACGTGTTAGCACCTGATCAAAGTTGTATTTTTCTTATCACATAACACCTAATGGTCTTAAGAGATGTGGATTCATGGTCTTTACTCCCTGTTCTGGTGTTTTAGGTGTATTGCTGTTTTCTTCTGCACTGGTGACAGACTGTGGTTTTCTCATTCATGGTTATTTTACACTGTCAGGATATTCCTTTTTTTCTCATTCCTCAGCCTTGTGTGGGATATTTGTGTGACAAAAGCTGTAAATATGCCTTATGATTTCATTTTTATAAGATTTCTAAATAAAGAAAAGATCGTCTCTGGAACAAGATGGGAGTTTTGTTACACTTTATATTTAGCTTGTAAGGGGATCTGTGCAGCTCCATAGTGGATATTTTCTGCAGAATTACTTTAAGAAGTTTTTGTCATTCCCCCACGCTCAGCTGTTGAGCTGTGCTGATGTAGCTGTTTCTGAACTTGGTCTTCAGTCTGCCTCACTGAAATGCTGGGGTACCTGAGTGGGAGGGGATGAGAGGTTTGGATGATTGAAACCTTCTAAATGAGCTTTGCCACTGGGGAAACTGTGATATGCAGTTACACTGACAAGAGTATCTGGGAAACAAATTGATTTTATTGTCTTTTTGAAGTACAAAAATTATCTCGAGTTCTTTCAGAGTGTAGGAGGAAGGGAAGTTGTTTCATTTTCAGCAAGGTAGGCAGCAGTTCCTGTGATTCACATGAATTGCCCCCGTGATAGTGCTATTTGGGGCTCCAAGTCATACTTCAAACACAGACATGAGCCTTTGGCACCCAAACTTTTAACAAGTTCTGAGTTTTGTTACTCATATATATTTTCTGTCTGCAGACGAAGAGGGTTAGTACTTTTCAAGTGTCTTCTGGGAAAACAAAACATTCCTTCACCCCAGTGTCAATGCAGGCCCCCATTGTAAGGTGACCCAAAAGACCTCCCTATAAAGTTAAGCAATCCCTGACTTCCCTGAATTTGGATCAGGGTCTGGGAACAGATTCCTGTGCAAGTGGAGTATATGTAGCATTTCACCTAAGCGAGGCATTTTTATTAGCTTTTTTCCCCATTTTTCTTTGAACTGAAATTAATAATAGATGTGCATGTTAAGACGAAGAGTGGGTAGCAGCCGGAATTGGTTTTTTACTTTGTGATTGGGGGAGCCTCTCTTCTTTTCCTTTTTCTGTTCTTCCATGCTAATTTTGCAGGTACTGTGGTGGTAAACTGTAATGATTGAATGTCATACATGGATTTAGAGAGACGTGTGACTCTGGCTATCACATCATATATACTTGAGTTTATATGAATTCGAGCTATGCTGGAAGGGTCAACATAATTTAAAGACATAGAAATTAGTATTCTTTAGGGGTGTATAAATTATGTGTTTTTCCACTTTCATGGTCTTGGTTTTCTCCTTATTTTGCTTTTTACTTTTTTTCTTGGGGAAAGAAAGAAATATGGCTATTACTGTCTGCTTTGAAAGTTAAATGGTTATGATTCAGCCTGAAAAACTCAGTGCTTGCTAAATATGCTTTTTAAACACTACTTTGGAAGTTATTTTCGGTGAAATTTAAGCATCAGAAAAACAAAAATATAACTTGGAAAATTACAGGAAATAAAAAGCTGGCTTTTATTTTTTCTTCTTGCAATACTAAGTTACTGTAAGATGTACTGAAAAAAATCTTTGCTCTTCATGGGCTGAATGGAAATAGAGTTTATAACTTAGCATATACAGCTAACAGTTGCACATCCTCATACATCCATATATGTTTTGACAATAGATCTTTCAGCAGAAAGCCATGTTTATTTTGCTTTGTTGTGCTTCCTTTAAAACAACACAATTATTTGCTCTACCCTTTGCTTTTGCTCAGGGCATGGCTTAGAGGGTGCAAGCAGCCTGGTTTTGTGTCTCAGCTTCTACTTGCTGTCCCTTTACCTGGGAATCAGTATCCACTGCCATGCAGGATTCTAGCTTGTTGATGGGTAGAGGAGAGGTAGCTAAAACCCACAATGGCTTGCTTCCACTTCTGGGAACTGGAAATGCACATGTGGTTAGTTGGTTCCCCACTGGCAGTGTGGGTGGCAACGTATTAAAATGTGTTCATGCAGGTGATTATTTTTGGTGTTGGCATAGTTAAATACTTCACTGCTTTCAGTCTAAAAACAGGTCTAGTTTTACTCTTTGACTGAACCCAAGTTGGTCTTGAGTGAGGAAGGGTAGAACTAACCCTTGATTTTTTATTTATTTGCGTTTGTAGCAATTGTAGGTCTGTTTTCTGCCCTGCCTTTTTTCTCTGGTGCATGAAAAACCTGAGTACTTTGGGTTTTGTGCCCTTTATTCATACCAGGGACAAGATGGCATTTCACTGTTTTACTTTTGGACCAGCATGTGCATCACTCTTTTGCTGTGCAAACCGTTGTCAGGTTTGCATGACTTACTTGGCATCTTGGAATAGCTACAATGTATGCCACCTGGAAGTGTAACGTTTTGAAAAAGCTGCTACATTGTTTAGTACTTGAGAGAAAACTTAGAACAGGCAGGTATTTTCAGAATAGCTATGTGCTGTCTTTGATGTCTTTGAACAGTGAGGATGTTGGTAGTTTAAATGGGAGCATAGCTTCTTCAGATAGCCTAGTATCTTCCTGCAAGAGCCTCTGCCTAGCTCCTTCATGCATCAAACACCGGCAAACTGCAATATATATGCTTAGGCTCTTGGACATTGTAGCACTTGGTGTGAGGAATGTAGTGTGGTTGAAATGAGTAGATTAAAGACATTTGTCTTACAGAGTAATTTTTCAGGGAAATAGGTTTTCTTTAAAAAACCTTACTAAATAGTTGAAGTATAAAAATTTAGAAACAGTAGAGCTCTCTGTTGTATCTCTACTTAGCCTGGATCTACTTGGTCTGGGTCCTACCTAGAAAATCAGAAATTTATTGCAACTTAAGCTGGAAAAATATCCTGTCTTGAGGGGGAAAAGCATATTTCTCTTCACAATTTATCGGAAGCAGGGCACATGACAGAGAGCAAGGTTATTCCAGAAAAACAAGTGCAAAACCTGCTAATATGTCTGTAATAAAGCAGCAAGAATCCCTGCATTTTACCTGTATATGCGATATGTCAGAAGCCCTCAGTATTCATCAATACAAACTCTTTCAAGCAGAAATTCAAAACCAACTAGTTATTGATGGAAAAACGTAAGTAATATGAATTTGATCTCTCAGCCATTCTTCATTCATTAAGAAGACTTAAATACACTAAAAAATAAAGGCTACAAAGTAAAATTCATAAACTTTTTGCACACAAAAAATCATGGCCTTGTGTATGCAATTTTATTTAACTATGATGCTTTAGAGATGCTGAATACCTGCTTTTTCCTTCTGCCCTGGGGTCACTAATAAACTTGCTACTTTTCTCTTTCCTAGTGTCCCATATCCCTCATCACATAAATCCATTAGCTTGTTCTTTAATGTTATGATGGGTAATACTTTTGAGTTAAACTTTGAATGATTCTTTTTAGTCTGTATTCAGCTTTAAAAGTTGTTACCTCTCTTAAGAATTGCAGGAGGGCCTTCTCTGAAAGAGTTTCTCCTTTCTCTTTCTAGCTCTTCTAGATATGTCTGTTAATAACAGATACTGCCTTTCTCAGAAAATAGTGCTATTTTAAATTTTTTCCAGATTTCCTTTACTTCTCTTTTTTCTGAGTAGTGTTAGACTCCCTACCCACACCCCCTCCACGAATTTATTCTTTGGTTCTTGGGTAGGCCAGAGCTGCCAGGGCCAGTACTTCTCGTGTTCTCTGAAGCACTGCCATTTGAAGGCTGCTTAAGAGCCGTCATGAGACACTTCCTTCCTGCCTGCACTGTCCCAGACAGTCCCCTGTGGGGAGGCACTTTAGTGAACATTATTCTTGCTGAAAACATCCTGTCAGGACAGGCCAAAATACTGTTATCAATTATTAACAAGCACCACCATATTCATCACAATTCATAAACATATCTGGGTTTTTTTCCCTCTCTATTGAGCTGATGTAAGCTGTATAAAAATAATATTTGGCATTTCTCTGGTAGCTGTTTGTGAAGGCGATTTGGGAACACTTTGTAGACATGAACTTTGCAGCAGTATTGTGACATGCTGGAGAGTTTCTCTTGTCTGTGACTAAATTACAAGACCTAACTGTAATGTAAGTTAAATGTGGCCCTTCTCTGTCCTTCTGCCAGCATAATTCTTCTCTGTCGTAATAATTCTTCTCTGTTAAGTTGCAAACCCTTGTGTAGAAGTAATTATAATGATATAAAATATGTATAGATATGACCTTAGATGCAGAGGTTGCCTTGTTGAAAATTGCAAAACAGAATAGTAGAGCTACAAATACAACTTGGGACTTCTACCACCTCTGCACATAACTGAGACAACAGTTCTTCCCCTTTACTTTTTAAAATCTTGGTGGGGAAAGAAAAGGGACGAGTGTGTTGTCAGAATATTCCTTTAACCTCCTGAGTTAAAATGTGATGTTACAAAACTACCATTTTGAACTGCTCACTATCTGAAACTGGATGTGAACGCAGTAGTTTGAAGAGGGAAACTTCTCAGTTAAACTGTTTACCACTGCAGCTGAATTTCACAGCAATAATATGCCTGTGGGTTTTGTTGTTTTTTGAAATCACTAATCTTAATTTACATCTATAGGAGGACCATGGCCAGCCTTTGTTTGGAGTCCAGTTTAACTGGCACAGTAAAGAAGGTGATCCTCTCGTTTTTGCCACTGTAGGCAGCAACAGAGTGAGTAATCTGTTTTTCACCATACAGCCTTCTAGGTGGTTCTATTGCATTCCTTTTCTCAACCAATCCCTTTACCTATGTTTAGTACTGATACAGTATACTTAATGTATGCAGCTTTATTTCTGAGGTATGTAGCATCTGTTACCTGGGAGAGTTGCATCCTTTGGGTTCTTTTATGAAGTCTTGTGTTAGCTATTTGGGAATGAATCTATTTCATAAAGGAAAAGGTCCTTCAGTCATGTGCATGTGGGATAAGGGAGAGAGGTGGATAAATGCATCTTCTCAATAACATTACTCCTCATAAATGTTGGTGTTTCCAAAAGGTTGTATACTCTAAAACAGGTTGAGAACTGCCTGCAGAGACTCTGCAGCGATGCCAGACAGCTCAGTAGCTGTATTAGTGACTTGTGTGGAGTGAATTCATAGGCTTTTTCTGAAGCAGGATCTGTGTCATTTCAGTCTTGAAAATAACTCCTAAAGTGCATTCTGTGTGAGTGTTGTGAATAAGCAAACCTTTCATTTCTAGGTTTGTTCCACCTGACGACTCACCAGAAGTGCTAAACTAAGTTTAGGCAAAGTATCAGTGAGTCATTAAAAGACCAGGTCTTGTTAGAGGTGGCTGCAGTAACTGATTCCAGCAAGAGTTTATCTTATTAAGACAATTCAAGTAACAGACTTTAAAAATCTGGAAAGGACAGCTGCCAAGTCCTGGATTGCTGCTTTACTTTCCACCTGTTGGAAACATTTCCACCTGTTGGAAACAAATGGATAATGGATGAGATCTAAACCGTAGAGGCATGCTACCTCTCCCCAGCAGGCGATCAATACACAAGTGCATGTGATTTCCTTTTGAAAAAGCACAAGTCTCTCACCCTTTTTGTTTCTGTTTTTTTTCCCTCTAGGTTACTTTATATGAATGTCATTCCCAAGGAGAAATCCGTCTGTTGCAGTCCTACGTGGATGCTGATGTATCCTTTTAAGTTAAAAACCCATGTGTTTGCGTCCTCTTTATGAAAAACTAAGAAGTTTTGCAGGAAAAAGCATACAAAGGTTTTGTCTGTGATTTAATACTTTGCTTATGTAGTGCATTCCTTATATTAGGTCCCAGTCTTGCCTCTTTCCCACATCCCGGAATCCCTCCTATTGAAAAAATGTTAAAAATGCAGTCTCATGGACAATACTGTATGAAAATATTTGAAAACTGATTCTCCATCTGTTTAATCTTTCCAACACTAATACTTGTATGGTGTTTCACTGCTTGACGGTGGTCTCAGTTTCCCTGTGAGTTGGATCTGGGTTTAAAGCCTAAGAATTAGGTTTCATGCTCTGAAACATTAATAACATGCATTGACCATTTGCAGTACACAAGTCAGTAACTTGTGAACTCAGTCTTGATTCATTATTCCCAATCTTTGGATGTTTTGGAGAAAGAGGTTCAAAGGGGATGCCATGACAGAGAAGATGTTTCTTATAGAACAGAAGAGAGGAACTGGCATCTGTAGAAAAGCTGATGTTGCTGGTATTTGGAGGTGTATAATTGAATATGTGTCTTTTTCTTAATTGGTCTAGCAGAGACCTCAGGGTACTCCGATAGAATAGCAACAGGTTTACTTAAATCACATTGTTTAAAAAATGAATCTTCTGCTTGTTCTGTATTCCTTAACATAAGATGCTGTAGGCAGATGAAAATTTCTATACCTGTGCATGGACATACGACAGCAATACAAGCCATCCTCTTCTGGCTGTGGCAGGGTCCAGGGGTATTATTAGGATAATTAATCCTATTACAATGCAGTGCATAAAGGTGAGTGTTCACAACTTTGAGATGCAGCTTGTGTTTCAGTAAGACGTGACACTTTTGTCTTCTAAGTACATGTAAACGTAAGGGAAGATGGTAACCTGCTGAATTCTATTCCAGCACTACGTGGGCCATGGAAATGCAATCAATGAACTGAAATTCCATCCAAGAGATCCAAATCTTCTTTTATCTGTAAGCAAAGGTGAGGAAAAAAACACTTTTGTTTTTATATAAATTGGGACACTTTTGATTGGAGTTTGGTCTTGAAAATGGCCAAAACCTTCATAATTTTTTTTTATGAATGGCACTGAACAAGTTCACCTTGAAAGTCAAGAGCAAATCATGCTCTTTTGTGGCTATATATCTTGTTCTTACTAAATCCGTGGCCTACAGTAACCATAATTCAACCTGTAGCACAAAAGGGATTGCAAACAATGCTGCTTTTTAGTAAAGAAGAATCACGAGCCATGGGTTTCCTCTTTACTTTCTAACAGTTGAATTAATTTTTTTCAGTTGTTGAATCGTGTTGCCATCTAGTGGGAAAGTCTGTAGATTGCAAACAGCATTCCATCACCGTGTGCATGGGGAAAAACTAGGATTCTCTGTTACTTGGGAGCTTTAGTTGGACTTTGTGTAAAAAGCTTATTACTGAAGGGAGTTTTTGGCATGGTATTTCATGGGCTTGTCCAGAAAATTTTAACAGTCACAATTTCCTAATCTTGACTGTTTTGTTAAGTAAGGGAATGATCTGCCACAAGAGGTAGCCTTCAAGAATGCTTGAATTGGAAACATTCACATAAGGAGACCTTTGACTTTAGTGTATTTGGAATTACCAATGAAGCTACATGAGAGCAGGAGGTGGGAGCCTCTGATGCTTGCAACTGTCAAGTTGGTGCTGTGGGTCTGTAAACATTCAGTTTCTTTAGTTCTGTATATCTCTAGGTTCTCTTTTTCAAAATATTTTGACATCAGACATAGTACTACAAGTTTTAATGTGCTGTCTCTGGAGCAGGTACTATCACGGAGAAGGCATGAGGCAGGAGAATATGTGGAGTCTTAGAATTGCATGTCTGAGAGAATAATAGAAAAAGAGGAAAATATTTGGGACTGTGTGGCTTTTTGTGTCCCTTCTGGGACTGTGGATGTTGCTGTAATTCAGTGCAGTGTATTTGTGGAATCCAAAAGGGAAATACACTGGAGGTTCACATTTCCAAATGTGAAATACACTAGAGGTTCTTAATTGGAAATTGCTAAAACTTTCATTAAACAAGTCGATTAGACTTGACTTTGGAATACATATTGTTTATATAAATAGTTTCTCCCATTCTGACAGCCTGATAAAGAATAATATTTTAAGGGTTAAGAAAATGGAAAATTGAAACTATTCTGAATGTTGATGTTAGAATCACTGAAATGAATGGTAGCATTTTTTGATATATAAAATTGTTTTTAAGTGAAGACTGAATAAAAGGATATTTATCCAAGATCAGACTTTCCTTTATTTTTGGTAGAAGCTGTACCTAGGGGAGGGGCTGGGCACTTTCTCAATGACAAAAGTACTCGTAACAGTAGCTTAGTTGTAATGGCAGTTTTAGTTAATACAGTTCTGTTGTTTCAAACAAGTGAAGAGGAATTAAGTGCTTTTCTGATGTTTACATAAACACCTGTTATTGAAAGTGGTTAAGATGAAATATATTATTCAAATGTACATATAAAAAGCAGCATGTAATTTTATTTGTTCTTTATAGATCATGCATTGAGACTGTGGAACATCCAGACAGACACGCTGGTTGCAATATTTGGAGGAGTAGAAGGGCACAGGGATGAGGTGTTAAGTGCAGTAAGTGGAAGACTGTGGGGCAGTGATTTAGATTTACAAAGGGTAGTAAGCAACTTTTTATCCTCTTGTGCACTGCTTTGATATTTAAGCTACTTTAAAAAACACAATTGGAAGTGCATAAATACTTTTTTAAGGGGATAGACAAGTTTAAATCTAAGGTGTTTTGCTTGATCTGGCCACCTCTTACAAACAGGACAGGTGTTCGCTTTATGTGTGTTTCAGTAGCTAGTTTTCTCACAGTGCAGCCTGGAAATGAACAAAATAGATCTCAGTGGGGCTAGAAGGTGTAAAAACTTTTCATGATGGTCCCACTTTTGAAGTTCTTGAGGTCCTACCAAGTCAAAGCAGCATAAGCAAATAAACCTTGAGATACATGGTAGTGAAGGAAAGAAGCTAATTCAGTTGACTTAAACTGCTTTTCAGTGGCTGTGAACAGACACTGATACCTAGTAAATATCAACTAGATCAGTTAACTTTTAATACACTGTTCTTCAGAACTGTTTCCATTCCTGTCGAGTGACCTGAAGGGTGAGGGATGTGTCTGTAGGAAACCTGACACTGTATTATTCACCTATGTTGTAGCCCTGGAATTCTGCCAAAGTTGCTCCTAGGGAATTTACTGAGAGGAGAACTAGCTGTAGATTCCTTGTCTGTCAATGCTGTTAATATGCCTCTCTTTCTTGAGAGAGAGCAAATATTATTAAGAATATTTGCTGCTTTGCAGTGAGCTGGATTACATTCTTAGTATTTTTCTAATTGAAAAACGCAGTTTTATTGCATTCTTCACCCAGAAAATGCTGTTTTCGTGGAAATGGTGGAATAAAATCTGAGTTGATATAATGCAGCCTAGGCTGGGGGTGCTCAAAATTATTTTATATACATAGGATTATGATCTTCTTGGTGAAAAAATCATGTCCTGTGGGATGGATCACTCTCTAAAACTCTGGAGAATTAATTCCAAGAGAATGATTAATGCTATCAAAGAGTCTTATGAGTACAACCCAAATAAAACCAACAGGTATGTAGTCTTCATCTTTTTGGCTGTATTTGCGAAACATAAATACTCCTATCAATAGTCCAGGTTAATTCCTTTCCAAATTGGGAGTTCTTAAGAATAGTGAGTGACCTAGATTTTGTGCTGGATACTGAATCTCTCTTGAATATGTGTCATATTGATGTTTGTTTCATGAAATTTCATTCAGATTCAAAGTTCTGAGACTTTTATTTTTGAATACCTTAATTATTTTTTATTTGCTTGACTAGAAAATGTCTAGAATTACTATTTTAAAGATTATAATTCATGTGTTTCAAGATGTCAGTGGCTTTTCTTCATCTCATCTTAAAAATTCTAGAAGGGAATCAATCTGTGTAATTAAATGTGGCAAATATTTTTATATTGAGTAGTTAATTATTGTATGTTACTTGATTTTGGGGTGGGGACAAAACTTTTCATAGTAATAACCTTCATTTTCATCATTCTCTGATTTGACCTCAGATATGAGTAAATTGTCAAATAAACATAGCAATTAGATACATGATAGATAAATCCTCCTTTATGAAGTTCCTCAACTTTTTAATCTTAACTTCCAGTTAAACCATTGAGAGAATTGAAGAGTCTAAAACACAGTGAACATGTTCAGCAATGAGACTAGCTGTGAAAATACTCTCGCTTTTTTTGGTAATGTTACCAAATGTTAAATGATGCTTTTTTTAGCGTGCTTTTTTTAAAATGATGATTTTTTTTAATAGTGTGCATTTCTATTTAACAATATAGATGTTGCAGAAGCAGCATCAGGAAAACAGCCTTAATTCTTGAAGTATTTGGTGACAGGAGCTGTATGCAGCGTCTGAAGGAATGGTTTTGCTCAGCACTGTCTCTGCACAGTCTTGTACATGGGAAACTACTTACTTCATTAGCAATGAGGATGAGAACAGGGACTGTTCCTATTAGTAAAAAGAAAAAAGCAGCATATGAAATCTACTTTGTTATAAAACTTTTAGAAAAGATGTGCTTGTTCTTTTAACATTGAGATATGTTAAATCTGGATATTAAAAATTAGACTTGTGCTTCTGTGTTTCTCTGAACCTCACTTGGCCATTTTCTCCATAGGCCTTTTATTTCCCAGAAAATTCACTTTCCTGACTTTTCTACAAGAGACATACATAGAAACTATGTTGACTGTGTACGGTGGCTGGGAGATCTAATTCTTTCCAAGGTAATGTTTTTTAGCTACATTACTTTTATTTGCTTGTTTTGAGGATCCTAAACAACAAAAGTTTGGGTTGGGTTAAATTACTGTGTCCAATGATTTTGTGGAGTGTATTGGGAATTTTGTCAACTCTCAGGATGTGTGGATAAGCAGTTAAAAGGTAAAATTATTACTACAACTGTACCTCTGCCAAAGGTACAGGGTTACTAGCTAACCATAATCTGCATAGAACGTATAGAAAGGGAATCTACAGGTACTGATTAGGGATCCTTCTGCTAAAGGGGGAGATGACGATTACCAGAATGGAGTAACTTTGACTAGTCTGTTGTGTCCACTGGTAACATTGGCTTGCAGAGGTTAAACCAGGTAGTCCAACTGCCTTGATGCCAGAAACTGGTGAGTGCACAGTCTTGTTAGTCAAAGGGATTGGGTAAACAGTCCTTAAACCAACATGAGTTTAAGTGCTTATGGAATTGTGTTTAAGCACATCTGGTTGACTTCCTCTGAAGTGGGTGAGGGAGGGCTCCAGCAGTCCTGTTACTTGGCAAAGCTGTGGGGCCATCAGGTTCCCAGTGATGGACAGTGATGTATTATTGTTGGTGATGTGGCTGTGATCTAAGGACAGAGGTGATATTTTCAGTTGTACTGTTTGCAATGTCATTGGGGAAGCTGTGAGATGAAATGTGTGCTTATAGTTAGACTGATTGTAAAAATTATAAATATAGGTAACTTTTTTCATTGTTTCAATCCAGTCTTGTGAAAATGCCATTGTTTGCTGGAAACCTGGCAAGATGGAAGATGATATAGATAAAATCAAGCCCAGCGAGTCAAATGTGACCATTCTTGGGAGATTTGATTATAGCCAGTGTGACATATGGTACATGAGATTTTCAATGGATTTCTGGCAAAAGGTATGTGTCAGCTTTGACATTTTTGTATTTGAAGGTGCATAGTTTTTCATTTGATTCCATGTTTATGGACATAGGAAAAGTCTTGATTTGTGTGATGTTTGAGAAACAGAATGGTTTGCTATAAGGGGCTTTCTATGAAGCTGGAGATGCTCTAGATTTTTCATTCTGAGTTTTGCTTGATAGAAAATATTTCCAGCAAGTAAATACTTTTTTTCCACCAAAGGTGTGTTTATTGATAGGTTCCTCTCCTATCTGCAGAGATGGATAAAATGGAAGAAAGGAGGAAAATTTTATAGTCTTTCTAACCCCTCCAACAAACTCATGAAGTCATTCACATTTAAACATTCATGCACAAAATATTTGCTAAGAGCCTTTATAAAATCCTGACTTAAACTTCTTTATCCTCTGCTTTCTTTTAAAGATGCTTGCTCTGGGCAATCAGGTTGGCAAACTTTATGTTTGGGATTTAGAAATAGAGGATCCTCATAAAGCCAAGTGAGTACTGTATTTTATTTTTGTTAAGACAGGAAGTTGGGGTACTTTCTTTACTGATAACTGTAGAAATTCTTTAACAATACTAATTACTTTCCATTATAACTTGTAGGTAAATAAACAGGAGCCCCTGAAGGTTAACGTTTATGATATTTCGCTGATTTATAATTTATATTGTAGTCGTGCCAAGAGGCCTCAGTCAGATTGTGCTGTGTACAATGTGTAGATACAGTAAAAGACAATTTATTTCTCACAGAGCTTACGAACTAATTAGGTGGAAATTTTGCAAAGCAATTAAGAGAAGATGTGCTATAAGGCACATAGGTGAGAGGACTGGATTAAAGAACACAGTGTGGACAGGACAGAAGAGATAGAGTAATGAGCACAGTGTGTAGAAAACAGTATGGCTTTCCAGTTCCTCACCTCTGTGGCCAGGCAATTTTGTGGCTTGTCTTTTATTTATATATAGGTATATATGTATGTGTGTAAATATACAAATGCAAAAAAACTCTAAAAAAAACCCCCAAAACAAACCCATTCCTGAAAGACATTTTGTATAAAATGTTTATTTGCTATATACATAAATACTATATGCATTATATTTTTATATACCCTATGTATTATACATACCTATATATATATATAATCCATGTAAATATGTGCATGTCTACATTAATGTATGAAGTTCCTGAAAATGCTGCAGTCTTTAATCACCCAATTACAATATTTTATTCCTAACTACTGGGAAATATCATTAATTATGAAGTCCTAAATAATGTGATTCAATAAGCTTTCAATCTTTGCT
Source organism: Dendrocincla tyrannina (assembly GCA_035047865.1). NCBI lineage: Eukaryota > Metazoa > Chordata > Aves > Passeriformes > Dendrocolaptidae > Dendrocincla > Dendrocincla tyrannina. The sequence continues at coordinate 32,818,257 of JAWWMP010000001.1, read as the reverse complement.
TCAGTAAAACTGAGTGGGTAAGAAACAGCAGTGGGTGAACAGGAAACTACTGGTTTCCAAAGTCCACATTTGGAATACAAAATACACCATGAGGGTCATAATCCCATTGCACTTCAGTTCCTCCTAGGTCACATAGATAAGGAATTGGTGAAACAGTGCTCCATAATATAGTAGCAAATGCAGATTTAACATTGCAGCTGAATAATTTTCTTTTATTTATAGGTGCACAACTCTTACTCATCCTAAATGTGTTGCTGCCATTCGACAGACCAGTTTTAGCAGGGATAGTAGTATCCTTATAGCTGTGTGTGATGATGCCAGTATCTGGCGCTGGGACAGATTACGATAAATTACTTTTTCTTAATTCATAGTAGAAGATATATTTTCAAATTATAATATAGTCTGTTAACTTGCTAGTACAATAGATGCATTTAGTGTAGACTTTCTCAAAGGTTCAGCTGGCTGGAGCTGAACTTAGTGATGTTTACATTCTGTGTATTGTTCTGCTTGAAATTGCTGCTTTTAATAAAAAGAAGTATTTTTGTAAAGTTTTCTGAATTGTCCATTTTAATTATTTCCCACAATGAGTTTTTTCACTTATGGCCTATGAAATGTCTTTGTGTACAGCTATCACAGAAATGTATGACAATTTACTGGAATTTGATATGTTTATGCTTGCAGCTGTATTTGTGCCTTTTTAAACTGAAAACTTAATGAAGGTATTACCCAGGGACCTCATGAAGGAAATGCTACACTTAGGAATATAGTATAAATATTTAAATCATATCTAAAAATATTTTGAACTCATTTCTTAAGTTAGTTGCAGATTGAAATTGATTTATTTTAACAATCCCAAATTGGGATGAGCTTTTCAGTTTCTGTTACTGATTAGAGGAAAGAAAACTTACTGGCTTTTTTTCTTTTCTTTTGTGGATCGCATTGCTCTGCTTTTTGAATTCTGTCTGTCTAGTTACTGCAGTTATCTCGAAGTTACTTGTCAGAAATATATTTTAATTGCTTCTGTCATTATTCCCAAATAGCCTCATCAATGCTTTACTTGCCTTAGGAATAATGAATCCTAAAATAAATACTGTTTCATATAGGTTTAAAATATATGCAATTAATAAAAATGAAAGGGGAAAAATGGATAAGATGGCAGAAATTATTAGCAGTGATAATCTGTGTTCTAAACACTTGTGTGTATGTTGTCAGCATATAGTTTAAATGCTCATGGTTGTGTCCAGGACGTTGCGCAGTAGATGTGTGTACCTGAATGAGGAACAAGGTTAATATCATCTACTGAGGCTGAACCATTTATATACTTTTTTCCCCTACCATGCCCTTCTTATCCTTCACCTTAACATATTACTTGGGAATGTATGAAGTTATGTAAATACAAGTAAATGATCATTATCAACATAATGGTGCTTTTCTGATCAGTAGATTAAGTGGTCCTGTCTGCTACTGACTTGTTAACTGCATATCTGACTTTTATCTTTTAGGACATTGCTTTTTCCTGTTTGTTACAGTTTGGGAAGTTTGTAAAGGCTCTGTTTAGATAAGCTACCTTTTCAGTTTGAGGTAATATGACTAAACCAGTTTTGATTTGTGTCCTTGGAAACCTGCAAAAAATGAAGCCCAGAACTGGCAAGTAGTTTACAAGTTCTAGTCTGTAACATAGAATTGTTTTCCCTTTTCTATTTTTTTTTTCTTTTTTTTAATCCTTGTCCGTAGTACTAGAGCATGCAGTAATACCACAGGTCTGTCCAAAACTAGTGTTTAATTGAGCTGGATTCTGGACGTTCTTTTTCTTGCACAAGCCAAGTGTGCATGCTCCTTCTCGTGCCCATGACTGTCTGGTCAAGGGGACATGATCAGGAAACCAAGTGTAAAACCACAGAGTTGGGCAAAACCAGATAGAAGCCTGAGTGGTGGAGGGAGGAAACTGAAATTCCTGCAGAGCTGGAACACAGATTACCTGAAGAGAGATACAGGTGAGACTAGAGGTTGGAGAAGGTGTTTAACCTGTAGTTGTACTGCAGCTACAGAACTGCTGGCACAGTATGAAGCAGTGTTTATACAACAGCAAAAGCCCGTGTACTTCATAGTTCATTCTGTAGAAAGTGTGTGGGGTTGGCAGAGTCTGAAACTTTGTGGGGCTGGGGTTGTGGTTGGGAGGGCATTCCAGAAAAGCAGTAGGAGTGTTTAGGCTTCTGGCAGCCTCCAGGAAAGAGCTTTGATAGGTGAACCAAACTATACTAAGAACACTTGGAGTGTGGTACCATTTAGCCTTTGCAAATGCTTTACAGTAGCATGCCATTAGAGTGTGTCTGCTGTGTTGTCCTGTGTCCGGGGTCAAGAGCGAAACAGGATACAAAAGCAGTAGGGATTTTCAGCCATGGCTGTTATTTTGGTATGTAAATGGTACGTTCCGACAAATGAACTGCTGTGTTTGAGAGGAAGGAAAGAAAGGGTGGTGCTAGACTGGAGAGAGGCCTAACACAGTTAGGTCAGCTTTAACTTCTGTATTAACTTAAGAATGTGCTGAAGACTGCTGTCCTAAAATGCAGACAAATGTTCCAGCAGCTTTGCCCTGAAAAACTTGAATGGAGCTGAAATCAGATTAAAAGTGTTAATGAAGGGAAGAACTTGTAAAAGCAGACCTGTAAGGTCAGCTTATCAGCAGGTCATGGTAAGAAAAAATTTTCCTTTACAACAGTCAGCTTTTAGGATTAATAATATCATGAAGATACAACAAGGGGAAAAACCCTCTTTGTCAATACACAGACCCATAAAGCTCAAGTGAATATAAAAGAAAAGTCATGTATTTATTTCTTTGGGGTGCTTTTTCTAGAGTTGCCTAGTTCTAGATAAAAAAAAGGGAAAAAGTAAAATTGTGCATCTTCTGGAAGATACAGAGCTAGTAGAGCTAAAATCGTTGCAAAAGAATTTAAAGAAGAACTTTTTCACTTTTGGAACGTACCTTGAGAGCTCTAGTGCCTAAATTCTTCAGCAAAAGAAAATGTGCTTTTACCCTTAGTACTGGAGAAACCTACCAAAAATAGCCCAAAAGAACATGTGTTCTCCCCCCTTGTCTGCAGGCCCCCTGTAGTTCTGTTCTTTGACAAATTCAATAACGGACTCCTCTTTCCCGTCTCAAGACAGGTGAGGGATAGGTAAACTCAGGCTGTGCAATACAGTCAGGAAACTATTTCAGGAGGCTGCAAGTGTTACAGAGGTCTGTTCCTTATGAAGTCTTCATGCAAAGGACAATAAAGTTTGAAAGTTGCTGATTATTTCAGTTATTGCACACTGAGTATTTCTGAAGTGATTCATCTTTCATCCCTTCATCAGAAAGAGAAGAGGTACCTGGAGGTATTTGTCTTATTTTACCAACTTTCTGAAAGTTAGAAATTCGATAAATTATAGGCTTGGACTATAGTCCTGATTTTTAGGCGGAGACTGCCCAGAGGCAGCAAGAAGGTTTGTCCCATGGAAGTAGAAAACAGGTTCCTCATTGTTAAATCAGTGGTTCAGTCTCTCTTCCTTAGAGATTAAATTCCTGTTTCCTGGGGTGTTACTCCATCTGGTGGTGACTTAATAAAGAACATTACCACAATGTAATTTTCAGTTGGGTTGTTCTTGAGGTTTTTAATTTAAAGCTGAAGAATTTCATGCAAATATGGATCAAATTTTCCCTTCATAATATATATAGGAGTGTGTGTTTTCTTTGGTATGTTTCACCACTGATTGTACTGGGGAGCTCTGGTTCCATGGCCAAAAGATGAGAAACGAACTTTCTGTACAAGTGCTGCAGAGAGGTTCAGGTTCACCTGAAAATGCTTCATGTCACCGTTAATTGTGTGCCAGAAAAATAGTTACAATAAAGAAATGAAGCAATTTAAGAAAAAAAAAGAGCATAATTAGAATTTTGACTACTTGCCATGAATTTCTAATCTGTTTCTGTATAAACCAGCAGCAATGTATGCACTTTGTTGTTTACTGTAACTTTAAGTTTTCCTCTGGGCTTGGTGATGAGGTGAGGGCAGACCTAGGACCAGGATCTTCATTAAGGGAATCCCCTCTCTAACTAACAATTCCTATTGACTTGGAAAGGAAAATGATTGGGAAAATGTCCCAAAATGGAGGGAAATAAATCTACCACTGTCACGATTATGAGTCTGGCATGGAATGGAAGGGCGTGTTTAGCCTCAAAGCCTAATGTAATGATCCGTAGACAGTCTTTTTTTTTTTTTTTTTTTGAGGGGTTTTCCTTAAAACTTGAACTCCTAGTAGATAGAAATGGGAACAGTGCAAGGGAAAAATACTCTAAATGTAGGAGGATCATTAGAAAATAACGTACATTACATCAAGGTGGTTATTATTACAGGTATTAAATAGCTGGATGTACCTGGGGGAAGAATTTTTTTATTATCTGTGTGGAAAAAAAAAGACATCTATAGCTCTCTATATATGTAAAATGCAGAAAAGATGTATGTATGCATTGTATCTTTGTTTCTCCCCAGACTTATTCCTGAACTGCTTCTATATAACCCTTCCATTTTAAACCTGCCGTATTGAGGTAAAAAGGATTGTTGGGAGATACCTATCTATGTAAACAGATCTTTTCCTGGGACCTCACATCTTCAAGGTGCAAAGAACTAAACAACTATTTATCTTGAAACAGGAAAATGCAGTAAGTGGTTTATTCCATTCCCCAAGGAAATACTTCTCTCTTCCAGCACACACACCAAGAAATCCTTCAAATTTGTTATCCTTCAAATCACAAAGAAAACATTGAAGACTTGATTTCCTCTCAGGACAAAACCATGTGGAATAAAAGCTGGATGAAGTAGAAGGTACAGCATCTGCTGCAGCACCTAAGACTGGTCAGTCAGCAGCTCAGCTGGCAGAGTGGGGCAGGCTAATGGAGAGCAGTAAGAACTGGCTGTCCTCCCTGTGGGACACCCAGTGCCAGCAGGTGTGCACAGCCCCACAGGAGCTTGGGCCTGTCTCATAATCCCAGCTCCCATACAGGCTGTAGCCACAGGAGTGTCCATTAGCCCATTCCTCTTCAGGCTTTCTGGTGCTGCTCCTTTCTTCTGCCTGTCTGAGCTTACCTTACAAGGATGCTGAATCCACTGGGAAGGATGTTTAGCAGGCTGAAGACAAATCCCAAATTGATCAGGCAGCACTAGGAATGACAAAACACATGCTGTCACAATACCCTGGAGTTCTCTTACATTAAGTTTCTTTAGATAAACTGAATGCGTGTTTTCCTCAAGCATCCTATGTAGTGATCATACTGTCGGATCTCACATAGCTGGTGGAATTCAGTAGTAACCCAGCGTAATCGTGCTTCACAGATGAGAAAGAAAAAGCACTTAGGATTGAGAAGCACAGTTTGGCCATCCAAAGAACCAGTAGAGATTAATCAGTTTTTATTTTCATAGCAGTTTTGAAAGGCACCTTTGTGATACAGATGGGGGATGGAGTTTTTCCCCCCTTGAGTTTCTGATCCGTGAGCTCAGCCACAGCAGGAAAGAAGAGTAATTTACAGTGATGTTCTCAAGCTTGTACCACATTCAGTAAGCTCAGACAACACCTGCCAAATCCACAGTGGCTATAGAGCTGGGAGAAGTTCTTGATGCACTCTGCTGAATTACTCAAAACCCCTGGAATGACATATTTTCTTCTGCAGCCTTAATGACTGCAGTCAGGACAAGAACAGACACAAAGCTCATGCTGGACTTAGTCATCCCACCCACATGGTCTACTCTGGCTTCCTGAATCTCAAACAGCAATCCTACCAGCATCATGAAATAACCAGAATACAGTTTTGGTCAGACGTAGCTTGTTAGTACAACTCCGAGGGACAGCCTCTGCCCCAACAGAGTCCTTGGGTTTATATACCTGTAGGTTATATGGCTCATTCTTCACCAAACCAATAATTGAAGCCGTAGAAAATTGCAGCAAGGGGCATCCTACAGCAGAATTTGACAGGTTACACAGAATGATCATAACCCATTCTGATTAGGGAATTCAGCCTGTGTCTCTGCTAACTTTCCTCATTGCTGCTGCTCTACAAACCTATGGCCTACAAATGTGTCTTTAGGAAAATTAAGCCGTGAGTTGAGCAGGAGACCCAAGTTCTTTGGGGCTTGGGCCAGTTACAGGGCTTTTGGGAAATTAACTGGGATAGAATTAGTTTTATTTTCCAAAGGCTGTTCTTAACCCATCTTTCCTGGGTTTTATCAGTCTTCTGTTTTCCTCCTTTCCTGGCCCCCAGGCTGAGCTCATACCTTTTTCCTTTAGTCCCCCTGGTGATATCCTCACTATTATGCAAAGGGAAGGGTCCATATTAAGCTGAGGTATGAACACAGGACACATCCTCATGCAGGCTCAAAAACTTCAAAGGAGCGTGTTTCCATTCTTGGGATAATTGTAGCTAAGGCTGACTTGACCTGATAAAGGAATCCTTGAGGCTTTGTTCCCCAGTCACTGAAGCCAGTATATTTTATTTTCGTGCCAGTGGTTTTGCAACGAGGCTTAGTGCTTAGTTACAGAAAGTAACTTACAAAAGCAAGATACATTCTTCAAAATAGTATTTCTGATCAAGGTAGTCTAGATCAGGTGAACACAAACTGGAGCTCACCCATGAGATACCTGGCCACATCTGGTTGAAGACATTTCACTAGCACAAACTGCACTCCTCATGAGAATTACTCTGACCACCCCAAAATCCTGTAAATGTGATGCCCTTTGGGGCCAACAACTATTTCTAGACAGCATTATCAGACATCCCACATCTGTTTCAAAGGGAAACAAGATTTTACTTTGTTTTGGTACTGGGAATAATTTCTAGAACAGCCAAGGTTCCTGAAGATTCCTCCTCATTACACTTTCATACAGGAAAAGTTAAAGACAAATACGCCGAGATCAAACTCCGTAGTGTCTTACTGCTGGAGAGGGAAATACTGTTGTACCATTTATATGAGCTGCAGACAGGAATATTGATTATCCACAAAGTGAAAGAATTTAGAGTACAAGTACATGCAGGAAAACCATCAGCATATTTTCATTTGCCTGATCACCCTTAAGAATGAGGTAAAGAAAAATTGCATTTGTTTTGTTTACAACACCCCAAAACACCAGAAAAGTATGACACAGTGCTGCCATTTTTTATCTTGTAGTTTTTTTCTACTTCAAAAAAATACTTCTATGCATGCACGTGGAACACTGATTTGTTGCAGCCAAGTACTTAAATAAACCAACATGTAGACAAGCAATTTTCATTGATTTTAATTTTAAATACTGTTCAAGAGTAATATAAAAGTTCCAAGTTTGTCTATTCAGACTAATCGTCATTCGGTTTTCCCCCCCCATGCCAAAAAATCTTCAGTGAAGTTACTTGATGCATCTTTCAGGTAACACTGTTCAGAAAGAACTTTGTATGACGGAATTCATGCTTATGTTTTCCAAAAGAGAGGGTTCTGTGTCAGACGTCTCTGGAAGTTCTCATACCTAGAAAAAAAACAAAGAACTCAAAAAAATAACAGCTTCTGCATATAATTTTCTTATAAAAAAAAAAAAGATACAAATAATTAGTAAATCCAAATTCTTACTTTCCAATTCCATATCAAGAATATTCAGTTAGACTTGTGTATTTTAAGATGTATTTCATTAAAGCGGTATCCCAGAGGAGGCTCACTAACTTTGTAAAATTGTAAGTGAATTTAGATCAGATATTAGGAAATATTTCTTCACTGAAAGGGTTGTCAAGCACTGGAACAGGTTGCCCAGGGAAGTGGTGGAGTCACCATCCCTGGCAGTGTTTAACAGACCTGTAGACGTGTGCTTATGGATGTGGTTTAGTGGTGGACTTCACAGCATTAGATGAATGATTGGAATTGATCTTAAATGTCTTTTCTAGCCTGAACAATTCTGTGATTCCATGAATTAAAAGTTGTGTGCATAACTTTTTTTGGGTTAGGAAATCGGACATTGAGCAGGTAAAAGTCTGAATCTGAGGCTGTCCATTATCTTAGCAAGCAAGATATCTCAGAGAAGAACCTCAGCAAAACAAAAAAATGGCATGATGTCATTTAGAGATATGCTGTAATACTGGGAAACACAAGGCAACACCATGGCTTCTGAATCCCGTTCAGCTGTCCCTATACTACTCCTTCACCACTGTTCCATCTGGGACGCACAGAGCCAGCCTGGCACCTCTCAGTTCCTGGGACAGTGGAGATGAGCTAACACACCTGACAGGCTTGAGCAGGCTGGCAGAGACCACAGCTGGCACAGAGTCCCCGGAAAACAACTCTGAGAGAGACATGTATTTACAATCAAGGATCTTGACAGAACCAGGTCAGCTAGGAACATGATTTCTCTACCTCTCACATATTCTTAAATAATGCAACTATGCTGGAACTACGTCTAGGAAGAGGCCAAATGCAACAAATAAGCACAGATTAACAAGTATCAGTGTGTTCTGTCTTGCCACAACTCCGGAGCATTTGCATTATCAGCAACATAGTGCAAATGCACATATGTCAAGGGCAACACTTCTGAAACCAAATAGTTTTCATAGGTTGTATAGTACTTTTCTAATAAAAAAAGCTGAAAAATAAAAACAATGGATAGGACCTCTCCACACTAGAGAGAACCAACAACACGTTTAAACATTTTTGCATCATCTCACTGAACAGCATGAGAGTAGTTCAATACTTAAGATGGCTTAATAATGCCTGCTAAAAAAAGAACACTTGTTACTAGAGATCACTGCCATTACCATTTCAGAACTACATTTGCAGGAATGAAAGCTTCAGAAGGATTTGGGGTCATCTGTGCCTGAGTAACAGCAAACGAGGAAGCAAAGTTATAGAAGTTATCCAACATCTTCTGAGTGAACTGAAATAAAAAAAGACATTTTAAGGAAGCTCTTTTTTCATTTTGAACGTTTGTGGAAAAGTTTAACAGATACACAATTCCTATATGAAGTAAAATTAGCATTGTCGTCTAAAACAATGTGAAAGTGGATATAGTAGATCCAGGAACATCCATTTTAAACTGATCAAAACATTCAAAACATTCTCAGTCTTGCCCTCAGATCCCTCCAGTATCCACAGACCATTTTCAGCATCCCCACTTGCCCTCTCCCTTCTCAGTTTCGTGCAACTCGATAAACAGCTTTGGAAAGAACATTTTCTGTTTGTGACAAAGAAGTGATACAGTGACAAGAGCTGTCTCTCTCTGCCAAATTAAACCATCAGAAGACCTGCAGACCAGGTCAATGTTGCCATTCCAGCTCCCAGCAAAACACTAGTTGTTAAACCAGCTGAAAACTGCAATCTCTCTCCTTACAACTCATCAGACTCCAATGACAGGGCAATTTCCTTTAGCATTCACCACAGAGTGGCTGCTATACCAGCATCCTTTGCCACAAAATCTTGCAGGGGCAAATGAAAAAGATGCACAGGACACTCCTAAACTGTAGGAATATGGAAGCAAGAGTGAAAGAGGGGCCAAGAAATACCAAGCTCCGTGTGCAGAGGTTGAGGTTGTAGGACATTCCCAGACAGTCTACAAATACATAAGTCTATGATACCTCCGTATTTCCCCTATTCTTTGTATTTAAAAAAAAGTATACATTTTTTTGATAGGAAGAACAAGCAATTTTCATAGACAGTGAAATGATGCAGGTAAACAGAACCTGAGTCAATATATGCACAGGCTGGTGCTTCCCTCCACCACCTCTGACAAAAAGAGCAGAAGAAATGATGTCCCAGGAGCCTACCCTCAGTCTCACCCCACTCACGTGCAGAACTCTGTGGTTTTGTCCTACTTCTTTCCGAACTCTATGGTTTTGTCCTACTTCTTTCCAAACAACTTATTTATATATAACTATACATAATTTAAAAAGACATATTCAATGATGAATCTTCATGAAACTTGCTAAAAATGTAATGGGAGAGCAACTCCTTTACGTAGGGCAGCATGATGATTTTGCCTTTAAAAAAATACTTTTATTGCTACAATGTGGCGGTTCCCAAGAGATGATGTTAAGTATTAAATGAAAGCCATTAGTCATTCATAAACATGCTCTCAGTCATATATGCCCTTCCTCTGCAACCTACTCCCTCAAAGGTTTCCTTCAACTTTGACATCATGCATTTTCTCTATAGCAGTAACTATTACTTCAACTTTTGGTTCAACTGCATCTCTTGATGGTTCAACTGCATCTCTTGAAGGCAACATAGAATTTCAGTTGATTCTACTTTTAATAGAACAATCCACCTAACAGAAAATACCATTTGTAAAAATGTTATGCAATCATGAGGTGTTTTTGTTTTTCTTTAAATCCTATATACAGAAAAATCTATGAGCCACCTTGCAAATGACCTGAAGTGGCATATTATTACTTCATGACTTAACTACTGCTCTAATAAAAGTTGGTGGAATCAGAAATATTATTTAGATGTCACTTGCCCCTAACAATTCCAGAAATGCTCAATTAAGTACTACACAAAAATAGCTGTTATCAGCTCCTAGTCATGCTAACTCTCTCCAAGAGACATTACCTATTTGGCGCTATGATGCGTATAAACTGCCAAAGAACATCAGCTACAGGATTACTGTTCAATTACCAGTCTACCTCAGCAACCTGGAAGGAAAGTAAGGCTTGAAGAAAAGCCTCACCAACTGCTGAAATGTTCAAAAACAATGCCAGAGCTGTCAGTATTATGGAAATCAAGACCTACCATGCAGGTCTAGCTTGCCTTGAACTGCTGTTAGATGGCCAACTAACTGCCAGTGCTGGCTGTGAATTTCCAGAGGTTCAAACTAACAGGCTGGGTGAAAATATGGCACATGTTGTAGCCCAAGGCCTGATCCACAGGGCAAGAACTGGAAAAAAGAAAAATCTTTTTGGGAGAGGGCATGATTCTGTGGTTCTGCAGAGCTACATCACAAGGGTGTCTCAAGGGTCAGTGGTACACTTGGGTATCTATTTGCATCCATGCCTGGGTCTGCCTTGGCTTTTGAGTAATTTTTGATCATCCCTGCAAATCTGTGCACTGGAGTTTTGGCTCCTATAAATGACCCTAAGACTAGCTCAGTTGGTTCAAACTTGGTTGTAATAATGCCAAGGTCATGAGTTCAATCTCCTGTTATGGGCCATTCACTTGAGAGCTGGGCTTGATCCTTTTGGGTCTCTTCCAACTCAGAATATGGTGTGATTTTGACCAAAGATTCATTGTCTCTTACATGTATTTAGCTGCTACTATTAGGAAGTATCATAAATAATTTTACAGCAGAGTGACACTGACACAAGGGGATCTATTGGCCTGATGCCACAGAGCATGTAAATTCCAGTCCTTTAAGGAGACAGTTTTTCAGTGTAAGAAAAAGTAATTTCAAAATATCAAAGCATCCAGCCAAATGATTTGACAACGATTAGGCTGGTTTCAATCCTACAGCCACCCACAGTAGCTTCCCCTCCCATCCCCCTCCATTAGTCATTCAGAGGCTCAATTCTTAAGATAGTACACAGAACTTCTGAGAACAGAATGTCCAAGCTACCTCTGTGAATGAATCTACTGATGACACAGCAGCACTTGCAACAGGAGTCTGCTGGGCCAGGTTCTCCAGCAGTTCCACTGAGATTCCAATCTGGGCCACTGTTGGCGTCTGCGGGAGGTTCATGGCACCAAAGGGATGTTGACTTCCCTTCCCTGAAAGCACCACAGACAGCACACATTAGATTTGTCACACATGTAAATCCTGTGTAGTTTAAATCACTGTGTTTCCTTGGTAAAAGGTACTCCTCAGCTCCCACGAGAGAGGTCACTCTCTATCAGAAACAGAAAAATCACTCCGTCCAAGCACAGGCACAAGTACACACAAGCACATCAGATGGAACAGTGTGACAGACATTTTAAAACCACAACAGATCATACAGAAATTTCTAAAAAATGGAAAAATGTAACTTTAAAGATCCCTATGAAGTACATGAATTCAAGAGGAAATACGATCGGAATGAAAGACAGCAGAATCTTTCTCTATGGGAACCAAGCCTTTAATTCACATTTTAGCAATTGCAGATAAACAGGAAACATGCAGCACTGCTGCAGTTGTTGGATTCGCTCATTCAAACCCAGGTGCTTGTGAACCTGTTTGTGCTCTGAAAAAGCAGAGAACACTACTTTAGGATGCATCTGACTCAGGGACGACTGGGCAGCCTCAGATTTCATCTGAACTGCTCAAAGCCACCAGAAGAGCAAAGGTCAAAGAAATAGCCATGGAACAGAAAGACCTTTGACTTTGCAAGTGCCACAAAGAAAACAATGAACTGCGCAGGAAACCACTCCCAAATTGCATGCACTCTCACAGGCATCATCCCTGTCCCCTGCTCTCACTTCTGACCTTCTCAACCCATACTTTCAGTCTCAGCTTCAGCCAAGGTCTCTGCAAACAAGGGCAGACACTTAGAGTCACTTAAATCTACAAACACAGACAGACACTTAGAGTCAAATCATATAGTCCTCTCTCAGCATCTGTAAAGGAAAATGCAGGAAAAAGATCTGTTGGACAGATTTACAATGCTATTAGTAAACACTAAAACTCCACCTGAGTTTGTAAAACACAAGAAAGGACACTCTTAACACAGTACTTCTAAGCCCCTTCTTTAGGCACAAACGAACGAAACTCAGTGCACAACAAGGAACTGCTACAACCCCTGCTCCAGAGGGAGCTGATAAACAGGGACACAACTTTGTTCCTCTCAACAGAATGCAGATTTCAAGTGTCAGTAATGTCTCTCAACGACTCCAGCTCTGCTATCCCTCTCTGGCCTCCCCTTTCTACAGTCTCACATCACAAAATTGTTTATGGCCATGGAAACTTAGGCCGTGTAGCTTATACTGACCCCACAGACAGAGATAAGCTGTAGACAAGAATGGGAATGGCAGAGCTTTCTGTTGCTCAGATCAAGCATAGCACTGCCTTAAGGCACTGCGAAAGCACACAGCTACATCATGGAGTTCCTTTTCGAGAGCAGCCCTTGGCTGGAAATTATGGCTAATCATGCAAAAAGCATCTGAAAGTGCATTTTCCTCCAAAGCTCTCTGAAAGTGACAGTCTTTCAAGCATGAGAAACATATGGCAAAGGTACTAGTGAGATGTTTTATGGAATATACAAAACCACATTCCCCCAAAACCTTCCTACGGTTGCTCTCTTCTGAAGAAAGCCCAAATTTTTGAGGAATGTGTATAATCAGCATTCATTTTGCTCTGCAGCTTGAGAGCCCTTATCTCATACCACACTGCCACATCCAGGACTGATTCCAAAGAAGGCATGCCACCTTATGAATGAACATATTTTATCACAGGAACCTCAATTAAACAGAGATTCAAGTTAAAGCTGTAGACTACGCACCAGCCTACAAAAGAGTGTGTACTGCTTTATCACCCTAACACTTTAAACTGCTTGACTGACAAATCCATCCCTTTGATATGACAAAGGTGTGCCGTTGAAACACGTCGTCATTTTTAAAATGCACACAGCAAACCCCTCCTATATTTAGAAAAACACACGCACACCTTCCTTAGGTAGCACCACCATCCTCGTGACTCAGGTTTGCACCAAAAATGCTGAAACATTTGCAAAGCTGCTTTCCAAAGATGGACAAACAATTGTCTCTACTGGGCAATTATATAGTGCAACTGCACCTGACTGAGAAACACCAGCTGTCCTAAATCACTGTCAGGCTATACTCCCTACAAAACCTGTCTGAGCTACAGAGAATACAACTGCTTGTCAGTGGAAGCTGAAACAAAATGCTGCAGGCATATCTAGACAAATGCCTCAAAACCATACTAGGAGATGTTACACAATCATTTCTCCTCAGGTTCTCTATGCAGATGCAAAAAAACCAACATGTCAAGCCTGCTCAGAGGAGTTTCCAGATGAACACCACACAGAAGAGGACTGAGAAATTTCACTATGAACATTAGCACACAGACAAACTTCCATGAGGCTGATAGGCTTCTTCCAGTACATCTGCTCAGAACTCTATAGAAGCACAAAACGTTTTCAAGTAGCTTTTTGTTCAAAATCACCTTCACACATTTCCCCCTATGCATGCAGAACATGTCTGATTCACCAGCTGCTGTGTTCTACCAATCTTACCAGATTTCAGACCAGAAATTTTGAAGATGGCACTTGGCTTCTCATTAGTGACAAACCCCAGCAGCTGCCACACTGCCATCCCACTCTGGTCCGGATAACAAAAATAGACAGATCCTCCCATTCCTTCTGGAAATGGTATAGTTCCCAGCATGAAGACCACTACATGGTTGATGTTTTCATAGTCCGGTAAATCAAATACAAATTTGTCTTCAGCCACTTGTTGGGGAGCTGCTTGTACCTAAAGAGAACAAAACCTTTATTAGTATTAACACATTTTTCACAGTTGGCTGTCACCGTGAACTTCCTTTTACAGAAATACACCTAAAGTGGCACATAACAGAAAGTCGAGGAATGTACTAACCTACAGAGCAGAGAGCCAGATAAAAGTCAAACACAGCAGAAGAACAACTGCAAAAAATATTACTAGAAAGACACAACAGTCTTGTTCTACCTGCACTGAACACATATCCCACCCGGGACTACAGGATCAGAATACCTTCGCTCCCCATGTGCGTAGGAGGAAAGTAGGGTGCAGAAGAGGTTGCCAAGTCACTAAGCAGTGGCTGTTGACCACCTGGCTGGCACAACCCCAGGATCATGGAAACCTGTTCACATAGGAAATACAATAGACCTTGAGAAAGGCAGCAGAAGGATGGCTGAATGCCAGAGCAAACGATACCCTCCTCTTTACCCGAGATGCCACATCCTTGCGGCCAAGGCACAATCTAGGCTTAAAACGCTTATTTTAAGCTCCCAGCTTTGTCTCTGAGGAGACAGCATTAACAGAGGGGATAGCGAGCGCCTCCAGGCCAGGAGGCTCCACGCCGCAGCCGCCTCGGGCCGGGCAGGGCGGCACAAGGGCAGCGAGGACGCCGGTGCCTGGGGCCGGGAGAGGGGAAAGGCCCTGCGGCAGCTCCTCCCCAGCCCCGAGCGGGTTGAGGGCCCCGCCCGGGCCCGGGCCGCGCTCACCAGCCTGCCCGCCACCAGGCAGCCGAACAT
>JAWWMP010000001.1:32785579-32802964 GCA_035047865.1 Dendrocincla tyrannina | reverse complement strand
CCGGCGAGCCCTCAGACGCCGCGCCGCAGCCCCGCCGCCATGGGCGCCGTCCGCGACACCGCCCGCCCCGCCGCCGCCACTACCGCCGCCGCGCCGTCACTTCCGCCGCCGACGACTACAAGTCCCGTGGTGCCGCGCGCGGCCGCGCAAGGGCGGCGCTGGGCGGGACGGCGCAGGGTGTGACGGGAGTTGTAGTTCGCGGGGGGCGCGGGGAAAGGCGCCCGTCCCGCCGCTCCGGGGCAAAGTGTTTAACGTGGTTAAATCCAGATAAACCTGGCCGTAAAAGTCTGCGTTCAAAAATGCAAGACAGGAAAAAAAGCGGAAAAGTTAACCGGAGAAACTGCCTAAGCACGGTGGCACACACCACGTGCACTGGGAGGGGACCGCTGTACCTGTGTAGGAGGCTGCATGGTCGCGAAGCCCGAACCCGCTCACAGACACGGTTCGTGCTGTGGACACGAGCTTAACACTTACACTTAAGAAATGCACATGTAGTGAGTGTTTACTGCGTAAGCTGATCTTCAGAGCCCTGTCTGTGTGACAGTATTGGTGGTGTTCAGGCTGGGGAAGAAGAGGGTCCGGGAGACCTTTTAGCAGCCCTCCATTACCTAAGGAGGCTACAAGAGAGCCGGAGGGGGAGTTCTGGCACGGGCGTGCTGGGGACAGGACGAGGAAGAATGGCTTTAAACTGACGGACAGCGGGTTTAGATTAGGTATTAGGAAGAAATCCTTTGCTGTGAGGGTGGTGAGACGCTGGCACAGGTTTTGCAGGGAAGATGTGGATGACCCATCCCTGGAAGTGCTCAAGGGCAGGTTGGATGGGGCTCTGAGCAACCTGGTCTAGTGGAAGGTGGTTCTAGTAGAACCCTGTTATGGCAGGGGGCTTGGACTAGATGATTTTTAAAGATCCTTTCCAGCCCAAACAATTCTGTGACTCTTAAGATTTAAGAGTATCTACTATTAGACTGCACTTGGTGCTCAGAGCACAACCCTCCTCGACTTCAAACATGTTCATGAGAAGGTGTCTGTGTTCCCACACCCCAGGGGTTGTGAGCAGGTAAGACTGTTCTCAACAAGGGCATCAGAGAGTCTTTTCCCCTTCGTTTTAACTATTCATTATGATATTTAACTGATTCATTACGATAGATCCATGTTAATGCAATCTAGACACGGGATGAAATCAAGCAGACAGCAGAGGAAGATTAACAGGGAGACGAAGAGAAGCAGTTTGTTTGGTACATCTCCATAAATTATTATAAAGGTTCCCCTCCTCTCCTTCCTCCTAAGCAGCAATTTGGTGAAAGAACCTTTGCAACATCCTTCTGGGACATCAGTCTTTAGAGACAGAACCCCTCCTGTTCCTGTAGTCTTCAGGATTTGAAAAATATGGAGAAAACTTTTACAGACAGCTGATGGCTACAGGCTTCTCTGCCAGTATCAGGTGTTGCATTCTGCCTTTTCAAATTGGGTAGGTTGTCTTTCTTAGAGCATGTAAAGCAGGTTTGGTACCTTCTTAGGTAAGTTTCAGCTCCTTATTTAGCTCCAAGGTGATTCACCTGCAAATGTTACCTTAGTGTTGGCTTGGACAGAGGTAGCCACTGAAACTTCATCCAAGGCAGAACAAAGAACGTACGGGTTCATCAGCATGACCTGCTCTGATATTTCTCCACTTTTCTTCTACACCCCCAAAATTAACATCTTTGTTTTAAATTCCTTAGTGCTCGGGGGTGGGTCTACCTACAGTGTAATTGCAAAAGGGTATGGGTATTTTAGATTATATAAATGAGATATGCACAAGACTGAAGACGAGATTATAATATAAGAAACTAGATATAACCCTGGATCCTGCACATCAACTCTTATATTTTTCCCTGTAATTAATTAGTTCATTCTTTGAATTTGCAATGCTGTACTAATATGATCAATAATATGCCTTATTGCTATTTATCACTGCTAGCTGACAATGAACTTATTCTGTAGGCATATAGTATCTAGAATTTACATGATAATTATGTTTAAATAAAACAAATTTCAAATATTAAATTGTTATATGTCTTCTCTTGACAGCTTCTATGCTTTGTCATATTCATTGCTTGTGGTCTCCTGGGTGTCAGAGCACAGGCTATCTGGGTTTGATGGAAACAAATCCGTCAGAAAGTGTTCTGCACTTTCTATAGGAGCTGTTCTTTTAAATCTTGTTCTGCTATGTCTTCTGATGTTTACACAGGTATTTTAATTCGTCCTTCAATCTTAATCATACCTGTTTTAGTACTTCTGTCACAAATCTTTATGAAACCTCTCCCTTTTTACCATGCCAGTGTGCTTCTTTGGGCTCTGAAACCTGTGGTTAGACCCATCTCTGCAGGAAATGTCAGGGTCTTTCCTACAGCCAAGCTCACCTTTGGTGGGCAGCTTCTCCTGTCCGCAGCCATCCCAGGCCTTGGGCACTGCACCTGTGGCTCATGGCAGAGGTCTATCACTGGACAAGCTTCCAGGGTTCCTTTTGTTTCCCACTTTGCAGCAGTAAAGTTGTTAGCAAAGGTTGGCTCTGCCTTTCCAAATGCTAGAAGCTTAAAAAATAAAAAATGAAGACCCTAGTGCCTGCTACCAGATGGAGTAACAAACTTGTGCCTTGCAATGTGTTTATGTGAGGGAATTATGTGAGAGCCAGACCTATTAAAAATCCTGATGGTAGCCCACAGTTACATGTACAGGAATAATGGAATATGTATTTCTGTCTGATTCATCTCTTGGATTTAGTAAGAAGCCCAGGTGTGAGAAGTGTTGAGGCAATAGTGCAGAACTGCTGAGTCCCAGGACTCATTTTGGATGTGAACCTTTGCAAGGGAGTTCTCCACTTGGCAGATGCTTTTCCAGCTGGCTCTGATGAACTGGAAAGAAAGAAAGCATTTTTAAGCTTGAGATTTTGCAAATTAGTGGAGGGTGGCCAAGCTCTGCAGTGCAGCCACTGAGGCACAACAAGAAATCTGCTAATTAGGCAAGAGCTTATCTCACATTGCCAATTTGCTCCAGACCTCTGAGATTACACCATGTCTAAAAGGCTCAGGGCAACCCCATCTTGCAGGGCTCTCAAGCACTCTTGCTTAGGCATGATTTTTTTATTTTATTTTTTAAATTTAAACCTAATTATTTAGTATTGGCCTAAAACTTGTTGAACATGTTGTGCAATGATGGCAGCAGAGCTGTTATTGCTCCTCCTGCCAAAAGTTAATCTCAGCCTATGATCTTACCCTAGAAGTTACTTCTGACACTAATCTCCACTTGAGCCCTTACTAAGATCCGTGGCTTAGCACCATTAAGGTAAAAGAAGGTCATAGAGAGCAGGCATGCTCCCATACTGTGTGCAGTAAGGGAAAGTATTTCCCATTCAACAATTACAGATAGTGGCACAACACAGAAAACAGTTATGTGTAGAGAGCCTCTGAGAAGAAGGTTTCTGTTCCTTTAGGCAAAAGCATGAGTAAAAGGAAGAAACCTCAGGGAAGCTGAGTCCAGACTGACACAAAACTTCACCCATACAATGGTGGGTTGTGTGCCAGGACGTGCCAGAATCCCACCTGAACACACGACCCAGCAGCATCTACATGCTTCTGAATGTGGGTGCAGCAAGGTGTGGATGCTGGATGAGAAAGAATTGTGAAAAGTAACTTTTCTCCTGAATAAAGAGTAATTTTCTTGTACTTTAATCTAGGTCTTTTCAAAATAGTCACAGTTGCAAAAGAAACAGTAGCTTGTAAAAGATTAATGTGGTAGGGGTATTTTGTAGTTCTCCTTTCCTCCTTATCTGAGCACCTTTTTCTTCTGTTTTGCCAGTGTGTACTCCTGCTGTCTGTTTAGTCTCCAAGCCATTAAGGATTTCATGAACCTATGTCATTTGCATGTTTTGCAACCTGAGGAGCCTGAGCCTATGTAGTTATTTATTGTGGAGAAGTTATTCCTTATTTTTTGATCATTCTTGTAATTTCTTGGGCAATTTCCCCCAGATTCACTGCAGGGCAGCAATCAGCTCTGCAGCCAGTTCTAGCTGTCAGCAGCCAGGAAGACACTAAACAGATCTGACCACAGGTGGGTGTCTCTCTCATTTTGGGAAGGTGATAAAACTCTCATTGTTGGCCATGTGAGGCCAGATGATATGGAAGAATGGACTCTTGACCTGTTCCACTGACTTAATAGGCCTGTTAAGTTTCAAGAATTGATTCCTCTGTGTAGTTGAGGAACCTCAGAGCTCTGCTTCTTGAGAGCTTGGATGAGGCTGCATAGAAACACTTGGGTACCAGAAGGTGATAGGGCTGAGGACATTTGGGGTAGTGGAAATGTGTGATAGGAATGATACAGTTATGTAATGGTGAAGAAGGAGCTGCTGTATGGGGTAGAGGAGGAACAAGGCTAAATGGAGCATGCAGGAATGTGATGTCGAGTGGTTCAGGGTCAGTGACTCTAAGGTCATTTCAGAAAGAGGTTTTAGTTGTCTTTCTGCTGGACAGTGGCCTGTTTTTGTTCTGTTGCTGCTTTTCTCAGTGCTGTTGACCGAGTTCACCCTTTTGAACCCACTGAGCATTTTGTTTACAGAAATAGTGATCAGGAAAAAATTACCAGATAAATCTTCAGAGGCTGAATATTTACTTGGAGACTGGAAAAAAGTAGTGAAGTGCCCAACTTAACTGCAGTCTAGCTCTGCTCTTTTGGGTATATTCTGTGTAGAGCAATCAAAATCTGAAGACAATGAACACAGGTGCAATTGGCAGCACTGTTTTATATTAAAAGATTTTAATTTGCATTATAATTTTCCATTATTATAACATTTCCTTGGCTGTGTCTCAACTTTTCCAAACTTAAGCCATTAAGACTAAAGTTCTTTTTAGTGCTTCTATGAATTTATTTTTTAAATATATATAAAAGTTTCACCCAGAATATTTCAGTTGTTTCCAAGACGTGGGTCAAAAAATGCATTGTTTTGCTCAAGCCAGAAAAAAAATATAAAAATTTGAATGACCTGTTCTTTCAGAATCCCTAATTCCCCCAAATTGTAAAAGGAGAAACTTGCAATTTGCCAGCAGGTAGCCTTGAGTTACTTGAGTTGGAAATGATACCATGAAATAAACTCACCTGTATCCAGATATGAAATATTTGGAGAATCCCAGTTTGTACACACTCAGGAGAAACTTGTATAGAAGCACAGATGCTGTCCATGCTGAACAGATCTCACTAGGGGCTGCAGAATTTCCTCTCTAGCTGCCTCTAGTTTGAGCACCAAGGCAAGGACAGAGTACTGAGCCCATCTCACCCAGCTTAACAACCTGAGGGAAGTACCTGAATTAAAACCAGGATGTCCTTCTATTCTTTCTAGACAGTGGCTCCTGTGACACAGAAATTGTCCTCTGGAAGAGCATCTCTGTTGTCATTAATGACAGAAGACATTGTGACTGTACAGCCCTCTAACTGAGGAGCCTCAGTTTTGTTGGAATTTAAATGGGAGGAATCCAGTAATTTCTCCTGCTTGAAGTGCTGGGTGTTGTGTGATAGGAGGTACAAGGGAGGAAAGGAGGAATACTGAGCATGAGGAAAGCCATAAGGGCATTAAGTTGCAACAGAGGACAGGAAGAAGAGAGACTATAGTTTACTTTTTTAGTAGTGCCGCTTTTTTGAGTTTTGGGAAATGATTTTAAGACCCTCAGGGCAAGTGAAATATGTGATGACTGGTCTGGTCATGAAAAAGTGCCTGGCTTATTGACCTTCTTTGCCAGTGGTAGAGAGGATATTGGTGTCTGTACTGTGAATTTTACTTCAGTTGCCAACAACCTTGAAGCTTTTGTCATGACAGTGTTATCTGACAGTACCCGACTATGGTTCCGTGAAAGCTTTGGCAGTGACAGAACAGATGACTTGTAGAATCTCGGAGATCATGTAATTTCTATCTGCTCCTCAGATGAATTTTTGGAACGTGAGTTTCATGGAGATCTTGCTAATTTTTGCTGCCTTTAAGATCTCTGAATTTTTAATAGAGAGGATTATTTTTTCCGTCCCGAGACTGAATTGACATCTTTTAAGTGAATAAGACCTTATAACCAGCAGATGGTGGTAGAATACCAGGATTTGGCCTGCTAAAAACTTCCTGTCACAGGTTGAGATTGATTCTGGTTCTATCTCTGCTGAAAAACTGCTCAGTTCAGTTTAAACCCTAATCGTGATGAAATAGTTCATAAATGTATTAATGATATGTAATTAACTGGCAGACAGTGAACTACATTTTCCGGATCATAACTAGTAATGCAACAGATAAACCACAGTGCTGGACCCTTACTGAATGTTAGACACCTTTATATGAATAAACCCAAGAGGCATCAGTCTCCCCCATGCCACACAAACACACACAATACAGATACATGTCCCCACACACCTTGCTCCAAGGTCTGAAACATAAACAAACCAACTCTTTCTTGTGTGCTATCCCAGTGCTTCACTTTCCTTCTGCATTTAGAATTTAAATCAACTTCATAGGAATGTTACTTTTTGTAGATCACCATGTAAGTATTTTTTTGAAGATATTTCTATTTGGTTATGTAAAATCCTCTTTAAGTTGCACAAGCTAATTAGAGATCTACACTGTCTGAGTGTCTCTCCAAGCATGGCTTTTCTTAAACACTTCAAACAGCCAAGTCTGGTTTCCCCAAAGTTATTAACATCAGTTTAATTCTGTTTCATCTAAAGTTGCTCTGCCTCTGTCCTGTATGCATAAAAAAAAGAAACTAGCATACAACTCCTTAAGGGAAAAGTTTCAATTGATTTGTAGCATAAGCAAGACACTTATTCTCTGGACTTTATTGATGAATGTTAACAAAAGGTATTGTTCTTTAGTTTTCTAGGTCCAGCTGTGCTAGCTCCATGGGTTTGTGTCTTCTACTCAACTGTAAATGTTCATCACTCCTCCTGTTAAAGCATTTTGCTTCTTCAGGTTGCCTGCTAAGTGTTCCCCAAACTGCCCAATTTGGGCAGAATAACCTGGATTAGTGGGAACAGATTCTATATTAGATATATGGGCACATTGTGAATGAACCATATCAGTGAGTCAAAGGAACACAGGACAATGTGACATCGTAGCTTCAGGTGGTGTCCTGCTACTTGTTGATCTACAGCACATATGGAGGCTTCTCACCCTTGGTTCTTGTTTGCACTGTCCTTTTATCTACAGCTCATTAAATGCAGTTTCTCAAGTTTTGATGAAGGCCAATCCATGGTGCTCCCCCTATAGAAGTACTCATAAGAGCTAGCAGATCTTAGATGCCTAGGAGCCTCTGGTACATCTGAAGTGGGCAAGGCATGGCTTGCTTATAGTGAACAAAACTAGCGGGTTTTCTACCTTATTTACTGTTGGTGTTGATATTCAGTGGGGAAAATTGCCCTGTTTTTCTTAAAGTCTGAAAAGAAAAGAATGAGTAAGAAGTTCTACACCACGATGACTGTGTCCACTGCTGGAGCTGGAAGAAAGTGAGAGGAATATGCAGCTACTTGAAGGTGAGGCATGAACTAATCTTGAGGGTTTGTTCACAGGACTGCAGGTAGTTGACTTTGCCTGTCTTAGTCTGTTACAACTTGAGACTGAGACATCATAGCTGACCATTTCTGAACCCATTCTGTCCCAGGTGAGAAGGTAACCTCCCTGTGTTTCCCTTCACAGCATTCAATAAGGTAGACTATGACAGCTACATGTGTTCTGGCTCCCTGTGTATGGAATGGACTGAGCTTTGTCAATGTTAGCAGTTAACAGCATGGATTGTTAATTCCTGCTCTTAGAAACTGTAGTAACTCTTCATCACACCTGACTATTTTTTGCTTCTCAGTTCAGAATGCAGAACATCTCTGCATAGTCATTGGGCCATGCTTTGATTCTGTGGCTTTGCTGACAACCCTCACACTATTGTCTTTCCGGTCTTCACTCATGATTGCAGACAGCTGCTCTCTTGGTGGAGCGAACCTGGATGTCTAGAAGGTCCCATTGCATTTCAAAACTGACCAAGTGCTTTTTGTTCAGTTTTATCTCACTAGTTACAATAGTGGTAAGATCAGTGTCAGCTTAAGCCAGGGTGCACTTGGATTCAAGATCCGAGCTTGTTGGCGTGTGTTGGAATACCTTTATGAAGGGCAGGTGTAACTAAAAAAGGCACTTACTCTCATTATCATGTTAATAATTATATATTACACAATACTATATGTACTGTTATCTTTGCAGGCAGAAATGTGGGGTGAGGCACTGAATTTAAGGCCCTCATGTGTGAGCACTTGGTAAGAAGCAGCAGTACTTTTAAAAACTTGGTTCCTTCATGTAGAAGAACCAATATCTGAGCTATATACTCTAGGCCATCTCAGCCTGAGTTGGTTGTTGGGTGGCTTGGGCTGTTTAATAAGATAAATGTAATGGAAGCAAAATGATTTGTGTTGCAGAGGCATAAAAAATTGTTTTGTTCAACCTGAAAGTACTTTTTCTTAAGAAGAGAACTAGGGTTTTTTGGTGAGTTGCTTAAAACTCACCAGTGAAAATACTGACTAAAACCTTGTAGCCTTCCTTGTGAAAGCAGTCTAATGAACTTTCATCAGGGTTGCAGGATTTACATGTTTGAAGACATGATCCGTAGTAACTAATCTCTACCTATCTGTTAATTAAAAACATGCATTAAGAATGTGGTTAAGCCTTGACTTCCAGGATTTGGAAAAACATACTGAAATACATGGCCAATCTTGAGATGCCTCGAACTTCTTCTGTTCCTGGTGAGTTCAAAGGTTGTGATGGTACCCAGCAACCCTTGTGTGGAAGTCTGGAAAATTACTGAGGAAAAAATAATTGGTTTTCGTCCCTGAAACCTTATCTGCATTCCAGTCAAGCCAAGCTGTATGTGGCTGCTGGCAAACATCATTATTGTACCAGGTGAATGGTGTATTAGCAGCCTGGACAGACTAGTGCTTCCTACCCAATGCTGGAGAAAGTGCATAGGGTTGAAGGATGGGTAGGAAGTATTACATGTCTGTAGGTGTCGACTTCAGTGAAAAATAGTAGTTTCCATCAGGGGAGATTATTCTCCATGTTTCCCCAAGCTTCCTTCAGAAGAGCAGTGCTTGTGCTTCTGGAGAGCATTGTAAGTAAAAATCTACAATACCACAGTGCTCAATAAACAGCTTGATTTGTATTTCTGTACTGCACACAGAAAGAAGAAGCCTGAGTTCAGAATTGCTTTCAGTTTTGCAGCCAAATTGTGCATCTCTCCCATGAAGACACTTTGATGACTTCCTAGTACTTTTTTCTTGTATTCCAGCCAATCCTGCTGGACAGTCCCTTAGAGATCACTAAACTTAGCTCTGTTTTAAACTGTGGTTCTGTATTTCAAATACAACTAACGTTATTTAAGCATTCACATGCATCAGTCCACTGGAAGAGATGGACAGTCTCACCTAGCCAGCATTTATAAGATCCCTGAGGAAGTAGTGATGCTTTTCCCCCCTCATCTGACAAATCCCTGTCCTGTCAAAGGTGTTGTAATTGATCTTTGTCATTAAATTCAATAATGTCCATATTTACAGATCTACCTTGTTTCAGGCTAATGTAGATAAATGAGGTTCATGGTAAAATATTGACTTTTACTTGGCACATACGCACCTCAGCACTTTATGCGTTTGATTAACATACGAGCAAGGCTGTAAAATCAAATAAATGAATGCAAGGAGTAATGTTTTATTCTCTTTA
The DNA here is from genome assembly GCA_035047865.1 of Dendrocincla tyrannina. Lineage (NCBI taxonomy): Eukaryota > Metazoa > Chordata > Aves > Passeriformes > Dendrocolaptidae > Dendrocincla > Dendrocincla tyrannina. The sequence goes on along the minus strand of JAWWMP010000001.1, from coordinate 32,793,210 downwards.
AATGATATATGAGCCTTAGCTATTTATAGCAAGGGTTTGGGAGAGAAATGTAAAGCTAAGCCAATTCTAGGAATGCTGATACAGAAGATTCAGTGAAAAACTGATATTCGTATGAGGAAACTTCTGTAGGGAAAAGTCAGAACACCATGTAGTGCTGTAAAGCTCATTTGTTTGTGCCTGGATCACAGTCTTTACCCCAGGCAGCCAAACATTACATAAGAAGCATTTTTTAAAAAAATAGGGCACATGTTTTTAATGCTCAGTTACTGGAATTCCTTGCTGGGGACTGTGATATTCCATTTATATGGAAGCCTTTAAAGCAAGATTTTATACTTCTCTGCAGGCAATGCTGCAGCTCAGCTGTGGGTGCTGGACTTACTAAAGAAAGTTCTCCAGCAGATGATCATTATGCAGGAGTCCAGATAGGATGATTGTGCTGGCCCGTGCACGGACATGAAACAATCAAATTAGAGAAGGCTTATGCAAATGCTGTGATGTGTCTGAGGTACTAAGAATCAGCAGATATTTTAATAATTTAAGGAAGAATGTCCTCAGAGAGATGATTCCCTCTAAAAGGTGTTTATCCATTGCAAGGGAAACTGCTTGGATCTTACTGAACCCACAGCCAGGGGAGTTTTCAAACTATCTCACTTGAGCACAGGAAAAATACTGACTCATTTCAGACTTATTCCCTCACTCTGCAAAATACATATGCATAGTGGTCCATACAAAAATACAAATAGACAGATCCTCAAGGGATGTAAATTGCAAAAGCTCCAAACAGGAAAAATCTTTAACAGATGAGAAGGGTGCTGCATCTCTGAGAATGCTGCATCTGAGCCTTTTTTCTCCACAAACAATGATGACAGTACAATAATGTAAAAAGTGTGACCAATGTAAACACAGACCATTTGTCTGTTTTCCTTGCTGTCAGTGACACTGGGGATTTAGACAACAATAAGAGAATCTCGTTCAGCTTTCATTTGAAACGGAGGGATTTTAGCACAGATGCTCTGGAAAATGGCTGCATGGGGAACATGTGCAGAACAGTTTTCCCACTAATGTAATACTGAAGTAGGTCACTATAGGATGCTCTGATTTCAGTGAAAGTTATTTCACTGCAGGTACTTAGCTTGCTCCCAGTACAGAATCAATTTTCAGGAACAGAAACTTTTATTTTGGAATAAGGAGTCCACAAGGGAAGGTACTGCAGAAGAGTGATCATCCACTCATGTATTTTGACTGGCCTCTATTTGCAGAGCATCAGAAAACTCTGATACACAATGCTGTAGTGGCACTGCTGCTTTCTACCTCTTTAGTTATGTGGCTGCCCTGGCCCTCCAGAAAGGCTTTCCTGGACACTATTCTCATATTGCCCATCTTTGAAATGAGGAGCACCTACTTAAAATTCCGCTCAGTCATCAGAATGTAGGGAAAATATGAAAAAATATTCAGAAGGACTAGGTGTCCTCCAGAACCCATTTTTCAGATGAGTATCCATGTAATGTCTTCCCAAAAGATTTCTCTTTTGTGAGAAATGTTTCTTCTGTGGATTTTGCCTCCTGTTGGATTTCCCAGATGTTACAAAAGGGAAGCGACTTTGCTTCAGTGGGAAAGTGCACTGTTTTGAAGTGTTGCAGGAGTCAGCATCATTTTCTCTCCTGAAGTTAGGAACGAGACAGCATTACACAAATGGACTTACTAAAGAAAGTTCTCCAGCAGATGATCATTATGCAGGAGTCCAGACAGGATGATTGTGCTGGCCCCTTCATGGACATGAAACAAATAAGAGAAGGGAGGTGTGAATTCATTACCAGGTCTGTCAGAGTAGTCTGTGAATCTTGGGGCAACTGCATCAGATCCATTATGATGATCAAATGTAGACATCTGCTGAGTCATTGGATGATGTAGACTGAACTGCCTTTACAGCTAATGGAAGGAAATATGTGCTTTCACCTGAGCTGTTCCAGATATTTGCTACAGGCTGCAATACCCCACAAAGATAAAGTGCCTATTTCTTTCCACATTTACCAAGTTACCTCAGGATGACTAGCTCAGATATAGAGATCTAAACAGTAGAGATCTACAGTTAAGTAAATTAAGCTGAAGCTTTAGTGCCTTTTATATAGTGTCTTTTAATTGTGATCCCCAAAGAGGGGTAAAAGGGTGTGAACATAGATCATGTGTTCTTCTAAAGAGATGGGCTTCAGATCAGGACATTGAGAGGCTCTGAGAAGGATTATCTCCTCTTGTATAATGAAGAATGTTTCACAAATCCTGAAAAGTTTTGGAAATGTATCTATGGGAAAAAAAGAAGAAAGTCTGACAGTCCTTCACACAGTTTCTTTGTTTCAAGGTCATCATGAATTAATTTTGGAGAACCATGGAATCAGTTGACTATGTCCAATAAATTATGGCAGGTAATTAAGCTATTCATTTTAACTTCAGTGCTTCACTCCAGTGTCCTTGTGCATAAAAAAAAAAAAAAAAAGGCAAGAAATAGTGGGTGCTTCTTTTGTGAAAAAATAACTTGGATATATAGTTCCCCATTAGTTTGATAAAAGCATTGGTGGAATGTTTACTTTTTTTCTTTTTTTTCCCCCCTTGGGAAAACTGTTCTCTTCTACCCAGCTTTTGATCCATTGGTTCTATAACATAGTATGAATATGCAGTCCTCTATAACTAATTTTATTTGTGCATTTGTAGGTCTGTTGTTCTTATCTCCTCATGATCTTTGATGAGTTTACACAGGTAAGACTCTTGACGAGATAAATCTGAGTTGTTCATTTTACAGATGGAAGAATGAGACAAAAAAGTGTTTCCATTGGCAGCAGTGAGCTCTGTATCAGGCTGCAAATGCTCCAGTCAAGATGTTACAAATTTTGTGGCACATTTATGAAAAGAATGCACAAAATATAAGTCTCATTGAGCGTACAGAAGGTAACACAGGTCATGAGGATAAATTAAGATTGCATGTTGAGTTCAAGCTTGTGCAGCCTGTGCCTTCTGGTTTAGATCACCAGTGTACATTACACGCTGTACAAAGAGCTAAAATACTGAGACATGCATTCATTTTGACTGGGACACTGTTGCTTGTTTCCCTAGCTGTAGTAACACCCATAAACTCAATACCAGCCCACTTTCATAGAGCATAGGTACATGCACCAGGCAATCTCCCCAGTTACTGGGTTCCCAGTGTCTACCTGTTGCACAGCCAGTGGATTTCTGAATCCCTTGGATACCAGCCCACTGCAGTTGCAAAAGGTCATTCGCATCTAGGGACTGTTCTGAGATGGGATGAAGGCACAATATTGGTGATGGAATTTAGCACTGTTCAAATAAAGGAGGGCAAAAGGGCCTTACACCCCACAGGTCTACTTTGTCTGCCCTAGGTTAGTCAAAATAAGTTCACTTTAAACTAACAGAAAAAATATAGAGAAAAAAGTTTTAAGTGAATAACATCATCTTCATCATGACCCCATTAAGATTAATAAAATGTTAAAATGAGGCAGAGCTCATCCACTGTTTTATCTTTACTTCATTGCTTTTTCCTACTAGCAGTGCATCAATAACTTGCAGTATATTCTAACTGATTGAATAAAAAGTTATATTTAATTGGGAAATCAATGAGCAGGAATAGGGCAGTGAGGTCATATAGATTGTACCATCCTGACCAATCTAACTCACTTGCCCTTTGAGCTGGTCTTTCATCATTATATTTCACTTGCCAATTCCTCAACAGTCTTAATTATGGCCACAGCAATTTGTCTTCAAATATCACACTGCAGTGAAATCTATGCATCAATAAATACAGCTCAAAAGCGGTTTTCCACACTGCTGGAGAGTTAATTGCTTCTATGGTTAAAGCAAATGCTGTAATTCTTTACATTTGTGGTGCTTTTCAACATCTTCAAGTGACTGGAGGCCTTTCAGGATGGCTAAATTAAAGGAAAACATGTATTTGAATATGAAGATTAGTTCTGAGTAATTTTTGACACTTTATCTGTACAGAACATTCTGCTCTGTGCTGCAGTTGGAGCATGGCTAAGAAATAGCAGAGGACACTTCAGGAATAATAGCTGGCATAGTTGCAAGGATCTGCTGTCTGTTCAGTTTCTGCCTGCCTCTTTTAAATACCTGTTATGCATAGGAGAAGTAGTGAATACCACATTTACAAATTTTGTCCAGTCTAGGAAAACCAGATTTTTTTGTTCAGGAAAGTGCAATTCCAGTGCTGTCCTTGTGTTTGTCCTCTGCAAAGCAGGAATGTGTGGATGCCACTTGGAAATCACAGGGTGCAAATGAACCTTAAAAAGTCGGTCTGTGAGCAAGAATAGTGGAGAAGTTCACAGCTATGGGAAACATTGGCTGGGCTGGGTGGCATCCTTGCAGGATTTCATTGAGTTACTGCAGCCAACCCTCCAGGTGATTTAGGGCATCTGTGTTTTTATTGTGCTGCTCTTTTTGTATGCAGTGTCTGTTGTGCTCCCTGATTCCTAAATCAACATTGGTTTCTGTGCTGGCAGCTTGCCTGGTTTCTGAGTAGCTGTCAATAATTTTTTTCCCCTTACAATAGGTAGCCTAAGGCCCTCCTAGAAAAAATTCTGGCCTCTCTTCTGCCTGATGTTACTTTACCGAGGGTGGATGAGACAGGAGCAGACCTGGGGCCACTCATACTCTGTTTCAAGTATGCTCCAGGCACTGGTGTCTCCTGAGTTCCTCTAGCAGGAACACCTGCTTGGTTGTTTAAAAAACAGCATTTCAAGTGAAGCAGTGTGCATGGGTGATTAATTTAACCTGCAGCCCATGATAAGTTCCAGTCCTCATTGGATGCAAACAGGGAATCACTTCTGGTGTAAAGAACTCGGCAGTGTACTCAGGGGTGAAGAACATGATCTAGGCATTCTTGTTACCTCAGCATCTTGCCTGCAGACAAAGATAGTAATGATTTCTTTCTCTGACAGTCTGAGGCTGCCATTTGAGAAACAGGCAAGGAAGTACTGTTGTTTTAAATTCTCGGTTTCTGAACTGCTCAACAGTGTTTTCAGTAGTAGTTTCTTGACTGTATGTGAATAAATATGCTTTAGTGCTACATTTCAATGTCTCTGTTTGACATTTACATGAGACAAGGTCAAATCCTAGGTCTTGATGATATTAGAAAACCCCACCACATATTATTTTGCTTTTTCTTTATCTAAAATGTCAGTCATGCTGCTGAGGATCCTCTCCTGAACAAAAGTTTCATGGAAACAGGCTGGTGGTCATGAAAAGCTTTGATTTTGATACTTCATCTTTTTTTTCTGGCAAAACCACTATGTTGAGGCATTTCTGACAAGCTGTAGATTTTATCTCTGAAATGTTTGGAGACATGCATTATCTTTTGAGGATTATTTTCTGTGCAAGATGTAGCATGCTCTGAGCTGGTGCTATAAGGGCACCAGGAGTACTTGATTCTGAAAAACATATGTAGAAATAATCCGTCTTAAAAATTTTTCTTCAAATAAGGATGCTATTTAATGTCCAAGACATGTATTGCAAGGAACTTAGTCTCTGAGCCAAGCAGAGTAGAACTATTGAATAACTATGCCATTGGATGCATAAATATCCAGAAGACAAATCAATGATATCTACTTTAGACATAATGGAAATAAAGCTACTGTAATTGAACATTATCACAGGCTTCGATGTTCTTGGCTTGGAGAACAAATATCTCAGCTTCTGCTTGGAGATTATCTTGGAAAGCTATCAGCCCACACAGGGGTAATGACAAGACAAATAGACTTTAGGAAAACCACAGCACAGTCTCTGTGCTTCGGAGTCTATCAGTCCCCAAAGTCTGCCACAAAAATTGACAGCCTCAGGAGAGGTTTTGACTTCTAGCCTTGGCTGTGTGTTTCAACATTGGAAAGCCTTTTTGTGGAATTTTCTTTCATAAAGACAATGTGTTGGACTTACCTCACATTATGCTCATGTCTATCTCTAAAAAGAATACTAAGACTAACTTCTTGCTATAGGGGCACTAATACTCTTGAGTTTTATCTCTACTGTATTCACAGTGTTTTTTCAAGGATGTCAAGACCAGTACCTGCATTCTCATGGATAGGTTTGAAAGCTCTGAGTGATAAGCATTGCCTCCAAAAAACCCCCAAAGAAACATGAAGTCTATCTCCAAATAGACATATACTATCTAATCACTGTACTTGTAGATAGGCTTAATGGAGCTTGTCATAGAAAGTGGTGAAGTCCACACAAAATTAGGCAGCTGGTCAGACCATGCAGGAATAAACATAGGATCACAGAATCTCAGAATGGTTTGGGTTGGAAGGAACTTAAAGATCATCTAGTTTCCACCCACCCTGCCATGGGCAGGGACACCTTCCACTAGACTATCTTGCTCAAAGCACTACCTAACCTGACCTTGATGTACAAAGTTGTAAATATTGACTTTTATCTAGAATTTCAAGTGGCTTCCAAAGTTCTTCCCCCCTTTTCTGAGTATTTATGCCAGTAGTTTTCAACTTTACTGTCCAAAAGGCAACAGCTCTGAGACGGCAACACACTGTATGCAGCCTCCTATTTTGAGCTCTGTGTTCCTGGGGGTCTCAAGAAGCAGGGCATCCCACAGCTATTAGAGGGTTTTGTGGTGAGCTTAATGTCCCCAATTCCAGAGATGGGGATTGCTTTCTATATGAGTAATATATCTGTATGCAGGTAGTTTATGGATGGACAATTTGGGGTTAAATTAAAAACCTATTGCTTCTAGACAGTGAGAGTGCTAAAAAGAAAATGTGAACCATTTGTTGTGGACCTGTGTCCTCATCTCAGGTTCTACCCCAAAATCCAGAGTTCCAGCTGAACTCTGCACAAAAAAAAACAGGTATTCCTTTGTCATGGAAACCCTGTAGCTGCCCTCTGCCTCCCCCCCCCAAACTATTTACTGAAATGCTACATCAGCAGATACTTGTCTTGATCTTCTCTGACCAAGGAGAAGATGCATTCTGCATTTTACTTCTTTGTTTGGTCACAGGATCTTGTGTTCTGTGATCTGTTTTATGAGGCTTTTCAAAGCAGTCAGGTTTGTAGGCTTTGTACAGATATTGGAGCTATTATCTAGTTCTAGTTTTTGTTTTGCCAATGGGGATTGGGCTAGGTTATCTCCCCTTATTACATAAACCTTAACTGTACATTTTCTATGCATGACTGATATGGTGATATATTATCCTACAAAAGCTGGAAAAGACTGTTTTGTGACTTTGCCCTGAGCAAACTGGTCTTCCTAAAAACAAAGCTTTGCTTTTGTGAATGCTGCTTGAGTCTTTGCTTTGTAAGATAATACTTTTCAAGAGTAGCAAGCTCTATAGCTGTGTATTGCAACAGGTTCTCTCTACAGAGAATTTGATCTCCTGAAGGTAATAGCAATGGTTAAATGTTCACTTCTTTTATAACATGTAGATCTGATTATTCTCCAGTCAATTCAGTGGCTTTTCTTGGGGTCTTCTCTGTTAGTGTCCTAGTTCAGCAGGAGGGGCCAGTTATCACTGTGTGGGGGTGAATAAAGCTATGTATTCTACCCCCTCTATTCATTTCCCAAGAACAATGGACCATTTGCAGCAGCTGTCCAGGAAGTCGTT
>JAWWMP010000001.1:32761855-32785479 GCA_035047865.1 Dendrocincla tyrannina | reverse complement strand
AGTAGCCAAGAGGACTTTTTTTTTTAGACTGTTTTGCCTTGTCACTTGGGGGTAGAGGGGTTTGTGGCAGACTGTTGCTATATGTATATATATATGTGTTGTGGTTAAGAACTGTTATCTTTTCTTTTACATATATTTTTCCTAATTAAAGTTTTGTTTTCTAAATTTAAAGGAGAGGGATTATTTCTTGGCTAACATAGATATATTAGTTCTTCCTTGAACTAAGACAGTTAGTCAAAGTCAGTGAAATAGAGCAAAGTTGTAACATAAACAGCTAATGGAGAAATCATTTAAGGAAGAGGTCACCTTTGTATGCAGACATTGTATCCAGATGTAGTAGGGATTATGCAGATTTCTATGGGCTTTTATATTTAATTAAAGATACTGCTAAAATGTAATGATGGACACACATGCAAATGAACTGAAGTTACTGGGCTTTTTACTTTTTCCTGGGCAAAGATTAAGCAGGGCTACTGCTTCACCAAAATGTATTTTGAGCCTATTATAAAGCTCTGGTGCAATTCCATTATGTCCATCTTGACCACCCTGTAGTCACACCAAAATGATAGTACTCATGCAATAGCTCTGGTGAATTCAATAATGTATATACTTGCCACAAGTATATAGCAAAGGAGAAATTAGAGTAGCAAAAAAGGGTCATGGCAGCACAGAGAGAAAAGAGTCTTTAAATATGATAAAATAGATTATGGGTAGATTCTGAGCTTTCTGAGCTTGGAAACTCAGCATACAAAGACCACTTTTAGGAAAGTATGTCCTTTTCTCGTAACTGAATGAAATCAGAGTTGCAGATCAAATAATTTTTCATGCTAAATCCAAGACTTGGCAGACACAACCTTAAGAAAATTAAATGAATGGAAAATAAAGTCCATTCACACTATGCGAAAGAGAAACTTCTATGAATGGCAGGTTCATACTGTGAGCATTCTTATGTTCTTCCTGGGATGGCTACGTGAAAGTAAAAAAGAGGTAGTATGACTTTAAATCATCAGGAATTCTCAAAGAAAAAGAAGTCACCTGGGAAACTGAGCAAGTAGTAAAAATCTGTGAGGAGCTGTCTTCAGTGAAAGCAATAATTGTACTATAAGCAAGAAACATTGATTCCTGATTCTGCAGATTATACTAAAAGCCTTCTCCAGTTCCTCTGCAACCAAAATGGGAATAGTCCCTTTTCAGTTACAAAGGAAGTTGTGAAGTTTAATTGCCAGCAGATGACTCCCATAAAATCTTGCTCTCAGTAATGCACTCAACCATCTGAAACAGAACCAGGCCCCTCACATGTCTTGATTACATGGAAATTTTCCATGATTAGCAAAATTTATGACAACATACCCACCCTTGTGCTTTTTGGAAAACTGGAACTGCAGCAATTGCTGTTCAAAAAGGGAAGAATGAAGGGAAAGTTTGTGTTCCATGCCAGTTTCCTCCAAAAGGTTTTGAAAGTTATTGCTGTTGCTGAAACGCTTTCACCAATGTACTATGTTTTGCTCATTCTCCTTGTCTCATAATCTATATCCCTTAACTCAGGGACATCAAATATAAAAATCTTTGTCAATAGCAGATGTTATGTAGTTTCCAACTTAAGTACTGAATTTTGGAGTTGCTCTACTCCTTGATATCTGAAGTTATTAATTTTTATTTCTCGTAAGTCCAGTAGATGTACTTGGTGAATTCAGGTCTGGTCTTTGCTTGGGTCATTAAAGGAAGTTGAACTTTTGCAAGGAAGCAGCTGATTTTTTTTTTTTTTGCAAGAGCTTGAGAATCTTCATTCTGTAGTCAAGCAGAGAGCCAGAGCTGGAAGAACCATAGGAAATGCATTGCTCCTTAATCGCATGGCTTATAATAAATAGTGTGAGGCCCAGAGGGACATGGGAAAAGAAAGTGTCTGGATGTCTGGCTCCTTTTTGCTTCCAGAGGAAAAACCTACTGTAGCTCTTGTTACAGTATCAGCTCTTCTGTATGTATCAGCAGTGACTGAAGAGAAGGCAATATCAAGGCTCTTCTGCCTCCTTCCTGTGTTCTCCCTCTGCCCCAGCTTCTGTGGGTGATAGGTCTGGGTGTGATCTGGATGAGCTGGTCAAGAACTTGTATTTGTGCATGTATGTGTGTATAAAAAGGTTGAAACTGAAGAAAGCTCGGTACTCACTATTTCCTTTGGTAGTCAGAAAAAGAAAAGCCCCAGCTGCCTCCCTTTTATGTTGCAGCACTGCTACAGGACATGCGAGGAAGTGGTTCCAGTACACTGGCCCACACTGACCTTCTGGGAAAATTCTGTGGGTTTAAACACTAGTTGCTCCAAGAAAGGTGTGGAAAACCTCTGTAGTTTGTCCTGGTAAGACAAAAACCTCTCACTTTTGGGGGGGACATGGGTCTAGACAGACCAGGACAAATCTCAGCAGGTTGATTGTCTCTTCTCCAGTGCTGTGACCTCTCTCCTGGGCAGTGACCAGTCCCACCTTCTGCACACAGGATTGCAGAGTGGAGAGGGGCAAGAGAGCACTCAAATGATGGTCACAGTCCTGGGGGTCATGCTCTCTCCCCTCACATGGTCAGACAAAACAGTGATAACAATGAATCATACTCAAACTTTAGAAGGCAATACCTAAGTTTTCCCTAAGATGGTGAGAACATCCAGAAAAAAACAAGTACTGAAGAAAATTGACACTTTGGAGATATTTGTCTAAAAGAACATCAGGAAAAGAAGAGACACTGAAGAAAAAGGACAATTCGGAGCTGTTTGATCTTTATGTTGCATCAGAGAATAAAATTGTGTCCTGAAAGAAAGAAACCTGGATAGTCTTGAGATATGTCCTGAGCTTGGAAAACAATTGGGTAGCTTACAGGAAACAAATTAGGAAGAAAAGACACGGAATACTATTTGAGGAAAGTAAGCCTCTCCTTGGTTCTATGTGAAGGCTTTATGAGGCATTAGCTTTGTATTAAATTTACAGTCCCCTTTTCCCCACAAAGGTGATCTCTCCCCTGTGAAGCAATTAGCTATTAAGAATCAGTTTCATATTCATCCTCCTGATTCATGCCGCACATTTGTGTTCATTGCAGAAAGCAAGTTATGCCCCTTTTGCAGAGAGCCCTATATAATTTTATAGTCATCTGCTGCAAGAACATAACTCAGTGTAATTTGTGTAGCAAAGCTCACCTATCATGCAGCACCGGGTGCATTTGTAAAGCTCTCTGAAGAAGAGCTGCCGTGATGGTTGTTCAGCAGTATGGGCTGAAGGGCTGTTTTTGGGAGGTGGCCTGGTGAGGCTGTGTTGTGTTCAGTGAATAGGGATGCTTACAAGATGTCTCCAAAGGCAGACAGTTCTGCACTCAGATGTTCTTGCACCACATTTTCAAAAAACCCCCGATGTTTGATGTTAGCATTTTTCCCCACCATGGGCAAGGTTAAGGTAACAGAATATTTTTATGTTGTAGCAAACCATTCTTTCCCTTCCAAGCAAAATACCCAGAATTCTGCCATTTCTCCTGCTTTGCACAAATGCAAAAAAGATACTCAGATTAAACATATTGTTAAAGACACATTTGATTAAAGGAAAGATAGCAATGGTACTGGTATGGCTTTGAGATGCCCAAGGGAATTATCTCTCTCATTGCCTCTAGGTCTGTGATAAGCATTGCTGTCATTGTTCCTCTAAGTAATCAGGATACACACTGCAAATAAAAAAAGACTGTCTTTTCAGAGTCCTCACTTTTCTCCTTCCTCTCACTTGAGGAAGAATGTGTAAAACCAGGTAAAGTGACTGATTGTCTGACCTCCCCAGCAGGGTCAACCAGACCCTGCTAAAGCACAGCTTTACAGATGGATACATATGAATAGATTCTCAGATATTTTGCTAAGGTGTACAGTATTACAGGTGGGGGAGGCATCCCGATGCACACGGTCTGATGCAGTGTGTGGAGATTAGCCCACCTGGTTAGAGCATGGTGCTAATAATGCCAAGGTCACAGGTTTGGTCCCTGTATAGGCCATTCACTGAAGAGTTGAACTCGATGGTCCTTGTGGGTCCCTTACAACTCAGAGGATTCTGTGACTGGGACTGACTTTGGTCCATATTCTTAATTTGTATCTTTAGAGTCATATTGTGTAAATCCATTACAGTAATCTTCTGCACCAGCAATTTTCATCTAGATCACCCTGGTGCCAATATACTAAATCCAAAAGGCCCATGCCTTGCAGCTACTTGTGAATATGTTTGTTATTCAGGCATCTACATTGCCATTTGGATCATAAGGTAAAAATCTGAAAGCTTTAGGGTGAACAATGGAATCCCTAAGTGAGGTCATTTTTATTAGTTTAATTTCATTTTCAGTGTAGATAGACATCTTGAAGCATATAAATAGAGAAAAAAGTTTGAAAAAATGCATGCCAGTTCAAATATTAGTATTAGTACAATGGCAAATAGGAGAAAAGGCACAAGAGCTCAAAGAAAACAAGGAAAAGAAAGAAGAAAGGCCCCTAGACAAATCCATGATGTTTTCAGATCTGGTAATTTTTTCACTGATGGAATGGATGAAAAAAGCTATCTGGAAGAGTAAGGAAGCATAGCAAAACCATTGAATAGTAGAAGAAATATAGCTGAAGAACAAATGAAAGTATTCAAGGAATAAGGATACTGACATGAAAAAGAACAAGACTAGAAAATTATGAGTCTGTGCTTTCTATAGCACAAGAATTAAAGAGAGATCTAATGACATTTCCGGGTAGTGGATTTCAAAACAACATCAGACATTCTTTTTCACAAAGTGCATAATTAAAATGTGGATGCCATTGCCCCAAGTTATTGTTAATATAAAAAAGTAAAGAATTTTAACAAGAGATGAAAGGAATTAATGCAAAATGGAGCCTTAAATAGCTGCTAAACATGTTGCAAATGGGAAACACTGCTGTAAGAATTCTGTCTCACTGAAACTGTAAGAAAGTCTGAAGTGAAGGAGACACACAGAGAGCGATTGCTATGGATTTTTCCTGTTTTGCAAAGTTTTTCTAAGCATCTGCATTACTTTCAGTGAGAGGTCATGGGCATGACCCTTTACTGCTCATTTGTGTTTCTTAATAGCACTATGTATTCAAAGTAGATCCTTCCCTGTCTCTTATTACAGTCATTGGATTTGATCTGCTTTTTCAGACTCACCCTCAATGAGGAAATGGATGCTCATGCTGTAGAATTATTAATTATTTTAATAATGCTGTTCTTATTAATCACGTAAGATTATTAAAATCCATTGTTTTCTTCAGGATGCAATCACTTCAAGTCACTCTCAATTCTGAAATGGTTTGGTGAGTTAACTTGAATTTTTGTTTGCAGTAAGCATCTGGTTGCATTGGTCACTCTCAGAGTGGAGAGAATGAAAGGAATGCTGATTTGCATATTAGAGATGAACTGATTTCTGGAAGTTACATTTTAGTCCCAAAGATTAAACTCTCTGCTATTTTTCATATGTTTGAAGGACATATGGTCTTATTTTCTTTAACAGCAAGCCTAATATTGAGGTAATGTCTTCAGATCCTTTTTGACTTTTTGTGCATGTTCCTTCTTATTTGTTCCAGTTAGCAATATGTCTCCCAGATAAGAAGCACTGCCATTTAATTCCCAGAGGAACAGGCTTTTCTGCTCTGAAACACAGAAGCTTATTAACTTGGAAGATATTTAAGCCAACATTCATTTTAGCACATCCCATATTAATTGGCCGGTCCTTCCTTAATAGAAAATGAACCACATATTCCATCCTAGTATTTTCTTGAGTCCCAGTAAGTCCTCATTTCTTTTTGCTTATTAATTGTCTTTAGCTAATTGACACTGAAATTACTGCACTGCAAATGCAAAGTTCTTTTTGTGGCAGCCCAGCTGTACATGCACTTTTCAGATATTGCAGAAAAACATTTGTCAGTCCCTTTGTCAGACATAATGCCCAATTCTGCTAAATATATGGTTTTAAAGAGGCTCTCTTCTTGTATGGTTCTTGCAAATTACATAGGGGGGGATTCATCTCTACTCAATAGATACCTACACCCAGGCTACCCACCCTGGGTTTCCCTTAGAGTTACTGAAATCCACATGGAGCACCTGCTTCTCAGAAACAAACATGGACTTTGCATAGGTTGGAATGAATTTCCCTCTGATTGTCAATGTGCTTGCACTGTAATGTTTGTGTTTGATCAGGTAAATCTTACCTGAGTTCTTATTCCTATTCCACTGAAGCATGGGAAGAGTCAAGTTATAACATATAACATTATCCCATTTTGCCTTAGATACATCTTTTAACAGAAAATATATATTAACTAATGTGTCAAGTAGAAGATATCACAGAATGCACAGGGCAAAGGAAGACTCAGAAAATGAGGTCTTCAGCAACATCCCACACCCTGGCTCTGGAATATGCTAACTTGATCCAAAATATTACTTTTTCTCTATACAGCATGTTTCTACAAATTTATTTATTTCTAAATAAATTTTGTTGTTTTGTTGTAGTTTTTTTAGCAGATAGCCTTCCAATTCAATTTTCTGTAAATCTTTTAGAGTACTTTAATGACAAAAATTGTCCTTGCTTGACTAAATTAGTTTAATTCAAAATTGTATAAATTTCCAATTCTAATAATAATTTAAATCAGTAAGTGGGCAACTTTGATTTAAATAATCTGTTATAGTCTTGTTTTCAATTTATAAATATTTTACCAAAGATAGCTTAGTCCTTTCTGGCAAATGACCATTAAAACTTCTTGATCTGGGAATGAATACATCTTTAGAATACATGTAGCATTTTTCTGCTAACCAAGACAAAATTTATATATACTATATGTGTGTGAATACAGTGACATAAAACTATACCTATATATATATATATATATGGGGTTTAGTATATGTCAGTAAGTAATAACTTAGCTTGATGTATACTCATTCTGATCTTTATGTCTCACATTTTCTCCACATGATGAATGATATATTTCCTTTCTACTAGATGACTAATGTTTTATGTGTAATTTGTGTCAAATTCCATTTAAATGGCAATAAAATTCAATTAAATGCACAGAAACATTTTAATGATTAATTTCATAAAGCTGCCTTCAGTGTGATACATACAGAAAAAAGTTAATGAAAAATGTTTCATATTCAAAATATTATTTAATAAACACGTGAAATATTACCATCAATTAGCTAGCAAGACTTGCTATTTTTTGTCATCATGCTCTGTAAGATTTTAAAACTACTCAATCTCATCAGCTCTGAGTGTATCATTTATCCTAAACCAGAAGGAGAAACTGTACTACTTTTTATGCCCATACTTTTAAAGAAAAAGTTATTGAACTGATGCTTGATTAAATGAAAATGATTACTTTGGAAAATTAATATTTGAACGCAGAAAATAGAATCTAAATAACAAAGTAGTTTTATAATTTCAAAGAATTCTGGTTTCAGGTCAGAAGTTGGAAACTTCAACCCATTCAGCTGTTTTCATTTCTGTAATAATTTAAGCAGTAAAGATTTATTTCTTGGTCATAGAATTATAGAATTGTTTTGATTGGAAAAGACCTCTAAGATCAGTGAGTCCAACCATAAACCTGGCACTGCCGAGTGCCACATCTACACGTCTGTTAATTACCTCCAGGGATGGTGACTCAATCACTCCTCTGGGCAGCCTGTTCCAGTGCTTGACAACCCTTTTCATGAAGAAGTTTTTCCTGATATCCAATCTAAACCTCCCCTGGTGCAACTTGAGGACATTTGACCCCCTTCCTGGCTACAGCTCCCTTTCAAGTAGCTGGAGAGAGAGAGAGAGAAGGCCCCCTCTAAACCTCCTTTTTTTCCAGGCTAAACTCCCCCAGCTCCCTCACCTGCTCTTCATAAGACTTATGGTCCAGACCCTTCACCCGTTCTGTTGTCCTTCTCTGGACTTGCACCAGGACCTCAATGGCTTTCTTGTAGTGAGGGGCCCAAAACTGAACACAGGATTTGAGGTGCAGCCTCAGCAGTGCTGGATACCTTTAAACATTTAAATGAATTTATTTGGTTTAGACTTCAGTAAAGATAATTTCAAATGGCTTATTTTAAGGCAAAAGACATTTCTCTGAAGAAAAACTAATTTAAATAACAACCAGGTTTTATCTTCTTTATTAACACAAAGACTTAAAGCAATGGAAAACGGCAATTAAAATGAACAGCGTTCATTTAATTGAAGAAGGGCAGATTCACAGGTCATCAGTTCAAAAATATACATGAAGAAAACAAAAACACTGCTGAGTGACATTAGACATCAAGTGTTCCAGGTTAGACTACTTAATGCAGGGCCACCTGACATTTATTTGATTCTGAGAATAACTATGATAGATGAGTCATTTTTCTTTTTTCTTGCTGCAGCAGAGGCGGGGTGGGGGGTTACAGTTGTTTTTTGCTAGTGTGAATGCAGCTTCCACATCTTTATGTATAGTTATCTCCAATTGCATGAGTGGAGGGCTGTGGGAAAGGGACACGGACCTGCCCACACCCCCGACACTGGCAAGGTTCAATCTGCACATCTGGTCTCTGCCCTGCCTCTATCCACCCAACTTGAATGCCGAGGCGGAAGGATGTGAAGAAGCCTAGGTTCACCAACTGGGTGGTTAGTTTGATATGAGAAGGACTATGATGATTGCAATATTTTTGAATGGGAGCTGGTGTGTCCAGCTTGGTTTGGAGTCCAACAGCAAGCAGGGAAATGGCTGTAAAGTTCAATGCAGATTGTTTTCTTGCTATGACTGCTACTCAGGGTATGAGCTGACATGGTCCTCCTGGAGCCCTGTGCTTATTTCACCTTTGCTTCAGCCAGGCACATCTGCCCCTTGTTTTTAGGCTCCCTGCTTGTTGTGAGGCTCCTGGGTTAGCCTGGAGGCAGCCTGCTTGGGTCCTGCTGGCCTGGAGATGAGACAGTGGATGTGTGTCTGTGCAAAAGCTGTACAGACAGGTAGTCACCAGTGTAAAGCAGAAGCTCAGGAAAACCCAGCACTTCTCCTTCTAACCTTGACTTCAGAAGTAAATTCAAGTGGGGATTTTGCTTGGGACATTTTAAAATCCTGATGCATGTGTGAGGTGGAGGGCAGCACAAAGTAGATGTGTCTGCTGTATAAAAGTCCCTCTTATTGATGTAAATATGGTATGAGCAAGTGTCAGGCCTTTGCAGGCATTTGCGGGTCACATATGACTTCATTTTGTTGCTGAGGTAAGGATGTTAGAGTAGATCATCAACAAGACATTTCACAAGGTCCTTCCTGCTCAACATAATATTGCATGTAAATAAGGGCCTTTCAGTGAGCATCTTCTTTTGAGTAGGATGTAGGGACATTGATGTTTTCATGGACACTCTTTTAAAAAGATGCTCTTTTTCTTGAAGGAATCATGATTCCTGCTACCCAGGTACCAGAAAGAATTCTGCTGCAGTAGAAATAACTCATTTTGATTTTCTGCAAAGTCAAGGCACTATGCTATTCAGATCTGGAGATTTTATTTGTTCTTAAGAAGAAGAGAAATAATGTTGAGGGTACAGGGGATGCTATAGAGAAAAATGTTTTGCTCTGTTTTGTTTTGACAGGACACTCTCCTGTCTCAAAACTCTCTTCTCCAAGCCAGAACAGGAACGTGGAATAGAAGTATTCCTCAAGAGTAGAAGAAATTACTGCAAGGATGTTTGTAGGAGAAGTCAAAGTACTTTTTTCTATACAGGAAACATATGGAAACTTCTTCAAGGTGTGACATTTATTAGCACAGCTAAAGTTCAGTTTCATAATTAGAACCTTATTATACACTTATTTTGGCCCCGCCCCAAAGTTAATTTCTGGCTGACATCCAATATATGGTAAATATAAATAACCTCAGGAAATATACATAGAACTGATTTAATGTGTAATAATCTACTAATTTGTTTTCCTCTAATGTCAGAAAAACTGCAAAGACCCTAAGTACAGGGGAAAAGCAGTGATCTGGATTTCTAGCTGTTTACTTTGCTCTTGTTATTGGGTAGCTGGAAAAGATGCAGTCAGATGGATGGCTGTATGTGATAGCAGGTATGAAAATGCAACCTCCCACCATGCCTGCAAAAATGAAAATCTGTATTTTAGGACTTCACTTCAGTCTTGACCAAAACAGAGAGGTCCTTTGGACTGCAACCCCTGAGGAAGGTGGAACACAGCTTGCTTGTCCTCTAGAGCTGATAGAAATCTGCCTGTTTGCCAGTTTCTTACTTCTTGCTCAAAGAAAATAATTGTAAGTCCTAGATTTTGGCACAGAAATGTTTCTGGGTATTTAGGTAATGATGATTGACCTCCAGAGCTGCTGCTGAATACCTGCTCACCTTTCTGTCCCTCTGTTTATATTTAACATGGCAGCAAATGTAACTCTGTGCTGTAGCTCTGAACTTAGCTGTTGCAATTTTCTTTGGTTTTCCTTTCTGCACCTTATTTTCTGATCTAATGACTGGCTGAATGACATATGGAGCCTTCCAGGTTTTCATCCTGCCTAACAGACTGGGGAAAAGTCTGTATATTTCAGTAGTAATCTACTAGAGAAATCTATTGTAGATAAAACAATTATGTCTTTCATTTGTTCCTTTTTTTCCCTTGGGCTAACATACAGTTCTTTCCAACTCTATAAAGGTGTTTTATTACACTTACTAAAAATGTCAAGGATACTAAACAGCAATGCATAATTTACAATAGCCTATGTAGGCAATGGAGTTCTTGCAGCCACAGCTTCCTGAGAATATATTTATTACTATTTTACTACTTGCTGTAGTATCCAGGCTCAGCTTCCAGTGTATTTTGTGAAAAAAAACCCGGAAGGCAAGGAGAGATAGGGGTTGCTGCTCAAAACAAGTGGGTGATTACTGGATATTTGCCAGTTTACCTAAGATAAATGGATATTATTAACCTTGTTGACCACATTGGAGTGCTTTAATTATCCAGAAATGCAGGCAGGAAAACATTAAACTGAAGAAATGTGCTTGAATTAAAGTGTTGGGGTGCTGGAATAAAGAAGTCATACCATCCCAGCAAAATTAAAGTGACCTTGTTTGTTGGTTAAAAAGCAAAGTGAAGATATTTTCCTTCCATTTTAATGTCTGGGATCATTGCAGGAGTTGGTGTTGGTTATTAATGTAGTGAAAGGTTCAGATGTACAGTAATCATGAAGACATGAAAATATGTTGATGTCAACTTGACAAAAGGGATTTGCATGGGCACTAGCTAGGATGCTTTAATGTATTAGGCATGGAGTTTAAGAAGGCCCTAGGAAAAGAATGCACAGGTAGGGAAAATAGCCTGCCAGCTGTGTTTAAAGGGTAAGGCTTTTGGGGCAGTGTTTTTAAGTACTTATGCCACACATCCTCTGCTAGGCTTTTCTAAAAGGCTATAACTGCAATTTCAGTCAGAAATAGCATTTTCTGTCTCTCTATTGATTTCTGCTTAAGCACAGGTTTGTCACAATTCTAGCACGTTTCTTCAGAAACAAAATGAGCAAAAGCAACAAGTGTTAATCAGGCCCCATTTAATTTTAATCTACTCTGACAGTAAAACACCTCACACTCTGTGTAATAGCCCTTTATTTACCACAGGAGATGTCTTAAATGTTGAGACAGGAGTCAGCCTGAGCAAAGGAAATGTGTTCACATTAGTGGCTACCTGAGCTCGTCTCACAGTCCAGGCACAATCTCTTGAGTCTAGATGTCTTTTTCTGAAACCAGGTTCCAAGATTTATCTTGTCTTACAATCCTGTTAGGAGTTATCAGAGCAGGAACAGCACGCACAGAGCAGGTGGCACAACAGCCAAACGGAGGAAGCACATTGTCCACTGGCATTGTCTTGCAACAGGATCTGAGGATCAGACTGCCTTCAGAAATTAAGTCACTTGTACTCTTTTCATTAGCTTTTCTTGAAGAACCCTAAACTACAGTTGGGGCCACCTGAATGTATGATGCTAAGTACTTTGGTAAGTGCTGGCATGGTTGAAGCCATTGACTGGAAGTGGCACAGAAAGAAAACTGGATGGTATTAATATACTGGAGTCAACCCTTGAACATCAGATATCCTTCTTTCATAACAAATCCTCCATATCAAACACGTGCAAGGTAATCAAGTAAGCCAAGCATTTTCTTTCTTTTTTTTTTTCCCCCTCTCTCTTGCTTAATTCTTTATCTCTAGCTAGAGGTAATAAGATGTGGCTATAGCAATCAAAAGGGGCCTGAATCCACTAGCAGAACAGTGGATTTTTCTAAACAATCCCTCTAGATGAGTCTCCCCAGTGCTGCATTGCTCTGAAGACTGCATTTAAAACTGATGCGCTCGGTTTAATGCAACTCCATTTCTACATGGGGCTCTGACAAGTACTTGTTTGACTGAGAATAAAATTCATTTGAAAACCAGTCTGCGTAGAGCTGCAACAGGGTATTGCTTGGCTGGTAACAGGCCATAAACTTTGTGCTGAATTTGCAGGGCTGCAGGACTATGGCATGTCAAGTTTGCTTTGCCTGAACTCTTGGTGACCTGCCTGAGCTCTGTTTTACTTGCTGCAGCAGTAACAGCAATTTTTCTAATTGACCAGGTGTCTACGGCTAATTTGTTTTACTTCTGTTTGTCTTTCTATTGTACCTCCTCAGTTTTATGGCTTTAACATAATGATGTAGTATAGAGAAATACAAGCCTGGGAGGAGAGCAGAGAAGTGGAGACACAGGACATGGCATAGAGGAACACAGGCAGGGGATGAGAAGAGTTGGGGCAAGGACTGAAACTGCAGACCTCATGGCTGTAAACAACTCACCCACGGTCAGTTAAAAGAAATGGGGACCTGGATCTGGTCAAGCCTGGTTTTATGGGTAGCAAAGAGAACAAGGAACAAATGTCTAACATGTAAAAGGCATGATATACAATGAATTTAGATGTTACATGGAGCTGCAGACATATTAAAGAAAGGCAAGGTGTAAAAGCACGTTAATAAACATATAAAATAGACCCTCGAATAAATCCATAAACCCCAAATGGATCCCAAGGAGAGGAAGTAGAAACCATCAAGATCATGAAGATCATACTCTTCTCAATGAAGGAATCCTGATGCTGATGGCTTGCCATAACATGTTCCGTTCCCGGTATATTTGGTTTACCTGGCACATTTTGATAACAGGGGGGCTACAGGGGTGGCTTCTGTGAGAAGCAGCTGGAAGCTTTCTGCCTGTCCAGCAGAGCCAATGTCAGACGGCTCCAGAACAGACCTGCCACTGGCCAAGGCCAAGACCATGGTAGAAATGATAGGAATGATAGTAATGCCTCTGTGATAACATATTTAAGAGGGAAAAAAAAGTTATTGCACAGATGTAATTGTACCAGAGAAGAGAGTTCATGGAGAACTGTTGCTCATGGGAGAGACCCCACACTGGAGCAGGGGGAAGACTCCTCTCCCTGAGCAGCGGCAGGAACAACAGTGTGATGAACTGACTGTAACACCCATTCCCTGTCTCCCTGCACTGCTGAGGGGGACGAAGTAGAGCCCAGGAAAGAGAGGGGGGATGATGCTTTTAAGATTTATTTTACATCTTGTTATCCTGCTCTGACTTTGCTAGTAATAAATACAATTAGTATCCTCAAGCTGAGTCTGTTTTGCCTGTGATAGTATTTGGTGAATGATCTCTCCCAGTCCTTACCTCAGCTCATGAATCTTTCATTACGTTTTCTTTCCCCTATCCGTTTGTGGAGAGGAGATTTTGTGGGGCTTGACCCACTACACTCACCTCTGGAACGTAATTGCCAGCATTATGACCCAGAAGAGCAGGGTAAGAGTGAGCATCAGGCAAAGGGATAGAAATTAAGATGTGTATGTATAAAAATTGTAATTACATTATTATGATTACTATGGGAATTATTTTTTTTTACATAGAAATATTCTTTTTTCCATAATAATTAGATTGGGAGTAATAGTGATAAGATGGCTAAGATTTTAGTTATATAAACTGTATATTGTAGGTTCTTGGGTTTATATGTATCAGTTCTGCTTCTTTCTGGATTATAAAGAAAATCTTGAGTATTACAAAATGCAGTAGGTCTTAGGACTACTAGAAGGATAAAACTGCACTTATACCAAGTGTGTCTGAAACAAAAAGGCACACATTGCTTATTAAGCTAGACTAGAAAAAAGAATTAGGAGAATTACATATTTGGAAGTCCATTTTATTTATTTATTTAATTAGTGTAGAACTTCCTAGGTCTCTTAGTATCTCAACATTGTGATAAATGATTGAAAATGTGATGGGTTAATGCACAGAGTCATAGAATCATAGGATGGTTTGGGTTGGAAGGGACCTTATAGATCACCTCGTTCCAACCCCTTTGCAGGGACACCTCCCACTAGACCAGGTTGCTCAGGGTCTCATCCAACCTGGCCTTGAACACTGCCAAGGATGGGGCATCCAAAACTTTTCTGGGCAACCTTTCCTGTGCCTCACCACAGTAAAGATTTTCTTCCTTACATCTAATTTAAATCTCTCCTCTTTGCAGTTTAAAGCCATTCCTCTGTGTCCTAACACTACACATCCTTATAAAAAGTCCCCCTCCAGCTACCTTGTAGACCTCCTTTAGGTCCTGGAAGGCATACATCATATGGTATGTTAGTTGAGCTGTGTTCACTGTCCCTTCTCTAGTCTGTGACTAATATAAAGAAAAGCAATTTTGTGTAACTTGTTTTGACTGTGAAATATGAAATTATCTACCTTGCATTCACCATAAGGTAAGAGCATACAGTCAGCTACCCAGTTTCACTTGATAAGGAACACCTCACATGCTAAGTGTGAGATTTGTGTTTTCCTACCCACATCCTTGTAGGCTAATTATCAGAAATGCCATGCAGCTGCATGAGGTATATGAATTCCTGCACAAAAGGAACCAATCTGTATTCTACCCTACCTACTTATCTGGCTTGAGTCCAGATGCAAATCCAGACAGTGCTGTAGAAATAATGACAAGTTCACACCTTCAATTATGAAGTTAGAACAATTTATTAACAGTTCCTAGGGTATTATCATCTGCTTAATGTGCTTGTCTTTCCTCAAAATGCATTTTTTATTTTGGAAGGACAAGCAGTATTTTTCTTCCCTTGTAACCTGCTGTAATCTTGCATGAAAAAGGCTCCCATCTCTCCAAGGTAGGAAGAGTAGTGAAGTCAGTATTGTTGGCTCATAAAACATCTTTCACTTCATTCACATTCACTTCATTTCACATATTCATAAATTAATCAGTCAGTTTGCAGACTGGGCCATGCAAAGGGAAGAACTGAGTGTCTCAGGTTGTACAGCGGGTTCTGAGTTGATTCAGGATGACAACATGGGATGCTTTAGGTTTTCTAAGTGTGCTCTTGCCCCCTAGGAAGTAGAGGCTAGCTCAAATACAGGTCTGAGGACTTCAAGCAGGATGTATGCAAAATTAAACCACCCAGGGTCAAAGTTCTGATAAAAGCATCATGCTAAAATCCCTGTGGTATGTTAAGTCATGAATCACAGCCCTAGTTGAATTCAAGGTAGTTTAAATTCAGAAAATATTGCCACTTCCTCAAGCCAGATTCGTTTCTGCCTAAGCAGATGAAACTTTAACTCCATGATAACCTGATTGGGAACTAAATATAACACTAAAAAAGTCTTCTGGAACCTCAGTGGGCCAGGTGAGTTAAATGAACTCCAAAATACATGCAAAATAATTTTCAATTTGCTTTATTTCGAAGTGCAACCGCTAAGGATAGCATTTGCCTCATGTTGTATTAGGTAGCCAAAGGATCAAGGGATCAATGGTCAGTGCACTCTTCAGGGCCATACACACATGGAGGATGAAAAAAATCTTGGTTAGCATCCCAGTTAGTCTGTTGCTGTCCTTTTCTGTCTACTTTTATAACTCTCTTTCCTCATGGTCCATACTCTAACCCTTAACGTGTAGAACACAGCCAAACAGCAGTCACCTCCTGAAAGGACGGACTCCCTGTGTAGTTTTTGGAAGCACTGACTGTAGGTGCCAAGAATGATCGAGGGCTTGGACCAGACCCCTTCTTCTCCTCAGCCTTTACTCAACCAGCAATGATCTGCTCTTTGTCTGAACAGTAGGGGTGACTTTTCTGAGGCGTACAAACTTTCTACACTCGGTGCTGCTTTTTGGAGCTCATAAAACCACTGGGGGGTCTGTTGCATCCTTTAGGAATCTAACTCAGGTTTCACAACCAGCCACTCAAACTGGACTCTCAGCTGCATTGTATATGTGTAAGTCTTACAAGGGATCCACGTGGAGCAACAAATGGTGTGCACCTCTGAAAAAAGAGTAAAAATCCAGATTTTCAGAGTATTCTGCTAACAGTATTATGTCAGATATTTTGCGGGATAGTTTTTATTTCTTCCTTTTGCTTCATTTTACTTTAATTCATTCTTTTTAAAATGTATGACATATACACACAAGGGAAAATTAGGTTTCCTGTAGTGCTGGTGGCAGTAAAATCTCTGTAGTCCTCTGCCCTCTTCTGCCTAATACAAAAAAGTAATTGATGTGACCAGTTTCACATGGTCCCTAACAGGTAGTTGTAACAAGACTAGAACAAAAAAAAAAGTCCCACAACCTATAGGAAGATTGTTTTTTATTCTTCAAAACATTATTTTCCTTTCAGGAAAAATCAGCTTTAACTTTGTGATAGCATGATAAAAAATTCATTACTTTGTGCTGTTGGATTCCAAATGTGAACAAGTATGTGTTAGCACTCTTGGCACCAGAGTCTGTGCGTGTCAATAAATTCTCAGTCTGAACCCTCCCTGTTGAAGGGTATTGCTCTGGATGTCAACTATCCATGATGTTCTTATATCTTGTTTCACACCATTTTTTCTTCCTAAATGAAATGAGGCAGCTGCATTTACGAAGGCTCTTAACTTTACCAGCAGTGGTTCCCCCCCAGAGATATGTGCTACTCAAGTATTAATTCTCTTCAATTAGGCTTCTTAGATCATGCTGCATTGATCAGGCAATCAATTGATCGCTGAAGACTTACTTGAAACAATGAGTCAGCTGTTTTTGTTCCTTATGAGCTACCCCTGCTTTTTTTTCAAACTTAGTATAGCTCAGAAATATGACATTCATTTGTAGTTTGGTGTAAACAGGCACCCTTTGGTGGTCATAGGATCTTGTCACTTGTCTTTGTTTCACAACTCAAAGCAAAGTGCAGCCTTGTTTTTAATATTACAGAAAGCTGATGGAGGGCAATAAATTGCTCTGTGTTTCTGTTTTAAAATAGTGCAAAAATCAAGTGGCCATTAGATGGGGTCTGGAACTGTAATCCTAGTTCAGTTGTGCTGTGTTGTGGTGCTGTGAATAGACATGTTTCATCTTCCCTACTGTTATAGGAGAAGAGCAGCTTGTTTCTTCTGATGCTATGGGAAGTTATTTACCCAGTAGAAGCTATTTGTTTAAAAATACCCACTTAGAGAATCCTGGGATAAAAGAAACACAACACAAAAATATGTCAGGCCACAACAAAGTAGAAAAATTGCACATTCAACCTTGCCCTGTAAGTCAGAACCAACCCCAGAATCAGCAGCTTTCAACACAGGACATGGAGAGCTTGTACCTGGGAGATGTGAATTCTGGTGGCCAGCCAGATTATCATGTTGTACCTTCTGTTCTCTAGAGTTTCATAACAAATTTAAAATAATAGGGACTAGAAAATAATATTTGCAGTAATAAAAATCTAAAGGAAATGTTGGTTAAAGAATGTAGGAAGTGTTTGAAAAGTATGGCTTTTCCAGAGTCTACTGCAGCTTTGTAGAAATCTTTTCATAGTCTTCTGAGGGTTTTGGGTTAGCCTCAGGATGGAAGGAAGAAATCCTCTGACAAATCTATGTATGAGCTTTTGAAGTTTTTCTTTTCAAAGCCATCTTGACAAATTACTGCATGTTGGGTTTTGTTTTGTTTTGCTTTCAGAAGGCATTTTTATAAACATTCTTATTTGTGAAGGCTTATTTTAGTTGAACCCAAATTTCAGATCTTTTGTGCTTTATTTATCTTTGCCTTAAATATGGAATGATGTCATAAGAGTTGTTCTTGGTCTTGTTTTTCTGTTCTGCAAGAGTTGGGAAAATTAATATGAACGAAATTTTAAAGACAGAGTCTGTGGTAGCAACCTGTCAGACTTCTGTGAATGTAGTTTATATCCATTTTGATCTAAAGCGAATGATTTATTAAAAAAACAAGGAGTAGGAGAACTAAGTCCTGTGGAAGGAGTCATTGAATATCTCAAGTTGGAAGGGAGCAGCTACAGAACCATCCTTTGTGTCCCTACAGTTAAGTCCTTGACTAACGACTGTTTTTCCATACTTGTGCATGCATAGCACATGTTTCCCTTCTTCACGTTCTCCTGTTTAATCCTTAACATCCACAGGGGCTTCATTTGTGGCCACACACAGTGAAACATCACCAGTGACAGCAAGGTTGCCACTTTTCTTCGCCTGCAGAGAATGTATTAGTGTATTATTGGCATGTGACACTTTTATCAGTCTTACCTGTCTGTCCAGCCATGCCCTTCACTTGTGACAACCCAATCTGAGAGAAGCAAAAGTAGTTTAAGAAATGACCTGTGTCAAAACAACATTTCAACTTATGTTTGCTATTTTTTTCTGTGAATATAGAATTGCTTATGTATTAACTGGAAAGGGCTGTCTCTGCTGCTAAAATGCTTAGTGCAAGGATGGGATCATTTGTTGAAAGGCTCACTCATCTTTATCTTGAACATTTCCAAAATTGCTTTTTGGGCATCTTTTTGATGTTTCCTTTAAGCTTTCAACAAGGTGATATATGGAAATAGCCATATAGTGTCTATAAGAGTATTTCTGGGCTGTCTAAATGCTGACTACACACTACTTAGATGATGCATATGTTTGAAAGATGTGTTCCTTCTCCTAAAGAAATGAAGCTTGGCCCGGTTTTTGACATCAGTGAGTTCTTGGATTTCTACTAGCCATCGTTTATCCTGTATGTTACTCCTACTTGAACTCTCCACAGGAAGTATATTCAGTGCAGCAGTCTCTGGTGCAGCTCATAGACCCAAATGAAAGAGATAAAATTGCAGGGTACAGACTAGTTGGTTCTCTTCATTACATCTTCATTTTCTAATTGCTCACAGAAGCCTGTGAGAATCAGCTCTCTCATGTCCTCATTCTAAAGGCAATTTAGGTTCTTTTTCCATAGTTCTTATCATGGTTGGCCTCCTTGGTATCCCATGATGCCCTAATGACCCAAAAATATAAATTCCTTTTTTTTTGGCTTTGTTTTCCTTTGAAATGTCAGAAACTGTATGAAACTTATGAAAACTGTATTATAGCCAAAATGGTGTTTTCGTAGGATAACACTGAGGCTGTGTTGTACGTGACGTGGCAATCTGTGAGGAAGTTTAAGAGTAGGGGAGCCTACTGAAACACTGTTGATGGGAATGTATGGCTGTATGGCTGGGGGAGCTGAAGCTCATGCTGAAGCTCAGCCATACTGCCTTTGGGAAGATGTTCTTGCAGGGAAAGATATTCCAGACAGCTCCTGGGCTTTGTCTTGGAGAACAAGTTAATTAGGATGCTCAAAAGTAAACAGATGGGATCCAGTATTCAAGCTTGCTCCTTGGCTGACAATTTCTTATTCAGCACTATCTGCCTATTGAGTTCAAATATTGGCAGAAAAAAGTCAATGAAGTCCAAAGAAAGAACAAGTAAAATAAGCCTGAATAGAAATAAAAAATGGCAATGGCCAATATGGAAGATGGTGGCTGAAGAGAACTTGTTCATACATCTCATGAACAAAAGGTGCCTGAGGAGAAGGACCATGGGCTGCCAGAAAAAATGGCAGTAGCTGAAATGAGATTCTAGTCCAGAAAAACTTGAGGAAGAAACCCAGCCAAACTATGATGGCAGTGCTTATAGCATGCAGGACTGCAGCTTGATCCATTTAGGGTAAACAAATAATATTAGTCTCATCCTGGGAGAAAGAATTAGTGGACTTGATTCAATTAAAGTGGAAGCAGTGAAGCAGGAAAGACTGAAGTAAATCTTATGGCTGTTCTTGAGCAGTAGCAAGGACAACGAAACCTCCAAAGCTCTTCTCTTTATTAAGTGAGGGGAGAAGGCTGGATGTAGCTGGGTAACTTCCCTGTCGCTGTCATGCTGGAGAGAAAGAGAAGTGTGACATTAGGAAATTTAGGTTTGAAAAGGAACCAAGAACGAGATATATGGACAGATGCAATAGAAGGAAGTGATTAGTCCTGAGAAACTTTTTCCTTTGCAAGTTTAAGAGGTTAGAGAAGATGCTTAATGACCTCTTTGGCATTTTGACTTCTGTGACCCTTTTACAGAAATAGGAATTTACAGACACTCTTTCAGTCTAAATATGAAAATAAAATGCAATCATCTTCTCCAAGGCTTCTTTTACAGTCTACCTGTCCATCTTCAAGGCAACTTGAAGAATGGTCTTTAGTTAACTGATTTGACTGAGGCATTTTCAATTTTAGATTTTGTAAGAAGGTAAAAGCCTTGAAGGAACAGAGGAGTGCACAAAAAGTTAACTGTAGGGCTCAGAGTCACTTCAGATTTGCAAATGGCATTGTCATTCTTACAGAAGCCCTGAAGAGATGGGAAAGAGTAATTAGGGAGAAGTTCATAGTAGGTAAGGAATAATTAGGAGCTGCAGAGAAATAGCTGATGAGGACATCTCAGATAGTGCCTTGGAAAAAGAGCACTGCAGCTCATATACATGTAAATGAGGTACATTTGTGATTAGAGATTGGAGTTTGGATGTAGGGTCTCTTTTTGCATTCGTCTGTACTCCTCGATTTACACACTCTTCCTTACTCTTGAACCCCGGTACCTCCTGTCTGCTGAAGGATTGTTACCCTGCTTGTTACAGTAGTAGTTGATCCTGTTTTTCCCAGGTGGGTCCAGAAATGAGGAGGCAGCTGGACTGAGATGTTAGCAGAACATAATGTTGTCTTGGTATAAAGATTCTTAAGTTTGACTCTAAATGCTCTTTGCTGTTTTGTTTAGGGGGCTGGTCACTAAAAGACTCGATGCCCTCACATGTACTCTTGACATGACACAACACTGTAAGCAGAAGAAAGATGAAGCCCTAGCACTACTGTCTCTAAATCCAGAGAGAAATAACACAGTCGATCCATACAATATAAAGGCATCACAAAGACAAAGTGTTTGTTAGAATGTGATCTCTGAGCGGGAGTTTTGGAGCAACATTCTTAACTATGGAGAGTCTAGAGGCAGTAGGTTGGCATACATGAATATTTGAGGATAGTACTTCAAGACAGAATTACTACTTCCAGCTGGGGTCCTATGACTGTGGTAGCGTCTGGAGGTTTTTTTTTACCTTCTCTAAACAGAACTTGTGCCATGGTGTCAGTATAATTGAACCCAGGAAATCCAAGGTTCAGTTAGTTGTTGCAGTGGTGAGACAGGGGTGGGTCCATGGAGGTGATACAGCTGAGGCTGTGAGCATACTCTGGGATTTTGTACTCAGTACCAGCTCCGGCCTTGTCCCAAGGACTCAATACCAGTCAGTGGTTTGAACACATTGCTTGAAGCAAAGCATTGTTGTCTGCAAGACATTCCCAAACACTTTACTGTTCCATCCATTAAACAATTGTATCTTTTCCCAATTATCCTGCTAATCTATGAAGATGATGACGACCTCTTACTGTTCAAGGAATGGGAGAAAAACCTTTTATTGAACTTAGCATGTTCCTAGAGCAATCCTTTTGGTTTTGCTTTCAATAGAAACATATCCCATTCATGTTCTTGAAGACTGAGAAGCAAAGCATGGTTCAGTGGGGACAGGCAGGAGAGTCACTTCAAAAGTGTGCTCCTGCTTGCAGTCAAGCATGTCCCGGACTCTTTCTATGCCTCAGATGCCACTCTGTAAAAGGGAGATGAGGTCTTTTCTGCTTTCTGACAATGGAAATAGGATAAGGCATTCCTAAGGAAGAGGGGAAATAAGAGGAATAAAATGAGGGATGAACAAAACTGTGCAGAATGAGTGGCTTCTCTTCAATTTGACTTATCCTGTTGAGGATCCTTAGTGGGGCCATCCCACCATCACAGATGAGACTCACTACGATTCTTCATGTGTTATATGCTCTGTCTTGTGTCCCTTACTCAGGTGGATAAGAAGTTGTTCCACCTCTAAGGACCAAATTCACCTGCTCTTATTAAAAAAAAAAAAGATAATATTTCTACCTCAATAACATTTCTTTGCCAATGGACTGCACACTGTATTGAATTTAACACTGCAAACTAAAAGTCATGTTATCCTCATCGTAGAATTATGCATCATGAAAATTCTGCTTCTTTGATTAATCTACTATTGGCATTTAGACATCATGATCTCCATTAGCAACTTGTGATGTTTTAGGCTATTTCATATTGTTCAATTTACATCTATTTTTATCAGCAGGAAGAAAACTTTTTTTTTTCTACAGAACAATCCAAAGAAACTATCTGCACCTGTCTACCCTTATGATAGATGATCTTTCTATTTTCATTATACTTTTATGAGATGAGCTTATTAAAATGTGAAAATAAAGCCAAGCAAATCCACCATATCAAATAAAATGCACCAATGCGTTTTTACTATTGACACAGAGCAGTTTTTTCTCCATCAGGCTACCTTGCTTTTCAAATTAAATGTCAACTATCATATCTCCCCCAGAGATCTGAGCTACAGAACAAAGTTTAGATTCATCAACTACAGAACTATATTTATGTTAATGCTTATTACATATCAAATTACTGTGCTGTAACATGAATAAATATTGGATTTTAAAGTTACTTCATTCAGAGTTTTGCTGAAAGAAATTTGACTGCTTTAGTGCAGCTATGTGGCAGGCCAAAAGGTCATGTAATTTAAGGGAACACTCAGCAAAATATATGGCTGTCTTCAAAGGAAACAGTAGTTCTCTTGTCTAGTTATTCAGTCCATTTGTTGCTGAGGTGTTGCATCTGGGCTCCCGCAATCCATATTGCAATTCCACTCACAGCACTGTTACAAGACAAATAGATGCTGGATTCCTTGCTTTACCCAAGGAGGAGTTGCAGCACGAGGACAAGTGTTCACAGTAACAACCTGATGTGCCTCACAGACACAGGAGGCTGTTTTGCTCATGCCCAGTATAGGGATGCCTGAGCCCTTGTGTTCATCTCCTATGTTCAAGGTGTGTACCTCATAGGAGGAGAACCCTGTGTTGCAGAGCAAGTTGTGAGTGTCCCACATACTGAGGAGGGAACAACCTTGGCCCAGAGCTAGCCATTGGGGTAGAGGTGTCCCCCCTATGGGCATGGAATCAAGAATCATGAGTGGATATAATAATCTAGACCCCGCAAGCTTTGTCATCTCTTCTCTTGACAAAACTCTACTGCTGTGCATCTCTGCCGCTTATTCACAAACTTCTGCTTAATGATTAGACAATCTTAACTTGTTTGGCTTTGATGCACAGTTCCCTCTCCATTCCTAGACTCGTCCTGTAAAGCGTTGGCCTATGGGTCAGATTTTATGCTAAACTCAGTGCTCTTCTAT
>JAWWMP010000001.1:32731456-32761621 GCA_035047865.1 Dendrocincla tyrannina | reverse complement strand
TCAGTGCTCTTCTATTTCTTTTTTTATGGTGTGCTGGCAATGTAGCAAAAATTAGTCTTGCTACTGTTTCAAATTCCTTCTAGTCCACAGCCTGCTTTGATTAAGGTCTTCAGCAAGCCAAAGTAGATGTGATTACAGAATGAGACTGTTATTTGTCAAAGGTCATGTAGAACTGGGAGTAAATATGAGAAAACTGGTATTTGCCAACTGCTCAGATTAACAAATCCTTGTCAGCTGTTTCAGGCTTTCTGGGCCATTTACATTGGTACAATCTCTTTCAGGGTGAGGATCTCATAGGACTTAAACTGGCCTTGGTTGAGTAACTTCTGGTAAAACCACCTCTAAATTTGCATCTGAGAAAGACTGGATAATCCTGTTACCTAATATTAAATTTTAGAACATCAGGTCAGGGGATCACGGCTGTTTGGTTATATTGGCTTGGATAAAAATAGTGTGACATTATTCCAACAATATTAACATTAATGAGATGTGCAGTCTTACCATGTGTGTATCAAGGACACTGTATTTATATATTAACTTTACTATGCCAGTTAATGCAATTAGTGTAGTGTTGCTAATGTAATTAAAAATTTTATCAGTAATCATATAATCTCCAATAGGATAAGTATAAAGGGTTATTAATGTGGTAATTTATTATTAACAAGTAGAGAAGCAGCAGAGCAATAAGCTTTGCCTTGTTACAGCAGTGCCTTCACGTGTCATCACATTTTGGTTTTCATAGCATGACTGTCATTCCTTACACTGACTCCTGGCTGCTGCTGGATTCTGTCTAATATCATATAAAAAGGACTTGGCATCCTTTTGAAGATCCCAGTGTCCCTCAGTCAGTTTTGTGGTGCATAATTTTTCTTCCACTTTTTCGCTTTCCTTTTGACAGCTTGCAGCCTGTCTGACTCTTATCTTAACAGGATTCCTGTCTGAGAAAATAATCTTTAAATACCTGCAGTTCAAGGACACTGTAGAATGTCTCTTTCAACTAATATAAGGTACCAAAATAGCGAAATTTAATGAGATAGAACACCAAATTGATTGTCTCAGAAAGAGTACCTGAGAGGGTAGTTAAGATGATGTGTCAATCACTTTGTCTTAACAGCTTGTTCTGTCATCATATGACATTTCTACAGAATGGCACGAACCACTTGGTGTCAAAGGACTCATATTTGCACCTGTGATTTAACTAGCAGACAAAAATCATTAAAGGGCATAGACTGCTTTGCTTGGCTGAGAGAACGCAGCTTGTGTAGTTTTAAACAATTTAAAAAATATTGATGCACTAGGTTTAGGACAACTTTTAGTTGTCTTTAGGTTTATTTTTCCATCACAAGTCCTAGAATTTTGAGGACAGCCTGAATATGTTTTAATTCTGCTGGGTCCTTTGATACCTGGGAGACATACAATTATTCACAAAATAATTTTCAAGAGACAGTTCATTCATGTTTTATGATCCAGCCTGAGTCATGATCCAGGTAAAACTCTGATTAGGTGAGGTGTATCTTCAGATTTGTCATCAGACTGTGTCCTCTCTCAGAAACAATGACGGGGGTTGCCTGCTGAGTCCTGGAGGGTGATCTGATAACACTGGCTATGCAGCAGCTTCATAACACAAGAGCACAATAAACTGGCCAGGTGACAGTTGTCC
The DNA here is from genome assembly GCA_035047865.1 of Dendrocincla tyrannina. Classification (NCBI taxonomy): domain Eukaryota; kingdom Metazoa; phylum Chordata; class Aves; order Passeriformes; family Dendrocolaptidae; genus Dendrocincla; species Dendrocincla tyrannina. The sequence continues at coordinate 32,759,961 of JAWWMP010000001.1, read as the reverse complement.
ATCTCCACCAGCAACTATGAACCTGGATTTGGGAGCTTTCCCTGAATAAGAGTAATGGATGAGATTACCGCTGCTTCTGTGGGAAGAGAAACAAAACCAGCTGTTTTTCTGCCCTCCTGATTTTCCCTATGCATATCTGTGTTCGGATCCAATGCAGGAAGTGCAATGCATATATTAGGTACACAAGGCTATCTTTTGTATTCCTGCTATCACAGACAATTTGATCCCTGTGGGTCTCTTCCAACTCAACGTATTCTGTGATTCCGTAATTTCTGCTTCAAACAAAGATCCTGGCAAGCAATTTTTAGGAATGAGTTTTAAACCTTGGACTTTTTTTCACTCCTTAGCCATACAGAATCCACATTTGGTGCAAAATCTAGTGTAAAGCAACTTGTAGGTTCTGCTTGTGAAGACAACAATCTGAAAGGGAAGGGAAAGGGATTAGGAAGGTAGTTTCTTTACACACAGCTGAATTGGGTACTATTATGTGGATTAAGAAGAAACTCCAAACATTTAGGGATAGCATGCAACGAGATCTAACTGTGAACACAGAAACACCTGTGGAAGTAGCTGGTCCGGAAAAAGTGAAAAGAAGAATAGAATTAGCAAACTGCATAAAACTGAAATGAGAATAAGGAGAAGGTTTTTAAGAGTGGGTAGGTTCTTAAATGACATGTAAGTTAGGGCTTATTGATTTTAAGATGGACTTTGTGGTATTTTATGAAGCAGGCCATACCTGTTTTCTTGGACTTGGTAAGCCAGTTGGCATCCAGTCCTATTTTTTTAAAAGGTTTTGAATAATAAGTTAACAAGAATAATGCCTAGGAGTGTCTTAGGGATCAGGACAAAGGTGCTGAATTTTATACAGATCCATATACAATATGTTCTTAGGAAGATATTAATTTTATAATATGCTAGTTATTTTATATTGTGATGTTACGGAAAATTTGTCAAAGATCAGTTTGGTCACTTTCTATGCTAAACATAATGCTAAATATGCTAAATTGTGATGGCAATAGAAATAGAAATGAAATATAGGACTGACTTATTGTAGAGCTCTCCATTCAGAAAGATCCTAAAGCATCTATAAGCTGCTGCACCTAATGAGAATCACAGGCTTGTCAGCCCTTCCAGTGAAATAGAGCTGTCAGAGTCTCAGTTGTAATCAAAGAGGGAGGAAGAGAGAGCAGGAGCTACCCAATGACATTTAAAATTCCTTTCAAGTGTGCATACATAGTCAAATGCAAGCAAAGGGGTTAGACAAGTTCATAACAAGCCTCACAAATGGGTTACTCTAAATGAGAATGTAGAGGTCTCAATAATAAAACCCACATACCTGCTTCCTCAAAATTGAACCTTTTAATTGAATTTTCTGCTCATGTTGGTTCCTCTTTGAATCTCTTTCCCCATCTCTGAGTTGTAGTTGTGCCCCCAATCTCAATCTGAGCCATCTGTTCCACTTCTAATATTAACATCTTCTATCATATAGTGTACTATACTCAGAGGAAAAAAAGAATAAAGAAGATGACTTTCTCCTGGGAGAAAACCTTATATTTCACAAAAGGTTCAGCTGTCACTTTAAAACAACACCTTCCCACACACAAATATGCACCTGCAACATTGGAATATTATTAATAATGCAGTCTTCATGTGTTTGACAAGCCAAACAAAATTAACCAAAAAATGTGAAAAGGTCTAAAAAAGGTGAGAGCAAGTCAACATTTCTTTTCAAAATTACAGCACGCAAACTGATTCATAATAGAAAGTAATTACATTTCAAATAAACTATTCTAACTTAACTCTTTGCATGCATTGCAAATTACTGTTCTTTTCCAATTACACAAATATCTTTTTAAGCTCAGTGAAGTTTGCAGAGTTGTGTTGATTCTTCATAATCCCAATCTAGAACTAAAAATCCCTCTTTCTTCCCTTCTGTGTTGGTACAGTCCTTCACCAGAGATTCTCGGGAGATTTGTGGGTTGGAGGAAGAGGGGACAGTGGTACTGCTCAATCTTGCCTGTAGCTGCAGTTTCAAGCTGAGCTAGAATGTTGGAATCCCAGTGAAAACAGCGTGACAATGGAAAGAAAGCAATAGACTCGAGGCTCAGGGTTGATCCTAAGTAAGTCAAGGAAGTGAGTTGTAGTGGAAAAGTCTTAAAATCTGATGAAAACTTCAAAACTGGCCTTGGAGGTTTAGGCTGGGATGACAAGATAGAAACCGGAAAGAAATCAGGTAGTATCAGGAAGGAGTTCTGAAAGATGAGGTGAGAATCAGGTTTGTTTGGAAGAATCAGGGAACCTGTAATGAAACATAAGGTGTGATCCTGGCTGGGGCAATTTAAGGGAAGAAATATGTAACCTAGGAACTGAATTCCGTGTATTTTTATGTGCATATATAAGTATATGCACAAGTGATTGAATTCAGGTTAAAGAGCACATCTTAATTTTGACTGTTGTTAGATTCTGAGTTTCTAACTGTATGAAAAAATAATGCTTTTCAAATAGATATTTATCAGGTAAGATAAATAAGTAGTATTGAGTTAGTCACAAGGTACCTGTCTATTGTATCCTTTATTCTTCTCTTAATCTTATGGTTTGGTTTGGTGTTATCTTTTTCGTGATTGGCTTCACCTTTTGTGAGTTCTGCTCACAAAGAATAATGAGATTAAAGGAAAACACTGGTATTATCAGAGAAGAAGAAATGTCAAAAAATCACATTTGCAGATCTGAAAGTCACAGTTCATCAGATCCAGAGAAGCTTGTTTTTTTTTTTTTTCTTGTGGAGAGATTTCAGGATTAAATGGCTTGTACCGTGTAATGAAAGTTTGGGAGTTCTGGTGCATCTGATTCAAAATGCCTCAGTTGGTTTTGTCTATCCAGATTAGTCTTTCTGCCTAATGTAGCTACTCTCAGTTTATGCCCCTCAGGAGGCAGGTTTTTCTCTAATCCTGCAAGTATAAGCCAGAACATCATAGTGACTCAGGCATTGAATTTTGATTTACAAAGAGGGATTTGGACATCTAAGTTTTGTGGAGACTAAGAACATTAGAGGCACATAAAGGTTAAAGTTTTGAACGTAGCCCAGAACAGCTGTTCTGCACTAGTGCTTCTTGTGCACTGTCTGGTTTTGGCTTAAACTAAACTGCAAAAAACCACACTCATGTCCAGCTTATAACTGAAGTCATGAGCTGTGTTGCAGAGCTCCCTGCATATTCAACACTAAGACATACACAGAAGACAGTTTAGCCAAGCTGAATCTCCCTCTGAAGTCTCTCTCTATTGATTAGAGAAGACCTTTAATATGGGGTTTGGTGTCAATAGTTGGATAGAAAGAATCTTATCTGTAGGCTGGAATAGTGCCATTGGCATTGGGGAACAGGGCGATTTACTAATTTCAATCCATCATGGCAGCAGGAATGGTAAATGCAAAAAGATTGAGCTAAAATTCTTAGTCTGGTTCACTTCACAATGGCTTTGTGTTTGAAGATGGCCTAGATGTTGTTTGGGCTTAGATTTTAAAGACACAAATATTTTGGAGGATGTTGCCTGAAACCTAAATCTAAGCTGAATCCAGGTTTCAACATCTTTTCACTGATCCTGCCTCAGTGTGTGGAAAACACAGCGTGCTGCCTCAAGTAAAATGAGATTTATGAGATGTAATTTAAATACATGATTTTAAATGTTTCCTAGTGGAACACAGAGTTTCCTCTGTGAGCTACAAAGTTAAACTAACGATCTTTCTGTGGGAAAGTATTACCTAGAGGGTAGGATGCCTCTGGGTATTGCATGTACCCTGGGGTTTCATCCACCATACAAACTCATCTAGGATTGAATAACTATCTATTTGACCAACAGTTTGAGACAATGGAAGCAGATGTATGTCCTGCATTCTGTAGTAGTTTTGGCACCTAGGTAAATATTATGTATATAGAAGAAAGGAATTTAATCATCAACCAAAGCTGAAAAAAGAGATGGGGTATATTTTCATGATGAATTCCTACCCCACAAAGATTTAAAGTGTCTGCAAGTCTCTGGAAACCTGGTGTTACAATTGGCTAAAAGAAGTTACAAGTAATTTTAGGACCCAAACATGGAAGACTTTAGTAGAAAGTTTTGTGTGTGAAAAGAAAGTCCCTCTGGAGTGTAAAAATAACCTGCTAATAACTGAACAGAATTGTCGGAATGGCAACAATAGTTTAAAGAAAGTATCTTTAAAAGCCACTTGTCTCTCCTAGGGATGCTGGTGCAGTCATTTCAATTTATATCATTTTATCTTCAGACTCTCCCAAAGGATTGGCTCAGGCATGTCAAATGGATGGCCATGAATCATGTCCTTTTTTAAGAATTAAAAAACAAAACAAAAACTCCCTAATCAACAAAAAACCCCCAACAACAAAGCTAATGAGACATAGGAACCCACAAGTCTGATTAATATATAGAAATTGATACTAAGACAATGTGGAAGGTTTACGGGGTACCATGATGTATTCCTTCAGGTCATGTCTAGTAATGTTCTATTGCAAATATGTTTTTATTATCAGGTGTGTTTTTATTGCCATCATGTCTTAAGATAACTTGCTCATGTTCTCACTACACATTTGCTTAATCATTGAATATGTTATAGAATGCCTTCTACAGAAATTAAACCTCAGCTTGGGATGACTGGCTACAGATACTTGATATATTAGAGATATAGACAGTAGGTAACAATACATTATAGCCATACAAAGCTATTTGGTCTTTTTTTTTGAAGAAGTGTTATTGTTAGAACATACAGAAATATTTTTCTGCAAGATACTGCTTATAAACAGAATCTATTGGCTAACATAAAAGAGCCACATTTTGTACCAAAACATATCTCAGAGCAAAACAAAATGTTTTAATACTAAATAGAATAGTATTCTTTTATATAAAGAAAAAATACCTAGTATTTGTGTACACATGGTTTCCATTCTTAAGGGGAATAGGCATGCTGACTGAGGACATGAGTTAACTTCACAATAAAAGCACTATCCCACTGGGCTGGACCAACAGACCCTCTAATCTGGGATTCTGTTTCCAACAGGCACTGGTAGCAGATGTTTAGAGAAGAGTTTAAGAACTAAGCAATATACAAAGGGATACCTCCCACCTTCCAGATATATTGTTTATGGACTTCCTGAGCTGGTGACTATTTTCAGACCATCTGCTTGCTGCACCCACTCTCCATGAATTAGTCTAGGGCTTTTAAATGCATTAGTGCCTTTTGTCTGTGCCTCCACAGCATCCTGTGGTAATGAGTTTCACAGTTTTATTATGCATGATGTGAAAAAGTACTGTTGATGGAAAAAGGTATTTCCAGAGGGTGATTCATCCTTCCTGGCTTAGCAGAGGATTAATTACCCTTTGAAGAGTCTCATATTTCTGCATTGACACTAGAGCTTTAGTCAATTTCTTCACAGTAGACACCTACATTTTGGATAATTACAGATAGGGGAGACTTATCCAAATTTTAGGGTCAGTTTAATTAAATGCAATAAGCTCTTTCAGTTAAACACCCTCAGCATAATATTTTTTTCTGTAGATTTTGATGATAGGAAATATCATAAAGTTTCCCACAAAGATGTACTTGAATGAAAAATTGCTACCTACCTTTGTAAGCCTGATGGCAAGGCTTTTCCTCTGCCAGTTTAAAGTAATTAACTTTGTGTGTAAATGAGGCCTAAAGGATCACTGTAAGAAGAGGAACATTAGGTTTCATTATTTATCTTTTTATTTTATTTTTTTTATTGAAGGGCTTTGGGGAGTACATGCAAATGGTTAAATTATATCAACTGTGCTCTGAAACAGATGAACAAATTCTTGTTCTATCAGTCAGTGGTTACTGAACAAATAGATTTTTAGAGGGAGAGACCCTCACTAGATTTTGGGAACTGAGCCATAGATCATATATCAACTATATTAACAAAGGGGATGTTTTCCACATCCAAAAGATAAAGGTTTGTACTTTGGGAGACGACAACGCACACAACACTGATCATGTAGACAGAAGGTTTTTAAACAAAGTAAGATTTAATGCTTTCTATTCACCTATTACCTCAAAAGAGTAATTAAATCATGTAAAACTTATTTTTAATAGCCCATGCCATAGACTGAAGAAATTATGTTATAATGAATACTTATTTTAAACTCTTGGGATGAGAAATCTAAATAAAATATGCATTTGCACAATATTCTGAAACCTTTATAGCTCTGAAATAGTTCTTATTTGGCAAAAGCACAGACAACTATTTGGCATTAACTAACTTAGCTCCTGTAATTGTAATCAAGGGAAATCACTGCACCGGTACTCAGTTTCTAACAATAAAGTTCATAAGGCTTGTTAATGAAACTCACTATTTAAATCTTGTTTTTTGGAGAATAGTTCTTTTCCCAAAGAAGTAATAAAGTTGTAGGAAAAAACCCTAAACCAAGTCAAACACCTTTCGCACTTAAACTTGACTCACTTCCCTAGCTTTCTGAAGAGGTGTCACTAGAAACACTGACATTTTGCAGCTAGATCTGCAGCAGGATGGAATAAATGGTTAGCTCTTCAATGCAAGTCCTATGAGACTTGAATTTCTTGCTCAGTGGCAGATGTCTAGTGTCCCTGTGCAATGGAATGATGGATGGTGGAGTACAGTACAGAGATGTGTAAGTTTTCTCTCAACTGGGATGGCCACTGGAAGCAGTAGGGCTGTCCTAGCAATATGCTACAGCATAGATTACTGGTGGAACAGGCAGATAGTTTTGCATTGCCTCTGGAAGAGCGTGCAACTGCACCCACAGCGTAGTGTCTCAATGAATGCTCTTGTTAACTTTTCCCATATGAGAGGAGCAGGACAGTAAGAGAGTGTTTTGAAGTGAATCTTGGCCTGATGAACATGTTGTTAGACTGTTCAAGGGTTTATGCCTAAAAGTGTCTGAGAAAGTTTGGATGGAAAATAGATGTAGAACTACCAAGACACGCCAAGATGGAGCCATTTTAAAGCAGAAACTTGATGGAAATTTAGCTAGCAGAAATCCCAGTAGTTTAGACCTTAGGGAGTCTCCAAAGGCAGTAGATAAAGCGGGTTTAGTTTCAGTTTCAGTCGTGAGCCTGAGTTTCTCTGTGCTTTATCATGGGAAAGTGGCAGTTCTCTGACTCACAGTGATGTTTAGAATAAAAGAATGGCATTTTTACAAATACTGTGAAAATGACAGTAAGTTTTTTAAGCCAAATAAGTACAGCTCCTTCAGAAATGGACTCAATATTTGCTTATGTGCTACCTAACTGTCGTGATTTCCTTTTTCCTTTTCAGCTGGCTAGGTTAAATTTTCTTGTAGAGGCTGGACATTCTGAGTGCAGATGCACAAAATCTTGGCATTCAGTGTACTGACCTGCCTCATGGAAGTCAAGTAACAGTTATTTAATGATAATAAGAGTGTATCAAGAGTCTCCAAAGAAGGGCATTCTATGTTCTTGAAACAATTCGGTTCATACAACTGTGTTTCTGAGGGCAGAAATATAAATCTGAATGTCATTGTGTAAAGAAAATATTTATCAATTAAAACAATGTGTTACTCAGGAAGTTGCTTTTATAAACTATGGTTTCTAGCACATCTGGATAAACTATTCTATGGGAAGATATGTCGAATTTCTATCTCTTTTATGCTTTTCGTGAGCACAGTAAATTTCATACATTTGCAGATATTTCAGTTTGTGGAGGGTGTTTGCCAACTATTTATTCTGTGCCGCTTAATTATTTTAATGGCAATTAAATATTCTAGCTGTGTATATGGAGTGCATGACAGATGGGGAATGCATATTTGACAAATGGTGGATGCTTATTTTTGTTGCCTCTTCCATTTTTTTTCTTTTGGAATGAGAGTCAACAGCATCCTAGCTGTATCAGCAGGTAAACAGTCAGATCAAGGAAAGTGATCATCACTCAGCACTCATTAGAGCACACATGGAGTTTTGGGTCTAGTGTTAGGTCTATCTGTTCAAGAAGTATGTTGATGAACTTGCATGATGGTCACCAGCATGGTGAGGGGCTGCCCTGTGAGGAAGTGGGTCTTGTTCAGCCTAGTGAAGCCATGGCTTTGGAGGAACATAAGAGCAGCCAGGTCATACCTGGAGAAATCAATGCATTGTGGATGGAAATGAACAGACAGTTGGTGGGATGGCAGGGAAAAATGTGAATATCAGATCAGGTTCTTGGTCTCAGAGGACTGGGAAACAGGAGCTAGCATATGGATCTTTAAAGACTGAACCGTGTCTAAATAGTGTAGTTTCTTCCTGATTCAGTGATTGTCATGCTCTGGGCACAAAACTTCAGAAAACTTCTATGAGTGTCCTGCAGTGCTAATGTGTGACTGAATGTGCCAAACATTGCCCAGCCAAATTTTTTACTGGAAGAAATTCCACTAAAGCCAGTGAAGTTAGAACAGCGGATGGTCTGGTATATAACAAGTGTGCTTGGTTGCTAGATTGGGTAAAGAAAGTCAAAAGAGCTGAAGCTGAGCTAAGAGTCATTGTCAGTGCTTGGACAGGCTATGTGGCATATGGTCAAGCTTTCGGAAGCAATAAGTGCCTTGTGCCAGACCCAAAAATCCCAGGATCTCATTGACTTCTGAATATATTGCCTGAATTTAAAGTCATGTATGTGCATGCAAGATGTTTGTGCATGCCATGCAGTTTATGTGTCTTGCTCTATCAGTGTGCTGCTGATTATCCTCCATCACCATTAATGCCAATATATTTAGCGATTGATAAGGGACTTTAAGCAGCCTGTGGGAACTGTATGTCTCCCAGTTCTGTGGGGTGGGTGTCATGGTTTGAGACTGAAGTGACAGTGGAACACCTGTCCTATGAGAAAAGCCTGGAGAAGAGAAGGCTCCAGGGAGAACTTATTGCAGCCTTTCAATACTTAAAGGGGGCTTAAAAGAAAGATGGGGACAGACATTTTAGCAGGGCCTCTTGCAATATGATAAGGGGTACTGGTTTTATACTAAAAAAGGGTAGATTCAGACTAGATAGAAGGAAGAAAATTTTTACAGTGGGGGTCGTAAAACACCGGAACAACTTACCCAGAGATGTGGCTGTCTCATCCCTGGAAATATTCAGGACAGGTTGAATGCAGCTCTGAGCAACCTGATCCAGTGGCAAGTGTCCCTGCCTGTGGCAGGGGTGTTGGACTACATGAGTTTAAAGGATCCTTTCCAAGGCAAACTATTCTGTTATTCTTTGATGTATCTGGTGTCCATGTGTGGCATAGCATCCCCATCCCACAGGAGGACACTGCAGCCCAGTACCAGCCTGTGGGGTGTGGAGGGGCCCTCTCCAGGAGCCTTCAGTCCACCTCCCAGGGGTCTCTGCTGATTCTGTCAATTGTGGGAGTGAGAGTGGCCTTTAGGCTGAGCTCCTCAAGAGCACCAAAGGTCTTTCTGCTTTCTTTTCTGCATATCCATCTGTCATTTCTCCCCAAGTCTGTCCTCCTTTCTCAATGCCAAGCTGCTTTGGATAATTTGTCCCAATTAATTAGATCCCAGAGCTGTTTTCAAAGGCCTGTATCATTCAATCCCCATGCTGTTTGCTACCTATTAAGTGACATAATTTAGGCTTCTATAAGGCAGATCAAGCATTTAGCTTACTTTTTGTCTACGCCCATAGCACACCAAAGAGCTGGTATTTACATGGAAACCATCTGAAATGCTAATGGGAATAATTAACTCCAGCCTGCAGACTCCTTTCAAATTGCTCACTGAACCCCATGCTAACTCAAGAAATGAAACTGGAAGCTTTTTTTTTAATAAAATGATTCTTTTCTTAGTACTGATTAAAACTGTGATTTAATCTTTTGTCTGTACCTTCCTTAATTTGAAGTATAATTAAAGGAGGTCTGTAATTGCCAATCCTTTCCTATAACTCCAAACTTTTTAGCTGTTTTGTTCCATCATTCTTTCAGGAGACTACATAACTTTTAACAAGGCTCCCCAACCTCCTTTTTATGCCCAATAACACCAGCTGCCTTCTTGTGTCTCTAATGAATGCATCTTCCTCGTCTCACTCCACCACCTCATCACTTTCATTGTTCCCCTTCTTTGACAGGTGGTCTTATGGGTATAACGACATCATTAAATAGCTTTAAACCTGCTAGTAAGAATATAGTTATTGAGTGAATCAGAATACCTTCACTGCTGTAGCTGAATGAACAACTCACAGTGTTTGCTAAATTTAACTGTTTCTCCTCTGCTTGATCTCATCTATCAGGTTCATAGGTCAGGATACATTTTCATCTCTTATATAAAGAGGTTTAGAACCACCTGAAATATTTGGGGCTGCCCTTACCCACCCCCCACCCTCCCCCTCCCGCCCCCGGCCCTGCCATGGGTAACAGAAAGTCTCCAGGTAATTCACATCTTGGATAAACACATGTAGGGCATGCACAGTACCCTGGAGCACCTACAGTAGCATTATGAGCCCATGTTCAGGCAACTGAGTTCATCCACATGACTTGCAAAGGACTATGGTTTGAAAGGTGATTTCTTTCTTTTTCTACAGTCAAAAGAAATATGACTTGAGAGATGTAAAAAGGGGAAAAAAAAAGAGTTGAGAAGGAGCAATGCTCTAAAACTAGTAGTCAGACACAAGTAATTCCTGTCAATTTTTCCTGCTATTTATTATTACCACAAGGAAAACTGCTTATCATCAAGCAGTGAGAATTAAAACCGAGGTCATAATTCAGTCATCCTTCAGGGATTTGTCAGGAGAAAGAGGAGTTAAAATGAAGCCACATCCAAGGAAAATGAAAATCTGTACTAAGACATTTATTTCTCTACAGGTTCTGAAGCACACTTGCCTAAAGCAGACAAAGGATTCTCTTGGACTGATTTTTTCAGTATGCAGATTTAGTTTTGGAAGTTTTGGAGAAAGAAAGTGAATCTGAAGATGTCTGGTTAAAGGAAAGGTCAGGAGTACTGCAACATGGAATGCTATTTAAGCACGTGATTTGGGAGCTCTATTAGCAAAAAAATCCCTGATGCAGCATATCCAGTGAGTCTTGTTTAAGAAGAGCCGTAGCACTGAAATAAGAAACAGAACAGACCTTTGGCACTAATTTGAAAGCCTGATTGACTGCTCTTAAAAATGATTGTGACCTGAAAGGCCAAGCCCAAGTATGCAGAGGGCTCAGACCCATCCTTTTCTCCCATCACCTAATGGCAGAAGTGTTGCTCTCATCTCTGGGTAGGTGAGGAAGTGTCAGTTTAGGAGTCACTATAGGAAAAAAAACCTCCAAAACTGATCCCTGGGTGAAGATTGGCCTGCTTAGATTAGAGTTTTGTTCAATTTGTAGTCAGGCAGCAGCAGCAGCAGCAGAAGGACTGCTGACATTCTGAGGTTTGACTGTGGATGTTACTGCTGGGCATGATCCACCGGTGGCTGTTGAATAATGTTTGACATTTCCATTTTGCAGTTCACAGAACTATGACACCTCGTGTCAGTGCAAATAAACCTGTCACAGTCTGATACTGTATTTGAGGCAGTAGATTGAAAATTGATTGTGTGACTTATCTGAATATAAATTGCATAATTATTTACCCTGAACCATGGACTTGCAATTAGTCAATACATATTCATAAAATATGGGTTAGGTAAATTAACACTTGCCTATTGTAAATTACAACCAAGAATAATTTGTGGTGGCCAGGAAGTCGAAAATGCAGCTCATTTTAAAATGGATTTGATGCATTGCATTATTTAACCATTCCCTGAATAATTTCAAGCCATGAATTTAGATACAACAGGAAGTATTGCTGACATACTGAAGAAATTTGCTTAGAAAAATAGCCTTTCTCTTCCATATATTGATGCTCTTTTGCATATATGTTTTAATTGACCAGTTCAGAAAAAAAGTTATTCAATTTTGGCCCATCCAACTGGCCTTAAATTTTTGCTACAGAGAGATCTATACCCTCTATAAATTTCTGCTTTCTTTATCCATGCTACGTGGCTTCTTCCTTTATGAGTTAAAGTATAATGTATCATGTATAATCTCAGTTAATGTTGGCTTGCATTTCTCCCACCAGGATAAGTTGTAGTACTTTCCTATCCTGGTGAAATAATAGTTTTGCAATGTATGGAAAGGGTGGCTTCTGGGAGAAAGGACTTCACACTTCAGCTAGAGACTGCATGGAAGATATTTGTAGCCCTGCTCTGCTTGCTTTAAGTCAGTACCTGAACCTAACTATTTTGCCTCTTAGCTGAATGCCTTGTACCTGGACTACTAGACTAAATGTGACCAGTTTGTGGTCTCCCAAATTGGCCAGTGGGGGAAGGTAGAAGCTGGGCATATTTGGAGAGATCTCTATTCAATTCTTGTCTCAGTTTTCAGTAATATGCAGTGAAGATGCTTCCTCAGCCAGCAGTGTTTTCCTCTGTGCTTAAACTCTTACTGGCTTTTCATCCTATTTGAAGATGTTTCTTCTGTTCTTTCTCCCTGATATTTACCATAAATTCAATCTCAGCCCTCAGTGGCCTTTGAGAAATTTTTACTGAGGAAGAACCTGGGGGTTTTTTTTGGTGAAGTACTTCTGTGTTTGTAAATTGGAATTTCTGGTGAGAATCTGCTGTTGGAAAACCCCAAAGATGAGCTCCAGTACCAAAAGCATGTTGTATGTGTGGAAATGGGGTGTGGGTGGATGTGAGTGCTTCAGAGGCAAGGACCAAACTTCAGAAGTCATGTTCCTCTGCCTAAAAGTTTATGGTGTGATAATAATGTCCTACAGTCTTCTGCTGAGTAATGTATTATTCTTCATGTGGGTGCTTGTGTGTTAAGTCAATGTGGGCAAGGGAGGTGGTATTCAGCCTAAAAAAAGGTTCAGTTCAGCCTCTAGAAATATGAGGAGAGGACAGGATAAGGCTGACTAATCTGTACAACCAAACCTTGGAATTGCAAAGTTTCTTGTGGTGTACATTAATGGCTGTGTGATACAGTTTTGTCCTTCTGGGAATGCAGAAATGTAGAATTTAAAAGGAGGTTCATGATGAGAAAGAATTTGTCATTTTCTGGGCATACATTGAGCAAATTGTGCCCAAGTAGAGGGAATTATTGCATCTTTTCTCCACAGAATGTAATTCTTTAAAATAAAAGGGGAAAAAGTAAAATACTTTTGTGATTATATGTATCTCGACCACATAATAGTTCTATGGAAAGCCTGAAGAATGTGGAATTACTTTTTGCTCTCTCTTAGGTCATGTGGAAAATTTTATGTGGAATAATGAGCATGCCTCTGTCTGTAACAGCAAATAAAGGAATGTGAGGTGTTTTAGCTCTAGTATTCTTGAGTATTTGGTGTTTTCAGCAGCAATTCCTCACCTGTTGGAAGGTACCTGTGCCTCAAATAAGTCCGTTCAGATAGTTAAATATTGAAATATCTGCTTACTTCAGAAAGAAACTTAAAAAGTGACTTCCTTTCTGTACCTGAGCATGCACACAGACACACAGACGCACACACACATATTTATTTTTTTCCCCATCTTCACAGCATTTATAGTATGTTTCCAGCATGTTGATGCCCATGGAAAAGTGTTGCTGGAAACCATTCATATGGCAGGTTGCTCAGCCAGTGTGGTACAGATATGTGAGGGAGAGTGTTCCAAGACTCCTGAAAGGTGCCTTTTGCCATAGGTATAGAATGTTAGAGCTGCTTTCACTTGGACAGCATGGGTCTGAGATAATAAAGGTACTCAGTGGAAGTAGCTGGACTTACCAAACCAAAGAGGGATGCTTCTGTCATGTGATTCATTGCCTCAGCTGTCACTGCTCTCTGGGTGTTTTCTCTCTTTTCCCCCTTTCCTGGACATCTGCAGAACAGAGCAGAAAACATTATTGAAGTCATTCTTGCTCTTCCTTAGTAACTATGGTGTTAAGTCCACCAGGAGCAGTGGTGTGACAAAAGACACCTGGAAATCAGTGTGGGAACTTTGGTGTGGAGGCACCATTCACTTCCATGGTGTAGAAACCTCTCCACCAAGGACTTCCTTTGATTCAGAATAAAATGCACGACATGCTGTTGTATTTCATTTCATTCTTCTAATTGACATCAACTTTTGAAATAAAATCAGCCTGAAACAAAATGTCATAAGGTTACCTTTATGAATTGTGAAACTACATTTTGAACCAGGAAATCACATTGTTTTAAAAAATGTTACAGAAATAACTTTCATGTTTTCTGAAGAAAAGTTTTGGAATTATTTTGTGCCTAGGAAACTGAGTTTTAAAAAATGAATTTATTGTTGTTTGAAAAATACTGACAGGAAAACTCTGTCAGTAGTGGGAACAATGCTGCTCCTGCTCCAGGTAAGCTGTGCTCTGCTTACTGAAAGTATTTTCCTCAGCTTGTGAATTACACCACATAAAACAGGAAGAATATTCCTAATTAGCAGAATATCTAAGTGCACGTGCATCTGTAGAGGGCAGTACAAATTGGGGGATAGCATTTTAGGTGCCAAACACTGAATAATTTCTGCTCACCTCCCTCCTTTCTCTTTCCATGTATTTGAAGAGTAAAGTGTCTAGTCTTCCCCTTTCCAGCTTATAACATGAGATATGGGTTTTTAGCTGCTCTCCTAGAAGGCTAAGGATTCACAGGCTTTTATGTTTCACAGCTCTCTGGCAGAGGTTCAGGTTAAAACACAAATAAAGCACAGGTCAGCCACCAACTAGACAGCCATGGTTGTAGCTCCAGAGTGCATTTTGTCTTCAAGATGCATCTATATTAGTGGTTGAGACTGTATCAGGAGGGAGCTTTTGAAGAAAATGATCTGTGCACCTCTCTTACTGTACTGTTATTCACACAGAAGAGTAGTCTCGAAGTGCACAAATTGGATTTCTTTGGCCTGAAAGTGACTGCAAGATGTGCTCCAGGACTGTCCCAAATGCACTCCAACTATTAATGGACCTTCAGTTCACAAGAGCAGAATAGATGCAGAATAAATCTAGGATGGGATAAATCTCATTGACCACGTTGTGTGTGATGGTCCTTACCAAGAGTTGTTTGTCTCCAGATATCTATCCTTGGTCACTCACTAATGTAGATATCTTTTTGTTTCTTTTTTTCCTGTGCAGGAGGAGGAAAAGGGTACAGTAAGTTATAAGTTATTTCGCTCTTCACTTTTCCATGTGTGCTTAGTGATCTGGCAGTCTGGCTCTTACTCATAGCAATCTGGCTCTTCCTCACCAGTTTCCATCTCCAGCTGTGGTCCTTGGGCAGGTCTCTGCACAGAGCTGGCTCTAGTGACCACTCAAATTTATAATTTTATCAGGCAAACAGATGAAGGAGTGGTGACCAGATCAGACTGAGGCATAGTCGAGGGAGAGTAGCTAATACCCGACTCATGGATGATGGCACGGGGACGCAGACCTGATTCCCTGCTGAAAAGAGTTCAGCTGCATCTCTCTTAGGAAGAAGCTCAAGGACTCAGCCAATCTCATACCTGAATTTTGTCCTGGACTGAGAGCAGATAAATTCACAGGGATTAGGAAGGGAACAAAGCATCTGCAGATGACCCTGGATTTTATTCACCACTAAAGCCTCATATCTGGATGGTGGGGTGGGCTGGCTTTACTTGGGGCTTGCTTTGGAACCTGCTCGCAGTTTAGTACAGAATTTTCCTGACTATGCAAAATCTCCACAAGAACCTTACTACAGTTTCCCGGAGCTTTATATTGGAATACCTTTATTTCTGCTTCTGACTGTAGTAGTTGAGTTGATGTTGATCTACACAGCCACTAAGGTGGATCTCATATGCTGCCCTGTGGAAAGACACATATCTCCACAAGTATCTGCACTGTAGGTAGAGGGCTACTTTTCTTGGAATTTGTAGGGCATCAAGCAGGTGTGATCTGCACAGAATCCTTAGGTCCTGAATTTGTTTCTTTCACTCATCCTGCAGACCCAGATTATTCTCCAGAGTATGCAACAGAACGACAGCTTTTCTGGATTTGTTTCCAAGAAGAATGATTACAATATGATAAAACAAACAAACAAAAAACAACAACAAAGAAACCAAACCACATAATTCTTAACTGACAGCTGCTCCTAATCATGCTCTTATGGGCATTTTTAGAAATAAATAATTGCAAAAAACAAACCTGTAGCTCTGCAATAATGTCCCATTGATGACTTCTGAAGTATCTTCGAGTTAAAAGGAACTTCATGCTTCAATTAAGCAATTTTGAAGGGTGAAAGAACAAATACAAGTTTCTTCTCTGACCTATAAAAGAAAGTAGCCTCCTGGTAATTTCAGAAAAATTACCAAGTAAAATGGAAATGAAAATGTAAGAATTTCCATTTTCTTGAATAGTTATAATTTTCCTCCAATGGTAAAAGAGGTGGATTTTCTGTTAATATTGAATGAGATGATATGCTCAGCAAAAAGTCAGAAGAGGAGTGATTTCAGGCAATCATAAACACATTGTTACACATCCTGGGGTAAATTGTTGAGAGAATTTATGAGGAGTTTATTTAGGAGTCAAAGTGTTTACTTTATATCACAGCTTGATCCCTTCAACACCAGTTTCAGGTAACACAGGAGGGGTCCTGGTATTAAACATTACTGCAAATTGAAAGACAGAGTTAATACTAACAGAACACATTTAGCAGTTTGGTTGGTCAGAAAGATGGAGAAATTTTATACTTTACATATGTAACTTTGTTTCATCTGCCTCAGGAAAACCTGAAATCATTGTGTTGTTCATTTTATTCAGTAAGAGATAAATTTATTCATCTTTTGGTGAGACCTGTACTTTCAAAAAAATCTTCCTAACCCCTTCTGATTCATAAACTTGTGGTAGTAAACCCCATTTTACCCTTCTGAGGAAAGCCCTTGGTTTAATTTCTGCTCCTTGCTTGACAGTCTACTGAGTACTTCTTTCACTTGTGACCTGTGAGATAATGAATCACAGAATCTCTGCAGCTGGAAGGGACCTCTGGACATATCTTATCTAACACCCCTGCCCAAAGCAGGGTCAGTTAGCGCAGGGTGGTGACTCCACAATCTCTCTGAGTAATTCATTCCAGCGTTTGAATGCCTCCACAGTGAAATCTGCTTCTTGTAATGTTTGAGTGGCATTTTCTGTACTTCATGTGATGCACGTTACTTCTCAGACTGTTATTGGGCACCATGGAAAAGAGTCTGTGAAAGGTCAAAGTGTGCACTGCAAGGGCTGTTGAGTGCAGAGACAGAAAATCTTTCAAACCAGGGCTATTGCACTCTCCTTTCCTTAGCTCTTCCCCTTCCCAGAAGGTAGTCCAGCAAGGGTCTCTCTCACTGCTTTGGTGTTACTTCTTTCACTTCTGTCTTGTTTTAGTAGGAACTTGTAGCATTGGTTGCTTCCATGTGGAGGCGCCAAAAGTTAGACAGAAGGATTGGCACCATGCTTATGATCAGTGTTCCATTAAAATAGTGACTTGTGATGGTATAAAAATAATCTGCCATGTTTCTTTTCATACTGTGTATTTAATGCATTTTAGAATATTTTTTTTTCTTATAGTTGCTGTATGTGTACAAGAAGACTCTGAAACAAAATGCATTCATAGAATAGGTTCGGAAGGGACCCTATCTTCAAAAGTCTGTTGCTACTCTTGACTTGAGAGGTACTTCTGCAGCAAGTCTGTTCTGTTAGATAGCCTCTCCAGAGGGTATTTCCCAGCTTCTAAGTCAGGGAATGCAGAGTAGCTCCCAAACACTCTCTATATCACAGGTTTTTTGAAGAGGGGATTGGTTGTATCTGCAGTGCATACTACTTGATTCAAGTCTGCTCCAAGTCTTGTGGCTGCAAGAAATAGTTATTGGAAATTAATTCATTCTTCAGCTCAAAGAGTCTGAAATGCAGTGATGCATCTTTCACAGCTCCAAAGCTTATCACTTTGGACAATTATGCCCCAGAGCATGTATAGAGATGTGCAGACACCTCAGGGGGCAAGGCTTCCTGGGGAGCACTGCACTACTCAGGTGTGGAACAACCTAAATTGTTTAGTTTTATTCTATACTGCCTGTGAATTTACTGGACTCATCAGTAGTCAGAGTTATAACCAGACTTCATCTGGGAAACACCTTGCAGGTTACTTTTGAAAGGGTCTAGGAACAAGTCAGAACAGAAGTTGGATTTGAAAAGCCAGAAAAGCCAGAGCTAAACTGACAGTGTAGCACTACCCAATAAATGCTCCAAGTTTTCTCATTGCCAGCAGAATTACAGCTGATCATGTAATTTGTGTGGTCCTTTCAATTTTAGCCAGATTCTTGAGGATATAGTGACCTCATATCCTCCTCCTTGTCCATCTATTAGTCTGACAAATCCAAATAAGTGTAATTTGTCTTGGAATCTGATGGGATGGTCAGAGTGGACTAAACTCAGTTTTTCTAAGTCAAACCTTCAAATGTGCAGTATATGCAGCTGCAGTTTCTATCCAATTTTCTATTAGAATGTGTCTGTTCAATCTGCTCTTTGTACCTACTGAAATATTGCCCAATAGTCCAGGATCTTTTAAGGTGTTAAAATCCTTTTTCTCCTAAGTTTTTGCCTGGAAAAGGTTAATTGTGCCACCCATGAACAATTCCACTTACCAGCTCGTCCACTCAGTTCCCTTGAGAGCTTTTATTTCTGTCATTGTGTTGTTTCCTACTTGCTTCTCACCAACAGCTCTCTCTGATTTCAGTCCATGAATTTATGTAGAGTACTACCTGAGAGATGAATGGGGCTGAAAGTTGCTTGTACACCATGGGCTCAGACACCTATGCAGGTACCATTATTGATCCTGCAGGGAAATGTCATGTCACAGAACTCCAGCAGAGATCAATGTGTGAGCAAAACTGCAAAGAGCAGTGAGATGTGCCAGCTACAGCACTTAATTTGTGTCTTCACAGTGTTCTGAATGCAGCTGGATGGTTTACTGTGAATGAGATAAATCATATAAACTTTTTGAACTGCCTTTAATTGCTGGTCTTTACGCTCCTCTGCTGTTGTTGGAAATTTCTTCATTGATACAAAGGCAAGAAAATGATATGCAATAATCGGAACGGCAACTTTTCTGTTTTCACTTTCAATGCATTTCACAGCCAAAAGAGTTGCATTTGGGCACGCTTTAATTTTTGGGTGGTGTTCCAATCTGTCCCTGAAGGCAAGGGTCACTGAGGTTCTTGTTAATAGATTCCTTGGGGTAGGTTCAAGTGAAACAACACTGACTGGTGTATACATAGATATGTATATTTAAGAAAAGCTGTTGCAATGGAAAGGAAGTATGTAGCCGTTTTGGTTATTATTACCTATAGTAATATAACATTATAAAACTATAAATCTAACACTTAAAAATAAGGAAAAGAAAGAAAGAAAAAGAAAGGATAAGAGTAGATAGTGGAGGAAAAAAGATATTACCACCTGTAGATCCAGCAACTAGACATGATTGCTGCAATTCAGATGTCCATTGGTCCAAATGATGGTCACAGTCTTGATCTGTAGAGGGTGGGGGAAGCCTACAAAATTAAGAGTTCAACAGGTTAATATATGTTCAGGTTCAGGTAGGAATGCCCAGGTACCTCCCCTGGGTGGCGAGTTTTAACACTGTTTGCAGTTACATCAGATTGTGTTTTTTATGTATTTTTGAAACTGTAAGTATAGGAATCTGCTTAAACAAGAAGTTTAAAAGAAGAAAACCAACCAACCAAAGAAAAAAGCAGCATCCCCTCCTTCTGCAAAAGTATTCTATAGCTGCTGGCATTCTAGCCTAGTCCCTGCTTTCAAGGGGCATAATGACAATTAAACTGTGCTGATTTGCAGTGTGGACATGGATGTGGGTCACAACACTTGACTGGCTGTACTTGTCCCCTTGGCACCCTGTGCAGTAGCATACAGGAATCCATTGGACCTGGATACCTGGTCAGTTAATGCTAACTGCTAGAAAGGAGGGGAATGAGTGTTGGATATTAGCTGTGGTCAGTGACAGCCAGAATCTGTTCTCTCTGAGCTATTTAAGTAGAACAGGATTAGTAGTGAGATAAAGTGAATTATAATTTCAGAACAATTAGGAGACTAAGAGAGATTATAAAGTGAAAAATCAAACAAATAGATATAGTTTAGCCATTCACTGAGAAGGGAAAATAAATTAGCTATGGGAAAAATAATTTCTCACTATTTTCTTCCTTTTATATTCTCAACCCTGGCCATGTCTGGGCAATCACATATCTCAGGGGTCCAGCTCTGTGCAGTTGTCTTCTTCTTCTAGCAGTCAAAAAAAAATAAAAAAGAAGTCAGATACAATGGCACAACATGTAAGGCACAACCAGATGTGGGGAAAGTAAGTTGTGTAATTCTCAGCATTTGTGTGTGTGCACCAGGAGTGAATACTGAATAGAGTTCCATATCTTAAAGAGATATTTTCAGAGGTTACTACTCAGCTTAATAATGGGCAAATCAACACATTTTTACTTTGGAAACTTTCAATTTTACTTTTTGATCAAAGGCCAAAGGCATGTGCTATCAAGATTTTTTAGTGGAGTTTTCCTAATGATGGAGGTGACATGGATGTTACTTTTTGTACGTATTGTCCAAAACCAGTGTAAGGAGAGTTATCATGATCAGAAAGGCTCTTTTTGGTGACATCCTAGTTTCTGCTATCTTTAGATTTAGGGGAAAAAAAAAGTACTTTTTCTCATTAAATGTAACCTAGTTGTACAATTCATTCATACTGTGATATATAATACACTTTACTGAGGGAGAATGTGCACACAAGTCTTCCAGAAAAGGAAGCAATTTTAGTCCAAACTCCTCTGTAAAGAGAAAGGACAGGCATTCATTTGGTTTATCTAACATAGTTTTCCTTGCATTCATTCTCTTTCCATAATGAGGAAATCAAGTGAACTTCTTTATCTGTGAATTCTTTTCAGTTTTTTCAGGGATGTGCCTGTGGTGAGTTGGCCATGAATACCTGTGGGAAGGTTAGTGAAAGGATGAAATTCTGCAGTCTTGGAGTTCATGGCACCTGCCTGCTTAAGCCCTGGAGTCACCTTGGCTGACTTTGCTGCAACTGCTCAATTGAGGCAAAAGATACTGTTTAGCAAAATCGAAACACCTTTTACTCTGGACATCAAATTAGATTATAAAAAGATTAGAAATTAGTGGAATATATTTAGAAGTCAGGCATAGTCGTCAAATCACTGCAATGATTTTCAGGAGAAGGTGAAAGAGAGATTTGGACTGCATTTACAGATTTTTGTAGGTAAATTTGACCTATACTGTTCATAGGAAGTTGATCCTACTCCACAACGAATTAATGCTAATGGAATGCAATGTAAAGGATACTACTTTTTTTAAGGCACATATATCAACTTAGCATTAATACATCCTCCAATGGTTTCTTCAACCTAAATTATGCTGTAATTTTTAATGTATTTCCTGCTGTACAAAAACTGTTCTTAGGTAGTCTTAGGTTTGTGTGCCAGTTCCAGCTAGAAAAATGAGTGCTTTATTTTAAGTATCATTGTAGTATTTTAAAAAGGGAATCTAAACAGTGGACCATTTTCTTCTCTGTGATTACTCTGGCTCTGCCTGAGCCAGCTCCCATCAGGTCTTCACAAGCTCTCTGTCTTTCTTCAGGTGTTGATGTTCTTGGTCTCTGGAAGATCTCATTCTGAATATTTTGCTGATGATTTATAAGCTTTTTGTGCTAAAGTATCAGCCACAATATTAGTTTGCTTCAACAAGTTATTAAGCAGTCTCGATGTATTTTCCTTACTGAAGATGTTGTCCTAATTTAGGTCTTCAAAAAGAAATATGGTAACCAACTTGCTTAGATCAGTCATTATGTTTGATAGGAAACTAATTTAAACAGAATATAATTTCTTTTTACTTTGAAAGGGAACATCATTTTTGTTCCCATTTACTGAACTGATACCTGATTTATACCAGACTAACTTTTATTATTTCACTGGAGTGAAATAGAATGGCTAATATTGATGTAAATGAGAGAAGGGCCCTCTTCTACCATCAAGGACGGAACATAACCATCATTAATTACTATTTCATCAGATGGCTGATAACATACCCTTCAGTTAAAAATAGCTATGTCTCTTTGAACCACTTCTAATGCAATTATGAAAGGCAGGAGGGTTTTAAATGTGGGTTTAAATACATTTAAAAGTGGTAAGATTCTCTGAGTTGTACACATGAACAAGATGTGAATGATGAGATTTTGGAAACTAGCAATGCTAAGGTTTCTCACAGTGAATACAGGATTGTAAAAATTACATGTTTTTATTTTTTAACTGCTCTCTTTGCAGAAAATAGATTATACTTACAACAATGTTTTTATGGGTCTGTATTAAAGAACATTAATCATCTATAAAAATATCACTTCTGATTGAAGCTTTTTTTGTTTTTATTTTAACATGAAAGTTGTACAGCGAAAGTTTTAACTGAGGAGTCTGCTGATAAGAGAACTTTTCAACTTTTTAAACATTTTTGAAATGTTCAGACCTGACAATGCACTGGAGTTAGGCCATTCTACATTATCTTCTGCCAAGTGCACTTCCAGTTCCACTCATGTTGGTCATATGTGGGTCACCCAACCATAAGGGAGAAGGAGAAAAAAATAGATTAAAAAAGGAAGAAACAACTCTAAAGATTTAAAATTTTATAGAGAAATACATAACAGTCTAACATGGAACTATTTTGACATCATTTATACAAACTGATTCAGCTTCATGCTGGCAGTATCACTTTAAAATAAATTATTTTCTCAATCCCATGTAAGTAATTTTGATTTGAGCCAGACATTCAGCTAAAATCAGTGGTTCAGATCTTTTGCTTACTGTACCTTGAGACTGGTCTTCAGTATGACAGAAGGGATCCATACTCCAGATATTCCTATGATTCAGCTTCCTTGAAGAAGGTATTTTACTGTTTATTTTAAGAATCCAAAAATAGGATTATTCCTCTTGTTGAGCTCTTGCATTGAAATCTATACAGGTTTCTCTGGGAGGTTTCATAAGCACAGCATCAATTTGACATTAAACAGTATTGTTCTACAAAGTTTGCATTAAGATATTGTCACCAGTTTTAGTTTAGCAACTTTATTAATTGCCTCCACAGTGCCATGTTGATCTTCAGGATGTGTGGATGCTTGAAATCATACATGAAGAAGAGTTTCTGCTAGTTTGCAGAAAGCCTCCTGCGCTATTTACTTTAGTCTAGGGAGTCTGTAACACAACCCCACCTTCCCCCAAATCCTTCTACAGTTCATTTCCTCTGTCAATGAATGAAATATTTAGTTCAATCTGTAGAAAATTCAAAGTATTGGTTTGTCTTGAATGAAAGTAAAGTGGGAATTTGGATTTATTTGATTGTTTTTTTTTCTTTTGCCACTTACTTGGAAAAATCAGTTATTCACTTAATTCTAGTTTCAGTGACAACTGAAGATCTAGACTTCTAATTAAACTGGTCAGTGGACACTAAATCAAGTTACTGTGTTTATTGTGGCATTTCTTGTAGGTACAGTGAGATTTGCATCAGCTGATGATGCAAAACCAAAATTAAAGTTAAACAAATTTAAATGAAATTTAAATGAATAATCTTAAAAATAGGCTAGGCTGTTAAAAGTGATGGGTCTTTTTCTACAACCAAAAGAGACTAGGAGGCTGCAGAGGGTACATTATCCCTTAAGGAAGGAAGGATGAATCACCATCTGGAAGCACCTGTTTCTGCAGACTATGAAGAGAGAGAAAAATCAACACAGACTGGATGCCTAACTTTCACTGTCACTTCAGGCAATTCATCTTAACATCTTAGGAGGCATCTTTTGCCTTAGGAGAATTCATACTGAGTGTCTTGAGCAACATGCCAACTATTTAATGAGATTGAAACAAACTATTTAGTAGTTTTCACTGTTATTTTTGGCATTTTGGATTTGAATGTGTGTACTTTAGGTTAGCATTCCACCCAGATTGGAATCCTGACCTTTGTATTGCTAAAAGCCATGCCAGAATGATGTATTCCACTCAAATAAAGATTTTAAAATGCTCCCTGTTTAAAAATTTAAATATGTTTCCCCCCCCCACTTGAATCTTGTTTCATATTTTAATAATGACTTGAATAATTTAACAGCATTTTGGCTAAATAAAAACCTCTATGACATGCTTTCTCCTTTGTCATTTGAGACACTACTATGCAAAATAATGTCTCTGCGGATGAACAGAGGACTCCTCTGTGACCTGTGGTGTGTATAATTTTAATCACCTGACATTTGCTTATGCAGGCACCTTAATGGCTGAGGACGGAAATTGGTATGAAGGTTTGTCTTAGTATCACTGAGACTCTGTACAATTGTGTTAAGACTGTTCATTTGTCCTTGTTCTGCTACAGAAATCCCGCACCAGAGTGGGGGATAGGGAGGATGTAGAGCGAAGGATGTGTTTCCCATCTGGTTTGTAGATGTGTTCCTATGAAGGAAGCAATATGTCTGATACTTTCCTCATGCTGAGGTCTTTAGAAGGGACTTACAAGATCTGCTTAAACAGCTATAACTCAAGAAGAATGACAGGCAGTTGGTTTGGACTCTCTGGGTTATTTATTTTGCCAAAAAAACCAAAACCCTCAGCTCATAAACCTTCATAGAAGACCCTTAGGATTTCTTAGACTCGAGTCTGCAATACATTTTTACCACGAAATGACAAAAGAAAGCTATGTTCCCCTCAAGAATGTGAAAATAACAAATGATCCAGGTAGTGGGACTGAGCCCTTGGTATCTATGAGCTGATGTATCTCAGTGGACAGCTGTAGAGCTGTGTGTGTTGGCCAGGTCATATGCTGCCCTAAGGCTCTTATCATGCCACAGAAGTGGAAATATGAATCTCTCTTGTGTATTTGCTATTAAAGTATTGAATTGAAGTGAGCAAACAGATATTGTTTCATTGTCCTGGGAAAACTTTTACTTTCTTGTTTTCCATAAAGAGATGAAGCTGAAATATTAAATATATAATGATGTTTACAAAATATATGCAAAACTGGTTTTGAGATAATACTTTGTGTAATTGCCTTCCTAGAATATCAGTAATATCAATAACTTAATGGGGGTGTGGACTCATTTTCTCCCTTCTTGCCATTACCACTGTTACATTTCTTCAGCCAAGCTGAGGCCATTTCCAGCTCTATCAATTTTAAAGCCAACAGCTGCAAGGCAGTTCTGAGATTCCTCTCCTGACATGGATAGAAAAGCAACTGTACTTGGAAAGACAAAGGGTGCATCTTGCCATCTTTACCCAAGTTAAAATTGATGAGATCATGAAGGGAGACAAGCAGATAACAAGAGAGGACATACACAATGTATCTACTCCTAAGAATACTGGCATGCTAATGTGGCTCATGTGCTCATACTGGTGTGGTGATTTGACTCTGGCTGGATGCCATGTGTCCACCAAAGCTGCTCTCTACCTCCCCATCTCAGCTGGACAGGGGAGAGAAAAAACAATGAAACATGGTCAACATAAAGACAGGGAGAGATCACTCACCAATTATCGTCATGGGCAAAACAGAGTCAGCTCAGGGAAATGAATGTATTACCCATCAAATAGTAAATTTTGTTTTGTTAGCATTCTAACAGTTGATTACATATCAACTCTGCCATGATGTAGAGTAATTATTTCACCTTGGGTTCTACTGGTCAGTATAGATCTGAATGTTGGCTTAATTGCAGACTAGTGGGGCTATCTCTTCATGGGACCATGCATTCAGAAGACATAGACTCATAGCAGAGCTATGGTGTTTCAGACACTTCTAGGTAGCTAGCTTTGGGTTTCTTGTAGGCTTCTATAGAAGTAAAATTTCAAGACTCATATATAACATCATTATTGCTTGAACAACCTGAGGCCCCACGTCACTGGACTAGGATTGATGCCTTAGGACTTAGCTGAAAATGGTGTTGACACAGACTGTAGCAGTGTGAAGCTGATATTGCACTGAACCATGACTACTGGTTCAAAGGATGCACAACTGTCTTTGTGCATGTGATGAGGATCTTAAGCATCCTCAGCTGAAGCTAGAGTAAAAGATCCACACATTTAATTCTGGTTTTTAGACTTCCTGTTTAAAAACACCCAAAGGAATCTTTATTTGTTAGAAGGGCAATCTCTGAACAAATGGGCAAATCTTTAATTGTCTGATCCTTGTATTGTGTCTTGGAAGTCACTAGATAGAAATTAATATTTTGATTCTAGTTTGATTTCATATATGCACATGTATCTTAATTATAGTCAGTGATCTTTGTATCTGAATCTCTGAGACCAGAATCTTGCCTGCTAGAATATTTGAATACAGTATCTCATTTCCACACACAGTAAACTCAGGCATAAATATTAATCATCTCCTCATATATTTTTCCTGTTATGATTGCTAGTATTTCATTTCAATGCAGATGTGAAATCACTTCAAGCTTCTTCTATTTAGATGATTTTGAAAAAGGGAGGATGAGATTATTTTGGTGTGCCCTCTGCAAGTGTCTGCTTGCAGGGCTGAGACAGCAAAACTGAGGCAAAGGAGCTGACTCAACAGAGCCAGTTACATTTGTCAGGGCTTATCACTTCAATTTTTCTGAGATGCTTGGCTCAAAACCTATTCTACACACATATACACACATGAAGATGTGCACAAATAGGAAAAAGGCACAACAAAAGTGATGATAAATAACTTTCATTATTCACTTTTCATGTATTCCTTGTAACATATCAAAATTAAAAAGCAAAACAGAGTCATTGCAATGGTTGCTTTACAATACAGATGCAATCTGCTGTTGTCAGGCTTCATCATTGTATATTCAGATTTCCCTCTTTCACCTCTACTATCTGTCATCATTTAGGAATGTCTTAATCACATTAAAATGGGTATTTGACATATCCCTACTTTGGTTATGATTAGAGAGATAGCTTTTGAGGTCTCTGGCAGCTGTCAGTTGTAGTCTGCTAGTTGTGCAACATTTACAAATGACATGAGGGACAGTAGAAAGGCATCATTAGATTACAGACAGATAGATAATTTATAATATTTCAGTATCTCCTTATATGTGATATTTGTAATGACAACTGTTTTTCAAGGCCATCTGATTAATAGCTGTTCAGCATATAAGACAAGGTACAGGAAAAATCATAATTAAACACACAGATACATACATTGTAACATATATAATAGGCCACTAACAAAGACCAGTCACTGATCATTGGGCAACTGAAGAAACCACTCAAGTGCACCCTTGGAGACATTAAACCTATATTTTTGTATCTGATAAGAAGGAAAACAAAATTATCCTCATTGTTGCAATCAGTCCTACTTTCCTATTAAACTCTCGGTCTAACTATTTTCTGTGTGGCCTTGCCCTCTTCTCTCTCCAGGTATCTGTGGGTGTTTTGCTAGGGGGCTTCAACTGGACTAGCCAGTGAGTAAGAGACTGGAACATGGAGAGACCCAAGGTGTGAGATAGGGGCTAGGTAAACAGTACCTGGGGTTTGTGCATAGATTCTAGGTGGATTTACAGTCCGGTCTAAGGTTTGAGGAAAGACTGAAAATAGACATCTCAAAGGAATTACAACCTAAGCTCCAATTTAAGCACTTAAATCCTATTAAATCAAAATATACCTTCTTTCTGCAGATGATTATCCTTGAAGATGACTGAAGTCTGTATCTGTTTTCTGTGTTACATTTCAGGTGTGACAGGGCTGGATCGCATCCTGAAATGTTACTGAGATCTGCAATATAGCCATTTCCTGTGTAAAAATACAGGCCTGCTGTTGGGGAGGTCAAACCAAATAATATGGATAGGGTTTGTTTTAATGAATCAGGATCTACACAAAAGTCACTAATACATTATTTTTTTTCCCCCAGCACATTGTATTGTCACAGAAAGCAAGAGGGGTAGCCCTAGACTACACTGTAATGTCATGAGCTTTATATAATGGTCTTTGACAGTTACAGGTGTCAAAAGCAGGAAAGGACTCCTACAATGGAGAAAGTGAGCTGTGTCATTTCCTTGGTGCTGCCTCTTTTATCTCT
Organism: Dendrocincla tyrannina; assembly: GCA_035047865.1. Taxonomy (NCBI): domain Eukaryota; kingdom Metazoa; phylum Chordata; class Aves; order Passeriformes; family Dendrocolaptidae; genus Dendrocincla; species Dendrocincla tyrannina. The sequence continues at coordinate 32,731,867 of JAWWMP010000001.1, read as the reverse complement.
GGACCAGCTTCCAGCATAGGAATGAGTGCGACTGCCCTTAGAGCAGCTGCTTTTCTTTGGTTGTGCATACACCAGTAAGGGTGGCCCCAGCAGAATTGCAAAGATTTCCCTCTGTCACTGGTAATTGGATTCTAAGTAGCAAAAATATATCATGTGCAACATTGTGCTTGAAGTAGATAAGCAGCTAAACCATGAAGGATATTTAGTTTTCTGGTCCTGCTGGATGAAGACAGTAAGGTACAAATCACAGCAATGTGATCTTGTTCAGCTGCCATGTACCTGCTCTATGAGAGGAAATACTAGGCTGTATTCTCATGTTTAATTATGCATCCCAAGCTAGCTGTAGAGCATTCAGCAGAGACAACTATTGTGCTCCTTCCCTTCCCTTCCCTTCCCTTCCCTTCCCTTCCC
>JAWWMP010000001.1:32681281-32731356 GCA_035047865.1 Dendrocincla tyrannina | reverse complement strand
CCTTTCCCTTTCCCTTTCCCTTTCCCTTTCCCTTTCCCTTTCCCTTTCCCCTCCCCTCCCCTCCCCTCCCCTCCTCCCCTCCCTTCCACTCTCCAAGAGGGGGGAGACTTGAGAGAACACAGCTACTCCTCTCATGCATCACTGAGATTTTATTTTATAGTGACATATTTGTTTTTTTAGTCAAATATTTCAAAATTTTTATTCACATCCATTTTCTTTCTATTCATGTTCAGTCAATAGCTTAACCTTCAATGAAGAGAATAAACTGCTTTAATGCCTTCTGATCCCTTTTAATTGTCCGCACTAATAAATGATAGGACTAATCCAGAAAATGTTTGTGGAAACCGAATCCGTGTGGGATACCAAAGAGTCTTACAGCAGGATCTTTCTCTCCTACCACAAGGAATGTTTCCATCGGAGCCAGCTACTCTGGGCTCTGATATGGTGAAGGAAATAGGCTTGTTTAAGATTCTTTCTCTTTGTTAGCTTTAGGAAGAAACTCTTTCCTATATGCACCTATTCATACCAAAGGATGTTTTATTAACTATAAAGTAGTTGAGAAATGTAGTCTGGGTCAGATGCAGGTGCCTACATTGGAGACATGTTAAAATACATAAAAAGAACTTACATACATATTTTCCCTCATGCTTCAAAACTCTTTTGCATTGTCTGATGAAACATACTTCCCTTCAAACCTGCTCCTTTACTTCTGGTTTCCTACTTTTGAGCAAATATCCTGCCTTGAGCGTTAGTGTTAAAAATAGTCTTTGTTATCCCATAAAGGTTTCATCAGCTCTCCAGCGTGTACCTGATTTGATGGTAACAGGCTTACAGTTAGCAGTGACCTACCAGCGCACAGTTGCTGCTCACTTCTGGGGACAAGAGAAACACCAGGTTTCTCGTTTGCAATTGTCATGAGCAATGATGGCAACAGAAGCTTGTCTGGAAGGAGCCTGCTGGATGTCTCCAGGAGCAGCTAACTAATTCAGTGTGTTTCAGTCAGAAAAACATGTCAGAGAATTTGTCTTGTGCAGAGAAAGGAAAATCAATTACATCAATACTAAGTAAAAATATTATTGTTTTATTCCAGTGGAAGTAAAGTACTGCTGGCATTACTGTAGTCAGTCTGTTTTATCCCAGCAGAATGTTGCCTATGTGAAAGAGGTGCAGAGCGACGGCGCTATGACAAGTGAGGCTGTTATGACAGCCATTTAAAGCTCCTTGGGGTAAATCTTTGATACTGAAGTATTCCACTCATAGAATCAGCACAAAAAGTGAATAAAATAAATATTTCAGAGAGAAAGAAGGGAAAAGAGAATCAAAATTGAAGAGGATAGAAATATGACAAAAGCAAGTGCTCTGTGGGCCACAGAGGAGATGGGACACAACTCCATGTCTCATTGAGAGAAGGAGTCACCAAAAGTCCTAGAGGAGCTTTAATGACTGGTTGAAAAAGGAATGGCTGGTTGGTTGTATTGTCCCCTGTGTCCTCCTATTTCTCTTTTCTCCTGTAAATAGAAAATCGCTGTTTTTAGCCACCAGAATCATCATTTATAGATGAAGAATTGTGACTTACCGAGTAATCAAAGATCTTAATTTAATGTTCCTGATTTCTTATCAGGGTTCAAGTCACCATTTACTTGAGACTCCAGAAACTGAGACTGGCCCCTAGGACTGCCAGTCAAGGCTTGGCAGAAAAGTTACGTGAATACATGTGTATATATTGTGTGGCTTTAGCCACTGTGCAATTTCCTCTCCACATGGTGGCTGGACTGACTGTACAAGCTATGAATTATTACTGCAGAGCAGCCTGAAGCAGGCTTTTTGTTTAGAAAGCAGACTACTGGGAGTTTTCCCTGCATTGACCTAGGTCAAGCATCTCAGCTGGAAGTTGTTTCTTTACATGACTTAACCTCATTTGCAAGCTTTAGAGTATTGCTAGCACTAATATTGTCTTCTTCCTAGCAAGGAAAGAATCAAGCTAGATTTGGCTAACAACCACAACTTCTAGTTATCTGGAATTTTGAATTTAATTAAACTTTTAATGCTATTTAGTTCACTCTGAATTAACTGATTTTTTTCTTTTGGGACTATTGTTGGTTAACTCAAGGTCCCAGGTCTTCTGACTGCTCTCTGCAGTTATGTCTCTTTTTAGCCTATAACCCAGACATAGTCCAAAAGGTCCAAAAGCAAAGCCCATCAGGAATTCAGGCATCTTTTTTTGTTAGATTTTGTTTATAGAAGTGAACTGGAGAGCCAAGGCATGGGCTCAAATACACTCTGTCCTTGTCTATATAATTCCATGTCTTGCAGAGTCCCTGCTGTGGTTTTTACCTCATGCAAACCAGTGCTTTCCTAGACATTGTCTGAACTGTTTGCATCAGAACAGATGAGACCATGCAGCTTTGGGCTGTGTGGATGAAAGTGCCATGCCACTTGCCCTTGAAGCCAGAGAAGGAGCCCTGTACTTATTAGTGAAATCATAACCTCTGAGCCTTACCTTGAATTTGCTGAGAGCTGTAAGTTACTTAAAGACCCAGTGAAGTTTTTTAATGAAGCTTTGTGTTATTAGTCTTTCTACTTGGGCAATAATGAAGTATAGTTATAGCACCTCTGTAAATTCACTGCTCTCCTCCTGTAGTAGACTTTCACACTCCAGGTTATGGGACATAGTACAGTGGATAGTATTCATCACTACCGATGAAATGAACCACACTCTCCGCTGCTGTGCATCAGTTAATAACCTGAATGCAGCAATACTGTGTAATTGGGACAGTGGTGATCCACAGGGACCATAGGTCATGAAACTCCCTACTGATTTGTTTTTGTTCTTTAGCTTGTGCTTGTCAGTTCAACCAGCAGGAGTTTTAGGGAACAAAATGGATATGAAAATTGTATCCAGATGAAATTATAAACAAATGTGGTTTGGAAAGATGTGAATTTTCAAGCATAAGGAGTTCACTTTCAGATGTTTTTGGAAGAAGCACTACAGATTATTTAATGAGCAAATGGTAAGAACCTCAGTACTACATCTTGTCCAGTAGCTGGCACATTTTAGAAGGAAAGCATTTCTTCCCACCATGAGCAGGGCACAAAATCACTTCACAGACAGAAGGAAGATTGCCATTTACTGAATCACTGACTCCCAAGCACTGAGCCAGTGACTGTGTATTGCTCCTAATCTTCTGACCAAAAGTCACTCGTAGCTATATTTGATAATGAGGATAGTATTTTCCTAGGTGAATTCAAGCAATACATACACAAGTGACATGACAAACCATTGTGTATTTACATTTTTACTTCAGAAAAAAAATGAGCATGATTTGCTGTGCACTGAACTAAATGTGTAGGCTGTGGATATTACATTTTGATGTATCAGTTGGGCAATTTCTTCCTAGAGGTAATTTGTATGAATAATTTAGAATCTCAGGGAAGATTTTTTGTTTCTTTCCATTTGTATTTGCTAAAGTACCATCAGTCTCATGCTGTTTGGCATGGACTCTTCAAAACACAGCTGGAGGTGCCACTAAAGCTAATAACTCAACTATATCTTGCTATATAACAAACTGATCATCACATTAGTTTTATTGAAATATATGCAGCATCAACCAAACACCGCTATTTGCTCATCTGGATTTCAGCAGCAGGAAGACATTTAGAGGCACTGGTGTTGTGTGTTCTAATGGCCTGCAGCAGCAAGGTGCACTCTTTTCCATAAAACTTCAGTTGAGGTCCCATTTTAGAAGAGACTGGGACCTTTGTAATCACTATCAGATGGTGAACCTTCTCTTAGAAATTTTGCTTGTTTCAGACTTCATAAATCCCAGTCAAGATTGCTGTTTCTGGTTTTCCCTTGGTTGTTTGGAATATGTATCTGTTTTCCTGTTGGATTAAAAGGAAAAGAAATGGCATATATAAGGAACTGCCACAGTGTTGAAATCTTCCTGCTATTGGAACACAACATTTTCCTTTGACAGATAATTTTTGTTTGGCGCTTATGAGAGGGAAGGCCTTGTGGGAGTCACGTCAACAACACATTCCTCATCTGGACCTTTGGGAACAGTGTCCTGGGGGCAGTGTCTTGGGAATGGTGTTTGGTAAGATTACAGGCCACTGTCTTAATGCTTATTCTGCTGCTTCTTCAATGCCCACACACAGTCACACATTTGCATTTATACTTCATGCACATCAAGCCCATTATTTCCATTAAAAACCTCTACAAATCCACTTGTGGTCTCTTGTGTTGACTGGTTTCAAATGGGCGTAGGTGGCAATGGAAAGGGGCCACATCATTACCTCCAAAGGATTTCACTATGTGGGGCCCTTGTCAGGTTCAGAACAGAAGGACAGTTTAAACCCCAAAACAAAGTTGATAAGGGAACTGGAGCACCTCCCCTATGAAGACCGGCTGAGGAAATTGGGGCTGTTCAGCTGGAGAAAAGGTTGCATGGAGATTTCATAGGAGCTTTACAGTATCCGAAGGAGTCCTACAAGGAAGCTGGAGAGGGACTGTTCATCAGGAACTGTAGTGGTAGGACAAGGAGTAATGAATTCAAACACAAAGGGGGAAATTAAGTTAGATAATAGCGAAGAAATTCTTTGCTGTCAAAGTGATGAGTCACTGGAACAGGTTGTCCAGAGAAGTGGTGGATGTCCCAAACATAGAAGTGTTCAAGGAGAGGTTGGATGGGGCCCTGAACAACCTGGTTTAGTGGGAAATGTCCCTGCAGAGGGTTTGGAACTAGGTGATCTTTCAGGTCCCTTCCAACACAAACCATTCTATGCTTCTATGACCTGTAACAGTTCTTCAAGTAGTGATTTTAATAAAAGGCCTGTTTATTTTAGTAAGAATAGAGCCCACTGAAAACATTACCCTTTATGCCTGTGCCACTTGTGTATTTGTGACAGAGAGCTGAATCCAGAACTTTCTGAGGCCTAACTCGACACCCTCACCTTACAACTATTTCCTTGTCAGCTCATCATTCTGTCCTGCTCACTGAATCCCTTGTAGAAAAACAGCAAAATCCCTTATAGAATAGCAGCAAATTTTGCAGCACAAGACTTTATGCTTCCACAGCTCCATCTGTTTTGTGTTTAGTTTTTTTATTGTTGTTGTTTTGTTTTGTGTGTTTTTTGTTGTTTGTTTGTTTGTTTGTTTTTTTACATAGGATTTGAGTGCCATTTGAGTAGTGCAGAAAACTTGTGCTATCTTCAGTATCATGGAAGAAATTACGGTTTGGATTCTTTTTACTAGGAAATGTTATCTTGCAGCAGAGGCGAATGAGTGGAAGAGATAATAGGATTAGAATCAAGTGGCTACACTGGCTTGATGTTTGTTACATCTCCATTCTAATTTCTTTCCCATCCAAGTAAATACCATCACCTTTATCAGTAATTAAACTGTTTATCTTGTTAAAGTGCTGAAGTAAAAGTTACAGCTTTGAAGAAAAATAGCATTTCTTTTTCTCTTGTTTGCAGTAGCACTAACATCAGTAGGTTCCCTGAAATCCCTTGAGAAATGTCTATGCAAGACCAGAAAGAGTGGTTAAAATACCATAGTATCCTTCCTCTTCCTGAGTCCTAATGAGGGATGTCCCAGGTTCAATTCATATTGCCTTTAAAACAATAAATGCATACATTACTAAGTCCCATTTTTTAGGTCTTTATTCTTAATTATGACTTGAAATTATGAAGCTTTTTGCCAGCAGTAATGGAGCGGGCAAATCAAACAGAACTAGCTGGTTGGGAGCTATATTAAAAGTGGAGTAAATGAATGTTTTAAAAATGGAGCAAAAATTACTGACACATCTGTAGTGTGTTTTAGTTTTCTTTTCAGGTTTAGATTTGTATAGTAGTAAAATCTAGAAATAGAATACTTTTAGAAGACATGAAGAAGACATACTGATATTGAGTGTCAAGGGTGTGAGAAAACTGTTAAGTGAATGATTTTTGGGAACAGTTTGAGATATGCTATTTGTAAGGTCATTATTAGCCATACAAATTAATGAATGGCTGGTAATGGCAAGTGATGTACATATGAAAGAATTACTGTTTCAACAATAAGATGAAGTATTCAAAATATTTCATGGGATATACACACCAGAACAAAGTTTGAATAAATATGTAAATTTTCCAGTCATGGACTGTAAAAGGATAGAGTCTTTGATGTTCTCCCCAAGGTGTCCTTTTCAACATTTGTTTTCTGGCTTGTTCTGTCAGGCTGAGGATATTGCGAATATGAAAGACATACAAACTGCCAGCCAGTTTTTGCTCTTAGGACTGTTTGATTGCAGTAAAAAAAGGTAATATTTGCTTTTTTTGATTAGAATTTTTTTGTGAGTATCATTAGCATGACAGACTGGAAAACAAATCTAACACAGGTGGCAGGTGTCAATTGTTCTTTATCCACTCTCAGTCTCTTCTTATGGCCAGCAGATGAGATGAACTATAGTAGTCTCTGAATCAGATTCTTCCCACAACACTCAAAAAAAAAAGAAAAAAAAAGTTTTCATCACACACTTCAGCTTTTTCTTTCCTTTTTCTTACTGTGTTTTACTCAAAGCCATGCAGAGACAGAGAACTATTAGGATAAAAATCAAAACCCTCCTGGAGTTAGGCTCATCTGACTCCATTTCCTGTAATGTTGGAATATCTTGTCTTTGACTGGTACCTCACCAGCTAGCTATCATCTGGCATCCTGCTGACTGCTGAGTTGTTTATAAAAACACATTTTTCTCTGCATATGATACAGATGCTTTGGAGGAGAGAGGAATATATTAAGCATGCAAAAGAGATAGGCAGCCTTTTCAAGTTTCATGGGTCTTGGTGGGAAATCAAGGGAAGTTAGTGGCAGGAAAAATAATTCAAAGTCTTTAAAGCTCTTTTGAAGTGATTTCTTCAAAGCCCACCTTTTGCATTTTACTGTGCAATCCTTAAGCTTGGAGATGCAAATCCAGGCGTGATATTGTATCACTCAGAAAATTGCAAGAGTTAAATCTACTGTGAATGAACAGACAGGCTGGGATTCATCTCACCTGTCTAAAAATCTATATGTCTGTGCAAGCTATTTAGTTTCTTTTATCAGTGGGAGATAAGTAGCTGAAGAGGATGGTTCATCATGTCTTAAGCTGGGTGTCAAGAAGTGGTTAGAGTCATACTTTGGAAGTGAGTTTATCTGTCCTTCAAATACAGTTTACTAACTTGAAGTAGATAGATAACTTTCAGATGACCGGGATCAGGTTGTGTGGACTCCACCAGCAGTGACCTGCTAGTGAGTGTCATGCTGCTAATACCGAATGTTCTACTGCAGAAGAGAAGAAACTGAATCTAGATCTTCTGACCCATCATTTAAAAGCTATCTAGAAAAAGGCCTAGAAAAAATGCTTTATAAGCCTAACTATCTACACCAACATTATGGGAGACAAAGGAGAGTTCATTTTACTTGATGTATTCAGCTTCCTAAATCTTTAAGTTACCTGTAAGTTATTCTGGATTCCCATTTCATAAACAGAATTATTCATTAGACTGGAAATATTATAGGATGAAAGTTTTGAAGACAAGATTTATTTCAAATGAAAATTTATTATGTGAATTTTGAAAGTGTTCAGCAGTCACCGAACAGCATCTGGTTTCTTTGAGTTCTACATGTGGGTATGTCTTTAATTTTAATTTCTGAATGAGAAAGACAAAAAATCAGAATTCTAATTCTACCCCTCTCAGGATGTTCCTTCTGAAACAGAGAGTTAGCACTCATGTAGCAATGGGAATGGGCCCAGACCAAAGCAAGTCTCCTTTGAAAAATGTCAGGTTAATCCTTATTAGGCTATTTTTCAAAACACTGAAATAAAGGAATTAAAAATAATGAAATATATATTGTATATCATTTTCATTTGTGAGAGCAAGAAAAATATTTTGAAAAAGAAGTCATCAGTTATTAAGAGAATAAGGAGCTAATTTGGAGTCATTGTATCCAAACCTGTAAGAAATGACCCCTTGAAAAAGCAGAAGCTGGTAATATAAGGCTCGGTTTTGCTTACTACCACTTCAGCTATTCTGTCAGGTTTTGGACTTCTCTCCTGCTGTGTAGGAAATCTCGACTAGTCTGTGTGCAGCAGGTTTTCTGGGGTTCACGTAGTGTCATGGCACAGCAGTGTTTGTATTGCGAGTGAGGTAATAACACGATGGCTTTCTGAAATGGGGTGTTTTCACAGGCAAATTGGGTACTAATGAGGTCCCCATGGACAGCTGGGTGATTTAAATATTTTAATTCCCATCCATCTCTTTTGTACCGGTAACTTGTTTACCATTTACTGCTGCGATAGCAGTAAGAACTGCAGTGCTAGAGAGTGGGAAGGAAAGGCTCTTGTCTGAGCAGCAAATTTGGTGGGACTCTGTTCAATTAATTCCAAGATTTCTCCCTGAGCAAGTTTCTTGACCCTCTTCCTCAAGGATTTTCTGCCAAATACAAGGAATGACCACTTGGTCTGTCTGAAATACATAAGGCTACTAGTCAACCTGAGGAAAACCAGCAAGATCTGCTGGTCCATATTCATTCTCTGTCTACCAGCTAAAAAAATACTTGCCCATAAGCAGAAAAGTTGACCATTTATTTCCTGCCCTGTTCCAGATATCATCATGCCCTCTAGCACAGAAAAATAGCTATTGGCTGATGTTGGTGTATATATGCTATGTCACTGCAGCTTAATCAGGTCTGAAAGATTATGTTTTTATTTACAGAACCAAGGGGTTTTTAACAAGTTTCAGCCAGCTGCATGAGAGCCCTGCTTTTTGCCACTCCAGCATTTGGAGCTTTCTGCTAAGGCTCAATGCCACATGCAGTGTGAAAAAAAAGAATCTTCAACTGGATCAGGTTGGTCAGAGCCCTGTCGAATCTCACCTTGAATGTTTCCAGGATGCGGCACCCACCAGCTTTCTGTGCAACTTGCTCCAGTGCCTCACCACCTCATTGTAAAAAAATTTCTTCCTTTTATGATGTCTGAATCTACCCTTTTTTAACGTAAAACCATTACTCTTGTCCTATCACAGCAGACCCTAATAAAAAGTCTGTCCTCATCTTTGTTATTAAGCTCCCTTTAAGTACTGAAAGGCCACAATAAGTTCACCCCACAGTCTTCCCTTCTGCAGGATGAACAACCCCAATTCTCCCAGCCTTGCTTCAGACTAGAAGTGTTATATCACCCTGATCATTTCTGTGGACCTTCTCTGGACCTGCCCCAACAGCTCTATGTCCTTCCTGTGCTGGGGACCCCAGATCTGGGTGCAGTGCTCCAGGTGGGATCTCACAAGGACTCTCCCTCCATATGCTGGCCACAGTTCTGCAGATACAAGTTGGCTTTCAGGGCTGTGAGCACACATTACCAGGTCATTTCCAGCTTCTCATCCACCAGGACCCTCAAGTCCTTCCTGGCAGGGTTGCTCTCCATCTCTTCCTCCCCACACCTGTATTGATACCAGGGGTTGCCCTGACCTGGGTGCAGAACCTTGGATTTATTGAATTCCATGAATATCACTTGGGAGTCTCAGCGAAATAAGTCATCTCAATGGAGAAAAAAATTACAACTCCAATGATCATTTAAATTAGTCTAAAATAGAAATGCAGATGATGGTGTCAGACTTTTCTCCTGTTAGAAGACCACTGATTTGAAATCTTTATCTACAATGAAACCTAAGGATAAAGGAAGGAATCGGAAAGCAAAGTTTTATAAACCAAAATCCTAATACACTATTCCTCCTTTTTAGATATTTTGAGGGCTTGAGGTGTAAATGTAAAAGCTGTAATCTCATAGTAATCTCATATCTTAAACTGTTATTTTCCTGTTTTGCTGAAGACTCATGAAACACACAGACCTTTCCTCTTTGAAAGGAGACTGGAAAAGGAAAGTTGTCACTCCCTCATTCTGCAGGCCTCAAAGGAAAACATTTCTTTAATACCCAAGCAGCTTACCTCAACAGCCAAGGGGTCAAGATGCTGAGGCACATAACATTATGGAGAGGGATAATTTTCTCAAAGAAGCAGCTGGGCAGATGTAGATCAGAGCTCTTTATGTCTGCAACACTCCTCTGCATATTGTGTTCTTACCCACAGCTGATTTGGTGTGGTCATGCCTAGAACAGCTTTCGTTTACCTTACAGTAGTTAATGTCAGGAAAATTGTGTGAAGCTGCCATAACTGATCAAAAACACTCCAGAAGATTACGGAAGTGAGAGCTTTGGATGGGCTGGGATTTCCTTATTGCATGAAGTCTGACTGCAATTGATTTGCACGCAAAGTTTTTTTTGCTCAGTCCTACTGTTAGGTGATTTATGCAGAAAACAGGCAATTTTGCTTATTTCTGATGAAGCCTGCTCTTTCAAGTGGAGGCAATGCAGTGGCCTCAGACTGTCACAGGATGTCATGAGACTGGGTGTGCTCTGAGATTCACACTGTGTGAACCACAATTCCTCCAGCACATGGGCAGCCCTAAAGCTCACTTCTTCAGCCCATTTAGACTGCATAAAACTGTAATGTGTAGTTATTGTTTTCAAAAACATTTTCCTTCCATTTTAAAGATCCTGAGACAAAGACACTTCTCTAGCTAAACAGTAGTATAATGTCTTTATTGTTATGTTTTTGAGGGATATCTGCCTTCTCTCAGGCAAAATAAATACCTTTCTCTTCCCTCCCCAATATAACTGTCTGAAAGTTAGCTATCCAGTGTAAATTAATTTTCCTAATTTCCTCTGAAGTTCCCTGGGAAAGATAATCACCTCCAGATCATTCAGCTGACCTATTTTAAACATGTATTTAGAAAAAGATGAATCAGAATTTTGTCTTTCCCAGGGTTCTGCTGCCCTGAACGCTCCCTGTGAATCTAATGACTGATATTTATTTTGTCTAGAGAGTTTATACAGTAGCATCTTCAGGAATAGAGTTGCTAGATAAAGACACATGAAAGCATACAAAGCTAATAATAACACAGTAACAGTAGGAAAATACATGTAGATATACATAGATCAAAGCAGCTCCTTGAAATTTAGCAGATTATAGAAAATAAATACATACCTGAGTTCAGAAGAGAAAATGAAATAGAAAAACAAGAAGAAAACATCTCAAATGATTTTGTTATGTGATCTGTGTTGAACACTTTGTGTTGTATTCATATGCATGACAATGATCTTGCCTGATAATAATAAGAATGATCAAATCATGAATGCAGGGCTATGGAAAATCTACAATTGGGTTAGATCTTGTTTTAGCTATCAAAGTTTTATTGATTTGTAGAGGCATATCATAAATGACAGCTCATTCTCCAGAGACCTTCCAGTCTAAAATATAAACCAGAACAGCAGATGGTGGGGATTATAAAAATGCCCCCCACCTTCACTGGGCAAAGGAAAATAAAATATAAACAGATTGTGCAAATTCAGAGCAGCAGTTTCATCTGTTTCTAGTACCACTTTATGAGCTACTGGTTTGCTTTGAATGTAAGCACCATGATGGCTTTTCAGGTTTTGATGAAGAAATTCTTTTCTACTAGTTACTTGTGATATAGGGAAAAAGAATAGAAGAGGAAGATGTGTGACCGAGACCTTTGGACACCAGAGGTAAGAGCTGACCTTCTGTTGTACAAAAAATTTGGTGGGTGTGTTAAATAGAAATTATGGAAGGATTGGAATAAAATAAATTACTTAGAGGAATATGAGGAATGGAGTACATTAGAGAAAGCTAAGAAGAAAGAGGAATTAAAGGACCAAAGCCAAAAGAAAGGATATTACAACAATTAAAGGGGGTAGTTTTCAAAGATTTCAGAAAACTAAAAGTGGAATAAGCAGCATGCAGAAGACCATATTGTGCATGATGAAGCTGCACAATCGGATCATAATCACCAGAGGGTAGCTGGGCACTGGAACATGCTCCCCAGGGCAGTGGTCACAACACTAATGCTGCCAGAGTTCAAGAAGCATTTGGAATGAGGCACATGGTGAGAGTCTTAGGGCTGTTCTAATTCAGCTTTTGCTAAACCAGGGTGGTCAGAGCTCTTTCCAACCTGACCTTAAACACTTCCAGAAATGGGGCATCCACAGCTACCCTGGGAAACCTGTCAGTTCCTCAGCACTCTCATGACTTGTTTGTTGATGGCTGTGGATCTTGGGTGTTCAAGGGGATGCAACAGGACCACGAACACAAATGCTCCACTACAGAGAATCTGGCAGTGAGCTTTGCTTCTCCAGCAGCTGCTGACATAGGAGGTGGTAGCCTGGACTATAAATATAACCAGATGACTTTCTACTTGCTTGGTAACTACTGAACAACCAGCTCCACAGTAAAATGCATGCAATAGCAAGATAGTTGCAATTAAAGAGTAAATTATGATGACATACGTTATTTCTCAATGTCTAAACCATGGTTGAAGGTTACACAGCAATTACTTTTGATCTCATTAAGAATAATTAGTAATTATCAAGTACTCTAAGGAAAATGTGATTACTATGAAGCTACCTGGTATTTCCCCAGGGAAACTCTATCTAGTTACAGAATATATATGCCCCATTACTTACAGAAGCACATAAAATACTACTTTATTTATGCCGTGCAAGCAAAATAGGCCTGTTGAAATGTTTAATGAAATATTTGGCAATGACAAAAGCTTTGCTGTGCCTATACTACAGAATGTTTACAAGTTCTTTTAAATCAGCTACTCTTATCTGCAATCTTACATGCCTTATTTTTTAAGGCGAATAGATGCATTAAAAGAAAATTAAGATCATGCCAATCCTCACTTCCTTTCTGATGCATTGCTCAGAGGATAAGATTTGGAAGACACCTCCTTGTAAATAGAAAAAGCTAAAGGCAAAGGTGGAGCAAACTCACCCTAGCCAGCTGCAACTCCAATGTTCACGCAGGTATCAGAGAGCTAAGCCATGGAGTGTCAAGCAAGCAAGGAAGTTTATTTCGGGAACACTACACAGCTATCAGAACTCACAGCTGGGTGGCAAAAAACACATGCAGGCCATAGGTCTTCTTGGCTATATATATCAAAGGGGCTTAGGCATGTGATATGCTGCCTTCTGAGCTATTTCCTTTCCTTCCTTCTCTTCCCTTTCTTTCCTTCTTTTCAGATAAGAGTTACTTGTTTTATCTACCTTAGGTGGCAAACAGCTCTGAGGGAAAGCCAAAGAGTGGTTGTTCTCACACATTCCCTCAACATGTTTCTTTTAGGCTTGACAGGCTTTCTTGAGCAAAAAATTTCCAAACCATTTACCTCCTTGACCATGTCTTGCACAGGGTCCCATCAAGCCCCACACCAGCTGACCAAAGCATTAGTGCAAAGGAATACAGATCTAACTGCCTGACTTTGCCAGCAGCCTTCAAAAAGACGAGCAGTTGTTTAAGTCTCAAAGAAACAAAGAGGAAAAAAAAGCAAACTGGTCTTTCACAGTGATGAAGTTCCCAAGAGCATCTGCTGCTGTGAAAAAGGCATCTAATATAGAAGTAGAATGCACCATTTTTTTTTTTTAATTTTAAAATGTTTTGATAATGATTAGAAAGGAAATATTTCATATTGGCAACCGGTTATGTGTGGGAGGGTCCAAATGTTTATACTGAAACAAGGAATTATTTGTGGATTTTTATGATCACAGAGTAGACTGGCTTAAAAGGTTTTTTTTTTTTTTTTTTTGTTCTGTACTGTTGAGAAATTACCCTGGTTTGTGAGTTTAAAAGTCTCAAAGTTTCATTTTATTACATTTTGAAATCCAGTAAATGGAACTACAGAAATCATCAGTAAAGTTGCCACATAGTAGGTCGACACAGAAGCCTGCTTTGAGAAAACCCATTTTGTCAGAAATAGTTGAATTAGCCCCAGTAGGAAAATGTTTATCAGAAATGTGGAACAACCTGCTTTCCCTGTGAGTTACTATTTACCCATAAACCACAGATGAGAGAATCAGAAGAATTATTTTGTCCCTCTTTCTCACATTTTCTGATTGGACTCAAAATGGAAAATTAAGTGTTATTTTCAGTGCTTTTATCATGTAGAGTGAGAAAAATGCCTTTGGTATTATGGCAACACCAAGAAATCTCTGCTAAGCTTAGGAACCACACGATTCATTAAACCCTACATTCTTTCTAATTCCAAAATAACTTGTTTATTACCAGTGGTGCTTACACTAGGAAAGTATTCTCTTTCCTTCATTGTCAACAAGATTTTGTAACCTTTCCTCTTATTTAATATTAATTCCTAATTTTGACTCTAATATTATTTCAGAAGTTGCTATTTAATTGTATTTCACCTCAGCCTTTAATGTTTTGATGGTTCTGCAAATATTTGATTTCTTCACACTGTAATATATTCATTCAGCACCTTGAGATACATGTTTTTTTCAATAATTCATATATTTTTTCCCCACAATGATGGTGCTGATATCTAAACATGTAGAAGTTCCATTTGGCATTATCAGGTCTCATAATTATTTCATGTTCATATTAGAGCACATATACCCTCTGAAAAGTCTTTTAAGACTGTATGGGTTCATGTGTTGAAATTCAGAATATATTTGAAACTTGGAATATATGTCTTTTAGAGCAGTTATGTGAATGCAGTTGTATAAGTACTAGCTGGTTCCCAGTCAAGTTGCAGACTTCTATACTGCATGGATTACATTTCCTTTAAGAGATTTATTTTTGCTCTCATTGCATTTTTTTATGGTGATTTATCTGGAAATACATTTAAGTCTATAGTATTGTTTCACTTGCCGTTTCCTTCCCCCTTAGACCCTAACCTTGTGATAAAATAGATCTACTTGCTGTCCTCCAAACATTCAAGGATGATGTACAGGATTTTCTGTGCTTATTATCCTACTGTGTGGTTCTAATCAAATTAGATTACCTCCAGAATGTTAACCTTGTCTGCTTTCTGTTATATCCTTGAAAAAGTACAGGTGGGCTTGTCAGACAAAGATTTACTCTGTATAAAACAAGATTGAGTATTTTTGTCCATCTTGGATTTTTCTTGGTGCTGTGTGCTCTCAAGGTTTTTCTTCTTTTTGAGGTCCAATGTCTTATCTTTCTTCTTTCCTTCAGCTTTTTTCAGTATTGACCAGGTTATGTCAGTCTCCCTTTAGAGAATTACCTGGTTTCACACAATCAGAAATTCAGCTCACTATTTCCTTTCAACTCCAAAGGAACAGACTATTTGACCTTAGGACCTTGATTGGATTCTGCGATCTGGTGCCACGTGGGTGGTTCTAAGGTCCCATTCTCTCACTGAAGGGCTGAAGACACCTCACCAAAAGTGCTTAGGGTCTTTATTCTGCTTGAGTTCCAAACACTTATACTCCTAGAATATAGGCACACTCCTGTGGTCCGTAGGCTCTGTTCACTGTGGACAGTGACAGATATCCCTGCCCTATGTTGGCTGCAAACAGCTTTCCCTTTGTGCTGTCATGAAAGATACATTTTCCCATTTAAAAGCCATAATTGATTATTTCTTGGGGATAGTCTCCTAGAATAACCCGTGCAAATTACTATTGCTGAACAGATTTGGCATTAAAGGGAACTATTCTGCTTTATTATTTAAAGTTCCAGTTACTCCGAGCATGAAGGTGTATATTTTGCCTTTAGTGAGTGAGCAATTTGGTTCAAATCAGTGGTATTATTGGTTCCTTAAAATCAAGCAAATGTTCAGGAGCTTTGCTGACTCACAGCCTATGTAAACACAGTGTGCATCTTAACAGGGAATTCAAATCAGTGCTCAGTTTCATGCTGTATAAATCACACCGACTATATTTATAAATACAATTTACTGAGCTGCTCTTTGATAAAATGGCCTTACATATTAATCTTTTCAAACATTCATGTGTTTGTTTCTCTTCATGATACAATTATCATTCAGATTTCTTTGCTTGTATTAGTGCATTGTTAAGAGGGAGAGGTTGTGTTTCCTTAAGTAGCACATATTTAATATCAGCAATACTTTTTGAAGATCGAGAAAAATGGCTTTGTATGCTTCATCCCAGAAAGTGGAGGAAAAAAAGGTACATTAGAGAGAATGTATTCAGAATTTTGAAACAGTCCCTTAGTTGGATTGCAGGCATATTTGGCAGAGGATAAGACCCTACAAGTTTCCACAATTAAGTCTTACCCAGTAGATGGCATCCATACACCAACACTTTGAGCTTCTGCTCAAAGTACAGTGCAGTAGAGAGTTTTACAATGTTTTATTTATGAACGAAAATTAACTTTGAATCTTTGTGTTTTACCTCAGGCAATATAAGCAGTAAACATGATTTTCACACCAATAGGTAACAAATAGTTTTCTTAACAAATTAGATGAACCCTGATGTCTGGTTTCAGATTGCTTTAGAGCGATGTTTGTATAATATATTTCTCTTTCATTCAAAATCTTTTGTTTTACATGAGATAAAGTGAAAATGACTGGAGATATGCTGTGAAGCACGAATTATCTTTGGACAGAAGGCATTTTGTTTTTTAAGACCTGTTTTAAATAAATGTATAAGCCATTCAATTTTTTGGCTGCCTGGTGCTTCACAGTGGTGTTTTGCTTTCCTATTTCAGCCTCGTTGATATTATCACATATATTTCACAGAAGTTGCTTAATTACAGTTCATAAGAAATACCCTTATGAGGTATTTCCAATCTGTAGTGATATATCTATACTCATTTTATAATTGGGAAACCAGCTATTGAAATGAGAGTGACTGAGTGTCTCAGTGTCAGAGTAAGGAATGGAGCCCAGGGTAAGTGCCTTCTGCTTCCCTGGCATATCTGTTGCAGATGTGCCTCACAACTATCCACACCAGCCCTTACGCATCTGGCAGCACTTCAGTACACCAAGTATAACTGCATTGGTTTAGATAGAGCTAAAGGTCCTCGTGATCTCTTGTATGTGGAAACGCAGAGAGAAACAGGTTGGTGAGGATGCTTTGCAGATCCTTTGGGACTGGATAGCTTTTATACTTTGTTACATGACTAGATATGGTTGGATTTCAAGTCTGCATTTCTGACTTCACTGGAGAGTCATTGGGGTTGCATTTATCCAGGATTTGAATTGAACTGAACACAAGTGTTCAAAAACTTGTGACCATTTAATTTCATTTTCAATTGCTTCCCAAATCCCTTTTTGTTAAATGTGATTTTTTTTTCCCCATGGAAATTTTTTAACACCTAGTGTTTAGAAAAGGTGCTGTTCAACCATCTGTCCCCAGGATATTTTTGAAAAACTTTATTCTTTTGTATGATCCTGATTGAACATATAATCCAAATCCCTCTGTCATGACTGAATTCCACTCTGTAAGAGTTCTGACGGCACAAAGTTGTGATGGGTTCAACTGCTGACTGAGGTGCTGACCTTTTCCCTCTGGCGATAGAGAAATCCTTTATTAGGCTTGCAGCTGAATTTTAGACAGTTAAAATTAAGAGAAATTAAACTGCCCTTAAGAGGTTCATCTTCATATATTATTAAACAACAGGTTCTTCTAGATCAGGTTTTTTATCACATGCAATCTTTTATTTTCTTCTGAATGAAAACTTTTTGGGTTGCTGTATAATTATACAAGATTTTCTTTCAGAGGAGTCAGCTGGCTTAAGGTCTCTGACTACTATGCTGGGAATGGGGACATTGTCTCCAGAGACATCTGGGAATTAATGCCATGACTAAGTTGTGTTCTTTCCCTGGATACAATTGTTTAACACTGATTCCTCCTTTAGTCTAATGAAATTAGAAATCTTGATATTGGGTATAAACAGCAGTTAGGCAAGGTACGAAATGACTGTATAGTTCTTTTAATAGTTGAGAAACTGATGAGATTTTTCACCTTAAATCTAACTGTTCTATTCCTTATGCGCTCCACACTCTCTTCAGGGCACGATTCCTAACACAAAATATTTTTCAAGTATCAAGATTAGAACAGCTTCTTTCCTGGTAAGATTTAAAGGAACTTTCTATAATTCTGTTCTATGACTCTTTCTTTGAGAAAAGTTGAATGTATTACACAAGACTATTGAATTTGCAACAAATTCAGCATTCTTATGAAATACAATGCTTTAGACCTCTACTTAATGAAATTCTATAACAATGCATATCAGTCAGCACCAGTGCTGCCTCTATTACATTCAAAAGATATATTTCAATAAATTTGCTACTTTTTCAAGTGAAATTTCCCTATGATTAAGTGGTGCCTGAAGCTGAATTTTCTTTTTAAAGTTTGAACAAAAACTGTGAAATCATTTGTGCCTTACATCCCCAAAATGAGATTTTTCCCTACAGAAAAATTACTGCTGGACTATTTTGCTCTTTTTAAGTAAAAAATGTATGAAGCTTGAGATCTCAAGCTTACTTTAATCACTAAACGAATCCCTGATGACAAGTGGTTTGGTGACTAAGAACTGACTTGAAAGAAAAAGGTAACCATGCCATGTTTAAAATAATGGCAGACTTAGAATATGCTTTGAATGTACAAATTTCAGTTTTGACCAGTGTTGTCATCACTATCGGTGATGACTCCATCTTGACCAACAAACCTCCTGGTCTTTCTTGATCAATATTCCAAAATTATAGGCTGCAAATGAGTCAGATTAGCCAGGGAAAAGACATAGAGCCCTGACTGAGCAAAGGATTACAACTTATTTGGCTCATGAATCTCTTTCAAACACTAGAGACCCTGAGCAGTTCAAATTTAGAACTGAGCATTCAGTGCTCCTTGAGGAGGTAAATTTTATGTCCTGAGGGCTGAGTCGTGGACTTCTGGGGCTAAAGGATTGAATGTAAAATACCTCTGAATTAGAGACAGGTTTGTCAGATATCCAGAGACTGAGCTCACAATTTACTACCTAATATATTGAAACAAACTGGGCTCAATGATTCACTGCTGAACATGTAGATAAGACTTAATACTTAAAGGGAAGTTAAGGCTTCTTTACTTAAGCATTAGTTATTTGGACTATAATTACTTCTGGAAATGCTGACATGTCCTGCGTAGGGTGCTGTCAAGTTTTGTGTTTCAAAACTAGATTCTTCAAAAAGAACGGCTAAAAGAACAGTGGAAAAGTAGAAGAATAACAGATACATCTTGAACTTGTTACCTTTGGAAAAGAACATAATTTTTCACTTCATTACCTCACTGTGTCAGAAGCAAATGACAAAACCTGTGTTAGTGAAGAAAAACAGAAGCCTGACACTGAGTATGAACGTTCTTTTGCCTCACTCTGAGCAGACCTTGACAAGTCCACATTTCCAGGGATCTTTCTGAGGGTTTCCACAGTTGAGCTGCAAGTGGAAGAGGGAATAAACTTCCTGAGAGCCAGGGGAAGGAAGAGTCAGTAAAAACATGAGCAAACATGGTCTTGAGAACATGTAATTTGGAGTATTGGTCCACATTTGAGGATGCAGTGTCAAATTTAAATTGACACTGACAGCCCTTTTCAAACAAGCCTATATGGCCAGTACCATATAAATCTTACTGCCTTGTAAGGGTTTGAACAACACCTTTGCTGCGATCCATGCAGATTACTGAGAGACAAAGCATGTATTGGACTCTCCCCCAGGTTAAGCACAGGAAATTTTTTTTGTGTTTTGCTTTCAGTAAAGGCATTTTTCATGCCCCAGTTTTATATGGTGGAATGTAGAAGGTAAGAAGAAAGAATAAAAAGGGCAAATTAAAACATACCTGGTGGATGATCAGGAGGTCATTCATTTTTGGTCTTTAGGTCATTGTTCTGGCCCATCTCTCAAGTGTGTCCAGGTCCCTCTGGGAGGCATCCCTTTCCCCCCGTGTGTCAACTGTACTACACAGCTTGGAGTTGTCAGCAAACTTGCTGAGGGTGCACTTGATCCTCCTGTTCGTGTTGCCAACAAAGACAATAAACAGTGCTGGTCCCAATGCTGTTGAGTAGCTCAGCCTTCTCCACATCCCAGGTAATTAGGGCTCCCGTTTCCTTCCAGAGACGGCCTCCATTTTCCCTAGTCTTCATTTTATCACTGATGTACCTATATATATATATATACAGAAGCTTTTTGTGATGTCTTTGACACCTCTGGTCAGATCTAATTCTATCTGGGCTTTACTTTCCTAACCTGATCCCTGATTATTTGGACAATTTCTCTGTATTTCTCCCAGGCTACTTGTCCTTGCTTCCACTGTCTGTAGGGTTTTCCATGCTGAGTTCTTCAAAAAGAACAGAGTTCCATACTGCGTTCTTAAATTAGCAGCTCACTCATCATTCAATCTAACAACAGCATGCCTAGGGAGGTCTTCAGACCACAGGCAAAGATATTCTAGGGAGATTTGAGTTGCATGCTGTGATATAAACCCAAGAATGCTCTGTTCCAAGGTTATCCCTAGTCTGATGTCAATCAGTTCTGTGTCATCAAGCAGCTAAACATCTCAGAAGAAAAGGACACAAGGCATGATAGAAACTACAGTGGTAGTTAGATCTGTTCTGGGCAGCCAGTTTCTGGGAGTTTAATGTTATTTCTCAACTGCCAGGATAAAAAGGTGTATTGAATTTCACAGAAATCAAACATCCTAAAAGGAGTAATTAACCTCTGGAATCATAATGCTTACACTTGAACTTCTCTTCAGGTTCTCTGCCAACTGCATCTGTACCATGACCCTTTTAATTACTGCATTTTATAAAGAGAGCCATAAGGTTAAATATACAGACCAAAACAAAGAAGCTTTCAAACAAGTGCTCAACTTGAAATACAAGGTACAATGACAAAAAATCCTAGTACTTTGAGTCAAATCTATGCTTAATTTCTTCCCTATAGTAGATAAAGGCATACATATAGTGATTAAAGACTGCAAAAATGGGTTTGCATGATAAGAATGCAAAAATATTTTATTATTACTTTGCATTTCTGTAGTATTTTACTTCTTCAAAGCATCACACTACACTGAAAAAAATGCTACTCATACAGGGAAGATGACATCAGTGATACTGTTAGACAGACATCACAACTGTGACCTTCCAGGAATGCTGCATTTTCATGTCATGTTTTCCTAGGCAAGAGACCTTTTCTAGGAAAAGAATACAGGGACAAATCTGCCTTATGTTACACACCACTCCAGAAATTCAGCAATGAAAAGCTAAGATGTAACATACCTGTGCTTTAGTTACATGGCAGATCATGCAGTTTATAAACTGTCTGTCTTGCTAACGGCTAGAGACCCTTGAAAGAAAATCCTACCAAGCTTCCTTTTAGCTATAAGGATTACAGCAATTTATCAGATGAGAGTGGCCACTTGTTCCTTTTGTTCTCTTGCAGAGGGTCTAGCAGCAATGTATTGAAGGAGTTCTGAGGGTCTGCAGACACTCTAGGCATGTTTTAACATGTGCGGTATAATGTAGAGGCGCCAACATGCCTGGGGTCTTGCTTGCAAGCAGGAAAACAGTATCCTAAATGGGCAAGTCTCATTTTGATCACGAGCTCACACCCAAGCTTAAGCTGAAAATCTAAGCAAAGCCAGGATGATAAGGCCAGAAGAAACTAATACAGTCTTCTAATGTGCTCTCTGAAGCATAAAAATCCCACAATGTTAATAATTTTTTTTTTCACTTGCAGAAGTCTGCAATTCAATTAGCTCAAAGACTTTAGAAAGACATTTCTTCTTGAGTTAAAGGCAGACATTTGTGATTTACATTCCCCTTAATAAGGATACAAAGTCTATTGAATCTTATTGACAAAAGCAGTTTTACATCTTACTTCCTAATTGAATATTTCTCATCTCAGTTGACAGTTCATGTGCTGTTGTTCTACAAAGGTAGAAAGTATTAAGAAAATAGAATTCACCCATATGGTACAGCCTCTGATTTGCAACTGGCATGAGTTGTCTGAAATGTTCAAGACAATTTTCAAAGCAGAACTCATCACAGTATCCCTGTTAGGGTTAGCAAAAGTCAGATGCAGATAATGATCTTGCTGCTTGGCATCTGTAGATATAACAATGCTTTGATTGTCTTTTCCATAGAAATAATAAAAATCACAGGATGGTTTGGGTTCGAAGGGATCTTAAAGATCATCTTGTTTCAACCACCCTGTTATGCACAGGGAGGCCACCCACTAGATCAAGTTTCTCAGGGCTCCATCCAACCTGGCCTTGAACACCTCCAGGAATGACATAACACCAGCTAAGCAGGACTTCTTTCAAGATTGCCTGTAGACCTCAATTCTGGTAAAATACATTTCTTAGTCTTGCTTATTGTGCCTCAGAGAAGTTAAATGAGTTTCTTATCCTTTCTTTCACTGATGATGAAGAAAGAGGAAGCAGAATTTTGTAGTAGTAAAGACTAGTAATCAATTCTTCACTCTAATTTCAGAAGTCAGGTTGCTGAGAAGGCAGTGTTGTATCAAGAAGGATGTTGCAGACAAGTTTGAAAAAATCTCTATCTTAAAAAAACACCCTAAGCAATTTTTCCATTATCATCGGGAGGACAGAAAGAAGAACAAAGTCCTAGGTACAACCACAAGTAGTTCACAACAGCTTCTGCCGCCATCAAAGCAAAAATGATAGGTCATTAGACTCTCAGAGTAGAAAGATCCTGTTTTGGTGACAGCTGCTTTGTTGTGTAACGCACTGAGGAAGATGCCATTAAGTGTAATTAAACAGAAAACTTAAAACATAAGGACAGAGACCTTTTTTCTTCTCAAGATGAAAACCCTCTGTGTACATACAAAATTATCACACGTCACAGCTGTCCTCTCTTTTTTCTCTCAGGAAAACAGACAGATGTCCAACTGGCAGGGAGTATGAAGAGTGTTACAATCTCAATTGCTTCATGCTACCTCTTTCTAATCCCATTCCTGCACTCTTCCATCAATTTCTACTTTGTGCGTGTTTCCTTGTTTCCCAGGCTGCTACTTCTCCTCCCCATGCTTCCTATGAATTTGTTTCTACCCTCTCCTCAAAAATTATTCTGCTATGCCTGTCTGGCTGCTTTTTTTCTCCATCATCTTCCTTCATCTCCTATATATTCTCTCCATTCCTTGTTTTTTATACACGGCTTTTGGACACTTGTTCCATAATGCTGGATCCAGTTCCTTGGTTAGCTTCTCTGATCACCAAAGGGGTGCGATTCCTTAGATGCCTAGTGCTGAGCAGAGCAGGGGTCAGGCAGTGTCTTTCAGGCATTCAGACACTTTTCCCTGTTCCCTGAACTCCCTGGTTTTTTCTTGAGGCTCTAGTGCTACTGATCTCCTTCTGGTATCTCTCCAGATGACAGCATTTTCTGGTACCTGGCATTCCCGGTCCCACTGATGGCACTGCCTCCAGATCTGCTCTAAGATGCAGACACTTCTTGCTCCCTACCCTAAACAGAGCCCTCTTGGCTGACTTTTCTGTCCTCCACTGCACATTTGCGGACCTACAGATACCGTTTGGTAAAAAAGAGCCTGGAAGCTTTTGATCATACAAGGAGAGGGTGGTATATTGCAGTCAGTGATGTAACCCAGCTTCCAAAACTGACCATAAGCCACTCTTGCACCTGAGCAGCAAAAGAAGCCAATAGCATCCTGGGCTGGACCAGCAATATGGTCAGGAGCAGAGCCTAGAAATCCAGGGAAGTGATTATCCCCCCATTTGGCACCTGCTAGACCACATCAAGACTCTGCATTCATCTTTGTGTCTCCCAGTACAAGAAAGTTGTTGATAAACAGAAGCAAGTTCAGGAAAGGGTCACTAGGATGGCCAAGGACTAGTGTATTTACCCAAGGAGGAAAGGGTAGAGATTGCTGTTTGAAATCAATTGAAGCCACAGTAAAAACTGTCTCCAATGAATACCTTATTTCAAACCAGCCAACAACCAACCAAAGCCCTTTGTGACGGAGTTTTAAGCTGGTAAAAAGGTAGTCTTAGACTTAAAAGTTGTTGCATTAGGACAAGATATTTCTTATCTCCTGCATTTCTCCTAAAGACTTGTTCATTTGAGAGAGCGCAGCTGAATCTTCATTTGTTTTCTTTCATTGGAGTGGAAGCTATGCTTCTGGAAAATGTTGTAGTCGACATATATGATGCAGTGTGATATTGAGCAATGTGTTTGAAGGAAAATTTTAACTGGTTTGCAGCATAAAACCTTACATAAAAATGGATATTTTCCCACCTTATAATGAGCTTAATTACGAGTTCAGGTATTCAGAGCCCTATTGATGCCTTTCACAAAGCAAAGGGTATGATTTGGCACCTTCTCACTGTCCTATCCTGCTGCACTGGAAAACTACAGTAAAAAAATTACTCTACTGAGTCTGGGCTCATTCCCAGAGAGCTGAGTAAGGAGGAAGGACTATCTCCAAGTCTCCCAATCTGTTGTTGCCCTCTCGCCACCTCCTTTTACTCTGCTCTTGCTACAAACACAGCTTATCTGGTTCAGTGATTGGTTGAACAACAAAAGAACACCATTCTTTCAAGATATAAACACACCCAAATAATTTGCTGAAATCTAGTATTTTGTTCATACAGAAAAAGTTCAGCTTCCCTCCCCCCCTCCGAAACTGATTTTTTTTTCCAGGTTTTCTTTTTGGTAAAGATCGACTCACATCTTCTTCCATGGATCAAGACAAATGTAAAATATTTTCATCGCCCTAATCGAAACATTTTGAGGTTGTTTCCAAACATTATTATTTTGAAAATTCCTGAAACAGAAATCTGTTTTGACTTTTAGAACAAAGACAAGAATATTCTGGCAATTGGGAATCTTTGAAAAAAAAAAGGAACATGAGGTAGATGAGATCAGAGCCCTATTGTAAGCTGTCTTTCTTTCAGGGAACTGACATTTTTTCAATAAATGTGCTTTGTTAAATCCAGCAAAAGCAAATCACCCAAACTTTCAGTAAGTGGTCATGCTTTTTTTTATTTTTTTTTTTTATAGATTCACTCAATAATTTAAGTTTGAAAGGATCTCCAGAGGTCATCTACTCCAACACCTACCCAAAACAGGACCAGTTAGTGAAGGTTTCTCAGAGCCTTGTCCGATTGACTTTTGACTATCTCCAAGGACAGAAACCGTAAAACATCTCTGGGAACCTGTTACACTATATGGTGAATAAAATAGAATCCTGGTATATAAACAAAATTTTTCATGTTTCAGGTGGTGCCCATTGCACGTGGTAATTTCATTGTGCATTCCTGAAACACGTTTGTCTTGGTCTACGCCCTCTTTGAAGACAGATTTGTGCATGTTAATGTTTGTTGCTCATCTACTATGTGGTTTGTCTTTTTTTCATAAGCACACAGCACACAATACACAGTTGAGCACTTTTTTTGTTCCTTTTTTTTTTTCAGGGGCAAGGGCCAGTAGTTTTTGTAATTATCTTAGTTCTATTCACTTTTACATGTGGATTCAGGTTAAAAACTCTTTTCATCACCTTTCTTAAATTATGAAGCAATCACTTGCAGCTCCCTAACATAGTTCACTTCTATCTCTGACCTTCACAGAGAGCAGCTCTGAGCTTGGTTCTTCTTTTTACTTCAGAGGGGTCCTCACCAATTCTGACTTGCAATACTTTGAAATCAAAGCATGGGGATAAAACACTCCTATCAGTGTCAGTCACTATTCCATTACAAATTCTTTACAGCTTAAAGATACCTTGCTTAGAAATAGAAGGTGTCATTCACTTTACATGCCATATGATTTAAACCTCTTTGTGTTACATTTGTGCATTCTCCTGATCAGTGAAGTCCTAATACTTCCCTGCATGCATCCAAAGAGGTCATTCTTTTCTTTTTGGACAAAGGAAATCAAACTTGTAGCACTAGCAGTTAGAATAGTCAGCCTGCATAACAGAAAAATTACTTAAATTTTAACTTGCATATTAGTACGTAAATAAAAGTCTATTTTAAGCAAACAACTTTGTCATCTGCAGGAGTAATATTGTCTTCATGTCTGTAAGGTCAATGGATTCCCACAGTGCTACTATTCTGCAAGCTGTATCTAATGAAGACCTAAAATTTCCCCTAGTTAGGATTGTGGATGGGCTATATTTTACTCATCTTACATCATCAACTCAACAGTTTTTAAGTGTTTAGCATCAAGTCTGTTCTGTTTCCCTGTATAGTCAATGAAAGTGGGTAGCTCATCCAAAGTCAATGTTTATGCTAGGATGGGATGAATCACCTTAGACTCTTTTACACTGACTATAGGCAGTCAAAATAAGCTAATTTAGTTCAGGTCCTGTTGCTGACAAAAGTTGTGAGAGATTGTACCTCCCCTGCCATGTTATCCCTGTAAACATGTGTTAACAGTATGAATCTGGATTTGCCTATTGTTTTGATCCAATTTTGAGCCTATGGGTGCTATCAGAACTTTACAGTAAGTTGTGACAACCCAATTACAAAACCTTTGGAAAAATAGCTGGAGTTTTGAAGTACAACTTTCCCTCCTTTCTTTCTTTGGGAAGCTGAAGTCTGTCAGCCCTGCACGCCCTCTTTCACTTCCTCAACAAGCTTATGCAAGGAAACAAAGCCACTGTTTCAAAGCAGATGTGATCTTGCTTTTACCATGCAGAAATCACTCAGGAATCTTCCATACAGAGCTGCAAAGCTTGTCCCTGTGTGTAGATAGATTGCTGAATGGTAGAAAGCATGCATTTGAACAGGCCCCAGCCTGCAGTGCTGGTGGTTGCTCCCTGATACCAAACATTTTCTGTTGCCAGGTTACCTTATCTGGAAATCAACTCAACAGACCTTTTTTTTTTTTTGAAAGCATGGACAGAAACACAGAGATAATATTTACTTCCAAGGAAAGATGGTCACGCAGAGGAACTCAATCAACTTGCATATGTTTACATCTTAAACAACTAAAAGCAGCTCTGCAAGTAAGAACTAAAAGGCTGAATATGCCTGGCTCTTCCTCTCCCACAAACTGCTGGAGACAAGTTTGCAACTGTGATTAAACTATTATCCAAGCAAAGTGGATGCAAAGATTTGAGAAGAGGGTCTTACACCAGCTGGACCGAGATGCTGGCACTGCTGGCATTGGAGTGCCAGAAGGTTCCCTCTGTAGTTGGGATCAGCAAAATCTACCCTGTGCTCTCCTCCCACAGCCCACCCCCAGCTGAGTGCTTGTGTCACTAGGAAGTAAGCAAGCTCCTAAGGTACAGTATTGCTTGAAATCTTCATGGAGACGTGGCATTTTTCCTGTCATTTTGTTATGGGTCAACTAAACTGCAGAAATTCTTCTGGTATTACTGCACTAAACGAGACCTCTCATGGTTTTAGTTGTCTGCTTGGGCTCACTTGAGACTTTGAGCAACACACCTGAGCTGTCTTTTGGGAGATCTGTCATTTCCCTTGGGATCTGTTTTTAGTGCATAGATGATACAGCCTTTACTTATACAGGATTGCAGGGTCTAAGGCCAGATATCCTGTCCTGAGGATGGTGTGCATAACTGAGCAGCTAAAATTATTGCAAATTGTTCACCTGAAAACTCAAGCAGATAATAATATAAGATTTGCAAATAATCAGCTTTCTTTACTAAAGTGGAGGCAGACGAGTTAATTTTTATTATTTTATACCACTTTATTGTTGTAGCCTGTACATTTTTTTCTCTTTATTTTCCCATAGGGCACACACATAAAACACTTAACTTAAACAAAAAAATCTGTGGTTGCTTTATTAGCAACTAATTCAGTTCCACAGAACCTACTTAAAACTCTGCTCAGAATACTGCTTCACAATCCATGGACTTCTCAACCATGCCTTAAGTGGGGTAAAAAACAGTGAAACAGCAATATTTTTTAGATATATTGCAAATATGTAGGTTGTGGTAGTAATTCAAGCTTTCTTGCTAATAATAGAGTTCCAAAACTACTGCCTCTGTGGGAGCTATTACTATTCAAATAACATTGTGCAGTGTTATTAATTTTCAATAGCATTAATTTTGAATTGCAATTGTACCAGAAATTATTTCAAACTTGGTTCTGTTTGTTCTGCAAACCTGGCACTTTTGTTAGGTATGTGCATAAAAATATCTGTACATATATACAAGAAATGGAGACATTTTCAAAGGAATAGTGTATTAGCCTCACCAGCTGAGACTCAGCTCTCAGATGAACATAGGCTGGAGCCAGAGAACACAGAGTGCTCTCAAAGAAATAATTAAATGACCTTTCTGTCCAGACAGTGTCTCTGCATTGACCTGAAGTTTTAGCAAGAGAACTCCAAATAATTCCTTAAGTTAGTGACAAACAGCATCTCATATTTCCTCTGATGAGGGAAAGGAAGGACTAGACACTCGCAGTCAACATCCCTTTAAATGAAAACACTTCAAAAAATCCTATAAAAATATAGCAAAATATTTTTTTTTTGCCTCTTTTATTTTTTTGCTGGTTTTTACAAATGTACGAAAACGATGAATTCCCAATGAAGAAACCATGTGCTGATACCCCAGTTCTCCTGCAGTCAGTATGAATTCTGACATGTGGGTGAAAACCCGAGTAATGTCTGGCACACACTGACTACAGAAGCATGGCAGTTCTAGTTGGTCTTTAAGTCACTAAAGTGGTACAGGGGAAGCAGGAGAGGAGGAAATGAGCCAAAGGTGGAGAAGAAAGGTGCATATAAACACTAATTTTGTGTTATCTGGGGGCTGCCTTGATGTCAGATATGAAAAAAAGTATATTCAGAAAGTGCACAAGCAGCAGTTTGCATTGCAGAAAGCTTTCTCTTTATTTTTTTTTTTTTTTAAGCCATACACCTTTGATTCTCTGTAAGTTTTCTATACCATAATAAACTTGCTTGAATATTCTTCAGAAATTTTATACTCAAGAAAATTGACTTTCACTTTTGGTAAGTAGCATAAGTTTCTGGATAGAGTGAAAAAAGCAAACATGTTTGAAATGTTGCCTCATGCACAATGACAGCCATGCTACATCCTTAGAAACAGTTATCAGGCAATGATTTTCCAAGTGTTAAGGATGCCAAAACAGGGTTGTAATGTTATTTTTAATCACAATTCTAACATTTTAGGAAGGACTGCTTTTATTTTGGTACGAATTCCTATTGGAAAAATTCATATCATGTATTTTCCCTAAATAAAATGCCTAACCTTTCACTTATTGAATTTCATGGCTGTAGAAATAAGACACAACTTTGACTAGAGTCGACATGAACACTCCCCCATGCTAGCACTCAGTATATCCTCAGGCAACACAGTGTGAAATCAGAACACATGAACCCAAGTCTACTTACATTTATATTGTCCAGGGACTAATTTTGATTTTTGTCTTAGTATTTTCTTTTTGGCTAACAATCCACAGCAAACTGCAGGAAGCAATTCAAAGCAACAGCAGGATGGTCATCTTCAGGTGCATTTTAATGGCTCACATGGAAGTTCTGCTGTCAATATATTTTTACTTTCAGACTTTTATGTTAAAATAGTTTCTTTGCAGAGATACAAAAGCGATGTTCACTAATAAGCAGACCGCCAGATGTCGTCTATCACTAAGTCTGTGCTTCACATATATCCACAGCATGGTTCACCTATTTCATTAGCCCATGTACCTGACCCAGCTGATTATTGAAACAGCTCTTTTTGGGAAACAACATGGAGTGGGACACCAGAGAGCCAGGCTGTAACCCAGAGGCCCCAAGAAACCATAGCAACATGTGCATTTTTTACTGTGGCCTGTCCCCTTCATCTGAGACACAGGACCCAAAGGGCAGAGGCTGGGATGTTTGAGCGGAAGAAATTTAACAACATTAAAAAAACCAAATGAGAAGTGGCATGCTTTTTTTCCCATATAGCAAAGAAGTCAAACACTACCAAACTGAAATCTGCTGCCTTCCCTCCCAACTCCTTTCCCTACACCAGCCTTCTTCCTGGTGGGGTGGTTGCGAGGAGCAGAAAATGCCTTGACTCTATATGAGCACTGCTCAACAGTAACAAAATCATCTCTGAATTACCAACACCGTTTCAGCACAAATCCAAACCCCACAGAAGCTATGATGAAGAAAACTAACTATATCTCAGTAAACACTAGCACTCTCAGATTATCCCAGTGTCTTCTGGTCTCCTGGCTCCCAATCTTGTGCTTTATTTTGCCATTTTATAATCAGTCTTGCTATTCCATATACAGAAATGATGGCAATACAAAAGGAGCTTTAATCCCTTTTCCAGCTTTCTCTGTTGGAAACTGAGACTATGGGTAACAACTTTGCATGATTCTGTATATCCTCAAATAGTCCTGTCATGGATAAGTTTGTGATATTTGTCAGTCTGTATCACCAGGTAAACTTTGAATAGCTTTGGCATGTCAAAAGTCTACAGCAAGAATGAGAAATGGCTGCATATAATGAAGGGAGAAAGAAGTGAAAGGATTTCTTCAAAAAGACTGCTTGTTCCTTTTGAGGGATCTTAAGTAATGTATTCCACAGTTCTGTTCTTGAACAGATAAAGATGATAGAGAGGTTACTAGGATTTCTATTTTCACATTGCCCTTCAAAAGACCAGACCGAAAAGGTTTTCTCCTATTGTATTCAAATAGCTTGGGATATCAGTCTTTCAGGCACTTCCTATCAACCCAGCTGATAATGCATCACATCATTATCATTCATTAGGGGCTGTGAGTATAAAAAAAAAAGTGAATAAATGCATTCTATCTGCAAATCTAAAAGCCTATGAAGCCAGAGGTCCTACTGATACCTCAGTGCTTGAAGATAAATTCTTTGGTTTAAAATGTCTGATTATTGAGTTAAGCTACTTCTCTGTGAAAGTGGTGCAAGGAATATCTGTAGAAAAGATCAGGAGTTCGGTACTCACACTGTTAGAGGGGGAGAATAAAAGTGTCACTGGTGATTTTTCCACCTCTGGCTCGCAGTGGAGGTTGGACAGATCTCCAGGAGACAGCGGAACTGGTGTTCGGAAAACTCATGCAGTGAAACAGGCTGTGAGTCCATTTACTATGTGTGTAGCCAAGACTCAGAAAGGCTCCTCAGGAAACCATTTTGACCATTCCTCTGATTTAGTGAAGACTGACTATGTTATGTCACTATATATAATGTTGTCTGTTTGGAAAGACTTCCAGTGGCAGGAACACCACTAGCTCCATGGCAATTTGCTCTTACACATAGTATTTCCCATTAGAATGAACTTACAAACGCCTGATCTGAATGTGGCTTTTTCTAATTTAAAACTACACTTACTTGTTGGATGTAAGAATTTATGTGAAGAGACTTCAGGGTGGGGTCATTGAGAGAAGACTTTTATTCTTAACAAGAGCTTGTAAAGATCTCATCTTTGTGCTCGCCTCTGGATCCTCATTTTCCCTTTCTGTGATTTCCTTTTGCTTCCACAGTATTTTCAGCTTCTTACTGAAGATAGACTTGTCTCCAATAGTAGCTCCCCTCACCTCACATTTCCTCAGACATCTCCCTCTAAGACCTTTCTTATAGAAAGCAGCTATGTCTAATGCCTTATCTCTTCACCTGATCCTCTCTGACCCTTCATTTCTAGAACTCTTTTAACCCACTTACCTGCTCGCTTCTTTTAGCACTTTTACTTGCAGAAACTCTTCTTCTGCAGATTAGAAAGGGATTCCGCTTAAGTGTTCAAACTCAGTGAATAGCCTTTGGCGGGACTGATCCAGGCAAAGTTCATAGGTATGTTTTGTACTGATAATTGAATTACTAGAGATGAATAAGAAAGAAAGAATATTACCATGTGACTGTATGCTGCAAATAATCTATTAATACTCAGATACAGAATCAACCATAGAAGGTTTAAGACAGTTTTTTTCTTTCCTCAAATTTTGGTACGGCTAAGGTCCTGTACATAAACTGAAACAACTTGTTCAGCTATTGCATGTGACTTAAAATAAACTGACCTGAGAAAACAGCATCTGTTCCTTGTCACACATCTTTGGCAGCTCTTGGAAAAGAACATGACATAGACCCCTTATGCTCTTGTGATACCAGACAGCGCAGACTCTGTACAGTGGTGTTCTCTGAGGCAGTCTTTGACAACTCTCTGCTGCTTCTGTGACACTTAAATCAGTTTGTAAGTGGAATGAGGCCCCAAACTTGGATGCCAGTCATTTTGATGCAGAAAAAAATGGGTTAAATTGGGAAGTTTAATCCTCCAAAATAATAATTCACCCTAGACTACTCTTCTAACCTCTCTCCATCAGTGGTTATTCATGCATACACTGTGTATTATTTACACCTCTCACTTGGACTGTATGAGAATGAAATCATGCTTACAAATTATGTTGTAGCATATTACAGTAAGCGGCACTTGGAATGGGATCAAGAGTTGACAATCAATGTCATTTAACTTGGGGTTTACACCAAACACTTCATAAGTCCACATATAAAATGCTGGAAAGGTGATTTCTGTTATTGCTATTATTACTACCCCGCTACACTACCACTTTTTATGTGAAACCCTGATCTGGACTCCATGAGCCTAAACATTTTCTATGAAAGCTGACTCTCACAAATTGCTGAAGTTGAAAAGACACATGAAAGCAAGGGATACTGCAGAATGGATTTCTGTGACCTGACTAGTGTTACAGTGGCAAGAGAGAAATACAGCTCTCACTGCTCCCTTCTGTTTTTGTAATCTGGGAAATTATGGCAGTTACACCCTGTTTTGCAGGGACATTGTGCTGTATTCCTGCTGCCTGTTCTGGAAACCTTGCCTGAGCTTTGCAGCACTCAAGTAACACACATTTGGCCTTACTGGATGCTTTGGAGAATCTGAAGAATGAAGATGGGCTTCTTCCACGCCCAGGGATAATGTGACAGGATTGACCCTACTGAAGAGAGGCCAGATTTAGTTGCCCAATGTCAGGAGCTGGTGTCATTTTCCTGCCCTGGGGAATCCTGTCTTGTCTCCAGCTGCTAATCCACAAGAGAAGAGGTCATGAGTTGTCTCTGCCAACCCTGTGTAGATGTGCCAGGTACCCTAAGGCAACTAAAAGGACTCTAGACACCACCTTATGGCATCTTATTAACTACTGACGGCAATGAGAACATGGATGCCTTGTACACCTGCAAATATTTGCCTAAATCCCAACGCTGTAGTCCAGCTGAGGTTCAGGCCCTTCTCTACTGACTACACAGGGAATATACATGCATTTCTTAGGTTGTGTGAGTCATTCCGGTACAATAGACACCCATAATTTGGTTGGACCTTGCACACAAATTAATTTTCTATGGTGGTGAGTACACAGCTTGTTTTGTCTTAGAAGTGGTTCTCTTCAAAATAATGGTTGGGAGGAAGAAAATAGGAGAAGCTGATCTAAATATTAAATATATCTCTAATAGCTGACTTTCACAAGTCCTTTATCCCAGAGTGTTTTCTCCATTAGCACCTGCAAGTAGTTGATTAAATGAGACAGACATGCCAGATTCATCAATCTGACAATTTTTTTTTCAGATTGTATGTACCTACCAAAAAGAGATTGTTGCCATTTGTTATTAAAACGTTCCTAACTGCACCTCCTAGGAGCAAAAATAACTTTGTTTTTTATGCCCAATAGTTTTTCTTGCCCTTGATAGCATGATCGACAAATTAACAGCGATCTCATAATTTACTCCTGCAATGTTCATTTTATTTATAATCCAAAGGCAATTAAATTCTCTTTTATGTCACATTGTCCTGGTGACAGATGTGTGGTTACCACTCAGACATTTGATGGCTGACATAAATCATCCTGCGATCAAAGTGTCTGTTGACTTGAGAGTCTGAATTTGCAGCAGATGCCTCCACATACAGAGTGACAAGAAAATTCTTCATGGGAGTCTCATTTCAGTTAACCACCTTGCTTCACTCTGACTTTGCAATCTGACAGCCCGGTTATTTTATGACAGCCAGGAGTCTTCAAATGTATATTTACAAAGCTACCAAATGTGTCACTTTGTCACTTATGCCAAATAATACGTTTGATAGAGAAGAAGTACATTAAAATTTATAGGGGCACAGTGCTAAAGGAGCAGAATAGATACTGAGTTTAACCATTTGACAAATTTATCCCCAAATCTTGGAAGAATGGCAGGGCTTTTTAAAATAATTTTGCTAAAAGCAATATCCACATGTAATAACTCCCTTTTCTCCCTGTCCCCTCACCACTGTCTCTCACAGCAGCCATAAATTAGATTGCAGTGGGAGCCAGGAGTCTTCTATTGAAATTAAAACAGAGCCAAGTCCTGGGTCAGAGATATACAACCTGATAGTGTATTCTTTTAAACTGTAAGTAAGCCTCTGGTGCAATTTTAGTCATGCCAACTAGTTCAGGAGGTTCGAGAGTTAGTGCAGTCCAAAGAACATTCCCTGCAGTTGTTTTTGATATGGCTAGCCTTTTTTGAAGGGAAGGGGTTTTTTAGTGTTTCATTTAACACCAGATGGTGCCGGCCAGTCTCACTGTTGCCAGGGAATGAGCTCATGCACTGTTTAGTTTATTAGTATAAAAGTGATACAGGGCTATATAAAATAATAGTCTAAACGAGATAGGGTTAGCAGATGAGTTTGTGTGAATTGTCCAAATCAAGTTTTTGACTCTGGCCATTTGCTGCACTGTGAGACAATGAACACTTGCCAGGGACAAGTCAACAATATAGACAAGACCAGGATCCCTTCAGAAATTTCAGAAGTTCAGGACTATCTCAGCAGTTTCACTCCCCCAAATAACTCTATGTGCCTTCATGGTGTGTCTCAGGACACATGTAACATCCATACCTTTTTACTCTCTACTGCAGTGGGCTGTGACACAGGCTTATTTTGTTTTGGATACTTTGGACAGAAAAAGAGAAAAATAATAACCATTTCATTGAGACACTACAGGGAGTCCAGAAGACATTCAGGGCCAAGTGTTGTGAAATATACATGGATGTTAATTGATGCCATTTGGCTTCACGCAGTGAGCCCAGCCCCCTTTTTTATTCAGTAGTTTGTGTAAAGCTACAGAGAGAAGACACCTGCTGCAGTACACCCCTATATAGGCTGAGCTGGCAATGGAATAACAGGCAGGGGAAAGGCAGAATTGACATAATAATTTCCTATTAGTGAAGTCAAGAGATAATTGGGAGAGAGATAGGAATCCCCCAAACCTATTTTTCCAAGAACGACATGAAAGTTAATTGGTTATTTGACTTTTGATCAACCCATATGGGATGTACCCTCTAGGTTAGATCCTGTGGTGGAAGGAAGTGTGATAGATGGAGGATCACCAGGATGGCACATTTTCTGATATCAAACAGGTAATCAGCTGCATCTAATTTGTAGCTGAAGAGTTGCTGTGTGTGAGTAAAAGGCAGCACCACCCACAGCAGGAGCCTGAAATCCAGCTTCAGTGTTGGTCTGAATGGAGCTTTGGTGTTCCTTGGAGGATCTGACCCGTTTTTGCTCCAGGAATTGTATCTTCTAGTTGTGGCTTAGTTTATGTGCTCCCTCCAGGGCATAAGTGAAATTGCTTCAGCTTACTCTGCTGTGTGGCCTTTCTGTCTCATGTTGATGCAGGGAATTAAGTGCTGTGTTCTTTCTTCTCTCTTAGGTAAGTGAATAATGAGTCTTTCTTTGGTTCTCTTTCCTCTTTACTTACAAAGTGCCATTAATGGAGGGGATAACAATTTGTTCTTAGCTTGACTCTGTAGTAAAAAACCAGCTTGGGCAAAATGGGACTGCTTTAAGGGCTTCCATAAATACCTGCATGGGGCATGTGCTTGTTGCAGGACCTATCCTCACAGGCTGACCTCGTTCTTGTGATATTCATAGCCTTTCAGTGAACTCCACAGGAAGAAAAAATCTGGGCATGCTACTGTGCCCATGAGGAAGTCAGTGACATCAGAGTTTTATTTTGTGCTATTTCTGGAAGGGTATTAGATCACAGCTGGGCTTCTGAATTCTCAGTTGAATCAAGATCAAGAACTTATTAAAACAAAGGAATGTTAATGTCATATTTCTGTAATACTTATATATGTATAAAGCATGTCAGCACTCGTTACAAGATTTATCCTTTCAATTTCTAGTTCCATTGTGATTATGTCATGCTGTAGAAAAAGAACATCACTCCTCTTATTTCTTTTTATGGATAATTAATTCATAATGGTAAAGAAGGATTTACACAAAGAAGAAAAGTGTAGCTTTACAGAAAGAATAATTCTGCCCAGTGGAAGGGGTTTAAATACTTTTTTCTTGTACCTGTGGGAATAGACCATAGGAAAATAAAACAACCTTTTAACCAGAGATTTCAACATAGCCGTTAGCTAGTGCATCGACTCTCAAGGGTTTTTTGTTTATTTGTTGAGATCCTTTCTACATTCTTCATAAAAAACAGATCACCAGAAAAAGAACATTTCTCCCTTTAAAAAAAATGGTTAACAAGTTATAGAGGAAGCACTAAAGAAAGTACTATGTATGTAAAATGAAGCACTAAAGAAAGTACTATGTATGTAAAATAATTTCACACTATTAAAATAGAATCATTTCTGGGGTTAGGGGCAGGGTGAAATGTTTAAAAGCTCTACACTTCATTGTCCAAATATATGAATGCATGTCACTGTTAGTGCAGGCTCCATTAACACTTCCCACTTACTATAACCTTGATGAAAGTGTGTTAGAAGTATGAAAATGGTTTCCATTCAAATTGATAAGAAGCAGCATTGAAATAAACGTTCCCTCCCCCCCCTTGATTATAGTAATATTATCTAGTGCTTGAAGGATAGAGTACAAATATTTGAAGCCTGGAGCCTATTTCTTTAGGTAGTTGCTTTTATGTTGCTACCAATCTGTAGATGCTTTCAAGTAGTATACAGATGCAGCCAAACAAAAACTTGTTAAAACTCTGGGAATGACGCACTTATTTCTCTAAAAAACTTATTTTCTAGGGGCTTTCATTACTTCCCCAACCCCCACCTTTATTTTTGTGAGAGCAGAATGAATATAACAGCAAACACTTTTGCCACTTTCTCTCTGCAGTGATGTGCAACAATTGAATGTATAATAAAAAAAATCTAAAAAATTGGATTAATAATAAGAAGAAATTATTTATGGTGAGGGTTGCGAGGCACTGGCACAGGTTACTGAGAGAAGCTGAGAATGTCCCATTCCTGTAAGTGTTCGAGGCCAGGCTGGATGGGGCTTTGAGCAACCTGGTCTAGTGGAAGGTGTCCCTGCCCCTGGCAGAGGGCTTGGGACTGGAGGACCTTTAAGGACCTATTCAACCCAAACCATTCTATGATTCTATCCAAACTTAACACTTCACAATCTAAAGGCATAAGGGAAAGGTGATGGACACTTTGTGCCAAGATAAGATGCTGGGACACTACTCCATGTTGGGGATGAGGGTGATGTGCACTGGACACAGGACTTGTACAACTGACTTCCTGCTCATGCCCAGAGTCAGTGCTATTTCACAGACATTTAGGCATTTTACCTACTTGCTGAGCAACAACCCAGAAGGGCAAGCAGGAAGAAAATTTAGAGTTTTCTCCTCCATGACAAAAAAGTTTGGAAGAAATATCCATTGAAGGCTGACATATAAAATGACATCACCTCTAGCTTGGAAGTCTGATACTTTTACTTTACTGGAATAATACAAGAACTGGCCCAGTACTTGTGCTTAGTCTTAAACAATGCTGATGATCAGAAGTCAATATATGATGGCCTTTCTCTTTCTCTCAAAGCAGTGGTCTGTGGGCCTCTCTGCTCTGTCTTTTTTTCCCTATTGGCTCTTCTGAAACACTGGCAGTTCACCTGTGCTGCCAGTTATTGTTCAGCATCAGTTGTGCCTCAGCTCTATACCTAAAAAAAAATCCTGCTTCAGCACTTCAGTGCTTCTCTCCTTTTTGTAACTCCAACACGAGACATGGGGGCTCAGCGCATCCTTTGATCTCCTATCCAGCTGTTTCTTGCTGAAGAGACAGCAGAGTGGGGAATGTGCAGGGCTGCCCTATGGAAAGGAGTGAGTAGGTATTATCTAATAGCAGCGGGGGCTCAGCAGGAACCATGGTAATTTGCTTTTCACAACGTCATGGTTTCTTTGGGGAATCACAGAATGTGACCTGATTAGAAATTGTGCTGTCTTGCACTTTGGTGAAGTTGAGGCCTTTGATTTTAGAAGTGGCACACTGCTAGAGGAATGGACAAGGTGATTTTATACCTTCTTATGTAGAGTTGGATGAAATGATTTCCATCTGAATTTATTTTCAATAGGTCATGTTATATTCTATGAAGAAAATTTTGTTTTAAAACAAAGCACGAGCATCTCATGTTTTTGTTCCTCTGCCAGGTTCAAGGTCTCTGACTGAACCTGATCTTCTTTCTGCACTGTGATCATCAGTGTGTCATAAGGCACAGCTTCCCCTTTTACGTCAAGAAAATATGATGAATTGCAGGATCTCTGAAGGGAATTTCTTTGTTTTAATTGGTTTAATCAAAGGCAACATTTTTTTTCTACCTTTTTTTTTCCTTTTATCCACCATCTCTATAAATCATAGACTCATAGGATGGCTTGGGTTGGAAGAAACCTTTAAATGTCATCTAGCTCCTAAGCTCCTACCATAGGAAGGGGCACCTACCACTAGACCAGGTTGCTCAGAGCCCCATCCAACCTGGCCTTGAAAACTTACAGGAATGGAGCAGCTGCAACAGTCTGGGCAACCTGTTCACTGCCTCACCGCCCTCATAGAGATTTTCGTTCTAATATCTACTCTAACCCTACCCTCTTCCAGTTTAAAGCTGTACCATCTTGCCCCTATCAAAAGTCCCTCACCAGCTACCTTGTAAACCAACTTTAGGTACTGGAAGGTCTTCCTGAAGCCCTCTGAGGTCTGAGCAGAACAGGTCCTCAGCCTGCCCCTGATCCTTCACCTGCAGAGGCTATTTTTCACTTGAGTGAGTTTTTTAGAGATTGAAATGTGTATCATTAGTTCTTGTTTGTGACACATTTGGCACATTAGTAAAGAGGGTTTATCGAATTTACTTGTCTCTTTTTCTCTTGCTGAGGCAAAACCAGTATCAGAAGAAACTGTTGTGCTGGTATTGGTTCATTCAGTGTTGCTGGATGTAATGTGGGTGACTATCTGATATTTAGGAGCCAAGTTCAAGGCAAGTGTTATTCCAATAAGAGAAAATGAATTCATATAAAGCTGTAGGAGTGGATGGTTCACAGATAGATAAATATAGCTTTTGTATTGCTGTATCAGTCTGTTAATGTATTGTTTAATTTATCTTTGTCCTCAACTGATTAATCTGGAGATAGGGCAGTGAAAATTAACTTTCCGTTGTACTGCATTTGAACTCACTTACAGCTTTCAGATTTGTTTAGTGACCTCCAGATCAAGGACTTCATAAACTTTTGAAAGGAACAAATAAGCAGTCACAGCTGAACATTTGAAATGCCTGTGTCAAAAGTAACGTGGAGTACTATCTAGAACAGGAGACTACAAATCATCTGCCACTCATTTTCCAAAAACCAAAGCATCATTATCCTATTCCTCCCTATCTTCATTAATATACAGTGCTAATGATAGTTGTGTACTTGGAAATAATGAATAAATACACTTTGCCTAAAATTCTGCCACCCTTCAGTGATTTAGAAACTGGTGTTAGTCTTGTAGCCTCAAAACGTTTAGTGTTCAGCTTTGAGTCAGGTGAGTGCTCGAAAGATGGTAGCTGTATTAAAAAACTGTAAGGTGTTAGTATGTGTAAAATTACAATTCTACGTTGATTGTTCTGTCTTTGCTGTCCTGGTATTGCCTACAAAATGCAGAGATTTACCTGAAGGGAAGATGATCTCCACTGAAGCTAGTCCAACCTCTCAGAGAGTAACTTTCAGGTAGGATATTCAAACACTGCAGTAAAGGACCTGCTATGGATGGAAATCCATGGACAGGTCTTTCTCAGCTTGACTGTAGTCTGAATCAGGCCCTCACTTCTGACAGGGCAGAAAAGATGGAAGAGCGAGGAATTCAGTACAATCTGTGGAAAACCATTTGGATCCAAATGGTTCAGAATAATTTAGCAATTATTTTCTCCTTCTCATTTAACTTGCCATAAACAAATAAACCATTATTTTTTTATCTCATTATTATGCACATACAAAATTAGGAAGCAAAATTTGCCTTGAGACTAGCCAGAGCTACAGAATTCAGGTATTGATTCCAGACTTTTTCTGAATAAAAAAATAAAAATGTGTCTGGAGTCAGTGAATATGGGATATCTCATTTATCCCAGAAGAACAGCACTTGACAAATGTTGCTTCCTCCATATTTTGTAATTATAGTAGTGATGGACCAAGTCTTTCCTTTCCCAGGAAATGGGAGAGAGCACCTTAGTGTGCCATGGGCAGGGGCATCATCAACTAAATCAGGTTGCACAGAGCCCCATTCAGCCTGACCATATCCTTCAGCATATTTCAAGATGTTCCCGAAAAATCAAAGAGAGATCCCAAAAGACCTCTGATCTCAGTGACTGGCATTTCATGACAGTGTAACTGATGTCTACAGGGTTCAAATTCTGGTTTCCAGTGTGCTGTGATAACATGTCATTTGTGCGTGGGAATAGGAGCCTGCAGTTAATACAACGTCAGGAATAGACTCTCAAAATCAGCATAGAACACTTAGAAGTCAAAATGAGCAATCTTGCAAACAAACAATGTGCTAGGTCAGGCAGTTTGGTGATGAATGCTGAATAAACACAAACCTGAAAACTAGTTTTGCAGGCAGGTAAGCAAAGAGGGAGGGTAACAGGGTTTAGAAGCATTCAGATTCAAATGTTATCCTGGTGTAAGTGTTAAGACCTTCCAGGCAGAAAAAAAACCCCACCTATCATATGGCAATTTTTCTTTTCTCTGAGATACCACTTTTAATAACAACCATAGAGGTTTTTCAAATAACTCTGGACACGGAAACTCACACAATACCAAAACCAACAGACAGCAAGGAGATTGAAAGGTATTTTAAGAAAGCAATATTATATTAAAGTTCTGCAAGTTTGCTAGAAATATAATTCATAGTACCACCAAGGGGAAATAATAGTATTAACTTATACATTTTATATAAATCCCTAAATTTGGAACAAATCCCACCCCTCTTTTATCAAGTTTGATTTATATTGTAGGATGAAATAAAAGTTTTATGATTTGTATGGAAGTAGAAAAGGTCCTTAGTGAATGATCTTAAATTATCTCCTATTTGAATGAGTTCATTTTACTGAGAGAGTTCTATCAAACCTTTAATTAGGCTTAAATTGTACATCTAAAAAATCGGTAATTTGACAGTGACCTCCTTAAATCACATTGATTCAAGTCAATGGAACAGAGAATGAAATGTTAAAAATAAAAAGCTTTTTCATTTTAGTCATGTGATTTTAGGTTTAGTGTGAAAGGTTGGGGCAAGCAATGATGATTAAAAAGATGATGTTTTCATTTTTCCCCTTTCAAAGATGTTTCTAATGATAGACGTTCAATTAGTTAATCTTTGCATAGCACTTCAGTAAATGTAGTGTTCTTCTGGACTTGATCTGATTCTCAACAAATTTAACAGTGGATTTTACACTGACTTCTGTGAGAGATGAGCTACACTTCTAGACTCAAGCTTCTTGAACTGCTAAAGAAGAGATTTTGATAACCTCAAAGCTGTGAAGCCCAGTTTCAAACACACTGATGTCTTAATTTCTCATTTGTTTCATGATTAACTCTCGGTCCTTCTGAAACAGGACTTTTCACTTTAAAGTCTCCTATTTCTGTCAAAATTGCCTTTTTTATTTCTTGATGTATATCTTCAGAGGAGTTGGACTCAAGGATCTTGTGGGTTTCTTCCAGCTCAGGACATTCTAGGAATCTCATGATATTTGTATGCACCTGCATTAAAACATCCCTAACCAAAAGTTCTAAAGCAGTCCTCATTTATACATCCTCTTCCACTGTGATTTAACATGCTGTGCCTCCTGCTGGTGTTATAAG
Source organism: Dendrocincla tyrannina (assembly GCA_035047865.1). Lineage (NCBI taxonomy): Eukaryota > Metazoa > Chordata > Aves > Passeriformes > Dendrocolaptidae > Dendrocincla > Dendrocincla tyrannina. The sequence continues at coordinate 32,689,440 of JAWWMP010000001.1, read as the reverse complement.
TAGTAATTTTATAGTTTCTTTTAAAAATTGATGAAAATATATTAAAAAAGTTATCCTTTATCCTGATTTCTGCAGAACCCTATTAAGGTGATTCCTTGATGAAAGCTCCTTTTAGAGGTGTGCCAGGCAAGACAATTTTTAACCTAATTAAGTGTGTTTTTTCCACACTACTGTATAAATAAGTTATGGTTGAGGTGAACAGCTAATATAATCTGATCAATACAGTTCCATTTATTAGTCACACTTAGAATTCATCAAGGGCAACATTCAAGCTTGCTTAAAAAGTTAATTTTTTTTCTATAAAACTTTGTAGACATTACTTACATTTCTGTTAGTCTTATTTTTAAAGCTGAATTCTATTTTTCCTTTCCCTCCCCTTCAAATTCCTGCAGAAAGTTTACAAACCACACTTTCCATCTTATCCCAGTCACCTTGTTTGCTCTGTTTCAGAAGACCAGTAATCACAATTTCAAGGTGTGTTCTGTTTTTGTTTTTTTGGGGGCTTTTTTGTGTGTTTGTTCTTTTTTTTTTTAAAATATATTACAATAGTTTTCTAAAAAAGTATACATAGAGCATGGTGACAATTTTGTGATTGATCTGCACTTCAGGTTCACATCCTGTATTTATGATCATGAAATAAAAATTTCTTAAATCAGAAAAAACAACATGCATTTTAACACTAGAGAGTAATAAAGAAATGGTTAAACTTCATTCTTCTGGTTCAAAAATTTGGGGAATAAAAAATTAATATCATGAGGACATTACTGATGAAAAGGATCCAGATCAAGATACTGATAAAAAATGCTCTCAAGATAAGAGAATTATTTTTTTATATTTCCCATGTCAGTGCTCTGGTCTGTGGAAAATACTGTTCCAGACTCCTTAATTCATCATTAATTTGACTCTTGAGAATCACTGCTGCTTCTAAATCAAATCTCTTTGATTTGAGGGCATCATCCCCAAATAGCTCAAAACATGCATCAAATAATTATTGTGCAGCACTTTAATGTGGACTTGATTTGCACCTTTTAAGGTGTTAGGGAGTTGACTACTCATTCCATTTACTAGTGGAGTTTTTGTGTTCCCCTTCTTAAAGGACAGCTTTGGGGATTCTTTCTTTTTAAACCTGAAGAGAGATCAAGGACCTTAACGGGACTGAGGGTTTTCTGCTGGGTTTGTGCCATACCTCGGAGACAGAAGAAGGAGAAATTTGGTCCAATGCTCAAGTATTAAATGAGACAGTTCAAGTGGAAACATTTCTCTTACACTTTAACTTTCTTGCCAGAAGACATCCTAAAATAAGACTCCATTTTAAATTTTCTATGTTTATCAAAGTGAGAAAATGATGGAAAGATGGTATTTCTTTTTCATTATTTTTCAATTTGTTATAAAATCATACCACGTCTTATGGACATTTCAATGTATTTGAGTGCTTGTGAAATATAAAATTGTTATTTTTACCTAGATTCATCTGCAGATACTACAGTTACTTCTGAACGAAATAAATAAAAGACATGATTTTAAGACCTAAAAGACATTATGGATTAAATTATATATATTTAAAACAAGCAAAATTAAAAAATGAAAAGATTTATTGTTAAACTTTTTTATTTCCTCTTTTAAGATAAAAAACGAGCAGGGATTGGGTGAAATAATTTAGCAGGTTTAAGAAAACATAAGGAAGTGCATTATTGTACAGTGCCTTATTAAATGCTGCAACTCATTGCAACAGAGATTGTAGCAGCCAAAAATAATTAGAAGTATAAAGAGGAATTAGGCAAACTGGAAGAAAAATGAATTCTAGTGCTAATACAATAACGTTAAGTACCCTCTCTTCTCAAACCTGAGGTTTGAATGGAGTGGTAGAGAAGTGAGTCTTAACCTTTCCCTTTCCTTTCCTCCCCTCTCTTTCACATTTGTTTTCCCATCAATTTCTGTGTGTTACAGCTGACTGAATTGGATATCCTTGCCTTGAGTGCCAGTATTTTCAACTAGAAGCTGGAATTTTCAGGAATTCTGTCAGGTGAAAGAGCTTCCTCAAGCAGCCATCATAGTTACTTTCATCCTGGCATGGGTAATGGAACAAGGCAGCAGAAAATAATATTTTCAAGAGCCATTTTTAGTTCCAAATGCTAAAGATACAAAGTTGGAAAAAGACCTATGTGCATAATGAAGTTTAGTGCTTCAATTTTTTCACCATCAAAAATCTCATCCAGAACACCTGACAGTGGAGGTGACTGATTGCAATATATATTTTCTATTATTTTAATAAACTACATAGGATAGCTGTTAACATTTTTGTTTCATTGCTTGAGTATTAATCTGGAATGACATAGTTACAAATCCTTGAAAGAGCTGGAGGGACTTGTTAACATTTAAATTGGAATTTCAGGTCCTGCCTGATGACTTGGCACTAATGACTAGCTTTAGTCTTTTAGCCATTGCTTGAAGTTTTTCTAATTTTTTTTAATATTGTAGTTTAAAATTCCTATTGCTAAGTTTGGATCTGTAAGACTGTTTGGAGTGCTTAGATGTTGGTTGTTATTTCCAGCTGCAAGGGGGTTGTTGCTGTCCTGTGACCAGCCCTTTCCGCTACCCTATGTGCACTATGAAGGAGACTGAAAGTATTTCAGTTTTCAGACTGAATTGGAGAGATTGAATTGTACAGTGAGTGATGGATCTTGGAAGTCTGGAGCTCTTTTTTCTCTTTCCATCTTCTCAACTTTACTGCATACAGAGCTGGTGGACACCAGCCACAGGGCAGATACTTGAATGGAGACAGTCTTTTTCCTCTCTCCTTCAGTGATGTTATTTCTTCCTGTTTTTCCTGTATTCTGATGCAGCCTCAGAGAAACTGGACCAAAGATAAGTTTCCGGTAACTTTTCACAGCACATGGTTAGAGCAAAACATTTTTAAGGCTCAGGGTGAACTAAAGGTGCATTTGGGATGAATCCACGCACAGCAAATATTAAAGAAGTTAAGTTTTGCACAGAGGGCATTCACTATAGGTGTTTGTCACAGGCACAATAGTCATATCTCCTAGACTGGTTTACCAATACCAAGTCGATAATCTTGAGAGCAGTAACCTGCTGAGATAAGCAAACGTAATGTTTGAAGTCCTGAGTTTCCCATTAAAGTATTTGTATTACACTGTGGAAATGTGGATTTGCTTACTGTGCAGATTTCCATAAAATTATTTCCTTGCTCAGTTGGAACACTGCACAAATTGACTGAAGGTGTTGGGTGAGACCAAAAATTACATTAACATTTTGTCTCTCAAAATGCAGCAAAAAGGTTTCGATATTGTATGTGGAGGTTATTTTCTCTTTGGGGCACAAAGTAACATGGAATGGTTTTAAGTTCTTTTGTTTTCGAATGTCCTTCACCTTGTTAATTTCCAGGCCCCCACCACTGCTCGCTGTGATTCATTGCAGCAGTGAATAACGAATGTCACCAAAATAGTGAGATCGCCTGAGCTATTTCAGAAATTAATGAACTGACTGTGATATACTGGAGCCTCTTTCATGCATCTATAATTGGAGTGCCAATTTATTTCCAATCATTTCAAGCACTGTAATTATAGTGCATCATTGTTGCCTGCTTAACATTCATATGGGATGCTGGCACAATAATGCTGGCAGGAGGCCACTTAGTTTACAACTGTAATGAATGGTAAAAATGAGAGGTAATATACGAATCCACAGAATTTTAAATTTTGTTTAGAGGTTTAGTTCTGGCTAATGTGTAATGTGGTCATGCTAGAATGATATGGAACAAACTCACTTTCATAAAACTTCAATAAAAATATTTTCCAAATGGACTATGAATCAGTCAGCTAGAAAAAAAAAATAAATCTAATGTTTTTAATAAAAATTCCATAGTTAGTAATAGCCAAACAATTATTCACACTTCAGCTGGAGAAAGAAGTCAAATTATTTACCAGGAAAAAGAAAATGCAGCAAGATTTTTTTCCTTTGTAGCACTAAAATAAGGAATCATGAGGGCTGGAATGGACCTTTCAAAGTCTGTGGTCTTGAAGATCTCAAAGCAGCATCACCTATAGCAGATTTCTTAGGGCTATGTTTAGTCAGGCCCATGGCCTTGAAGATCTCAAAGTAGAATCAGACAGACCAGGTTTCTCAAGCCTATGTCTAGTGTCCACACATGAACACTCCATAAGGACCTATTCCAGAGTTTCACAACCTGCAGAGTAAAGCTTAATTTCCTTGTGTTGAAACAGGATTTTCTGTATTTCAATTTGTGTGCATTGCCTTTTTCAATTTATTGGATGCACCTGAGAGGAGTCCAGCTCCATTTTTACACCCTCATAATGAATAGTGAAAAGATTCACAAGTGGGTATATCTGAACAATTAAGTGGATCCACTCCAAATCTTCTACCCATGGCATCCGAACTGTGCATAATTCCGTTTCCTAGGTCTAATAGTTGCCAGTTGGAGTAATCCTGCTGTGGGAAAGAACTTAACTGACTTTGGGACCTGCACCCCGCAGACACTACAGATGCAAGACAGAGGCCAAGTCTGGTTCCTGGTCACAAAGAACAAGGTAAATGCAGGTGTAGCCAAAAGTGATTAAGCAGCTGGTCACTGGCAGTGCATCATCTGCTCATATGCTTTTTCAGTTTTGGTGGGCCATTTCTGTGCCATTAGACACTCCCCTAAATCCCATCTGATCTTTCGTTTGGTGATTTCTTTTTCTTCAGGATTTAGGAATAAAAGATAAAGCATTTATGGAAAAATTATCACAGCAAAAGTTCTCTTGGTCAAGACAGCAGCATGAAATTATTAAGAGGGAAAGCAATGGAGTTAAGATGCAGATTAGAATTCAGTTGCTGTGTCAGGGCAGTGAAGGAATTCCCTACCTGAGATCATTGTAAAGTCTGAAAAAAAACACAACCATCTTCCAGAAAGGTCACCAAAAGAAGCCAATTAAAATTCTGGAAGGAATAAATCTTTAATAATGTCCTCCTTGGAAAGGTCAAATAGAACTCTGCACTGGTCTCTTACTCCCCAGAAGGTATTGGCAGCATTTTACTTGGTGTAAATTGTTATAACTCTGCAAAATTTACAGAGAACTTGCTTTTCTCTGTGCCAGCTAAGGAAAAACACCATTTTGCCAAACACAGGCAAGCCCTGGTTGCATCAAAATAATTGTTTTCTAAAGTAACTGGATATTCTTCCACATATACTACCATGTACTACTGTGTAATAATAGAGAAGTCCTGCAGTATAAAAATTCTGTGTCAAAAAGGATTAAATTTAATTATGGGATACTTTTTGTGTGCCCTGATGTGCTGGATGATATCAGGTGTAAAATGCTCAAGTTTTTGAAATGAAACTATTTCTCACCATGCACATGACATAGGAAACAACTTTAGAAACCACAGGACAGTTTTAATGCTTCCCTTAAAATATTTGAACATGCAGTGAGAGCATTCTGTTGTGCCCAAAGGCAGGATATTCTCTTTTAACCCTGCAGGGAAGCAGCTGGATGAGATGAGGAAAACAGAGATGTGGGTGATTCCCTCGGGGACAGAGAACAATCGCTCTAGAAGTCTTTTGGCTACTGAAGACAAGGAAAATGCCAGTGTAAAATGTAAAGCTGGAGAGTACTGAGATAGTGATGAGGAGATGATGAGATACATGAAATGAGTAAGAGAGATGATTAGGAAATCATAAAGATATCTTAAAAAAAAATCTATGTTCAAATAAATATTGGGACAGAAGTTCATAAGATGCAGATGAAGCAAAAACAGAGATGGCCATTTTCAAGAAATAGTGACAGGACACTTAAAATTAACTAACCAGAACAAGACCAAATACATATGTTCCTACACAAATTTCAGATGTCTAAAAGTAAAAAAGATGGAGCAGATAGTATTTTATTAAAAGAAAATATTAATCTCCTTGATTTGTCTGGTAGCTAGTGAGACACTGAATTTGCAAGATGCAGATAATATAGGATTGACAAAGCAAGTTGTACTGCTAAAAGAACATCACTGTATATTAAAGAAAACCATGTTTTGGGCACAATATTATAAAACTGGGAGATGGAGGATGCAAACATGAAGGGTGCAAACAATAATTTTTCTCTGATCAGAGGTAGACATTTATACTTAATATGCTCAACATCTTACCCTCAGCCTGCCTCGGTGCAAGTGGGATGGTAGGAAGATACAGACTTGGAAACAGATTAAGACTTATTCTCAAAGGCAAATAAAGAAGGAAGCAATTAGCACAGAAGTAGCTGATGACTCCTGGTCAAAGACCGGAAAGTCTTTAAGGCTAGGACAAACCTACTTATTTGGGTAGCAGCTACTCTGCTGGGGTCTTTAGAGACATCAGTGGTAGCCATGAGGGCCTGAGAGAGGGCTCAGGGTCACGGTGTAAGTAGCTGGCAGAGGGGGCAGGGCAGCCAGCAGAGTGTAGTCTCATCTGCCAGTAAGCAGATATAAGAAAATAAGCGATATACTTAAAAATGTCTCATCAAGTGGGCAACTGATGTATCACAGGGAGCAGGCTGCTATTATATTTTTTGCTGGTGATCCCAGGTTACATATAAGTGCCTATACATACACATGGTGAATTAGTACCTAAGAATGTGGTAATCAGCCATACTATAAATTAAATGACTTTGTGGTGAGGGTCAGAAAAGAATATTCACTAATCAAGCATATAATTACTTAACTTTCATGCTTATTGCATGGTCCGTTAGTTAATGGTAGCACAGCAGCAAAGGTAAGAAGCATTTTATCAAGAGCTATATGAAATATGCATAGGGACTTGTTTAACAAATGATGCAACAGATAAAATCTTTGCAAAATAGAAGTTTTGTCTATTTGTTTTGCCAGCTGTTTATCAACAATTTTGTTCACATGCTGACCTGGGAAATTTAAGAACGACTAGTGTGGCACGAAAGCAAAGAGAAAGCCTCTTTTGGAGATTTGTTGTAAAAAGTCTGTCTCAAAAATGTTTTTGAGTGTCTTCCGATTCAGTTATAAAAAAATCAAAAATTAGGAAAATGCTGGAGATCAGAGGTAGCCATTTTTCAGGGAGGTTAGGAACTCCATTGAAATGTACTACAATGGTAGCATATAGACTAATACCAACACATAAATTAATATCAGCCTATAAACTTAGCCACAATGTATGCTTGGGACTAAGATGCACTGCTAAGATGCTGCCTAGACATTCGTAAATAACACCACATTTCCTCTCTCACCTCTAGCCTTGAGTTTGAGTAAGAATTGTGATTAAGTATCATAGAGATCCCTACTATTTCATAATGCCTTTGCATTTTCTTTGTTTCCTTTTCACCACCCCTGCTCCCCAAAATCACAAGAACTAGAAAAGTCCATTATGAGCACTGAAATGGAAGATTTTCATGTGTTAAGAACTATTAGTGCCAAAATGTGTTCATTGGAACTGAATAGACAGAGAAGTCCTGCGAAGCCAACATACTCCAAGCAACACTGGGGCAGCCTTGCAATACTTGATCTTAGGAACAGCACTCTCTAAATAACTCACACCTACACACCATGTCACACTTAGTATATTTCCTGCCTAACTGTGTATTCACACAGACTATTTCCTTCTTAAACAGCAAAAAGGAATCAGACAAGGATACTCTTAGTTAATTAAAGTGCAGTCCCAGGGCCCTGTCTGTGTCAACAACTGTCTTCTGGTCGTAGGATCTGAACATTTCTTACATCTAAAATGTACTGCAACAAGACGATTTATGTTTCTCTCAAATACCTGGACTGTCTGGCTACCTATCTACTAGTACATTGAATATGCAAAGGATTGTTTCCTGGTGATAAAGACTACTGGCATGAAGATAATGTTAAAACCTCTCAGCCTCCATTACAAGATGCCTGCATCCAAACGGCCAATTGAGAGTGATCCCTGGTGTGTGCTAACTCCTAACACTTTCCACAAATTGCTCAGGTAAGCAGCAACCAGGCAGGGGCCAAAAGCATGGCCTGGGATTGCTATAGCAACTTACCTGTAGAACTGATTGAGTCCCAGTCCCTGAGGCTACTTTCTGGTGCTGTTTATCAGTCTAAATGCAATTTATCAGTATAAATGTAACCTCAGTGTTTTGGCGCAAATAGTCTGGGTTTTATTGCTGATTCTTGTG
>JAWWMP010000001.1:32629790-32681181 GCA_035047865.1 Dendrocincla tyrannina | reverse complement strand
TATAGCAACTTACCTGTAGAACTGATTGAGTCCCAGTCCCTGAGGCTACTTTCTGGTGCTGTTTATCAGTCTAAATGTAGCATAAATGCAATTTATCAGTATAAATGTAACCTCAGTGTTTTGGCGCAAATAGTCTGGGTTTTATTGCTGATTCTTGTGAAGTTATGGTCTGCTAGAAAGCATGGCACTGGAAAAACTGGAGTTGAAAACAACTGAAGATACTAAAAAATAATCTTTGTAAGAATCTGGGGAAAAATTTTAAAAATTATCACATTATAATTCAAACCCTGATATCTTGTTTCTCTGCTTAAACAAAATGATTACAACAGTCCCTTGAATTCTGCTCACTTATGAAGAGCCCATTAGAAATACAGTCTTGGCGTCTTCCATCATATAAGATAAAATTTTAAATTATTATTATATTATAGCATTAGCATATAACATTTACCATGCAGTGCATTCTGAACTAAATGGTGGGACATCCAAAGAACATGATCCAAGAAATCCGAACTTTTTTTAATTCCTTGTGACCCTCAACTGAAGATTGCTTGAGGTTCATTGTATCGCTATTTGAAACTGGAATAAGTGCTTTTTATTCCTCAGAAGTGATGCACTATATATTTACACATCTATATATAGAAAAAATACTATTATCTTAGTGCTTTCAGAGTGGATGCACTCAGTATTTTAATAATTGGACTAAATACATGGATTGGCTCTTTTTTTTTTAAACTCTAAATGATTAAAATTGAGGTCTACAAAGGTGGATTGGTACATAACTCCCAAAGGAGTTAGACACTTAGCTACAGCTTTTTCCTACTAGGAATGAAGAGTTAAAATAACAGTTACAGATGTAAATCTGTTTCTGAACATCTGAGAGCCATCAGCAGACAATCAAACTGACAAATTCAAGACAATGTGCATAGCAGCAATGGGGAAAGGAGCACTATTATCTAGGTAAATGTTTTTGTCACTACCCATATATCTGGTATAACAACATAAATATCTTGCATTGAAACCACATTTTTAATGGAACTTTGCATTATAGTGCTCAGCATAAGTAGCAAATCATGGACTTTTTCTCAAGCTAGATACATTTTAAATATAAATATTTGCTAGTGTAAGGAGACACTTCACTTGCTGAGCACCCCCGTTATTCAGGTACAAAATCAGTGTTTTGACTGCGACAGAGTCTCAGTTTCCATAGGATTGTGCAAATTCTAACTTTCAATGGCTTTTTCTCTAGTAATTTCAATTATCCCGCATGGTTTACAGCCCAGCAGCACCTGAGGACTATACAAAGGCAAAAAGAGTAATTTAATTTACTGTGACTTATTTAATCTGCTTTAATGTTAACATGATCATTTATTTTATGTTCCTTCCAAGCCTGTTACATTTTCTTTAATATAAGCCGGAGATATATCAGCTAATACTTCAGCAGCACTTTTGTTACTGCTGTTTCAGGGGAAGTAAAAATATTTTGATGCTTCTTGGAGTATTTTTGGAATATTTGTCGATTTCCCAGATTAGTGTGACAATCCCAAAACAGAATACTTGTCAGGGACTGCCTAAGGTGGATGATAGGAATGGCTGAAGAGAGGAGAAATCTGAAATATAACCTGTGGGCTAAGTTTCATGTTACCTTCTTCTCTAAACAGAGGTTAAGGTACTTCTGAGATCTGCAAAGTAAGTTTGGGCCCTTATGTTGCGTGCACTTTTTGCTGCTTCTATTTCTATTACCTATCAGTTGAGGTCAATGAGTAACTTTGGTATTGATAAGGCCACCTGATGCAAAAGGCAGTATCTACTTCTGGCTGTGGTACAAAAACTGTTCCAGCCAAGGACATTTGATTTTTACAGCTGGAAAAGACCTACAAGGTCATCAAGTCCAACCACTAACTGAGCCACCACTATGTTCACCACTAAACCATGTACTCAGGTGCCATGTCCATGTGTTTTTTGAATGCTTCCAGGGGAATGATATCCCCAGTCTGATCTGCACCCTCTTTTAATCCAGACTCTGTCTTCCCTCCTCTTTTCAATCTCAAATACAACAAAGTGGATGATTCTGCCCATTGATCTCCACTGGAGCAGGCTGCTAACTGGCTCTAGCGGCACTAAGATTTGGCATGGCTGTGGTGTAACTCCACAGGAACCAACATGTGGGTTCTTGTTTGCGCCAAGTTTGGACTTGGGGTCCCTTGTACAGAGTTAGGCACACAGCCTCTGCTGACTGGGGGTCCATCTCTTACTTGCTATTTTCTTTCATAGCTACTAGATTTATTTGTTAATTATTATTTAAATTGTAAGAATTGTTTGGAAATAGCTTGTTTGCCTTTTTATAGCTCATTTAAGTTAAGCTTCTGGAAGCAGTATACAAGAACAGTGATAAACAGACTTTAACTGCAGTTTCCTTAGATGGTTCCCTTAATGGGCTCATAAATACAGTTGCTGGTTGTTTATTTTTTCATTACTGGGATCTATGGTTTAACACAAAACAGTCACTGAATCTGTAAATATCTGTATTTCCCTTTGTAATGGTTATAGAAAACTTGGGTTCAGATTAACTCCAGGCCAATATTCCTCAAGTTTGAGCTCATCATGCCACATGATGTCTTGAGCTTGGAAGTGAAAATGGAGATGATATAATGTCCTCTCCTTGCCTTACTTTGGAGAAATCAGTCTGGAAGAGGGAAGCAGAACAAATCATGGGGATGTTTGTTGGGCTTCCTGAGACTCAGACAATAGGTAAGATCTGGTCTTCTGTCATATATATATATCTGTATATGTCTATATCTATCATATGTATTGTTATCGATCTTCCTCTTTTCTCTCTGTTATATAATTTTAAAAGAAGATAAATAACCTACCATTAATTTTCATTAATCCAGATATTTATAATTAATATTAATGAGCACATTCCTGCAATATGACATATTCTTGTAAGTGGGATGACACCTGCTGTGAGCGATTAAATGCCATGTTAATGAGAGGTGGTGCCCATTTCACTTTGAAGGAAAGATGAATTAGTCCATTTCTGTGTGAATGAGAAGGGAACTTATTCTGAGACAGACATTAATATGTTAAGCCTTGGGGCCACCTGACACAGGCAAAGCTTTACACACTTTAAAGCTGAGTTCAAAAATTGCTGTCCTTGAGGGTGAATAGTAAAGATAATAAAATATAAAGAAAAGTGAATAAAAGTTATTCTGACTACTTCTTTAATTGAAGCTTTTGGCGAGTGAGCACTTCTTGTCATGGTTATGTATATGTGCCCAGCAGCACAAGGTCTGCTGCCCTTCTGTGCCTGGAAATTCTCTAGCTATGAAAATAAAAGTACATCACGTTTTAGTATAATCACTAACTTCTTTTAGCTTCCACTGTTTCCTTTCTCCTTTGTGGTCTTCAGACTTTTGTGAAGAAGGTCCTTGCATAGCACGTTAAAGCTTTGATGTGAACTACTGCCTTGCTACCCAAGAGCTAGGTGTCATTTCCTGTATGGGAATCAAAGCAAAGCTATAGGTTCTCCTGTTGCATCATAGATAGGATAATAAAACCATTAAGGTTGGAAAGGACCTCTAAGTTCATTGAGTTCAACTGCCAAGGCAGCACCATGGTGTTCCTTACTAAACCATATCCCCAGCTCTCATGTCCTCATGCCTTTTGGACACTTTCAGGGATTGTGAATCCACCACTTCCCTGGGCAGCCTGGCCCATTTCCTGATCATCCTTTCAGTGAAGAAAATTTTTCTGGTATCTAATCTAAACATCCCCTGGTGCAACTTGAGGCCATTTAAGATGAAGAAGGGGATTTAGATTAGACATTAGGAAGAAATTCTTTAAGGGTGGTGAGGCACTGGAACAGGTTATCCAGAGAGGTTGCTGACTTTCTTTTTCTTACCAGGAAAAAATGGGAGATGGAGAAGAGAAAAACAATGGCAAACAGTTGGGTTCTGTGTGCAAAACAGAATCATAAAAACTCAGGTCTTACTTTCTGAAAACTCTGACAGCTGCTAGGACCAACTGCTCTGCTGTCAGAGCCACACTGGGTAAACAACAGCCAAAAGTATTATCTGTTGAAAGTATTTAAATTCTCAGATTATCTCTGTAAGGTGTCAACTGCATATTTTGGGGACCATCCTACCCACTTGGGTTATTTCTTTTCTAAAGGGGAGAATGATGATTTATGTTCAGATAACTTCCCCCACTTTTATTTTAATCAGTTGTTTTTACAGCAAATCACAAAACTGAACTTTGAGAAGATCTCTGCCTGATGAATATGCTGGGTCTGGAGGACAAGAGATCTTTGTAAATTACTTTAACCTGCTGAATTACATAGACAAGTCATTCAGTTCTTTTCTGCTCTGCTCTGGTTGTACCTACTGGCACTGTGAGGTCTTTGTGCAAAGGGACAGACTCCTGCTGAATGCTCAAAAAGTCTGAGATCCAACAGGCCCATAATTGTAACCAGGGACTCTAGGAACTATGCTCATTTAAACAATAATAATTTCAAACCAGTAATTATTCAGTTCCTATGGAATAGAACAAGTGTGAAGGAGGAATGAAGGGGATTTTCCACTGGCTTTGCCCACATCTGAGGAATGGAGCTCCATGCGCTGGTAGATCACTTGAGACATTTACTGCTACTGAATTGCCCCAGCGTAAAGGAAGGATTAAAGAAAGAATAAGCAAGCTCTTTACAATGGTTGCTTCAAAGTTCTGCCAGAATTCTAGCAGTGTGTTATATGTAAGAGCAACCTTTCTATACCCCATGGAAAGGGCTATAGGCAGTGTTTCTCTTCTGAAAGCGGTGGATCTTGCAATCACGCCATGGGAGAGATTCCACTGCTGACCAGTCATACAGTGGCTTTCAGCATTTGGGAATTGCATTCCCTCATTCTAGAGGAAGCCTGGGCATCTCTAAGAGAGTTCAAGGAAAAAGTTTTTCACCTGTGAAAAAATTCACATAACAAACATAATTTTCAAAATACTCTTTTATTATGGCTGTAGGGTAATAAGCCATCAAGTGATCCTTTGTAGACTGACACCCAGTGAATTCATGGCACATGCTTCCCTCTGTGTTCTAAGACTTCTGTCTGTGTGGCTTTTGGGCAATCTATTGATTAGCTCACACCACCCCACATTTGCCATGAAAGGCCAGACTTCTTTTTAAAATCTAGCTGGTATATTCAACGCCATTGTAGTGATGCTGCCTTTTTGCGGGAGTTAGAGCATCAGCAAAGCTCAGATGCATAAGCTTTGTGAAATAACAAAATCCTTGCACAGTGCTGGGATAAAATCAGGTTAACAGATGTCATCATTACTGACAATCAAGAAAATTGAGCCAGCATTCAAGCATCTGTGTGAGGGTGGCATTACCTGACACAGAGAAAGCAAATTACCCGTCCATCAGTGGGGAATCAATCCAAAGACTATCTCTTTGGATATAATTTGCATAAGCTTCAACTTAGAAAGGGCAAAGGAAAAAGATTGTTTTATTAGTGAAAGGCTGGGTGGTATTAATCTGAGAACTGCAGAGAATTCTTAAACACAGAGCATTAAAATGGCAGAAAGAGTCAGAATTAGCTGCAAGGTCATTTAGTGAAGAGAAAGATTTCCCCTACAGTTGGAGTTTCTTTCTAACAAATTATGATATATGTCTTTACCACGATGTTCATTTTAAGAAGGATCTTTTATAAAACTATGGTAAGAGCTGATCATGCAAATACCAGACTCTCCCTTGGTGGTTTCTCTGCAGTCTTTCTGCATCACACTTAAAAAGGCAGACCTCCAAACACTTTTGCTTGTTGGAGAAATACTAAGCTTATATCACCTAGAGGTTTCTCTGAGGTTGTGTATTTCTCCAAAGTAAAACAACTCTTAAGTGCCATCATTCTCTGCCCTGCTCTGTGCCATGCAAATGTGCTTCAGTTTATGTGAGCCGCCCCAGTGGAAGAGCCATTTTTGCAGAAATCTCATGAAAACTGTTCAGCTGATAAAGGTGTTTTGGATAACTCCATGAACTTGAAAGATGAGGAGAACATTGTCTTCTTCAGTTTTAACTCCTGTGTACCCAAGTCTATATTTCACCAATTTATCACTACAATGCAGAAGTTTTACTGCAGGACACTGTTGTTTTCCTGCAGGAAGCCTGGAGGAAGGCATTAAGGATCTGCTGGCAAATACTTGATGATGGAGAAACCATCACCACTTCTGGTAACAAGTCTTGCTATGATTAATTTATATGCCATTGTTAAAATGTCTATATCTGATTTTATCTTCCTGTAGCATAAGAAAGCCCTTTAGTTACTGCTACCTCGATCAGGCTCTTCCAATATGGATAAGGCATCCCTGCCTAGATTACACAGCTTTTCTGTCTTCTTTTTCTGCAAACAGTCTAATTTTCTATTACATGTTACAACAAGCAAAGTACATAGCTACTAATGTGTTTTCTTTTACAATTTATCATAGTAGCATCAGCTCTCTCTCATCCTGATTATTTCTGTCTTTATACATACCAGGAAATAGGTTTCGCATTTCCCTCATAGAATTCTAAGTGTTCATGGAGACCTGCTTGCCAGTATTCCGCCTTATCAATCCTCTCCAAGTCACTGTTTTCCAAGTTTAAAAATACATTCATTTGTAGATATGATTCACATAACACAAATCCAGCAGGGTCCTTTCAGAAACACTTGTATTCCATGATGATTGTTGTTCACTGACATCTCTCTTGTCCATCAGCCCTCCGGTTTTTAAGCCACTTAATATATACACCAGTGATATTTTGAAGTTAATTTTGCATCTGAAGTAAAAAACCTTAATAAAACTAAGTATGTTATCAATTGCAAAAGCATGATGAAGTCAAATAAGAAAACTAGTTTCATGAGCTCTTCTTGTAAAACTTTATTGACTGGTGTTAATTATAGTTCTACCTTTATTTTTCTTTATTTGAATTGCATATCAGCTTTAGGATTTCTCTGCTGGAGAGTAAAGTGAGATTGACTGGTCTGTAGTTACCTAGATTACCCCTTTTCATCTTTGAATATCACTAAGTAAGTCTTACTCTGTACTAATGTATATTAAGATATATTTTAAGCAACCATCAGAATTCTGGAGATCTTGGAAATGTCTTTCAGAATCCCTGTCTGTAAGTCACTTCAGATTGAAGTTATTTGAAAACTTCAAACATTTAACCAGTTGATTCCCCAGACTGCCTGGAGGTTGCTGTGTTCTTCACTCAACATGACATCCAGCTCCCTTGGTGGATGAGTGGCATTTCCCACCTCCACATGACAGGCTGCTCTCAGGTGACCCTTCTCTTTGGGTGTCTGCCTCGAAACAACAGTGGGAAGCAAGCCAGGGAGTGAGCCGGGCAGTTGCCTTGCAGGTGGGACTAGTGTAAGCTCCTGGGAAAAGTATTCTTTTGCAGGAGAGAAAACTTGCAACACAAAATTAAATGTCGATCAGCCCTAATTTATCAACAAATTGCTCTTTTTTTTTTTTTCTGGTTGGGTAATGGCACATTTCTCTCATAGGCAGACAAAAAAAAAAGGAAAAAAAAGAGAAACGTTTCACACCAAGAGCATAAAATGATAAAACATAATAAGCACAAAAACTTAATCAAGAAGGGAAAGTGTCTGCAATTGTGACCCTCAGCAGAAGCTGTAAGATGTCAGATGTAGAGGGCCAGAACCCTGTCATTGACTTGGAAGGTTATTTCACACATTTCTTGAAATTTTATCTACTTAATAGGCAATCTGTCAGCAGCACAAAAAAAAAAGAAAATAAAGAAAAAAAAAAGGAAAGTTGACATATAATCTCTCTTTTGTCTCCAAAATTCATTAACAAGAAATGGAAGGAAATACTGGATTTCTGTAGGTAGCGATTTTGAATACAACTGAAAGAACAAACATGAGTCAGCTAAAAAACAGTTTTACGAGTAACAAGTGACTGGAAATTCCTTTTGAAGAACTTCAATAAATCCTGAGTATTTTTGATCTGATTATATGCAATGCTTAAGGTTTCTGGAAAGTGTTAAAAAATGAAACTCCGGTGTTTTTTTCTCAACACGTATTCATCTGTTTTGTAAAGGAAAGAAACATCATTAAATGCATTTGGAAAATATGAAATGGCAAGAAATAAAATGATATGATGCGTGAACAGCACAACAATAATCACTGTACTGCTAAAGTGGGAGTTATGACTGCAAAGCATGTGGATGATCTATCCAGCACAATCTAAGAGGAGTGTCCTGGCAGGGGACACAGCTCTGAGGCTCACCTGAGGAGAGCTGTAGTGTTTTACTTTGTTCTGTTTGATGGAGGGAAACAAATTCAGACTCCAGAAAGTCAGTTCAACATTTTTATTTACTGACTGAATACTGAAATGAAAGAATGCCATGAAGCCATTTCTTATTGCCAGACCAGTCCAGAGACAAGAATAAAACAAAGAGCAAGGCAAATGGCACAGATGAGAGCTTGTAGGGGAAGACAAATATATCAAAAAAGTAATAACAATAATGATGCCAAAACAGGAATGGAGAAGGCAGGATCAGCTGAGCACAAGTGAAGGAACAAAGAAAGTAGGATGATGGAAAAGAGAATTATTGTAAGAAAGACAAATGACGTGATGTGTTGAAAATTCTGCCTAGGTGATGCTTAAATTCACACCATTGTTTTGAAAAACAGCTGTGGAATACTTCTGGGCCAGGTGCTGACAAACAATACAATACCTATGAGTGTGGGTTCATCTACAGAGATAAATGGAACAAATTCAGCTTCAGTGTACATTTATTGGTATATTTGTCCTTTGGGAAAAGGTAATAATTTTGCATTTGTCTCATGCCCACCATAATTCTTAGATCTGCAACCAAATTTCTGCATGGCACTGGGTGAATGACATAGCTATTTCTTTATGTTGAGGACAAACACACACTTGAAAAGTTTCTTAAGCATGCTAAGGACTGTGGTTGGTTTTCTTTTCCTCTCTGTTTTTTCTTACTGTGGCTGCAGACCATACTGAGAGGATTCATTTGGGGAATACACAGACCAGGTTTCCCATGAGTGCATAATCGTGTGTTGTTCTGGCCATTAGTGACATCCTCCGGTAAACAGCTCAGGTGCTGGTTTAGCCAGTGATGCCCTCTGTGTCTCAGGTTTGCTTCTCGCCCGTTTATTTCTTCAACTGGTGCTTCTAGCCTTCTTCTCCCTTTGTAGCTAGGTTCTAAGTCCCAGTGAATTGGATCACATTCACTCTTGCTGACCCTGTGCTGAACGCAGCCAACTTTTGTGTGTCCTTTTCCGTTAATGTGACACTTAGCTCAGCAGTAACGTGTATTTTATTAGACTGGGCAAGATATGTGCCCAGTCTGCAGAACAGACCTTTGGTTGACTAGCAGAGTCATGAACTGTGCACAGTGTTCTGCAGTTACAGTCTCACCACTCTCCTCATTTTACTAGATGATAAACCTCTAGTGTTTTGGGTTTTTTTTCTTATGAGTTTTTTGTGTTACTTTTTGTGTGCAAGTGTGATACAATCCTTGTCTTAACAAGGATTTCTCACGGGTTCTGAATATCTTTGATTTTAATGTTCATTTTATTAATTTTAATATTTGCCAGTGAGGTAGGGCTGAGTAGGAAGGAAGAGAAAACTCTAACTATAAAAATGACCCTGTTGTTTATCTGTCAGTAAGCCAAACTCAATTCTCAATTTTCAGTGATGCACCTCATACCTCTAGTGAGGAAAATGATAAACAATAGGTCTGAATATCAAATAATTTGAGTGCTTAAAGGATGTGCCTGGGCATCCAGTCAAGTTGGTGTATTCTGTGTAAATACACCTAGTTGAGGCCTCTCAAATTGCTGCTGTTAACAGTGAAACAGCTCCTGTAGTGCTTGAAGGGCAGGTGATCATGCAACCAGAGAATCACAGGGTATCTGTAGCTGAAATGGCCTCTGGACGTCTCAAGCCAACCACACTGCTCAAAGCAAAGCCAAGTAAGAGCCATCTGCTCAGGGCCCTTTGAAGCTACATTTTGTACTTCTACAAGGATGGACACTTCATTCTCCCCTCATTGGGCCTTTTTTATCAATGTGACCATGCTTATAATGACTTGCTTATCAAGGATTTTTTTTGTCCCTAGTAGCTAATCAGTGTTTTGGTGTTCAAGTTGTGCTCACTGCCTTTTGAGCTATTGCTATGCTCCTCTGGCAAACAAGAGAAGCACCATCAGTGCTACACTCTCTCATTAGGTAGCTGTAATACTCTGCAATTAGACAGCACAAAGATTCTCCACGAGCTTTCTCCAGGCTGAATAAACCCACCTCCTGCAGCTGATCCTCTATTTCATGTGTTCAAGCTTCCTGTCTGTCTTCAGGGTCCTGTGCTGAACTTGCTGGACCTGTATGCTGATGTCAATGGGCTTCAGTGTTCCTGGGCACCTCCAATTAATGGGCACAGGCATGGGAAGCTAATATGGAGCTCATATCACCTAAATCCCCAAGCTCATTGTTTGGTTCTAAAAACCCATGCAGAATGTAACTGGGAAAGTATGTGAAAAAAAGAATACAAAAAAATAAAAAATACTTGACTGGTGAGAGGGAGAAACCATGTTATACTTAAAACTACAGAAATTCTCTCCCCCTTGCCTGAAGCATGTCCCAGGAAGGTGCAGGGACAGGTGATCCCACATTCCATGAAGGGTAGGAATGAATTTGTAGCCATTGAAACCTGGTGGTTTGGGTCATTGCCTGAAGGCAGCATCATTAATCTCTTTTATCCTAATGATCTTCAATAATTTCTCAACACAATGTTTTTACTTAATTCTGACACGTGGTTCTTTTCTGCCTTTTGATCTGGGAAAGGCAACTTACAAGGGATGGTCAATGCAAAAGAAATGTTCCCTTCCTCCTTCCAGAGCCTCTTTTCAAAGGAAGCCTATCGATCTGCTTTAGTACTCCCAATTATACTTCATGTTTTCTGTTTTTGTTTACTTGTATGTATCACTTGTTTTCTTCTTCTGTGGTTTAGTTGAAAAAACCTTAACAAATGTGATTTCAAACAGAACAGAGATTATGCTACATCTAAAACTCCCCAAAGAAATACAAACATTAAGGCAAACACATCTGCTTTAGAATAAAACCAAATCCGCCAGTCAATGTTCAGCATGTAGTCAAAGTAATTAGCATAATAAAAACAAAGTCAGGGAAGAAAATGATTTTTAAGGCAACTGGATAAGACAAATTGGCTTTTGAAAACTTGGATCTAATCCTTCCTTCTAGAATATTGAAATTTACATGGCACCAATTTATGAGACTTTAAACTTATGATGAAAACAGGTAATTAAAGCAAACATTTATTTCAATCTCAGTGAGTTTTAAACCCTATTACTGTATTGCAAAATCTTCCAGGTGAAAGACCAACTGAGTCTGGAGTTTTGCCCATTGCACATTTACCATTTAAACAGAAAGAATCCTTCTGCTACCCTATGGTAGCTGCAGACATTTGCCATTATTAAGGAATGTATTATGATGGCACTCAGCTCCTCTGTGCCTAAATACTGCATATATACACTGTTAAAGACAATTTCCATCTCAGAAAGCCAATTAGCAAAAGAACCAAAACCAATAAAGTCTCATTTTACGTTGCAGCATCTACAGCTTATTGATCAGAGACAGGGGTGTACAGAGAAAAGCAGAGGCCTCTGGGACACTGATACCAAGTTTATTCTGCTAATGATCAGCTTGTGGAGTTCTCCTACATTTGCTCCATCACAAGCAGCAGTGAAGAGATGTCAATTCTGAAGTAAAAAGGGAATGCTTTGTAACATGCTTTCTGCTCTGTTCTCAGTTTTATCACTGTAAACCAGGAGAAACTTAAATAACAACAAGTAAGTATAAATAAACTGGGTAGCATGATCTCTACACTTTTTGTCCTGCTTGTGAGCTGTTGCTTAGCTCAGCACATCCACTTTAAGAAGCAGAAGTCTTGAGAGTCTTGAGATATGTGATGGTGAGGTGGGGTATAACATTTTCTACTTGACACATGTCTGCTCTATCAAACATGACAAAAAGCTAAAGAAGAGCAGATTCAAGTTTTCCTCTTCAATACTTTTTTTTTTGTTTTTGTTTTTTTGTTTTTTGTTTTTGTTAGACAAGCCAAGGCTGTTCCTGAGCTCTTTGCTTGTTTGTAAAATGGCTGGTGTGACATTGGTGAGAAGATCCATGGTTCCTCATTAGGGAAAATTCCCCCAGTACCTGTAAAAATAGGGAGAATAACTGCATTCTAAAAATATTGGGGGATTGTTGAATAAGGATCACACTTCTTTGCCTAATTTTGCTATATAGAAATAATCTGGTAGATCTGACCCAAGTTTATTAAGGGGTTCTGGTTCTCTCAGAGCTTCAAAGTCAAAATGCTCAAACCACCAAGGGATCTTAGTGCTATAAAATATATTCCCTGTGTTTGCATTTGAGTGAGTGCATTTGAGTTTGCATTTAATCCAGCAAACTTAGATTTAAGGTCTAGGATCTCTACAGGATGCTAAAGAATACAGAGGCCTTTAAGTAATAAAGCTTAGGCACATAAAAGAGTAGTCCAGCAACTCTGTTGTACCTGAGCAAGTGGTCTCTTAAGCTTTCCTGCAGTAATGTCCCAGTTTTTGTAAGCTAAAAGGTATTGTACTTGGCTGAGAAGAAAATACCTAAATGTAGTCTGTTCTAATATAATGTAGATACTGTGTCCAAAATACTTACCGAGAATAAAACTGATGTTAACATGAATGCTTTTGCACAAGGATGGGGAGTGACTTAATTCAGTCAGTATTTAGTGATTTAGAAAACTCCTCCTGAAAAGATAGAGAAAAACTTTCACCTATATAGTCAAACACTGGGATGCAAATTCTCTCAGGCCAAGGATTTAGTGGAACCTGGACCTGTCTCACCGTGGGTGAATGAATTGACTCCTGACTGAGAAAAGAAATTTGACCTGACTCCTGATTTTAAAAACAATTCTGCCTATGCATGTCCGGCATTCAGACTGGCAGCTGTGCAGTGAGCAGGCATGTGAAAGCAGTCTGTGCAGAGAAAGACCTAACCACACTGTATTTACACAGTATTTTGACATAAGTTTTGATGTGCTCAGCATCAAGAATATTTCAGGAATGAACCTTTTCAGAGAAAAGCTGAGATATATTGACTTTTTTGAAACTTCAAGGATTAGCTGATGGTCAGAGAGTGTGTTTGGGGATCTTCTTTCTGGATATCTTTTATGGATTAGCTGGGGTGACTGGATGGCTGCATCCCATCAGGCAGTTAACTCAAGCATATTAAAATCAAATTGGTCTCGAGACTCATTCTTCATGCTATTCACCATGGACTTCCAAGGGCTGCCACTGGGAACGCCAACACTACTAAACAGTAGAGGTCAGTGATTAAAACTTAATAGTACAGATGGGCTCACATCAAAGCTGCCAAACAGAACTGTCTTAGAGAGCACTAAACAGAGTGATTCAAAATAGAGATAATTAATGAAGCAGTGTGGAGATTCAGGATCCAATGCTTCTTCCCCTGTTCTCTTAATAGGTGGGAATGTACCTGTGGTGAAGCACACTTTAAAATGTTTGTGGTCATGTAGACAAGCAGTCACAGAAATATATACTCTAATAAACTTTCTCGGCTTCAAAAACAGGGTGCCTTCATGCAAACTGCCTTTCAGAAATTGTCCCATAAGGGTCTGAACAGGTGAACTATGGATGCAAGTGTTTGTGAGACTGAGAGACTGGAACAAACTCATTTCAGCAATGCTTTGGCAGTTTTGTAATTGAGATCATTGTATTACAGTGCCTAGACTGTTTCCTGGGCAATTTTTTATAGTCACAGCTTTATTGATTAGTTTGGAGTCTTATGCAATTGCACTGTGTCCCTAGTTCTGCACCCTGACAGAGACCATCAAGATTTCCTTCCAAAGGTATAAGAGAAAAAACAACTTGTCTGTCACTGTGCCTGTCCAGGGGAGGGGGTTGGAGACCTCTGTGGGCCATCTCCTTCCAAAGTGCAGAATCAGTGTAAGAAGGACTTGGACAAGAGGACCTTGCCGCCTAAGAGTCTTCAGCTTTGCAATGCACTAGGACACAACCTGAAAAAAAAATAATTCTTAAACCCTGGATTTAAATGGTGTGTCTACACATGTTGCACAGAAAGTATGTGAAAAAATAGGGAAAATAGACAGAAATGCAACTTTTTCTTTCCACGTGAGTACCTAAACCTTGAACCATATCCTTTAGAAAACATTAATTCTTCCTGTATTTTCCTTCACAGAGCTATAGCAGAGCAATTCCACCACATACAATTTGGGGGGCAAGAGGTGCTCTCCAAGGCCATCTGCAAACTGCTTAAATTAAGAAAGGTTAATCCATTTATAGAAATGTGAAATGGAAACATAATTTTAATGTACTCTGTAATATGAAGCAAGTGAGCTTAGATCTTGAGCTTTTCTGTTACCTAGAAAAAATAAGTTTAGCAAAACCTCAAATCCCATTTCCATATATATTGCTGGTCTTATCAGTATTTTGTCTAAAATGTTAAAGTAATCTTAATTATCTGAATGACAATCAAAAATAAAAGTCAGCACTGTGCTCTGTCTCATTAAAATTCAGGGATGGGATAACGTTGGTTTGGAAAAACCTCATGTGTATGCCATAAATTATACTTTGAAGATTCAAATAAATTACTTTTCCAGTCAAATTATTTTCTCATGTGCAAAACAGAAACATTGGAAAACTTTCCCTGTAATGGGTACATTTTGAGTTAATTTCTGAAAAACAGTAATTAATGGAAATGAATAAACTTAGGGTTTTTTTTCTCTAAATTTTTATCAAGGAATTAATGCATGTGGTTTACATGTGCGAAAACCATTCTTAGCTTCCATCAACTGATTCTGAACACTTCCTTCACAGGTGCATGTACATCCTGCTTCCCTGTGATGAAAACAGATATTGCATTACATTGTGAACGTGCAAGGTTATTAAGTATACTGAACGAAATATATTATTGTTCCTCATGGTAAGATTATAAAACTTCCTCTAACATATTTTTTGCTTTCCTAAGAATTCTGTTTTTTGCTTGTCTCAGTTTTTCAAGTGCAGAATTCTGTTAGACATATGCCTGGTGACATACCTACTCTCAATTAACACATTCCTTTTCTCTCTGTATCGATAGTATGCATTCATATTTATGTATTGCATGACAAACAAGGTCCCATGCCTTAGACTACAGACATGCAAAAGATGAGAGGTTGTCCTTGTGTTTAAGCTTTTCAACCACAAATAGATAAAGGGCGAGAGGAAGGAAGTGTATGCATTTCTTCTCAGTAGACAGAGATTTCTTCCTACAGCAAAGGCAAAAATCAAGCCCAGATCATGAATCCAGTCCTTCACCCCAGGACTGTGCTTCCATTTTCTCCCTATGTGTGAGTCTCATTTCCATATCTCACCACATTAATGATTGTTTTGCACAGTTGCATGCTGATGATCCTGCCAGTTAAAGAGAATATCCAGGTTTATATCCTCTGCAAAGAAATTAAACTGCCTATGCTCTTGACAATAGATTGTTGTATTTACATTACAGTTCCGATATCCAGCTGCACCTGGATCAAATAAAACCCTATTTAAATTGAATGACAATATTTTCTTAAGACCTATGAGACTATTACTAGGGACTCTAAATGAATCAATCCAGTTTCTCCATTAATTCTGCAATAGCAAACTGCTTTCCAGAGGTTTCCTGTAATTTTTCACTCATTTAGATGGGCAAACGTGTAAGAAGAATAAGTTAGAGATGAACATTAATAAGGGTGAAGCAGCAGGGCTATGTAAATTATGAAGGAGGTGCCTTTTCTCTGAGTTACAGATTGATTCTTTTTGTAATCAAATTCCATTTTCAATACAACTTATTTTTAAAATGAGATAGGCAGAGGAGCTAAGTGTCTAGTGAAACAGAACCTGCTGTTGCAGATTCTTTTAGGTGGTTTTCTAGAATGGCATGACTCTGATTAAAAAAAAAAGGAAAAAATAACAGAAGAAAATAGGTCAGAGGTTCTCAGTACCAATTAATTTCACATTCAAAAAGAATAGAGATGGTTAAACTTTATGGCAAATTGAAACAGTTCAGAAATGTGAACAAAATACTGTCTTAGAAAGATAAGAGGAATAATAGTATTTTTCATTTTTCTTTGAACCTCTTTATGTCATCGTTCTAAGGGGAGGAATTATAGACATCAGATAAGTAAAACTGTCAAGCCCTCATGGAATTGTCAGGCTATTTCAATTATTACCTGTTTAAGAATGCAAATTGTTTTATTTCTCACTAGTCAAAGAAACATCCCTGCCCATCTTTCTGCAAATATTCATATCCATTTCTCTTACCGAGGGCTGTGCGTGCACCTGTCATGTGTGGTATTGCTCCCCACCGTTGAAAAGCAGCCACCTCCAGGGCAACTTGGTTTTTATTGATGCTTGAAAATGGAGGGACCAGCTTCCTGACATGGTTCCAGGAACCTAGACCAGAAAATTTTCAGGATGCTATTTTGTTCCTGAAGTTTGTTTGCAAGTGGGATTTTCCACTTGCCTCTCATATATGTATGGGATCATACTAGTAGTACCTGAACAGGAGACAGGGAACTGAGCTGATACATCCTATCCCCTCACTGAATACAAGGGCTCATTCTCCAGGTCATGATCAAATGCAAGTGTGCTTTCCTAGTCATTTGTTTATAGAGAGGGGCATTCTATAGAGAAAAAGAGTCTTAACTCTTCTGCTTAACTCAGAGTTAAACGCCTACTGTGAAGCCTGAGTTCAAGAGATGGGTCATTGATTCAAATTTTTCTCTGTAGGAAACTGTACCTGTAGTATCGATGGAAAGAAGTAGTCTTGGTGCTGGTGTTGCATTCATCTTACAGAGAGTACCCTTTTAGTCAATGGCTCTGGGTAAAGGATAGCAGGAATATCTCACTTTTCCCTTGAAGTTAGGTGCAGTAGGGGATGCTAAATTTTACTTTTACCCTGGTTATTCTAAATAGGATTTTAGATCTGTCTGTGACACCTGAATGGAGATGAATATTGCTAATATACTCCAGCAGTAATTCCCAGAGGTGAAAGCTTATATGGCATAATATGACACAGGAATTCAGATTTTCCTTCTAACATTTCGTACATCCATTTTTCTCTATATCTTTTACTATTTACTAATCAGAATGGCACAGGTATAAAAACTCTATGCATTTATGGAGTCTTCCCAGATTCTTTGGAGCATGCCTCATTAACACTTACTCCTCCTCCTCATCCTTCTCCTGTCAGACTTTTCCAGTAATGAACAGTGTCAAGCTGTCAAGGCAAAATCTGTTTGTCCTCTAACAGCCAAACTTTACTGGATACATTTATAATACAAACCAGGAAAGTAAGAAATGGCTATGAAAATAGGATTTGGGTAGAATGGTCTATTTACAGTCCTGTTTAGTTGATGTACTGCCTTCTCTTTGTGTAGTTATCCAACTTCTAAATAAATGAAAAGGATCTTTGAGTAACTTGGCCTGGGCCAGATTCTCTGTGAGTCAAACTGAGGTAAATTAAATTGTTTTCTTGGTCTTTATTTTTTGTTCCATACTGGTACATAAGTAGATAAAAACAAGTTTTCAACTGTGTGTTCCACAAAAATATGCACTTATGCAATTTACATACATTGGGTAATTTTTGTTCTGTGTTTTATCAGCCTCACTATCATAATAATAGGCTGTAGCCACATCTAAGCTAGTAAACTAAATAATGCCAGGATACGTTCTTGTGCCCTGGAACTAAGTCATCTCTACTGTTGTATTTTGAGCATTGTTCCTGGCATGATTTTGACTTGAGGCACCTAGCTTTCTGTCAAATGCCTCCCAAGCCAAATTGGGAAGCTATGAGTGATGATTCCTAACCAGCACTGTGCACATGGACATGCTGCACTGGAGGCTGAGAGCATTAAAAAGGATGGATAAAAGTTGTATGTGCCAGTTGGCTTCAATGTCAGGCAACAATTCTGTAATACTTTGTTCACTAATACAGGCACAGCTTGTGAGTGCTACCAGCCAACAGAGAACTACCAGTAGCTTGCATGGTAAAAAACTCGGCTTTTGGTGCTGAAAGGCATGATGTCACATCACTTACCTATGAAGCATTATTACAATGACATAGGGTTAATATTTATCTATCTAACCAGGTGGCAGGTAATTTCTTAAACTCTGAATGTATATCATAGAATCGTCATAGAATCATAGAACGGCTTGGGTTGGAAGGGACATTAAGGTTGGAAGGGACATTGGGTTGGAAGATCATCTAATTCCAGTCTTGCTGCAATGGGCAGGGACATCTTCCACTAGACCAAGTTTCTCAGAGCTCCATCCAATGTGGCCTTCAACACTTCCAGGGATGGGACAGCCACAACTTCCTTGGGTAACCTGTTCCTGTGCCTCACCACCCTCACAGTAAAGAATTTGTTCCTAAATATAATCTATGTTGCCTTAAGGCAATTATATATACATTATCTGTACATTATCTATACATTATCTGTCTAGATGAGGTGTATGTGAGAACTAGACTTGACACACGGGCTTCTGTGTGCAATGAACACATCTAGGATTTCTGAATGCCCACCAATTTGGTATGAATGTCCCAAATCATTAGCTTTCACCTGCCAGAACTTCTAGTCTATAAAACTAGGATGTGGAGAATGTACTAGTGCAATCCCTGAAATTACAGACTAAATTCACTTTCTTGATCCTACATTTTTACCTTGAAATCTCACAAAATTGCCCAGGCGAGATGATAGTGACTTATCAGTGACAGCATTGAATATTTGCTGGCTGAAGAGGTGAATGGGCACTTTCCTGTAGGTTAGCAAGTACCTAATTACATGCAGATTTGCCAGTGTGAACTGGAATTAATTTAAAAGCAAACTTTGGGATTGACACTGGTCTTTAATGTAGTCTAAAAAAGTAACGTTATTAGCTTGGTAATTTATTCAGATGGAGAGAAACAGAAGACAATGAACTTCATCTCACAGATTTTAATGTCTCATCCCATTTCAGAGCAGCATCAGACTTCAGAAGTGAAAGTGACACAGGGATGTCTGGAATACAGTATAAACCAGCTAAGTGTTTTTCCACCAGTGAAGGCTCTCATCATCTATTAAAAAAATTCATCAGTATTTAAGGACTCCCTCTCTGCCCTTTGCCTCCCAAGACAGAGAGGCCAAATTAATTTAAAAAAATGCTGAAGTCCTAAAATTTAATGATATTATTACTATTCAATTGCAGTATGCTGTTGGACAGAGAATCATGTAATGAATAAAGTTCTTTTATGCCATCCTGATCTAGCCTAGTGCTTTAAATATGTGACTGGTTCTTCCCACTTCAGAGGGAGCAAACAGAGCCTTCATTCTAAAGGAACACTTAAATCTGTGTGAGTAATGTGCATTGACATCAATAGTTTGTAAGGTAAAATCAGGCACATTCTTAACTGTTTACCTGGGACTTAAAACATGTGCTTAAATGCTTTGATGAGGTGAAATTGTGTGGGTCCTGAGGGGACTATGAGTCCTGACCATCCTAGCCCAGGTCCTTTCCTGGACACCCTGCCCATGGCCAAGGGCTTCATTTCAGACCAGCCCAAGACTATCGGTTCCTGCCCTTGTGGTGCTGCAGGATGCTGGTTTGGAGCCCTATTGCAGTTATGTCTTGCATGGCCCAAAACCATGGGCTGGTATCTGGATCTATCCTCATCCCAGCCCACCTCCATGGCCCTGTTGAGGAAAAGAGAGATGAAAATTTTCAATATAACTTCTTTCTCAGTGACTCTAAAAATTGTCAGTGTATAATCCATTCATATTGGAGCTGCATATCTCAATTCAATTTTTAATATTATGTACTTGAAGTAGGTTTGGGTTTCTTTTAGACATTATATCAAGTGATTTACACCTCTTTGTAATTAAATGTAGCAATAAGAATAATGTTTCACATTACACTGAAATTTTCTGTTAAGTTTTGGCATGTAATCTTAAAAAACGTAATAGATATGTTGACTGGTATCTTATTTCAGTTGTTACTTGAATTGTGGGCTATTTTTCGATTTGCTTGAATAAATGGCTGAGTTGTCTGGGACATAATTGTCTTCTGCTAGGGCTTTCTGTGACTATACTTTTAATTTCTGAGTGGTTCATTTTTGGCCCTGGCTGTTCAAACTTTTTTTTCTTTTTCTAATAGCGTTAATGCCAATAATGTTAACTGGGTAATACTGCTGAAAAAAGTTTGTGTTCAACATGTATATTGTAATTTTCAGAACTCTTCCTGTACTTTCACTCTCATAAATGCCCATTTTGAAAGGGAAAGGGGCATTATCCATATTTTCCAGCACTGAAGTGAAATGTTACATTTTCTCATTCTGTTTCTAGCTGTCTCCAGGCAAATGCTTGTGAATCTCAACAGAACCTGTCGTTTGCCTGCTTCTCTCTTGTATACTGAGTATACTTCTCTCTTGTATACTGTCTTGTATACTGAGTATACTTGTATACTAGTCTTGTTCAGACATGGCTGAACTGAAGACTACCACCATCGATCTTTGTGCTTTGACTATGTTTATTCTAGTGAATAAGGTGTGTGTGAGACCATTTTCTCTCTGTGAGACCAACTGGCATACAATGAACAATACCTATGTGAATAAATTTTCTTGGCCTCCAAATGGAGGCAATCTGACTACATGATAAAGAATGGCCTCTGGTTCATTCTATCACCGGTGCCAGACAAATGTCCTAGATAATGCTAGTGGTCCTTTTCCAAAACCTATGCCATGGACTGTTCTACTCACAAGCACTGTCATATTTAGCAGTAAAGTCTCAACTTTTGTGTCTGCAGGTCTGAGTGCTCAACAAATCATGCACTGAAATGCTGCACTGTTTTTCAGCAATGATGTGATCACATATGAAACATTTTTCCAGGTAGCAGCGGTCAACCTGCATATTGACATGCTAAGTGTTGGTATTCTTTTTTTGGTCTTCACTCTAGCTAAGAAGCTGGTGATCATCAACTCTGAAAGTCATCTCTGGCAAAGATCCTGTAGACATGGGTTTAATATCAACAGGTTTGCCAGTTTTGGCATAGACAATAGGAAAAATATTCTGCATTTTTCTATGCATGGGTGGACAACATTCAGAAAGTCTTGGTAAAAACAGTTTTCTGTGTGCTCTGATACCTGCATATCTCAGTAAAAAGTGTGATGAAGTCTGTGCCAATGTACTGTGATTTTGAGGAATTGGCTCCCCTCATGGTCTGTGAACAGGGAAAGGACTGAAGGGGTGGGAGCAACCTACTGTTCCCCAGATTTAGTTGACTAATTATGATGACATTATATTATGAAAAGAAGAATGAGACTGTGGACTTTTAGAGGAGAATTATTGGTGGGCGGTCAAGGATGCCAGGGCATGGCATGAAAATGTGGCCTTTGGGATAAGGTTCTGTCAGATGTAGGATACCTCGGGAGATGAGCTATGGGACTGGACATAGGGACACCTTGGAGCAAGGACTAAGTACTTCTGCTAAATACTTTTGCACTTGTTTTTTCTCAGCTGATGTTTACAGAATCCATCAGAGGATAATCTAAGGGACTGGCAATGTGGATAAACTGGGAATTTAGTTTCAAAGGCACAGCCAAACATAGCCACCAAGGCACTGGAAATACAATGGAGTGTGTAATGATGAGAGTCGATCTCTGAGGGAAGAATCATACCCTTGTGCTATTGACAAAGGGAGAAAATAAATGGAGCCTGTTTGTTTTCTGCTTTTAAGAGTAGAAAGTATTTTTTAAATATGTTCATGTTCAGTGGTAACATTTTTTTGCTTTTCTTTATTTCTGTCTGACTTGGCTGTCGACGAATGTAAACACTTTTGTAACAAAGATTTGGAATGATATCTCACTGTAATACATACAAAGATAATGAGAGCCCTTTTGCTGGAAGGGATAAATCACAGCAGGTTTGGTTTGGAAGCCTGCAGATCCCACTGTATTTGCATGTGTTATAATGACTCACCTTCAGCAAAGGCATCTGGCCAAGAGGCTACTCTTTAGTTATTTTATTCAGCAGTGTACTGGATCTTGTTCGGATAAAGTTCACTTTCTTCCTAGCGGATTGGATGGTTCTGTGTTTTAGATTTGTGACCAAAACAATACTGATAACATAATGACATTCTAGCTATTGTTGAGTAAAGGACTTCTCTGTTTCTCATTCTGTCCTTACCCCTCCCCCTCAATGAATACAATGGGGGTTGTGCAACAGGTTGATGAACCAGGCAGATGATCTGAATTAACCAAAGAGAGAGTACATGTCACATAATGCCATGCTCAGCAAAAAAAAAAAAAAAGAAAGGGAAAAGAGGGACACTTAGGTAAGTTAGGTGTTTTGGGGTTTTTTTTACTTGGGAACTGACTGGGCATTGGTCTACCCATAAGAGGTGGTAAGTGATTGCCTTTGCATCGCTTGTTTTGTTTTCTTTGTTTCTTCTTCCATGTAACCGTTGCTTATTAAATGTGCTTTTACTTTCACCCTGAAGTTTTCCTGCTTTTATTCTTCCATTTCTTTCCTCCCAACCCACTGTGGGTAAGAGAGGGGCATGAGTCAGCAGCTGTATATCGCTTAGCTGAGCACACAACAAACGTATTCATTTGATTGCAGAAAATGCAATTGCAAAACAGAGTGCACATTACTCTCATCTAATCTTGTGCTTTATTGTGAGCTCAACAAGATAAAGTTTCTTCTTGAGGGACAGGAACTAATGTGTTCTTCTCTGGGGGTAGGGAGGTATGTCTACATTGGACACTCTGAACAACCTGGTTTAGGAACTCGAGCCTTGTAATGATGGTAGGATGGAATTTTTCAGCAGGACTAATTAGCTCAGAAAAAGCACGGTTTCAGAGCTCTGCTTCTAGCATCCTGATACTGTGTGATTGTATAAACATAATTCTCCCTGCATCCTGTCTGACCTTCGGGCATCTTGGTTTTCTGTTATCTTCACTCTCTCTATGCTCAGAGCCTGATTTCCATAATGCTTCTCATTTCTTTGTGTCAAGTCCTGGTTATGACCTCTTTTTTCTGTCTTTGATTTTTTTTTTTTTTTGTATCACATTATTTTCCAGGAAGGTAGATCAGGATAAGTCTGAATGACGGTGATGTTGCTAACTAGAAGATGCTTAGTCTTCAGAACATGTAAGCAGTGTTCTGCATGTCATGGTTTGTTGTGGGGTGAGAAGAGTGAATCATTCTGCTCTCATCTCATCTGACACAACATCACAGATATACACTGCTGATATCCCTGTCTTATAGATGCCTGTGTTACAGATGCCTGCACACATGTATTGGAAGACACTGAAACCTTCACACTGACTTAAAACCAAGGGCAAGGCCCATTTCCCATTCCTCCTTACCAGAAGAGCCCAAATAGCAATGTACCATCTCCTTATCCTTATACTCAGAACTCAGCTGTGGGTTTTTTATCTCATGGAATTAACTTTACCTAACCTCAGGCATCTAAATGTCAGACAACTAATCTAACTAATCTAACTTTAGATGACTTAAATATAGGTGACATGAATGTCAATTTAAAGAAGATTTGCCATTCAGTTTCAGTGCTTTGTTGCAGCATGAACACCATGGCACACACCAGCTGTGGATGGATTTTACCTACAGCTATATACAGCACTATTGAAGTCTCAGTCATTCTCGTGTAGAGCCAGTGGTAGTGATGTACAGATTTTATTTTAGAGCGAATCAGTTGAAGCTGATAGGCCTTCAATCCTTGAATCATTGAATTTGTCTTTGTATGGCTCAGCTGTCAATTTGTAAATTCCTTATTTAGGCACTTTAATAAAAGCAGCCCAATTTATTGATCCCATTTGTAAATGTTGTTTAAAATGTATTGCTTCTGAGATAGAATAACAGGTTTGTTAATTAAAATTATTAAGTAATCTCCCTCCTGGTATTTGTGATTTAAAATACTTGGGATGTGCTGATTCTATGTTTCTACATGCCCTTGCAAATGCCCAGAAATACACACACACATACACAGAGACACTTGCTTCCTTCTTTTATGTTTTTCATTTAAAGAAAAACAAATTATACCACGACTGAGGCTGAACATTTGATTCCTTTGATTATTACACCAGGTTCAGCCACATAGTCAAACACTGTGAGGACATTCATTATTTTTTCAGGTTGCTCCAGCTGAGAATTAAAGACTTTTATTTTTAAGCAGTCCCTGCGTTTGATGCTGTGCCCCTGTCATGCAAATACTTTGTGCAATTCTGAAAGTAACTTTACCCTGTAAAAAGGGGTTTGCAAGCGTGCTTGCCAAAGGATGATTATTTTCAGATAACCAGCATATAAATCCGCTAGTGGGAGAGAGTATGTGGTGGTTTAGTTTTCTTGGTTTTGGTCTAGGCCTCCCCTAGTAACAGGGTCATAACTAAGGAAGTATTCCACGCCATTCCTTTATGTAATCAGGTGTATATAAGATGGGGAGGAAAGTTTCCTCTCTCTCTCTCTCTCTCTCATTCTTTCTTCCTTTCGTGTGCTTGGAGGACAGCAGCTCTCTGTGTCCACTTAGCTCATATGAGCTGGGGCCCGTCTGAGAAGCTGGTGTCCCAGCTGCATGGAGGTGGAGGAACTGCTTCTCTTGAGGGGAGTTTGGTGAGAATTTATTGTATTAGTTACTTATTGAGCTTTTCCCTGAGTTCACGAGTGTGTGTTTATCTGTTTTGTTTTTACCCATTTTTGTCCCTTTTCCATTTTCCCCTTTCCCCCCTTTCCCTTTTGGAGTTGTTTGGGATGCTTGTTCTGTATATTCATAGTGTTTGATTGTATATAACTGTAATATACGTGAATATATATATATACTTTTACTACAATTGCCTTTTGGTACTTTTTTTCTTCTCTCTTGGTTGGGGGGGAGTCTGTGTGGCCAGCAACTGGGTTCGGCAGGGAGCCAACCCAAACCTCCACAGGGTAAAATGTGATAAGTTTGATATCAGCTCCTTAGTGCTGCAAAGTGA
This sequence comes from Dendrocincla tyrannina, assembly GCA_035047865.1. Lineage (NCBI taxonomy): Eukaryota > Metazoa > Chordata > Aves > Passeriformes > Dendrocolaptidae > Dendrocincla > Dendrocincla tyrannina. Next base: position 32,656,057 of record JAWWMP010000001.1, on the reverse strand, counting down.
CTAGAAGTCTTCTATGAACATTTCTAGAATAAAATTCACAGAGTCTTTCAGAACACACATAAAATAATCAATTTCCTGTAGACATGCCTGTTTCACTGAGTGAGAAGTCTAAATGACTGCTCATGCCTAGATATCTACCCTGAATGCCACCTACTATGACCTCTGAAATACTTCTTCATAGATTACTCCTGTTGGAGAAGAAGAATGCTTCATGTCAACGAATTGTAGAGAAAAATAAAGTTCTTTGAAGTGATTGTAATGTATAAGCAACAAAACATCAACTCCTAGAGAAAAAACTGTGAAGAAAGGTAATATTTAGATGAATAACTGTGACAGAGAAGAGATTTTGGTCTGTGATAGAACATCATATGATGCAAAACTCAATGTCCACGGTCAAAAATACTGTTAAAATTGGAGAGGATGGAGAAGAACCACAAAAAATATTCAAGTACTGAAGAAAAAAAACTTAGAGAGGTTAACTGTTTCTGTGTGTCAAAATGACAGAAGGGTATGATTTCGGTATTTGGGAAGAAAATACTGACTGGTTTAATAAGAATCTAGATGGGAATTTGAAATCAGGTGGACTTAAATGAGAAACTAGGAGGGAGGAGTTGTGTTTCATGGAAATAAAGCTCCCCTCGTATCTTTGCATGAAGTCTGGATATGTTGCCAAAAGCTGATATACCAGAAAAAATTTCTGTGCTCCACAGAGGGTTAAATCTATAACACACAGGAGAACAGACTAGCTATTCTGATAATTGCTGGGATCTTAACCTCTGCAATCTGCTGACCTCAAATAGTGGTACTATGATTTTTTCATAGATATAGGGCTGCTTTATAGACAAGACTAGGTTAAAAAGCACTACTATTTTCTGTGTGAACAATTGAAAATGTCCAGTACTTGACTGTTCAAGACTTCTAGTAAGTTTTTTTTCAAGGGGAAGATTTCACTGGCTACAGATGTAATTGTGAAACTTCTAAGGCTTGCGTTGGATTTATATAAAAGTTTCATGGTTAAGGCTTTCCTAGCATTGCTTAAAAAATACTTGGCAGAAGCAAAGGTAGAATGCAGTTTGACCAGGACAAATTTTAACTGTATGTTGATTACAGCATCTTTCCTTATCTTATAGTTCTACTTATAATGCATTTATGTTGTTTAATTGCTTGATGTCAATCCACTCTCTGCTCTGAAAACACCCTGTATAGCAACCTGCTACGGGAAAATTTGGTAGGGCACTCTCTTATGTGCTAGGAGACAAAGTATTGCACCTTAGCAAACATTTTCCAGATTAGCTGACATGAGGCACTTTAGGTCCCTTGTATATTTGAAACACTACTGTCTCTTTAGGGATAATAACTGTTCCAATAGGGACAATTATGTTTTGTAGTAAATTCATACTGGATGTTCTTTGGTCTAGGGCATACTTTGTACCATATACATATCGACAAGTCCCTGGTCATGGACATATAATTTATACCCAAAGCATAGGATGCCTCTCACCCCTTTGTGGTGCCGGTGTCTAAATGACTGTCTTATGCTAAACACCTGCTGTAAATAGATGGACTGGACGCATCTTACTCGGTTAATTTAAGGCACTTACTTGGTTAATTGTAATGCAGATGCTTCCTCCTCTGTGTAGAGGGAAACAATCAAGTCTTCTGCACTGGACTTTGTATCATTTCTAATCAGCTATTCAGCTCAGATACTGATATGCATCACATTATGGGAACAATAGGCACATGGAAAAGCCAAAGAAAATAATGAAATTTTAAATTCCAGAATGCAGAGTATGACAAAGCTGTGAACAAAAGAAAGCAGCAAGAAAAGGATGACTGTGAGCTGAGTGTTGCAGTATATCTGTGAGCCAAGAAATTATATTGGTATTTAGGGCTGATGCAGCACAGATGATATGAGGAAAAAAACTCAAGGTGATAAATAAAGTCAGATTATTCTTGGACAGAGTCATATAGATTATATAGCAGTGAGACAAAATAGATCAAGAAATGCTGATTAAAAAAAAAAAGCAGTTTGCAAGGTTAGAGGAATTTTAATCATGGAGAATTTTAATTACAATCATATTGATCAGTATCACAACTCTCAAATACCCTTACCCCACACAAATTCTGAACACTGCTCTTTAGGGAATGAATCTGCTTATGGATCTTTTCTAATAGGCTGCAGAGCATGTGCCCATTTGCCTTTTTGATCTCAGAAGAAATGAGACAACTGGACAACTTACCTTGAGAAGACTGGTTCTTTTGTGGAATATAAAGAATTGAGGAAAGCAAGGATTCTTTTCTTCTGGAGCTCATAATCTTTTTACTGTAGTTAAATGTCCTTTACAATGTAGCGAATTGGTGGCATTGCTCTGCTGCCCAATTTTACTGATTGAATCTGGTGGGACAATAGGTGGTTACTTCATAATCATGAAGTAGAATCTTCATAATGAAGATTGCTTCATACTCAGAAATATCATACCCTCGGATGATTTATTTCCTCCCAAATTCTTTACATTGCAAGAAGATTTCTAGCTGCTGTTAACTCATTTCAAGGAGCAAGGGGAAAGAATTCAAAGTTTTCTCTTACTGAAAAGAAACAACTGTATTGATTTTGTAGATCTTAGTGTATTGATAAAAGCAGGTCTAATAAAATAATGTTTATTCATGTTTAGTGAAAAAAATAAGAGTGCAACAGAACTCAAATTATGTAATAGCTACCACAGCCCTCTTGCAGCAAAGCAGAAACTCTCCTGCAAGGACTGAATGCACTTTACAAGTTGATGCCATCCTTAGTTTTAGATGATATTGTGGGGAGCATAAAATACACAGAGTCATGCTGAATAAATTCACAAGATTGCACTTCAAAATCTGTAACCATAAGCAACAACTTTGAAATTAATATTTTTAAGAGTTTTTTTTAATTTTTAAGGGTTTTTTTAATAGAAAACATCACTTAGAAGTCAATATGACACAGAGTATGGACCAAAGGCATTTTCCGTGTGTCTATCTGAAACTGGTGATACACAGTTTTAACATAGAAGACACTTCAGTCTTGAGGAAACTGCTAGTACCATGACTACAACCTTGAGTCTGGATGGGATCTGAAATGTTTGAAATTCAAAGTCATTGCTTTTTTTTAGATCTTAACAGGAATATTAAGGTTTAGCACAATGCTTATATTCATAATTTTTCAATCCCTCGTTTCTTCTTTAAATAACTTGGTGAATTTGGTCTGTAAGGTTTTGCCTTACCTAACTGTAGACATTTACAATGTAGACACTCTTAGGCCTAAATCTATCAAGTTATTTTCTAAATATTGCGTGTACTGCTTTTTTCTCTGAGTGCAGTGTAAGAGTGTCTAGTTTGCTACTATCAGTAAGATCAGTCTTTGGGTCTAAATAAAATCAAACATGAGAAAGGCTGGCATCAGTGTAGAAAAAAACCCCAGAAAAGTAGACCATTTCAATAGATATGTCACCAGCTCAAAATCATATTTTGGTGCATTAAGTAAATTCAAAAATATGAAACCAATTAACAAACTTTAGAATAATGTCCAAAGAGTACCAATATGCTGAGAAGCAAAAAAGCAATTGGAAATGCTTCAGCATAGTAAAAGTGCTGAAGACCATTGATGCAATTATCTTGACAAAATTCAGTGACTGCTAAGTGTAACTGGAGTTAGGGGCCATTTCGTAACTCAGAAGAAATTTGCAGAATTTGTTCTTCCTTTTTGAAATCTAAGAACAAGCCTTCAGTTTAGTGATTTGTAAATGGTTTTTTGGTTTATTACCACAAGATCATCTTCATTTTAAGCACTTTACCTTCAACTGCTTTCCTTGCTTTTCATTGCTTTCCATCAGAAAGGGAAGACCTATGAATTTAATTTTTTCCCTGTTAAAAAAATTTTACATGTCAAAAAAAAAAAATTACCATTTCAAAAACTTGTCTGACTCTCAAGTTGTTAAATTTAGTGCCACTGTGAACTAAGTTTACTCAAACTAGCTGATGGTCTATATGATCTAGATGATCAAATTCAGACCAAAAGGGGTAAGACTTTTAAATGACTACCAAAATAATTTACAGGAGGGACACTTTTTTTCCCTACCATTAAATTGATTTTTGTCTAGAAAAAGAAGTATGTAGACAAGAAAATAAATCATAAAACCTTGAAATCAGTTACATTTTATGCAGACTTTCACATTTTTTAAATTATTTTAGATATGAAGAAAATTGGAGGAGTGAAAACATTTTTAATGGTCTTGTCTACATTCAGAAAGTTCATACTGCTGCGTGACATAATAGAAAGTTACAATTGATTTAAATGTAAAATGTTAGACAGATCGTCATACCCCATAATCCAAAGAATATAGATAACATCTAGTGATTTCTACTTCTAACTTTTCTCTTTGATCAGGTCAGATTGCTTACAACTTAGCCTGTAACTTCATCAGATAGAGCCAAGTCTCTTGAACAGCACCAAGGAATCTCCACAATGGACACAACATCTTAGTGGTCCTGTGAACACCTGTAACAAAGATCAGTTATGGTTTCTAAGAGTTACACCTCTTTTACCCCTGAAAATTTAGTGGCTCATATTGTGCAAGAGAGGTATTTTGAGCAAGGAAAGGAACACACAGCCTATGGCACATTTTTTTTCTTAATCCAGCCTTAAGAAAGAAAAGACGCTCATTAAGTCAGATGATCACATTTGCTGTTTCAGAGGAAAGGGAATTAGAAAGAGAGGGCACCTCATCATTCAGTGAAAATAGAAGTGTCATCTGCATATAAATGCGTAAGGTTTCACACAGCCCTCCACTGGGTTTATCATAATGAGAAAGGTACAGAAAGGAATATAACACATGGTGTTGACCCTGGTGATACAGATATTCAAATGATTTGGGGAAAATGAATCTTAGAGTAAAGATTTGCAGGATGAGTGCATCTGTGGGCATGGGAAAGAATGGACACCAGACTGAGACAAAGAATGAGCATCCAGTTAGGACACCATATTGAGAAGCAGTCAGAATGAAGGTTTAAATATTTCTTTGTGTTGTTTACCTCTTTTTGTTATATGGTAGAGGATATGTGATTTTCCTTTAGGGGAAGGAGTTTGGATACAACAACACAGGTTGTTGAGTGGGAAAAGTCAGTCAAACATTTACTGCTGATGTTTGACCATGAACAGTGACAGACTGTGTCACTGAATTTGTCTAGCTAAACAGAACATGTGGTGCTGGTGGCTGTGTCTTGTGGTGTCACTCTGCAGAAGGATCAAACATCTCCACAAAGAAATAGCTATTTAGGGACTTGTGATATTCCACATCAATGGCTGTTTTGGTGAGAAAAACAAGGAATAGTTTTAGGTTTCACTCACCAGCAGAAAAATGCTGGAAATTCTTTTCAAAATTTCCAATCTGATTTGACTGTGAATTTCTGAGGGAGGCTGGACTGGGACTATGCAGGACTTGAATCCATTTCTCAAGAATTCTTGTATGAGCTTGGACAAGCTATTTACCCCCTGTGCACTGATTTCTTGTTGTAAAAGAGAGATACAAGTCCTTCATTTTACAGGAGTTTTTTATTTAGCTAGTGTGCTTCTAGGTAAAGAAACAGTCTCAGGAGTGCTGTTTATAGTTTTCATATCACTGGGTCATCTACATATACGTGCTGGTGAGCAAGAGCAGTCGTAGAAATAGGTTAAACTAAAAGACTTACAAGATGGGGTGATGACACAGACTCACTCTTTGTCTCAAAAACAACAGAAATGTGGATTCATGTAGCTTGTTAACCACATTTAATACTCCTCACTGCATTTAATGGAAAAGACATTTTTTCATTGACAAGACTTGCTTTAATCAAGTGAGGAAGTTTTTGGGTAAGGAAGAACTCTGCTCTGCCTGTGTGCTAACTCAGGATTCATGAGGTAGGCAGGCAAAGTATCCCTGGAATGGATGGTGGCAAGATTTAAAAGCTGAGTTAGATTTGAATTTTTGAGAAATGGCAGAGTACTGGGTGACTATGGCGAGAGTGGTTTGCTAACCTTGCTGGAGGACAGGAGGATATTGCTTTGAAAGGAAAAGAAGCACTGTAAATCCCTGTCCATTGTCCTGTTTTGGCTTAAAAAAATATATAATTAAATGGAAAAAAAATCAAATCAAAACCCTCAGTATTGATAAGTTGATTCAATTTATCCAATGGCTTAGAACTTTCAGACTGCAGATGGTTTGCAGTTTCAAAGCTTTTTGGTCCGTTTCATTGCTAAAGAGTTCTTAATGTCTTTTCACGTCTAGAGCTGGAGCTTAAAAGAAAGTACTGAATATCTCTGAGAAGAGAGAGAGAGACAATCATCATGATCTTACACTCAAGCTTGGCAGCTTAGGGGAATCTCTGACATATCCTGACAGGTTCTTCGATTGCACAGGATTTATGTTCTTTGCCTCTCTTTGACCCATCTCTACAGATGGGATACAGAAATAGAAATGGTGCTTTGAATGCAATTTTCTGCAAAGCTTCTTCCACTTCTCAAGGGTTTCCTTCTTTCTCTGTGGGAGGATTACTCCTTTTTTCCCAGTCGCATATAAGGAGGGAAGAACTCAAAAGAATTTTGCATCCAAGAGTAGGCATATCACTTCTTTGCAGTTACATTTGCATTACATTTCTGGCAATGGTCATGAATGACTGGCATCAGCTATGACTCATTATTCATTTCTTGAAGGACTTGGCATAACAACAAGAGGAAAAACCAACCCCATTCAATTTCATATTCTTTCTTCTGACAGACAGATACACCATGAGCAGTTTTGCTTGAGGAATCATCTGGGGGATGGGAAAAGGAAGGTGAAGCTTGGAAGTCCCAGATTCATGCAAAGAAAGAGACTATCATCAAAAGGACTACAAAGGACAACATATATCCAGCTCATTCAAATAGAAATGAGATAGCCAGTAACCACTCTGGACAGTAACTGTAATGGAGTCACTTCTGGTGAGTCCCAAAACAGGACTGTGACAGAAGAGCAGGATGAAAGGAATGATTACACAGATCAGATCAAGGAAGTGACACCTGTCAGGAATGGAAGGTGGGTACTGGAGCCGGTTACAGAGATTCTGGCAATCTTTTCCATCTTGATATTCTTTATTCTTATATATCTTGCTTGTCTTTCTAGGGGCCTCATTGAGCAGGCTCTTAGTAAAGCAGTGAGATAACTCCCAGACTTATTAAACACTCCAATAAGCCCTCATTCTTTGTTTTCGTAGACCTGTCACATGTTGTTATCACTAGTGAGAACTTTCTTTCTCTTCTCCCTTGACATCCCTTAAAGGCTTCATAAACATCTATGGGCTGTGTCTTCATAGCCATATTTTAAGTATATTCTGACAAAGTTATTGATAAATGTCTTTATGACACCATGACTAGCTGAATTAATATTAGCAAATATGTCAATTAATTTAAAAATACAGAGAATAACTCCCCTTCCTTTTCAAAAGATACTAACACAGACAGAGACAGGCAGAGTCATTAATCAGTCATTTCTCCTCAGTTCAAGACATCTTAAGTGATAAACGCTTGGTTGATTAAAAGGGACAGTCATTCATATTAACTATGGAAGATAAGACCATCAACACTCAGTTGAAGATTTAAAGCTTTAGGAAGCAGCTTTGTAAAATGAATCTTTAAAGGAGTTTCTGTCACAGATAGCTCTGTAAAGTGGAGTTGGTTGGGCTTTCTCTTACCAGTTATCAAAGTCCTCCTTTAATTCAAGACCCACTAGTTCTAGAGGCAGAGGTGAGCCTTGCCAGTCCTTCAGCAGAAAGAAGAAAAGCCAGCAGATCCTCCCATCAGAAACAGACACACAAGGGAGTTCAAGCAGAGGATTGTGTGCCCTTGAAATCTTTGCTCCTTCAGAGCAAGATGAGAGAACCACAGGTGGCAAACTGCATTAAAAAAACTCAAACCACTCATTTCAAAGTCAGAATTATGTATCCAGGTACAGCCACGATTCAGTGTGGCAAGCATATATTTTAAAATCAATTTTTGCACCACAGAATTCCTTATAGTTTCCACATGGACCCTTGACTCACTTCCAGAAAAATGAGACTCAGGAAGTCACCTGGCATATAACAACACAATCCTAACAGTTAAAGTTCAGCAAGGTAAAAATCACCTGGAAGCAGGATTTTATTACGGGAAATATGAATTAACTGCAGTAAAAGAAAGGCCCACCTGCAGGTATTAAAAATAAATGGACTGTTGTCTCCCTCCAGAACATTGCCACTGATGTTTTTCAATTACACTGATGTGAGTTTTAATCAGATTGAAATATGTCTGCATAACTAGCTATAGGGACATTTGACTGATGTAGCAACAACAGCAGAGAAGGAGAAAAAAGCACAGCCATAATATCTATAATGCTATGATAATGAACAATTAGAAACAGCAATGTGTTATCTGCATTCTAGTTGGTCTTTGTAGTGCACGGGGAGGCTTTACTGGGGATGTGGTTTTTGCTTTGATTCTTACGCAAGGCCCATTTACCGCAACAGAATATTTTATTTTGGTTTTTGTGGGCTTCTTGGACAAAGAGAAATAAGAGCATATAAGTCTGACCAAGGTCAGAACTGCAGTGTCTTCAGAGTAGAAACAAATCTGAGACCCCTTCCCTATGTCTGTGTTTTAAATTCATTTCGCTTTTTAGCTAAACCATAGAGTTCTGGGGTATGGCATGTATGGAAGGTCCTGCTTGTGTTGTGGTGTGCTGGTATTTCTGTGTTAACATTATATTCATCTTTTTGTCTATGATTTTGTAAAATAAAGTCAGTTCTTCACCCCAAACATTATGGAGGCAAGGGTTTGTAGGCTCTTCAGTTAGCTTCAGCTGAATTCATCTGAAAGGGAGGGCTATGGGCCCTCTAAACAGCTGTTGAAGAAGAAAGGAGCTCTTACACCAAGCTCTCAGATCTGTCATTGGCAGAGGTTATGGTAACACTATGGATAAGCCAGACGGTGAGACAAGAGTGAATGAATTACTCACTGAAGAAGGTGTTTCTATAATGTAGATTATTGCCCAGACCCGGCACTGTCCCTGTGAAACATAACTTCTGGGACTAGTAGACAAAGTCATGTTTTTAATTCCTGTTGGGATGGCAGGTGTGCAGACAGTCTAGGAATGTTCAAACTGCTGCAACAAGATTTGCTTGAATTCACTGGAAAGAAAAAAATTGACTTTCTATGAGCAGATTAAAGAGATGAGTCAGATCCAGAGAACTTTCCTGAAAAACATTCCTCAAGAGGTGTCTCAACTGCAATCTGTTGTGTTTACAATTGTTCACCTATACCTATTCATTCACACTATCTAGATTCTGGCTCTGCAAACACAAGTTTTGCATATTTTTTTTTCTCATTAAAGGTGAATGATTTTTGGCAAAGTCAATAACACTGTGAATTAATTGCCAGAATGAGGTATTGATCACCTTTTCCTTGTAGGAGCTGTTGAACATTTTTCTGTTAATATATTTAATGTTGCAATTAAACTTCTTTGAGTTGGAATCATCAGTGTTTTAAAAATACTTCTTTATCTTTATTGTGAAAAATTCTGGGTATCCAAACTTCTCTGGCTCTATATTTTGGCTACAGTCAGGTCAATTAATTAGCTGACAAATATCCATCCAGATGAAATACTGGCAGCTATTTGTATACTTTGGGCCTTTTCAACCAACTCACTCTATTATCACAATTTGTAAAGCATCCGTATTACAGTGACACATCCTATAATCAGTATAAAGCAAAACAAATCTCCCATAACATAACAGTTGTTACATAACATCCAGCTACAGGAACCAAAATTAATGTACCATTTTCCCTTACTTATTTGTGGTGGATACGTTTTATTTGTAGCTTAATTTCTCCATTACATGTGTTAGGATGCATAAAGTAGAAAGAATAGATGTATTGAATTGATTACAGTTTTTAATTAAATGTTGCATTTTGGGGACCTGTAAGATGCATTTTTAATTTTGTGATGTGGGAGGAGGGAAGAACAAATAATCATAGGAACAGCTAAGTGCCTTCAATCTCAATGGGCTGTGCATGGGGAATAAAGCAGAGTAGACTTGGAATATATCCCCAGAGAAGAATGTTCATTGCAATCAGGGATGACACAGGCCATTAGACCTTACTTTTCCAAAGCCCTGTCTATATTGCATAATTAACAATGGGATCAGCTGTAAGGTCTTAACATTTAGGCTTGCCTTCTCTTTGGCAAGTATTCCCACAAGAAAGGTGCGCCTACCTTACAGCAAGTACATCTTACCTGCCTTCTTCAGACTGCTTATATGTATCAGTGTGGGTAAACATAGATCCAAGTCCAGCAGTTTGTTATGGGAGGGCAGTGCACGAATCTTTTCATCCTCAGCTATCTCAACAGTTCTCCCTTCTGTGAAAAGGAGCTAAAGATCTGTCTATATTAAATGATTTCTCTGTATCTCCTTATTCCAAAATGCACAATTTACAAACTGAGATTATAGATATGTTCAGGTCTGGATTGACTATATGGTCAAACTAGTGACTCCTGTAGACATCATAGAGGAGAATAGATTGCAAGTAGAAATCTTACGTTCATACTGTAGTTGTAGAAGTCTCAACAGGTAGCTTCCTACCCATGAACTGTCTTTGCCTTGAGATTGCTTCCTCAATAGAAATATTAATTTACTGTCCTATGGCAGGAGAAGCGCTGTGCTGAAGGAAATTGTAACAGGGCTTTTTCTGGGGCCAATATGAACATAAAAGCCTTTGTGGTTAGAAAGACTTTTGGAATGCTCTAGTATCTTCACAAGGTATGTGTCATATTGTGTCCCAAATTCAGCTGTGAGCATTATTCAGGAGAGACATTTTTGGTTTATATTTTTCCCTTCTCTCATTTTAAGAGCTGCAAAATATTTTTGGCAAATGTATAACATTGCATGTTAGTTAATGGTTAGTAAATGACAGTTAATGGTCATAAATCAAATTTTTCTTAATGGCCCCTCTCACCACTGTGAAGAACATTTGTTTACTGACTATATTTCAAAATGCATTCAAAATAGCTGTCAGTGGCCTTTGAATTTGTTCCTGACTGCCCTGGGAAAGCATTTTAATTAATAGATGGTTGAGGACAAAATTTTGAGGTTCTCCTAGCTCTCTTTGAATAATGGAAATGGGCCAATCTCTATTACATGTATGAAGTTGGATTAGTTTTATTAGAAAATAAAGGAAGGAAATAAGACAATAAGAGAGTTGAAAACACTTGGTTGCCATGAAATATCAACCATGATATTTCACAGACCAAGTAATTGTTAATATATTGCTAGCTGCCTTGTAATATCATGTAAATAATTAATTCTATTGAAATTTCAATAGAAATTTCTGAATTACAGGTTGCTTGAAAAAGATTATTACAGCAGAACAGAATGTAATAGAATCATGCATTGTCATTGGCGACTCTTAATAGATGTGTGTGGACTTTCAAAAATCTTATTAATAGATCCATTATATGTTTTATTAATGATATTAAAATACCCTGGATATTTTATTAATAATAATATTTTATTAATAAATTTTACTACTCCAGACTTCCAAAAATTATAACATACATTAAAAAGGGAATGAATATTATTTGTGGGCAAAATATAATGATAGTTTTTGGATTTACAGGATACATGCACGTGGTCTAAAATAACATGAGCAATGAGTATCCTTCAAGACAGTTTTAATAAAAGATGTGTGAATAGTAGTACATATGGTTAATTTGAATTCTGATTTTGGTTATGTTTACTGAGTATTTTTCCTCCAACTGTTCACAAAGATTATTGTAAATGTGCTCTTGTTTATCCATTTGGTGGATAGCTGCTTTGTGTATCGTCATGTTTGTATATGATTTTGGACATTGACTATCTTGCACTTGTCATCCTTTGCTGAATATTATAACCAAATGGTGTGGAGTAGAAAAAATGCTAGGAAAAAAACCTTGTGTGATTTGAAGGACCAGCTGTATAGCACAAGACTCCTGGATTTACTGGAATTTGACTTTTGATCAGGTCTTGTTCTGAGGATCTGTCAATTTTATTCAGAGTAAACGAAGTGTAGAGCCAGAGAGGTATTTGTGAACAACAGTTTGAACTAATGAAACAAGAAATAAAAATAGGTTCAGAAATCATTGTCCAACAACAAAGAAGGGCTAATTAATCAGATTACTTGACTAGTTTTATCAGCTCTATTGAGCAGGATCTATTACAAAGGAGTGATAAAGTATTTGCACCCATCCAGACAATCAATATATTGCTTATGCACTGAACCACTTGGAAAATATGGAGCATTTGCCAGTATTTAAAAAATTTCAAAATCTCCAAACTTTCTAAATCCCTGGCATTCCTTTGAGAGTTTCATCCAGCATTTGCCAAAAAACCTTTTAATATCCAGAGTTTCAGTGTATTCTGGTTTCCTATCTCTATAGATGTTTTTCTTGAAAGGCTCTTCCAGTCCTGGTTGAAAGAACACACTTTTCCCCAGCTGTACAATGAGATCCTTAACATGATGATGCAGACAACCCACAGGTGGTATCCAGACCTAACTGGATGACACCAGGAATCTGTAAAGAGCTGTGGGAGATAGTTTTATTTAGAGTGTGTTCCCAAGACAGTGTTTACTGAAATAAGTTTTAATTTGACCCTATTACTAGTCTGCTGGCCTATGGGGACCATAGTAATGTCAATAACTCAGGATCTATAGGTAAAGAATAGACTGTGGAATGATTGATAAATCTGCTTTAATATTAGCCCTCTGTTACTTTATCAAGAAATTTTTGCTCCTGTCCTTAGGCACAAAACTAATTTTAAATGGGTTATAGATGTTGAAATGCCCTTTAAGATTATACTTAAGTTTTACACTCTCTTTGTCCCAGTTCCGTATGTATAAAACATGTAGAAAAAACAGACTCTCTGTTAAAGCTATTTAGACTGTATGCCAGTTATGAAAAGCGCCACACCTCTCTGTGATCTATAGGATGCCTAAAAAAATATGGGCTTGTGGCTTGTAGGGATATTGCTGAAGAAAATGAATAATAATGTGTTCTCAAAGGCAGAAGAGAAAAATATAGAAAAAAAAAATCCAGAGATAAAAAGAAAGGTAGTGCTTTCCCCAGGTGAAAGTAAGCCAATTCAGGCAAGAACTAAGAAAAATAATCTCAGTATAGTCTGAGAGTCTGAAAGTCAGGAGAAACCAAAGTCAAAAAAAATAGAGACCTTTATGTGGAACTTGTGCAAAAAGGAGGCTTAAAAACAGTGTTTTGAACACTACAATAAATAATATAATTACCTGTTTTCTTGAGTGCTTTATTGCCACTGATAATTTTGATAATAATGACAGATGCCTCTCTAGTAGAGCTAGTGACTTTGTAAAGAAAAGTATTATTATGCTAATATACAGATGTAACATCACAAATCCAAAGCCATAAGAAAAGATTCTTTAAATATGCACAATTCTAGTAAAGACACAAAGAACACTGATTGTAGCACATCGCATTCTGAAGAACTTCAGCTGTGTGTCTCATAGCAACAGAAATACTGCACAATAGTGTTTTTAATGTGGCTTGAGGTAGGTATTTCAAAATGTTGTTACTAAAGTTATTAGTCATAGTGAACTAGGAAATCTGACTAGGTAACAAAAGCTTTTCAGAGGCTCCTGAAGAGTATACACTTAAATTGTTTCTCCATCCCATGACCAGGAAGATACCTTTCTGCTTAGGAAGCTATGAGCAGCTGTGACAACCTTCTACTGTGTTGTGGGATTACCTTCACTTACATGAGTGACAAGATCCATCACTTTTGGCATGCTACTGAAGTTGTATTGATCCCATGACCTTAAGACAGGCATCTCCCTCTACATGATGGACAGATGGATGGTCTTATGGCAAGTTGTTCTAGGATTGCTCATAGTTTAATTCCCTTCTGCACATTTCCCCTGTATAAGAAAAGGTTTTAAAAATATTAACAGGTAGGGGATACCTGCGTATTGATCACAAGACCGATGCTTTCTGGTCAGCTGATAAAGGAAGAATTATAAGCTACAGAAATTGGAAAAATTACAGTGTTTGAGAAAGGGGAAAGAAAGAAATAGGCTGCTAGAACAATTCATATCACTTGTGACCCATTCTGATGATTTCTGAGTTTCTTCTTCCTACAAAACAGAACCCACAAAACAAACTCCACAAAAACTGTGATGCCAAACAGCCTATGGTTTAGATTTATTTCTCTGAAAATTGGATTGAGCTCATGAAATAGTGAGTTTGTGTTTGTGGCTCTGCTACATCCACACATGCTGATTGAAGTGCAGGTGAAATAATTCCTAATTAGAATAGTTAGGTTTTCAATTTACAGGTATAAAATTATACAAAGGCAATGCTCATTCAGGTATGCCAATTATAGCCTAAAGATCTAGCATGTGTGCTTTCTATATATTTATACAATACATATATGTGTCAAATTCTTTAATTCTCCAGCTTGTCAGTCATTGCAAAATCAGAACCACTTCTTCATTTTGTCAGTCTACCTCCACAAGACTGCATTATAAATTTTGCTCAGGAATTGCATTAACCTTTGTGAGTTCTGGTGCTTTGTTGACTTAAAGAAATAAGGCCAAGTGCATTTGTAATGACAGCAGGAGACTGCAAATGATGGCAAGAAGTTGTATAAACCTCCAAGCCTATAGAAGCTATTAAAATTCTTTTTTCCTCCCTTTTCTTTCCAGCAGTTCAGTTGCCTCATAGATTTGAATCGTCTAATTTTCCAGCCAGGGAGACAGCTTCTTCTCACATTTCAGCTCAAAATTTTTCTTTTTCTTACATTTTTTTGTTCTGTGCTTTTGAATGTGCATGTGGTTTCCCCCCCATACATAGCCTGACTGCAGTTTTTGATCTCAGGCATAGAAACCTACAGTTCTACATTCCATGAAAAAAGATTAATACACTAAGACATTATTTATTGGACTCTAAAATTCTGTTGTAGCAACTGTACTCACAGTAGGGATCCTGAAAAGACTAGTGGCAGCTGCAGTTTCTCTTGCAAAGTATCCAAAATCCAGTAGCTGGACAAAAGTTTGATAAATCCCTTTTGTGACAATGATGCGATAACCTAGATAGAATTTGTTTTCCCTTTGAGTACTTTGACTTTGACTTGACATCTCTTTTTCTTGTTTGTTTTTTTTTTTTTTTTTGTTCCAAATCACATTAAAAAATCCATACCAAAATTATCTGACTAAAGAGCGATGGTCAAATTTCTCTAATGTTCATATACCAAACCAAAAAAGAAATTTAAGCTAGTTGACAGTTAAATCAGAAGACACTTTCTATTGGAAGACAATTGAAATGAGAAGACAAATTTCTAAAAAGACTTTCTATAGCATCAGTGAAGGCAATTGTCTTTCTAATATAGAATGAATATCTGAAGGCAGCAATGCTAAATGCTATAAAAGGGTGATAGAGTACAGAACATTATACATGAGATTGTTCTTTGAAATAGATTTGGAAAAGCTCTGGCAAACATATTGAAATGTAACAAAAAAAAAAAGAAATTCTTATGAGGGTTTTAGTGTACTGGAACAGGCTGCCCAAAGGGTTTGTAGAGTCTCTGTCCTTGGACATATACAAAACTTGACAGCACATGGCAGTGGGCAACCTGCTTTAGCTGACATTGCTCGAGCAGAGAGTTTGAACTAGGTGACCTCCAGAGGTGCCCTCTATAAGCAAATATTCTGTGCTTCTATATTAACAGCACTCACTGACTGATGCAATTGAGGGCTCAACTACCTACTTTAGGGGACATATGAAAGGCCAAATGGAGGAGTTCTATAGTCCAAGTTAAGCCTATAGATAACCAGTTGACCCAAAGTAATATTGGCTTGGTACTGGTTTAACTTTCTCTAGTTATCTGATACTAGAAAGACCAGGGGGAAAGTCTCAGGATTAGGAAATCAGCCTTATTTGAATAAATGCATACCTTTAAGCATGTCTGTTGTTGCAGTGAGTAAAGCTGTCTACCAGTAATCCACCACACATCTTCCCAGTGGTTGGTGTGTCAGTGTGTTCATGCTGACACTCATTTCCTAAATCTCTCCCTCCATCATCTTGCCATAAAAGTAGAAGTTGACCTGGTTAATTTACAGTGTTTATTTGTGTGTTAAGTCTGATTCTGCCAGTTGTGAAGAGAATTCTAAGGCTGTTACTGTCAGCTCCTCCTAGAATGGATGATTATAAAACTGGATCTCTAGCTGTCTGTATGGGTGATTCATGTTACAGCTCATTTGGAAGGAACATGAACTGCTTAAATGTGAGAGCAGATGATGCATTTAGAACATACCATGCTTATGTAGCTGTACAATATGAGAAGGGGCACCCTTTTATATGAGTATAGTTAACAGAGACCATATAACTTATTATCAAATTGGCTTAAGCAGCGTGCAGGATTTTTTTTAAAAACTGCATTTAGAAAATGCAGCCCTGCAGCCAAGGAATATGGTGTTGCCCTCATTAGTAGAGATCACAGGATTTGCACTGACTTTGCCATGGCCATGGGACTGAAGCCTGTCAGGCTTGGTCTTTCTGAACTTGTCCTGACCTGACTACAGCTTGGTTTAGCTACATGGGATACAGACAGAGACTGTAAACAGAGATGGTAAACAGATCAGACATAATCAGTTAAAGAAATTCAGACCAGGACAAAACTGGATTTAGGGATAACAAATAGAACAATGAAAAAATATGTAACATTTGTAAAATAGCAGTTATGTATTTGCATGTAGAGTAGTACACAAACCAACAAGGAAACAGCAAGGTGTGAAAACATGCCATCAAACAAAAAAACACCTCAAAGAGATCCCAAGGAGGAAGTCATCACCACTAACATCATACTCCTCTTAGTGAAGGACTTGGGATGCTCTACATCCATCTCCCCTTCCCTGGCCAAATGGAAGCCAAGAACTGCAGAGCCTAGATGACAATGTAAAGCTGAACATAATACCAGGAAAAAGGGTAGAAAATAGGGACTGTGCATATAAAAAATAATCTTAGCTAGTTTATTATTATTATTAAGACCTTTTCTGTGTGGTGGCGTACTTTAAGTTCTTTATTTTTTTCTTTTTCTTTTTTTTTTTTTTAATGCATAGGTATAGACTAATAACTCTTTGATTAGCTTGCTAAGATTTCGATTATAGTAACAATAAATTCTTGATTTTACATATAGATTGTTTTTCTTCTTTCCTATTAATAGAATTTTGAACTTTCCACCAAATCATACTCTTCCCCACCCGCCAATATCTTAAAGCACTTTATAATCCTCCACTCCCAATATACAACAAACCTAGTTACAAAAGAATTTCTATGCCCTGCAGTTGGTATTCATTGTGTCCTGTCAGCCTTACACACAACAAAGAGAAGTAGGCATTTCTGATTCCACACTACCTGATCAATTTTATCTGTCTACAATGATAGGAAAGACACAAGTCTTTCACTGAACTCACCTTCGAAACCAGCTGAAGTCTTCACAGACAGTTAAAGTCTTCTGCCTGTTTGGCCATTGGCTCCAGCTTTCCCCAGCTAGTCTTTCAGGGATATCTGGACACTTTATGCAGCTCCATTTGTTGCTTTTTTAAGAAAATACATTACCAAATGCAGCAAAGGAAGGATCTGCTCTCAAACGGACACAGTTTGAGAAACAGTCACAAAGACACAAAAGGAGAAGACAAAACATCGAAGTCTTTCACTATATTTTCTGTTCCTTCATTCATTCATTGATCATGTAGCATTCCTGCAGCAGACAGATTTTTCACAACAGTTACAAATACTGTGTTTATATCTATCCTATGCTTTGTATCTCTGCATTTCTTCCTCATGACTGCAGTGTTGCCTAGGTAAACATATCACTCAAGTTTTGACACATTTTGCGTGGTCAGTGTGTCGAATGTTGACCTCCAAGATTACTTACACCACCAGTCATCCTAAATTTATCAGACTTTTAACCAGCTATGTTAGTTGCATAGTCCTTATGTGTATGGCAAGAGAATGTTGTCAAAGAGAGGTTAAAAGTGTCAGCATTCTGTGGTATTTCTTCTCAGTTTAAGCATATGTTCTAGCATGGGAAACGATTTGGCACAATTTCCATTCCTGGCACTGAATCTCACTCTTCTACTTTAAAGGAAAAAGAAGGAGGAAAATAATCCTCAAACACAAACCATGGATGATTATCAATGGGAGAGGTTTTCAGCCAGGAATATTTATTTTTAGACCTACATCTGTGCTGTATGATACTCATATACAGATATTTGAAGAGAGCGATAATAAAAATATCTCCATGTGGCTGATTGCTCTTGGCTCTCCCGGGGAACTGAGAGTACTCAGGCTCTTTATGCAGTCATAGCAGTACAAGACACCCCAGGTATGGAGAGTTTTTAAATTTACAGTCTTCTCCTATTGCAAATAAGCTGAGAAATTTTGTAGGGAGCTGAAAATAGATAGGCATGAAAAGAAAGGATATTATTGTGACTGACTAAATCAAGGCACAATGACAGGAGAACAGCAAGAGCCTTGTTTGAGATATGAAGTCTCAAGTGAGAGCAAATAAGAGGAGAAATATGTGGTCAGCATCAGTCCCATACTTTGCATTTTCCAATGGATTTGAATTTTACAGGCCTCAGAGCCATTAACTTCTTGTCACACCAAAACTGATGAAGGCTAATATCTAAGGAGACTTCACATGGAGTTCTTGCCCCAGGAGCCAAAAGATCTTTCTTTTGTCACAAGCAGGATTATCACAGTGAAATGAAACAGCATAATTCTAAGAGAACTTGCAATACTGCAAATACAAGTGCTACATTTCTAGGCTCAACAAGGATGCACTTTCAAGGGTACACTACTCCTCTTTGGGAAAGAAAATCAACAGTCAGATATTCAGTGTCCATCCCAATAGTTGCAGAGCTCTGCTTAAAATAACTATTCTCATGAATATTTGAAAAAAAAACATTCTCAAAAGCTTTTGCTTTGTAGTTGTTGGTGATGATACCTGTAATAAAATCTTTGTCTTATGAGATGAAGAAGAAAAACTGAGAATAAGTTTTCTGACATCCTGAGCTGAATTCTCAAAAATTCCCATTAACGTTAGGTGCCTTTGCAAGCTTCTTTTATTAAGACTTTTCCCTTGTTAGAGTCACAGGCAATTAGCCCTCTAAAAGAATGCAAAAAATCACTAGTTTATCCACCTGTCTCAAGGCAGATGTGGCCAGTTATTCCTGTGTCATTCTGAGCACAGCTTGTGTAATTTTTTTCTCAGAATGGCTTAATGGTTAGGGTTCCAAAAGCTGCCAGGAAATCTTCTCCAGTGCACTGCTGTCCTCACTGACCTGTTGAAGTGTCTAAACTTATTTTTTTCTGGTTGCAGTGTCAGCCCTTAATTTATGTTCTATGTAAAATGGATATAAGATCCGTATGCAGGACTTTCAGGCTTTGAGAACATTTATGATGTTATCTGTTAGTCTTCTCTACTCTAGGCAAAAAAATCACAATTCCTCCAATACTTCCATATAGATCATGGCTTCCAGACTAATAATAACTCCGTACTTTCCCCTCAGCAGTCTCTAATTCACCCATACTTCTCCTGATATTCAATATTCAGAACTGAATACAAGGTTTTATTAGAGATCTTATCAGCAGTGAATGTTGCAAAGTGTTAACTCATGTATGTTATATAACACATGTTAGAGTGTAGATATTCCACTACACCACCCACATGTGGCCACTGATAATCCACCAGAATCCCAAATATTTTCTTAGGTTACTGATTATCTAGGCCATCTTTTCTCCAATCTGTTTTTATTTGGTTAAAATTGCAACTGGCTTTTTTTATTTTTTTCATCTTTTTTTTTTCTTCTCCAAACAATTTATCTCTTTGGAGTTTTAATCCTGACTTCTGATGTGTTAGCAGCTTAGTATCATCTGTGTATTTAACAAACATGGTCTGTATTCCTTTCAGCAGATATGTAAGAATATTAGGCTAAAGATAAACTCCTTGGGAACTCCACCTTATGCATCATTTCTCTTTAAAGGTAGACCCTTGGTAGCTACTCTTTGAATATGACTTTCCAGCCACCTTTATATCAAATTTACAGACCTTTCCTAAGCTCTCTTCTGAGAACAGCATATCAAACATCATGAAAGTCAGGATAGAATGAAGATATAGGTTATCTGTTGCTTTTTCCCTGTCTCTAAAGGAAAATTTCCTGTCTGTAAAAGAAAAAAATGCCTCCCTCCTCTCATCCAAGTTTTTAAAAATAGTTTATTTATGATGGCACTTTCCTGGGATTTAAAGTTTGCCCTGTTCTGCTTTTTCTCCCACTTTGAAGGTTGTCACTTCATTTTTCTTCTTTTTCAGTCTACCAGAAGTTTGCTCATTTTCTATGAGATTTCAGAGTGGTTCCTCTGAACACTAAAGAGAGGATATAATTGGGTCCAGCTCATTTGAGAGCACCTATGTTTCTAAGAATTGTTAAATTTATTTGTTCTTTCTGCTTTTGCTAAATGTAAGATCACATTTACTTTTTAACAGAAGATTGATGCAAGAAAGGCATCAGATTCTTCTCCTTTGCAGTGATAGATCCTTTGTAGTGTAGTCATTGAATCAATGGTTTCTTTGTTTATTCCCTTACTGAAGATGTACTCACAGAGAGTTTTCACTTATTTTGTATATCTTTGTGTATTTTTTTCTTTCTGAATTTATTCTTAAAATTCCTCTGCCATTCCATTTTTATTTACATATGAAGTGCAACTTTGTTTGCACTTCCCGTTTGCCGTGGGGAAAGAGTCCCCAGTGCAGGGACATGGACCTCATACTGCATAGAATCATAGAACCACTAAGGTCAGAAAATACTTTTGAGATCAAGTCCAGCTGGTAACCGAGCACTACCACTATGTTCACCATTAAACCATGCCTCCAGTGCCATATCCACATGTTTTTTGTGTGCTTCCAGAGGTGGCAACTTCACCACCTCCCTGGGCAGATTGTTCCAATACTTTACAACCTTTTCGATGCAGAAATTTTTCCTAATATTCAATCTAAACCTCCCTTGGTGCAGGTTAAGGTCATTTTCTCTCATCCGGTCACATGTTATCTGGGAGAGGAGACTGACCCCCACCTCAGTACAACCTCCTGTCAGGTAGTTGTAGAGAGTGATAACGTCCCCCCAGTCCTTCTCTTCCTGAGGGTAAACACCCCCAGCTCCCTCAGATACTGCTCATAAGACTTGTGCTCCAGACCCTTCACCAGCTCTGCTGCCCTTCTCTGGACATACTCCAGCACCTCAGTTTGTCTTTCTTGTAGTGAGGGGCCCAGAAGTGGACACAGCACTCGAGGTGTGGCCTCACCAGTGCTGAGAACAGAGGGATGATCACTGCCCTGGTCCTGCTGGCCACACTATTGCTGATACAGACCAGGATGCCACTGGCCTTCTTGACCACCTGGGTACATTGCTGGATCATGTTCAGCTGCTGTCAATCAGCACAGTCAGATCCTTTTACATTGGGCAGCTTCTCAGCCAAAAAGCTTTTCAGCTTCCGATGCACATCATGTTCTTTTTCTTCTGCAAAGCAAGAATTTCCATTTCTGAATTTAATGTTTCCTTTTAAAAGAACTGTCTCAGCCAGTCATATTTTTGATATTTATGGCCAGTTCCTGGACTGCAATTCAGAGTTTTTGTTTCCTTTGTCCTGGATCTGCTTATCAAACAAGACACTCTCCCTGGCAAGTCACTTTGTCTCAGTTTCCCCATCTGTTAAAAGGGAATAGTAATATTTATTCCTTTAGAGAGGAGCCTGTTCCCACCCACTAGTGAGACACTGTGAGGCATTATTAATTAAGAGAATTATTGAAATTCCTTAATGTCTTGAGGAACAAGACACTATAATAAGAAAAATTGTTTGAGTTAGTTAGAAGCTACCATTTTGACTGTTTAAAGTGTTCTGATGATCTGTGTTTAAACAAGCAAATGATTTAA
This sequence comes from Dendrocincla tyrannina, assembly GCA_035047865.1. NCBI lineage: Eukaryota > Metazoa > Chordata > Aves > Passeriformes > Dendrocolaptidae > Dendrocincla > Dendrocincla tyrannina. The sequence continues at coordinate 32,633,994 of JAWWMP010000001.1, read as the reverse complement.
GGGAAGAGAGTTGCGAAATATACTTTTTAAATTTAAAAATGTTTTTGGACTCTGATAGCAATTTCAGCTGACGCTTCAATTATTATTTCTAAAACACAGGCATTATATTAATAATTTTTCATTTATTCTGTTTCTCAAGCTGGTTACAATGCTTATTAATAATTAACTGGAAATGCTAGAAACTTCAAAACTGTAAGGTTTCTGTCATTCTAAAGTGAACTGAATCTTCTACGTTTACCTAGAAATCAAAACTATTCAGGCTGACAAATCTATTAGATACTGTCACCTATAATTTAGTGTTTTTGGCAAATGTTAGCTACCGACAGGAATGTAGTAGGGTGAGGGTGGACTGTATGGCAGACCATTCTAAGCCTGAGACATTGCTTCAGTCACTTAGTTGTGTCAACCAGCATGTCAAATTCATAATACTAATCACATTTATTTACTGTCTAACCCTTTTCTCCCCTTGCTTTCTTTTTAATCAGTGGTTCAAAGCCTTGAGGGCTTATAGAAAGAACTATTGATGACCACAGTTCTCTGTGTACATCTGGGATAATTCATGGTTAACAGTGACATTTTCAAGTGTGTTTTGAGATCTGTTTATGAAGAAAACTCTGTGCTGATGCTTCAGGGACTGCAGAGGGGAAAAAAGGAAAAGGGCATGAAAAAAAATTAGAAGGTGGCTTTTATGGAAGAAGATGAAAGGTTTGTTTTGTTCTCGCTCTTTTTGCCTACATCAAAAATGCTGTTTATTGTGCAGAAGAAGGTATGACATAGCCTTTAAGAACTGATTTCTTTGCATTTACTCAGCTTTGAGAATAATATTGACAGGTGGAATGGGGACAAGTAGAAAACATCAGGGACCTGTATCCTCATGAGAGGTGAAGCAGGAGTGTGACTCCCACACAGGGTAGAATATTATGCATAGGGCTAGACCACTTATAAAATTTCAGACTTGTTTTCTTCTTTTGGAGCTGAACTCTATGGAGGAACCTCAAAACAGGGACCTACCGTGCTTTTATTGTGTCTGCTGTAGTTCCCTTTAAAAAGGTGTATGTGTTTATTTAGGGTGGTTTATTTTCCAGCAATACATTTTGTTTTTCTAGTTTTAATCATACTAGCTACATGGAGTTCTTGGAAGCAAAGAGTGTGAGGATGAAGCTGTAACATGGGCTTCAGCTGTGAAAGCTGAAGCAGTGGGCTGAGATTAGAGACACTGTAAACATGTGGAAATAGGGTAGTATCTTTCCATCAGATGTTGCAGAATGGAAGAACAGCTGTCCAGGTTTTACCATTTGTTGAGAGTTTTCCAAGGTTTTTCCCTAGTGAGGACATACTTTGAGAATCAAAACCTGAGAACTTCCTTATACCAATTCTACTGTAGAACTTTCCTATCCATTCCTATCCATTCTATCCATACCTCACATGGAGTACTGCATCCAGGTCCGGAGTGAGCACAAGAAACACATGGACCTGTTAGAGGCCAGAGAGATGCTCGGAGGGCTGGAGCCCCTCTCCTTTGAGGACAGGCTAAGAGAACTGGAGTTGTTCAGTCTTGGGAAAAGAAGATTCAAGGGAGAATGCATTGAGGCCTTCCAATACTTAAAAAAGGGAGAGTGACTTTTTGCAGTGGTAGATAGTGATAGGACAAGGAAGGATGGTTTTAAAGTAGAAGATAGGAGATTTAGATTACATGTTAGGAAGAAATTTTTACTTGCATGGTAGTGAGGCACTTGCACAGGTTGCCCAGAGAAGCTGTGGCTGCCCAGTCCCTGGAAGTGTTCAAGGCTGGGTTGGATGGATTCCTGACCAACCTGGTCTACTGGGTGGTATCCCTGCCAAAGATGGAGATGTTTGAACTAAATTATCTTTCAGGTTCCTTCCAACCCAAACCATTCTACGATTCTGTAATTTCCAAGGAGTTCATTTCATAAAAGATAGTGAATTTACCATGAGTAAGGTACAATGTGTTTGCAAAAAGATAAAGTCATTCATACTATAAACCTATGAAAGCTCTAAATCTTATAGGAAAGAAAGAAAAAAAAAAAAGGCAAATCCCAGAAGCTAAAGGTCCAAACACAAACCACTGAACAAGATGTGGTGAGTTGATCTTGGCTGGCTGCCAGACCCCTACCCAGCAGCTCTCTTATTCACCCGTTTTTGAGAAGACGGGGTGACAAAAGTCAGATGGGAAAAGTTTATGGTTTGAGATAAGTAGACCATAGACTAGACAGGCTCAACTTGGGAAAGTTAAAGTTCCTTTATTGCCAATTAAAAATGGACTAGTATAGTGAGAAACAAAGACAAAACTAAACTTACCTTACATGCACTTCTTCCCAGGCTCAAATTGATTCCTTCATTCTCAACTCTTCTATTTCATCTTTCTATTCCCTGAAAGGTACAGAGGGATGGGGAATGGAGATAGGGATGGGAAATGGGGCTTATGGTCAGTTCATAACCCTTTGTCTTGACTGCTCTTGTCTTCTCATATTGCTCCCCTGCTCCAGCATAGGCTCTTTCCTATGAGATACAGTTCTTCATGAACTGTCCCAATCTGGTCCCTTCACCTAGGCTGCAGTTCTTCAGGAACAGACTGCTTCAGTGTGGGTACACAAAGGGTCACAGGTCTTGCTAGAAAACCTGCTCCAGCATGGGTTACACTTGATGGCCACAGTCCCTTCCAGGATCTTCCTTCTGCATGGGCTCTCTAGGCACTGCATCTTAGAGGTGCACCTACCTACTGCAGCATGGGGTTCCTCATGTGCTGCAATGCGGGTATCTGGTGCAACACGGTGCTCTGTCGGCTGCAGGAAGACAATGTACTTCACTATGATCTTCCCAATGGTTGCAGGAGAGTCTTTGCTCCAGCACCTGGTGCCTCTCCTTCTTCATTGGTCTGGGTGTCTGCAGAGTTGTTTCTCTCCCATTGTTTTTTCATTCCTTTCTTTTACAGCTACTGTGCACCATTTTTCAACCTTTCTTCAACATGATATCACAGGGGCACCACCAGTGCAGGGTTGCCGATGGACTCAGCTTTGGCCAGGGCCAGGTCTGCCTTGGGGCCAACTGGAACAGGCTCTGTATGACATGGGGACAGGTCTTCATCTCTTTTCACAGGTGCCACCCCTGCATTTGCTCCACAGCCAAAACCTGGTCATCTAAACCCAAAACAAGTGGAACATTAGAACATTTTCACAAAATTAAGTCTGCAAGGGACCGTTTATACCATCACTTGTCACAAACCATTACTTTTATTCAGCTTCCCTAGTACAAGGCTACAGTTAAACTAAACATTTTTGTTTAGGCAAGTATAAATCACATTTACAGAACAGGGGACATTAGCTGATGGTAGTGCCAAGAGACCTTAAGGACACCAAATCAATTAGGTTAAAAATGCCCCATTTCAGCAGACAAATGAGGCAGAAAAACCAAAAAAATGTCTACCAAGCTCTCAATTATATTGAGGTAATAGAGAATTGTTTCTGACTCAGGTGAGCAATATGAATAGATGAACAGGTGCCATCACACAGATGACTGAGTTAAGTCCTATTTGTGTGCCCCAGAAAGAAAGATTATTGTGCATAGATCTGTGGTGGTGCTTCAGAAGTTCTGGAGTGAGGAACTGCTAACTTCAAAAGAGCACAACACTGAAGAACAACTATTTCTTTGCTTACTTTCTGCTTTAGTCCCTACATGATTGATTTTGGCAAGGTTTAACAACAACCTTGGGCTAGATGGACCTCTCCATTGGTGTGGTATAGCTGTTTTGTATGTGCATATGACCACAGGACACATTCACCTACCTATCCCCTTCTACCTCCAAAAATGAAATTAGGTACATTTGTTCTTACATCTGCATGAAATTCTTACTCCTGATGCTGAAAAACCTCGATATGAAAGGAACTGCTAAGAGAGTTTGTTCTTTTAGAAGCAAAGGTATTTATTCGAGCAGTGCTGGAAAGCTAGCCAACTTTTGTTGGACAAACTAGCTTCGAATCACAAGTGCAAAATGAGCCATTTTATACATTTCACTACGTCATTGCAACATACAATTTTGCATATTACAACATCTGATTATGTATATTAATGATTAGGTGGAGACTAGGTGGAGTCTGGGCAGTCTTCCAGAATCTTCTTTTGGCATCAGGATTAGGTGGTCGTTTCCAGTCTTCAGCCTCACTCTAGGGGTCTTTAGCTCCTCTTC
>JAWWMP010000001.1:32488063-32629690 GCA_035047865.1 Dendrocincla tyrannina | reverse complement strand
TTCATGACCTAGTCACTGAAGCTTACAGAAACTACTGGCTTAAGGCCATTTTGCTCTATTCAAATGTCTACATTGTCGTGATTAACAGAACTAGGCTGTTTGTATATAGTTTTCTAAAATCAGGTCCAGTGGTTTGAACAGAACACAACTCTATGTTCTCTGATAAAACTCTAACACGGCAGGTGCTGAGCAATTCCTAGTGGTCCGGTTAACCACTTCTGGGGTCTATCCTTGTTTCACTCCTGGGGACATACTGTAGCTTCTCTCTCATTCTGGCCTCTCAAACATTAAGACAATGGGAGCAGTACAGACAACAAACTCATGGACCGTGAGCTATAGATGTTGGGCCAAAGCAATGACTGTAGATATGCAGAGCTCCGTCACAGGCATGGGCTAAATAATGGTTCCCAGGTTATGGCTCCAGGGTTACCTTTCAGAAAGTTGTATAATTTCACCTCTGAGGTCTGAGGGAACTGGAGCCGAGAGATTCTGAAGTATGCAGGAGCAGAGTGATTTGTCTTTTATTTCTTTAGCCCTCACAATAAACCATTCCTATGCTTCTCCATCTTCAGTGGTAGCAAGTTACATCTTATTTCAATGTTGAATTTGTCTGAGTTCAACTTCCAGCTCTTGATGTGGTAATAAAGTATGAGAATAGTATTACAGTCTTGGTATAGTAATGCAATAAAATTTTATGAAGCTATCATCATGCCTTATAAAGTAGCAGGAAAGGACACAACCTTTTTTTTTTCCCTTCTTCTTTGCAGATCATCTACTACAATGACAAGAGCAATTTTGGAAACAATTATTGCAGGGAGGAACAATGATACTGAAGCCTAAGTTGCTTTGCATGAGCCTAGTTTTACAGTAGTTTAACTTCAGTAAAATCAACCACAGTAACAGGAAAGGGAAATTAGGTGAAGAGGATCCTAAAATCCATCTTGATGACCTGAACAGAATCCAAACGCCTTATCAGGCTTGACTGAATTCAATAATATTATCTTTATAATTACATGTTAACTCAGCTGCTGCATGCTGTCAATGATCAGAATCCCTGTACATGTTGCTGTTACTGACTGCTCTTTTTCAGAGGGCTGTTCCTCCTCATGGATATCATTAGATAAGTGAAGGTCTTGGAGAACTGTGCTCTAGAAATATTTTATTTTTGTTTGTCCGCTTCAGGAATCTGCTGCTTTTTCAAGTTTTTGTTGCTGAGTTTTGTAACTTTTATATTCTGATAAAATTCTAATTAAAATTAGCTCTCCTAGAGCAAAACTATTGCAGAAGGTTTTTTTTTTTGTTTCATAGCATAAGATTAACCATAACTTTGCTATGGTTTACTTAAAATTTGCCTTCTTAAGAAGAGATGAAAATAGAGAGCTGTATGTCAAGCACTGGTCATGAACATCAAATCTTTTAATAAAACTGTTTTGAAGCTAATGAAAATAAAAAATGTGATGGGCAGCAATTTTTATTGACTTAGAAAACAATTAGACTTACCTGATAGGTATTGCGTATTATTGTGCAAATTGCTCATTTGACTAAGTCTGATGAAATTTATCTGCCTCTAAAATTGAAGTTACAGTATCACAAGATATTTCAGGAAGTCAACAAAACCCACAACTGAGGTAGATTGGCTAAGCACATGTGTCTCCATGGACTTTAACAGGTTGTGAATACTCAGCACCTCAGTGAATCTGACTAGAACTGAGGACTGTTTAGAATTGAAATGCAAGAATTGCAAGTCACTGAAGATCATCATAGGAGATGATACAGGATATAGGAGAAGGCGGTCTATGAGCTTATAAAGAAAGCAGAACCTGCCTTCCCCAGTTCACTGTTTGCTGGCTGAATGCAAACGACATTCTTTCACATTAGTTGCATGTCAACAGAAGATAAGATACACTCTCAACAATACGCCAATGCTTTGAGTTATCCTGAAAACTGACAGAGACACAGGCTATACAATCTGTTCATTTTCTTTCTTGCAGAAATGATTAACATGAGCAGGAAGCAGGAGGGTGTCTGAAAATCCAATGTGGCATTTAACTCATAAATCAAATTATAACTTAGCTCCTGTGCATGTCCATCATTTCAGTTCTTGGTTATGTGCATTCTGATTTTCCACTGAGAAATTTCAGCTTAAACTCCTGCTAAGGTCATTGTACTGAAACCACAAATATCATGCTCTAAGTTGCACTACAATCAAGTTTTCAAGTAGCTATGTCCTACTTTTCTGTATGTAGAATTTACCTGACCAGAATCTGAAGAATTATTTTTACCTATGGCTTGGATTTTTACGTGTAGTTGCCCTGATGGAAGTACAGTTTAGTAGCTTTAATGTGATCTGTGAGCCACATAGGATGCCCAGGGAGATCAGCAGCTCATTCTGTGCACATTATGTCTAACACATCCTGAACACACGTCTTTGCATGCAGCCACCGTAGGTGAACTTCATTAGACTTGGTCTAGAATCAACAAAGTTGTTTCCTTCCCAAGCCAGTCTGGTGCGTCCCTCTGCAGTCAATGGAGAAAAGTGGATATTACTGGCACACAGCCTGTATGACTGTAAATAAAGGGGGAATTTCATTGTGCAAGTGGAGGTGGTTCATTAAGTGTCCTGCCCAGCCTGCAACTGCCTCTACAGGGCAGTGCAAGTGCCTTATAAGTCATTAATTGATTAATTGTCATGTTGGTGTCTTGAAAATCTCAGGACCCCACAATTACCTAAAAATGCTTGTGTTTAGCCAGTGAAATACTACCCTGGAAAGGTATAGGCAGGGAGCTTGAGTGAGTGACCTGCTCACTTCATGAACAAACAATAACATATTTTGTTCCATGGTGATTTTCAAATTTATAGGAGCATCTCAGAATCATTTAATAAAAAGCCCACTTATTTGTGAAAATGTGTTTTATTTGTGTAGCAAGGTTTTGGTAGTGGGGAGGCTACAGGGGTGGTTACTGTGACAAGCTGGTAGAATCCACCCCTGTGTCCAACAGAGCCAATTCTGGCTGGCTCCAAGATGGCTCTGCCACTTGGCAAAGGCCAAGTCTATCAGTGATGGTGATAACACTTCTGGGATAATGCCTTTAAGAAGGGGCAAAAAAATTCACAAAAAGAATCTGCAGAGAAAGGCACGACTTACAGCTCTGCAGACACAAAGGTCAGTGAAGAAGGAGGGGGAGGAGGTACTCCAGGGGCACCTGTAGCTCACATTGAATGCCATGGTGAGGCAGATTGGCCCCCTGCAGCCCATGAAGGTCCACGCTGGAACAGTATGTGAAGAATTGTAGCCTGTTGGAAGGACTGATGTTGGAGGAATTTGTGGAGGATTGCCTCCCACAGGAGGAACTCCATGCTGGAGTAGGGACAAAGTATGAGGAGTCCTCTCCTTGAGGAAGAAGGAGTAGCAGAAATAACATGTGATGAACTGGCAGCAACACTCATTTCCCATTCCCCTGTGCTACTGGTGAGGAACAGCAGAGAAAATCGTGAGTGATGCTTAGTCCAGGAAGAAGGGAGGGGTGGGGAGAAGGTGTTCTAACTTTTGGGTTTATGTCTCACTGTCATGTTCTGATCAGTAATAAGTTAAACTGTTTTAATGGAGTTGAATCTGTTTTGCCTATGATGGTAATTAATGAGTGATCTCTCCTTGTCCTTATATAGACCATGAGCCTTTCATTATATTTTCTTTCCCCTACCCAGCTGAGAAGGGGAGGGATAGAGTGGCTTTGGTGGGCACTTGGTGTCCAGTCAAGTTCAAACATATCACAGACCAACTGCTTCCTTGTTATTTAATAAACTACAGTATATCTCTTCTAAAACTGCCCTTTGTGTGGTACAAGCAAAATTCTTGTCTGAATAGTAGTAGTACACTTAGCAAGATAATCTGTTTTCTTATGCTGTCTTTTTTGATTTACTTTTTTTTTGTCTCTGTTGTAGACATGGGCAGAAATTGTCTTGTTATGTGTGTGTCAGCACCAAGCTATAGGGTCTTTCATAAGTAGGGCTTGTAAGTGCTATGTAACAAAAAAAAATTCTCTTGATCAACTTCAGAACTGCATAGTCATTACAGTTCCTACTCCGAGATTTCTTCCAATCAAAAGCCTGAATGAGATAATATTTAGATGGTGACCAGAGAGATTCTGCACATTTTAACAGCATGTGGAGATAACTTCAATTTCTTTTCTGCATGTAGGCTGCAAAAACACGATCCTGGATGTACGCCACAAAACTTTTACTTCCTATTGAAGTACTGCCAAATGCTGTCATGTGCATTACAATGGGAGGACAACCGATTAGCCCTATTAATTTACATACAGAACAGTCTTCCTTTCACATGCTTATTAATAGAAAGATTACTAGTGTAATTGACCAAATCCACTCAGCACAATTAAAATAGATTTTAAGGGCTTTGATGTACATCACTATAAGCAAAGGAAGCAACAGTTAAATCCCCAATTAATACAAAGAAAATATGAGACAGGATTTTGTATCCTTTCCTTACAAGCAAAAAGAAAGAGACCAAATCCCCCCTCTCTGAAGTAGTTTACACCGTACAACAAGCAAAACTAATTTACAGCTATTGTAAATCTTAAATTACTTATTTAATTCTCAATAGGTCATGAAAAAGCTGTTTCTAGATTCTAGCATTTGAGTGTGGCACTTCATTTTTGGTGAAGAATGTACAAGGGAGTGAAAGAAATGAAAATCTCAAAGGAATCTAAAAGCTGAAAACAACAGAATGAGCAAAACAAAGCTAAAGGTCTTTTTATCCTTGGGATTCTCAGAGTGGCTTGAGAGGATTTACTGAGCATATTGGACTCCTGTGCTTTTACTTGGTTAAAAAGCTGTCTAAAGGATCATCAATGAGCCCGATACTGTCTTAGTGACCCAAAGGCTGAGGGTATGTATGTAACATGCATCCCACTGTGACTATCCTCGTAGGACAATCAGGACAGATTAACACCTGCAAAGGATGGTGTTAATGTGATTAAAGCTTGCTCATGTCACTCACACTGCTTTGCTCTACAGACAGATACATGAACATGTTCTGTGAAATAGTGCAGCTTCTGGAGTTGGGACGAATACTGGCACCCAGTTGATCAATTTGACTTGTAAATTTTATTTTGCTGCCTATAACTTTCTTTCTTGGCCATGGACATAAGAATTGGTCTAGCATCTACCTCTTTACCCTCCTGCCTACAGTGTCTCATAGAACCTACCTGGTACTTTCCTGGAAGTATGTCTCATTCTCTGGTTCGTGTGTGAGTACTTCTATTCTGTATTATCACGCAGAACATGTATTTTGAGTCTTAAGAATGCTGTGAACTCCACTTTTGAATATTCTGATTGTTAGCAGCCTAGATGCCAGCAGCCCTCATATTTCAGCTTAGTGGCTCTCTTGATAGTCCTGTGGTGGCCATGTGTGAATAATATTGACAATGGAAAAGCATGTTATTTGTTAAAAATAATTTAATGTACTGTATAAAACCAGGTTTTCATTTGAAAGAGATACGTTTACTCAGGTGGCAAATATACAGTAAGATCTACTGTACTATAAGGCATCTTGTCCACTGTCTGAATGCAGAGTAATCTCTTCATGGATGTGAAGAAATGTACCACAATCAATGTAACTGAAAAAAAAGGAGGTAATGATACAAATTATTATTTAAAAAGGGAACAAAATAAAGCAATTCCTTCATAATGTGATCTACAAGTAAAAAAAAATAAATAAATCTGACATTTTCTTCTCTCAGGCATTTTTTTTTTCCCAAAACATGCAGAGATGTTACATTCGATGGAGGCAACTGCTAGCTCTTTTCTGACCTTTTCACTTCATTTTCAGTCTGTGATGTGGCTGTGGGGAACCTGTTATACATATGCATTAAGTTCAGAAGGACTGGAAGACAAATACTGGAAGTAGCAGTACTAGAATTTGTCCTGCAATAGGATCAGTGTGAAGCCTCTCTGTCTTTGAAAATCTGTGAGAAGCATCTTGGCACTGGGACAGTGTAGGATTTTAATGTCTTGCCTTTATTAGGATAGAATTTGATTGAGGCTGTGCTTATACAGAAATCATTGTCCTGGAAGAGGTTTCTGGTGTGGTTTTGTTGCTACTGCTGTTGTTGTTGTGTGTGTGTATGTTCTGGTTTTCTCAGTGTTCATTTTTTTTTTTTTGGGGCGGGAGGATCATTGTGATTTTGTTTGGGATTTGTGCTTTTTCTGGAGGGGGAAGGTGTTTCTTGTTAAAGTTGCAATATATGTGCCTACTTTTTAATTCAGTTGAAAGTTATTGAATCAGTCAGTCTCACGCATCTTTTCCTTGCTTTAGCACAGACTCACCATGTTTCCTTGGCATTCAGTACTGAGTCAGGGAGACTTCTGATCAGATACAGTTATCTACATATGAATTATTCCCTTGGATCAAACTCCAACCATACTCAGTGGAAAGGAGCAGACACTTTCAAGAGACATTTTTTTTCCTCCCAATACAGATGCTTAATACGTTTCAGATGAATTGCACCCCAAAAATGACTGTCTCTCCAGGTTTAATACTAGGAACCTGGCATGAGTACCAGAAATGTGGATATTTTTGCTGTCCCAAATTAGAAGAAATTATATCCACGTTGTTTGACAGCCTATAATGACATCCTCAGTGGCAAAATACCACTCTAGAGGAGTTTGAAACCGTCTACATTTTCCATTCTCTTTGTAGCACTTAGTTCCTGTCTTACTCTTTGTCTCCAGTTTCCAGACAAAAGAGATAGGATAAATGTTCATGAATGTTTCTGCTGGCTCGACATCTCAATAAAAGTGAACCTTTTGAAGAGTTTTTTTTTCCTTTTTTTTTTTTTCCTTTGCACAGGAATCAAACTAATCTCAAACTAAAGCCCTGATGACAAAATAAAAGAATTGCTACATGGAGTTAATCAGGAAATACTGTTCTAATTTTAATTCACAGTCTACTTGAAATCATATTAAATTGCAAGAATAGATTAAACTTTAGATAAAAGCATTTACATTCCTATCTACCTATAAGTATATTCATGTGTCAGGTGACAAATCTGTCATTGCTGTCAGTGAATCCTGGAAAGCAATTCAGCTGGCCAGCCGATACATGTATAATCTAGAGTGGGATAATTTCTCTGAAGACTCTTAATTACATTAACTAGAGAACAGGCTTGAGTATAAGGAGAGTTCAAAACGTGAGCTCACTGGAGGACATCTGCATATAAATAATTCAAGTTTCTTACTTTACAAATGAATTTCTTAGTATTTGGCAATCCTCAGCTAAAAGGAGCTAACACACTCCTGAAGGTTGGATTTTCATGCACATTAGCAGATCTAAATATAGATGATAAAGGAGTTCAAGGAGCGTGTCCCCTCCCCATTTCAAGAAGATGCATATAATAAGTTGATACTGCTTCTGGGCATCTTGCAAGCAAACATATTTTCAAGCAGATAGTTTATTATAGAATGAATAATTTTGTTACCTATAAAAACAGCACCAAAATAGAGTGCCTGATATCTGGAAAGTTTATTTATGATTTAAGTAGATTATGGTGAAATGTTTGTTGTTCAGAAAACTACTTCATGAAAGTAGATGCAATTTCCTTCAGATTTCTTACTCCCTGGTAGCATTTCTGATTGAAATGACTGCAAAACAAATCCCTCTGAATTGCTGACTAACTCTGCAGTATAGATTGGTTACTAGCACTCCGGGATTCTTCAGCAGCAAGTTTACAAGATGAACTATATGGAACACAGACTTAAAACCCCTTAATCAGCATGGGTTTTTACTTTTTGTCTTTACCATGCTACTAGACACCTAATCAGTGAAATTACTGGGTTTTGCAAAAAGTATTTGCCATGTGTCATCCTGATTTCAAACATCAGCAAATGGGGCTCTGAGCAACCTGATCTAGTGGAAGGTGTCCCTGCTTATTGAAGGGGGTTTGGAATCAATGGCCTCTAAAGATTCCTTTCCAAACCAAACTATGCCATGTATCTATGACAAGTTAAAGGAAAGAAATAAAGTTGTGTTTGTAAACATATCCCAGCCAACAGAGAGGAAGAAAAACACAGTTCCTTCCAGATTTCAAAGTGTTTGGAGAAGGAATATAATAGTTTTTATTTTATATAATAAAATTTTAGTTTCTAAATTAGGAATCACCAGGATCCATAATTATGTCAAAATTAAAGTCAAGCTAACATTATAACTGTGTTCAATCTTTATCATGACTACTTTATTCTCTATGTTAAATTTTTTTGTGTGAATTTTTGTTCCTTCTTAGATACTTAGAAGTCTTAAGTGAAACTGTGTAAATAGCTGGGCTATGACCTTCATTCAAGTTTAAGATTATGTCAATGACTTTGCACTTATCATATGAGGTGTCTTGATTGCCCATTGCAGTTGGACTAGATGACCATTGTAGGTCGCTTTCAACTGGAATATTCTATTCTATTCTATTCTATTCTATTCTATTCTATTCTATTCTATTCTATTCTATTCTATTCTATTCTATTCTACAATCCAGCATGATCTGTTTGTATCATGGCTTAATCTTCAAACACTAATTTTCTGTATAAAGCATAAATATGACAACCTTATTGTGAACTGCAGAATTTTATCCCATTTGTATACTTCCATGAATGCTATTCAAATATACCTGAAATTAGCATATAACTATAAATGTTTGCTACTAAAACCAAAATTGCCCTGTATTGTGTGCTGGAATAATCAGAAAGTATGTGAGAAGGGCAGGAAAACATTATGTCTCCATTTGAAATTGCAGTTCTTTGCTGTAATTTTTGTGTAATATAATTCTTATTGATGTGCCCTATTAGATTGTTGGCATCAAGAAAATTTAACACCAGCATTTTTGAAAAGTAGGGTTATTGACAAAGACCATGTGAGAAATTTAGAGATTAAAGCCTCATCATCAGAAAAAGTTCTTATCCATAACCTTAACTACATGGTTTTTAAATTTTCTTTTGCTCCTATTTCAGGTTCCATTCTCAAATGGTAGACCAAAAGGACACCATGCCAAACCTTATTTTCACCAGAGTGCTAGTGGAGGAAGGTAGTGGAATAATTTTTCATATTTTGCTATTTATAAAAGATCTTCAAATGATTGTGAACTCTCAGATGAATTTATTATCAAAAATCCTTTTCACATTTCCTCAAAGAAAGTATCAGAGTGCTATAGATCCCCCGTGGCTCCTTATTAGCCATAGAATTGAATTCCAGATGTTGTCTTCAGCAATGGATGAGGGAAATAATAATTATTTTCAAAACTAATTCTCAACTTGTTGCTAATCATGACAGGTGAAGTAGACAGGTATACTTCGTTTCGCATACCCATTTTTGAATATGTGTGTCCCATTGTCATTGGTGGGTCTACTGTATTTCTTATACTGTGACAAAATCCTCTTGAAAACTTTCAGAAAAGATTAAAGGGATGATCAAATGAAGACATGATCATCCTTCAAAGAGCAAGCTTACCTCAGAAGAGGTTGTGCTGTTTAATTTCACATTCGCGAAGGGCCCACTGTAAATCAATCATTCTTGGGTTATGACTCAAGAAGGTGAAGGTCTTTAGCCTTTAGTTTGTTGTTGGTTCAGTCAAACTGAGTTCCAGTATGGACTCGAACTAGCTAATGTTCAGAAGGAAAAATTTATATTCTCCGTTATCTAAAACTCTAGGAATTAAAAGCAGTCATGGCCCAAATGATATGTAGAAAGAATAAGCTATTTTTTAGGAAAAAAATGTAAGGTTACTGTAAAAGCAGGGGTAAGGATAAGACAGATGTTAAAGAATAAAACACCAGACTTTGGTGATCATGGACAGCACAGACACACATTAACAAATTCAATCCCAACAGTAGTCAGATTCTCCCAATGACAATTTCACATCTAGTAGTCAGATGTTATCAGACTCGTAATAGGATATAGATGTGCCTTCAACACATCGTTCGTGTGCAGTGGTGGAGCCTTTCTCTGTTGTGCTCTTCCTCCTTTCATAGCAACTTCTGCTATTTCCATTCTGTAAGGCAGATGCCTCACCGCGTGCAGTAGTGAAACTTTGGGATGCCCAGACCTGGACTATTTCTAGAAGAAGGAGGACCTAGCAGGCAATGACAACCACCAGTTTTACCAAGACACTGAAACACAGTCTTCTCCATGATGTGTCAAGGTTATCACAGTTGTATAAGGACCAACTACTCCGTTAATCTTTTTAGCTGCAGAGGTATGACTCTTCCAAGGCCAGTGCTTCTAAGATACAAAGTGGAAATTTCTTTGTAGTATATAATCATAGAATTGTTTAGGTTGGAAAAGCCCTCTGAGTTCTTTAAGTCTAACCATTAACCCAGCAATGCCAAGCCTACCCCTAAACCATGTCCCTAAGTGTCACATCTATACAACTTTTAAATACCTGCAAGGCTGGTGTCTCAACCCTACTGCCTCTCCTGCCTTGCCTATACCTTCTGAAGAGTGATACAGCAGATTGAAGGACCTTGCTAGCACACCATCCCTCTAACATTGGTGTACAATCCCTCTAACATTGGCATGTTAGAGGCTTATCTCTAGTGACCCTGGTTTTATCCTTTTCCCCCTTGATGTGATGCTTCAAGATGAGGCACTTAATCTCTTTGATTATTGGTCTGTGTGACTGCAGTGTGTGTCTGTGCACGTAATGAGGAGTCCTGGCTTTATCTGAAGAGAAAAAGGACCCTCTCTCATTCCACATTAAAAGCAGAAGGTGATCTCACTGTGTTCTTGTCAGAGAGTTTGGTCTCACTGCACAGGCCCAATCACTGTGCAGTCAATCCACACATGAACACGAGGTGTGAATTGCCACAGTCACTGTACATTTACAGAACCAGCTTCAGAGACAGTTACTGGCAAGATCCCTTCAAACTCAGGTCTCTACCCTGTGTACTGGAGTCCTAAGTGGCACCAGTCAAGGATTTCTCTGTGTTGCTAGTATTGTGGGTCTTCTTTTCCAACATGGGCTGTGAAAGCAACTTAATTTAATGCCTCCCAGCTCTCTCATTCTGTGTGAATGTCTGCTTTGAAGCAGTTCTTCAAGTCTGTGTCGTTTTGCCATAGGCATGCCCTGCACTGGAGTAAGCTGCAAGGTCAAAACCTCTTGGCAGAACTATCTTCTTGGTTATTTTTGGATTAGATCCCAGCCCTAAGCAACTTGATTTTATTACTGTCCCTCAGATACACTGATTATGGCTTTTTCAGCTTTTTTCCATTTGATGAAGAAGATTGGTACCCTGCCCATGATGGCATAGATAGTGCCTCTTCTTTTTAACCTAAGGACATTTTAAGAGCTTTAGTGATTTCAAAGCCGACTTTGGTAAAATGAGGGAATGAGGAAAAAAAGAAAAAAACACCACCCCATGAAGCAATGCCTGACTGACAAGAAAATTTTGAACTGCGCTTCAATCCTTCATTTGAGTTCCTGAGAGTTTGTGACACACATGGCCCTCTGCCAAGAGATCCCACAGCAGCAGGCAGTTATTATCAAAGAGTTTGCCATCCAGTAGTATAAATGATGCTAAACTCAGCAATATTATCCTTTCACACTACCATGATATATTTGTTTTCAGATATAAAACCAATATATTTTTCATTTATTGGCTTTTCACTTCTGACTTTAACTACTTTAACAACAGCTTACAGAGGAACTGAAATGGTTTCTTGCAGGAGTGGAGAGGGTACATTTTCTTTCCTTCTGAATCTGACATTTAGATAGGACTCATACTTCCTGGGGATTTCATAAATCTGTGTCTTGACTTCTCTTATACACTCATATCCTGGACATCCTGCTGGAAATTACAAAGACATTGATTGCTTTGGCCATACCCTTGTGCCCCAGAACAGTGTTGTTTTTGTCCTTAATCTTTTCATTTGTCCAATCTGTTTTAATTTCAAAGTGCATGATGACAGCCTGTTTTTCTCTAGGGACTCTCCCATATGGACTATTTATTGGTGCTTTGCAGATTCTGGGTTCCTAAGATCTACTACAGTCCTGTGAGGTGAGTAGAATTATCACTATTCGAAAAGGACAAGGGATGAGGAAATGAGATCTAATTTGTGACCTGAAAAAGATTATGGTGGAGGTCTATAGAATAATTTAAAATGGAAAAAAAATACCTCCCAGGCCATGAGTTCTTTGTCTTTACCACAGGAAGGATCTTTGACAGATGCAAATAACTCCCTAATGAGCTGAGGATCATTCTAGCTTTTGAAACAGAGAAAAAGTCCCAGTGAATCAGGCTAGTTCTCCATCTCATTCAGCAGCTTGTCTCTAAAGTTACCTTCGAGGATCTAATTCAGAAGCTGACACTCTGCAACGGGAATTTTACTTATTCACTGACTACGAGAAAAAGGTCTACTTAATTCTCCAAAGTTTTTTGAAGAATAAATATCTGAAGCAAACTTATATGATGAATAAAAATCTGAAGCATGAATATTTTTCCAGAATTTTTGTTGGCTTTTTACACTTACTGTTACAAAGATGGATTTTAATGCTACTAGCTCAAGTCCAACCAAAGCAGCTCAGTCACTATCACTGGTAGCAACTATGAACTCAGACATCTTAAAGATCTAACTATAACTTCAAATTACTAAATTTTACAATTAATCCTTGATATTTGCACGTATTCATAGCTTTCACTACTTAGAAGGCTCCAGTAAGGATGCACTACTCTCAAATCCTCTGCACTCTTCCAGGCTTCCTACAGGAAGCTGAATCAAATTCAAAAGAATCTGCATGGCAATGATCTGTCTGCAGTTTAGTTGTCACTGAAGGATCCAGAAGAGTTCCAGTTCTCAGACAAAATGCAACTATAAAAATTCCATATAAAGTTCCCCTGCCAAAGGAGCATTTTGTTTGGGGCAAGGTTAAAACTCTGCAAGGAGCTCTTGTATGACACAAAGATCCTTTTTCTGCTCCCAGTGCTGGGTGCATTTGTTCACTCATCAGTCTTTAATGTGAAGCAAGAGAAATTGTGCACATAAAACCAGTAACAAACTCCTGCCAACGATAACCTGTCCCCTGCATACATTTTTCAGACTAGATAGTAGCAGTGACAATAAACTCTTAGTCATGCTGTTTAATGCTGTGCTGGTAAGGTCTACAGAGCAGAAGGTTGTTTCTACCTTGTTTGCATACCACCCAACTCAGGCAGAACCACTCCAACAGTTGAATCTAATCAACAGCTATGCATTCATTTTGTCACGATTAGGAAAGATCACATTACAGCCTCCTGAGGACTCTGATTTTAATATATTAAAAGATACATGATTTTTGAGCTCGATAGAAAAAAGTGCGATTTTGCCCCATCAGTAATACACCATGTGTAAATTAGTGTCTGAATTAATGTTGTGTGGCTGCAGTGAAAAAAAATAGCAATGGCTTTATTACATAATAAAATGTCCTTAATTGTTAGACTACAGCAGCTTTATAACATACCATTATTTTTGGTAACAACCTCTGCCTTTTTATCGATCTGAAAATGTTATCAGTCAGAGCCAGATTGAAAGTAAAACTGAAGAATAACATTACAGGGCTAATGCAATTGAGTGAAATAAATTGCTGCTGCCCTGGCTTTGAATGAAATGTAATTAATAAGAAGATTTACAGAATAATACGTTTCCAACTTTTGAAGTCAAATATTTGCACTCAAAGCAGGAAAGCATTACATGCAATTTAACAGCATTTCTCAAACCATGAGTGGCTTGTTGTCAAGCACCTTTTTTTTGTTGCTTGTTTGCTTCTTGTCACTTAATTAAGGAGCATCTCAAGGTACAGTCTGAAGCTACTCTAATGTTACTGAGCACTCAACAAGTGTGGCAGGTCTGGAAACTCTGATAGCAAGAGACTATTAAAACATTTTCTTGTTCCCATCTGTTTAAGTGCAGCTTGTGGGTTTAAGATTCCACCTGTAAGCAGTCATAATTTTTCTGTGTTTTTGTTTGTTTGTTTTTGGTTGGTTGGTTGGTTGGTTTTGTTTGTTAATTTTTTCTCCTAGTGAGAATTTTAAGAGCTAGGAAAACATAACTGGGGAACACTAATAGGGGCTGTGATTAAATTCCCAATCCGGACCCTTCAGGTTCATCCATGTCTTTGGAAATTGGAATTATTTAGGGAAGAGCTTAATTGGGTAACTAGAACTACATGTCCTTAATTGACTTCTTAAATCAGTGCATTGTTCTGTAATCCTTCTGGGCTTGAGCTTGCATCTTAGCATATTCTTAGCTCTGTCAGAACATAAATGGCAATAATGAACTAGTTTAGGCCATAAAGATGGAAAGCCTATATAATGACAATCAAGTTTCATGGCATGAATATAGCTTATTTAGGAGGTTATCATGAAATCCACTGTCTAGGTTACCTTCTACAGGTCTATTCAGAATAATGTTATTCCTGATAATTGAATTTACTGTTTCACTTACTCTCTCTTTCTTTCTTCTTTCTCCATGAACAGCACTGGTCCTGTAACCTTCCAGAGGTTCAAAAGTTTTTGGGTATAAGCAAGCACAGAAATATTTAAAATCTAGAGTGAAACTGGTAACACAAAGCTCCATTATTTACCTCGACCTGATCAAAATTTGTGGGTCTTTTTATCCAAGGATGTAAAAACAAGCATGGGTGTGCAATGGGAGAGGGAAGTCTAAGTCAAATTGCTGAGTTAAAAGTGAGAACCAACTGTGGAGAATTGCAGAAAGATTGTTAGAGTCTAAAAGACTTGGTGATTAAGTGAGAGATGAAATTCAGGACAGATGAATGTAAAATAACATACATGGGGAAAAACAATCCAAACTTCACATATAAAATCACAGGCTCTGAGCTAACCGTCATTACTCAGAAATGAAATCTTGGGGTTATAATACGTAGTTTCATTGAACTCTATGCCCAGCTCGGTTTAAAAAATGCAAACTGAATGTTGACAGTTTTTAGGAAAGAGAATAAAATAGAAAGCATCATTATATCATCATGTAAAGTGCTGGTGTGCCTGCATCTTAAATTGTGTGCAGTTCTATTCTCAGTTTCAAGGTCATAATGCTAATAGAAAAGGCCAAGTGAACAGTAGCAGAGGCAATCAATGGTGGGATGCAGATTTCACATTAGAGTAGACTAAACAGGATGCAGCTTTTCAGGGAAAAATAGTGGCAACAGAGAGAAGGTTGTATAAAGGGTGTATAAAGTCATGTGGGATAAAAAAGGGGCTCATAGGAAATAATTTTCCATTGTCTCTACCCACACAGAACCTAGGGTCTTCAAGTTAAGGTAGCTGGTGGCAGGTTCACAGAAAACAAAGAAAGAAAATGTTTCGTTCAGCTCTGAAATTCCCTGCCACAAGAGGCTGCGTGTGTTAAAACTGTGCCTAGAGAGGATGACTGGGTGAAGTCATAGAATAAAATACACTAAGGGTTAATGAACTCAGACCATGGGTCTGGCTCAGGCTGTCCCTAAGCTGCAAAGTTTTGAGGAGCAGAGGACTGTTCTGGTGTATCATTGCTGTACAGTCTCTATGTCTGTATCCTCCTCCCAAGGAATCTGCTGCTGGCCACCTCTGAGAACAGGATGCTAAGCTAGCTAACCCAGCACAGCTGTCCTTTTGTCTGTGCTTATCCTGTGTCATCCTGTGGATGAGCCATCCATCCTCTGTCACCACAATCACATGTTGCACAACTGCAGCAGAGATGGCTGCAGAGTTTAAAACTTCCCCATCTCCCTGCTCAGGCTTGTGTTATTTCCACCTCAGAACACAGCACCCAGCCTCAACTAGAGTTTCAGCAGAGCTGTTATATTTTTTAATCTAAATCTGGGTTTACTCTGGTCATTAGAGGGATAGAGTTGGACAATGTATTAGATTAAAACCTGAAAGATTAGAAAGCTGCCAAGGTTCAACAGAGCTCAGCACTTAAGTTATCTCTCTCTGTGCTGTCTCCTTCTTATCCACACAGAAAATGTAAATGCATCTTTCTAAAACAATGAAGAGATGAAATTAGCATCAGCAAAGATCACTACTTTCTCTCTGGCTGAAGACTGTACATTTAGAAAGATGTCTAGGTTTGGTATGTAAGATGCAGCTGACAGATACTCTGCCCACTCTTCTCCCATTCCTACAAGTGTCTTATTTGTGTATTTTTGAACCTATCATTGCAAAATTAAAATCTCCTTTACAGTAGGAGTGGTAGAAAACAAGCCTGCAGTAAGGGAAAGAAAATTACTTTTCACATTGTTCAGAACTGCTGTGCAAATAAAAACAAGAAAAAAATGACTGATTAAAGTGAAACTCTCAGCCATATATTTTTGCATTGTGTTGAAATTGCTGTTTCATCTGAAGCGCAGTATCTGAAAGTTTCTCTCTGTTTACCCACTGAAGTTCTTCTCTTTCTACAGAATTTATCTGAATTCACACTTGGCAGCTTAAAGATGACTAAGGGCTAAATTCTGTCCTATTTTATTCAGCCTAGCAATGAAGTAAGAAGAAACGAGATATCTTCCCATTTACTCGGTAGATTCACCTGCAATTTTGGGCAGCCTCTTTCAAGACTGAGGAGAGTAAGGAAATGTCTTTGTTGTTGCTTTTGCTTTGTTTGTAAAAATATGGTCCCCAATATGCTTGCTACAAAGTTATATACTAATTAAAGGCAGCATTCCTGGTTTCAGGGATGACTTCATTTTCTGTGAGTAAATCAACTCTTTACAGTCAAGTTAAATATCAAGTATATATATATACATCTTGCTTTCATGATTAGAAAATGTTCAGATACTCGAAATGACAGGGTAAAGAGCCAGCCAATGAGTCTATCTAGCCTTCTACTCTCTCCCCAGAAGTGTCAGTAGGAGATGCCATTGATGGTAGCACATGAGCCACCTTGTGCTGTCCTTTTCCCTTATATTCCCTGGCAACTGTAATCACAGGATAGGCATCCCTTCGATTTCCTACTTTTGTTCATGGACCTGCTGGCTGTGAATTTGCCTAAACTTTTTTTGAACCTGTTGGTACTACCTTCTTTCCCCACTTCTGAAACAACAGATTCCAAAAGCATATGAAGAACATCCTTTTATTTATTTTTAAATCACTTCTTACCAGTTTTCATGAATGTCCTGTGTTTCAAGTACAGAAGGATTCCTAAGAGACAACAGCATTCCTCAAACAGCAGTCAGCATCTCGAGTAGAGATAACAACACACCTTGCAGAAGTGTAAAATACTGCGAGAGTTTTATAGCTAAATGAAAACTTTGTGAAGTGTAGCTAGAAGTAACAAGCTACACAGTGTTTCATATCTCTGTACCCATTTTCAAACACATTTGTTAATTTCTTAAGTTTTTCACCTTAATAAAAGAATATTTTTCTTTCCTTTTACTGGGTGGTCTAGTTTTCAGAGTAATTTTGACAGGTGGAAGAAACTGAAGATATTCCATTCTTCTGAGAATAGACACATCAAAGGGAACAGACTCATCCGTTCTCACAGTGCCTTTAGTTCCAACACAGCACCAATAACTTCATGTCAAATTTGTGAATGTTCCTCCAGTAAGTTGCAAAAGCTTTTCTGAGGATTGATGTTGTAGCTGTCTATTTAGGAAAAGTGTCTTCCGATGTCAAGTCTTAAACAGATTATTGTTGACGTTCAAAAGAACAAGAGGGATCATTTCTTAAACCTCTGAGACAAGTCAGCATTGCAAGAACAGTCTTTCTAGCATTTAAGGATCTTGGAAGGGACAGCATGAGAAATGGGCTGAGTTTTCACCTCACTTGTCTGGGTCATAGGTAAATAAATTATATCCTAATGTGAGCTACAACAGTCTCCCATAGAGCTTGATACTGGCAGAACTGAAAAACATAGCACTGCCTTTTCTGGAATGCCTCCCTATGCACTTCTCCCAAACATGAGGATAAGGGCTTTGTTTAGCTTTGTTATTACAAGCTTTGTATAATCAACTATCATGCCTAGAGAAATTCCAACCTATTATACCTACTTAGTATTTCTAAAGGAAGTTAGAAAAGTTAAATAAAAATTATTATGCCATCAGAATTTATTTATTGCTATTTCTATAATTTCTACCTGCAGCCAGAAAGGACAGCTGTAAAAGCCAAGGTCATCATCATAAGGATATTTCCTTTAGTTTTATCTGTCCATTCTCTTTTCATTTTTATATGCTCCAGGTTTCTACTACCATCTTCCTCAAAGGTTAATTCTGAGCCGTTTTATCCATCCACTCCCTAGTCCTTCCATTTAGTGTTATTTGTGTCTCTTGTACTTACCTGAAAACAAACAAAATCCTTCCTGCAACTGACATGTTATTTGCTGGGCTTCACATTACTCTCTCTGATTAGGTAACTGTCTTTTTCTCCATTTATCACTTGACTGTTGAGTTCATTTGGGATGGTGACTACGCACTGTCTTGTCTTTGCATGGTACTTGGGGTGGTTGTATCCTGATTGGGTAACAGCTTGATAACAAAAAGGAATGCTATAACTCGATAGTAACCTGTTGATACATGGAAATACGTTAGCACTCATCACAGCCAAAGATGGTGTCTTTCTATGAGCATGATGACAATCTCTTATGTCTAACCTAAATTTGATGTTTCTTTTCTGCAGAATGTAGATAGTATCACACACCTAAAGGCACACATACTAACATCCATTTCTTGATAGTTAATTACAAGACTGTTGATTTGGTTTCTGGTGTTATGAACCTGCTCTTATATTATCGTTTAACATGTCCATCAGCATTAGCAAAGAATGAAAGCAATGAAGATATGCTCTGCTTATATAAAATATTTTCCTCAGCTACTTTAATTTGCTAAAATTGTCAGACTTCAGAGCTCACTCAAATACTCTTTGCAGTTTCAAAAATATTCTCCTAAGAGAGAAAAACATTCAACCCTGCCACAAAGCATGTTTCTCTATATGCTTCTAATCATGCTCATCAGTTTCTTCACTTTTCCCTTGCTTCCTCTTTCTATTCTCCAAATTTGTATCCACATTAAAAATTGAGAATAAAGGTAAATCATATATATATATATCTACCTGCAAAATCAAAATAACAATGTGCAAACAAAAATAAAGAAGCCATTCAGAAGTGTCTCTTTTGGCATACAACTAAACAATCTGCTAGACAAAAATGCCAAGCTTCTCACAACACTCAGTGAGGACAACTGGCTTCTTAAGCTTTTTAACAAAGAGAAAAAAAGGCTTAAAATAACTCACCTTAGACATGTGTTTCTTCCAGCTCTGGTCATAGCTACTCCTGTTTATTGGGGATCTTCCCAGACTGTGAGGAACTGACCCCAGCAGAGGGAAGGAGGTCTGGTAAGGTAGGTCATACCAAGCCACAACACTGGAAGGTCATTGAAGGTGTTTACCACGTGAGAAGGTGCACTGAAAGATATTAATAAACCTGCATTACTGACAGCAGCAGAGACTGTTGCACGTGAGATAAGTGTAATATTAAATTTATATCACTATGAATGTTTAATGAGGAGCTGTGTTCTGGGCAACATCAGTACCACAAGCCACTGAACTTCTGCTGCTTCACCATCTTGCTGTGCTCAGGGAGCCCTGGAATGCCAACTCTGCCTTGGGGAGCTGAGGGAGGAAGAGTGAGGGCACTGCTGGTCTATCTTAGATATTTCCTGGCCTGGAAAGCCCTGTCTCTCCTGTTTTCAATGGCAAATCGATTCTCCTGGGGCATCAAGGAGATATAGTACTAAGGAGTTGGCCTCAGGGAGACCAAGTAAGAAGCATTCTTGTCATCTTTAAACAGGTGAAGAGACCCCTCATCAGATCCCCCAGGTTAACACCTCAGCAACATTCAGAAGATGGGACTTTTGTCCCCATGGGTCACAGACGAATCACAGAATCACAGAATATGCTGAGTCCGAAGGGACTCACAAGGACCATTGAGTCCAACCTTTAGTCCTGCACAGGCCCATTTCCAAGAGTCACACCATTTACCTGAAGAGTATTGTCCAAATGCTTCTTGAAATCTGTCAGGCTTGGTGCTGTGACCACTTGTATCCAACCTCAACCCCTACCGACACAACTTCAGGCCATTCCCTCGGGTCTTGTCACTGGTCACTATAGAGAAGAGATCAATGCCTGCCCCTCCTCTTCCCCTCACAAGGAAGTTGTAACTGCAATGAGGTTTCCTCTCAATCTTCTCTTCTCCAGGCTGAATAGACTGAGTTCCCTCAGCAGCTCCTCATATGGCTTCCCCTCCAGGTCCTTCACCATCTTTGTTGCCCCGCTTTGGGAAGAGAGCTTAGTCTCTTTTCTTATATTGCTGTGACCAAAAGAAGCAGCCTATTAAGAAAGTTCTGTATATCCCTGCAGGACAATTTGTACCTGTCCCACCATCCATGGCATTTATTTAAATACCAAAAGCTTAGAAATCATTTATATAAACACTGTGTGTATAAACCCCCATTTATCTATATGAAGGAAACCTCTAATAGTTGTCTAAATAGTTCCTGTGAACTTAAATAACTTAAATAACTTAAATCCACTTGACAAGTGGGATTAAGGCCTGAGGATTTAAGAGCATAGTGAAACACAGGTTGTGTTCTGTTGCTGGTTGAGCTTGCCACAAAACTGGGATTAAGTAATTAGCTGGTTTAGCTTCTTTGGTCGTCTAAACTTGCCCATGGCACCATGCTGATGCACAGTATGTAATGCTTTGTCTCCCATGCTGCTGTTGCTGAAAGGTTCTGTAATTTGGTACTCTCATCTTGATGAATAAATTTGTTATCTTACAATTTATCACTCTCTTTGTCATTCTTACTAGACAAAGCCCCTTTCTGAATACATTTTGTCAAGTTTCTTTAGACTGAATAACAAGGGAAATGTTTATACAGTAAACTCTTCCTTCAAGTACTCACTTTCTTTATGTGTGCATACATTCACAATGCTTTGAATCAGTTTCCTGCCATATGTCAGAACAATTTCTCCTCTGATGTTTGCTATTGCTTGTCTGAGATTGTCTTTGTGTATGTAGTCGGGCAAAACTTAAATAAAAATTCTTCTCCTGAAAAGCTTTGAAAACTAGGTGGCTCTGAGCCCTCAGGAAGGGCTGTGCTCTCTCCTATATGTGATAATTTGAAACAATCATTAGTTTTGTTCTCTGATCTTGTGGGTCATTTTTAGTGGGAAATATGAAATGATTCAAATAAAATCCTCTGTGCTGGACAAGCAGCCCCATCTCAGAGCATTCTATTGCTGACAGCCATTAATGCAGGAGGTGGAATCAGTGGAGGGAGGGAAGACTGGCCAAGCAGAGAGTTCTGGGATCTCTTGGGCTAAGGCGTGGCAGGTGAGATGCTGCTACAGCTGTGTTTGTTCTGTTTGTGACAGAAGGATTTCAGTTCATTGGGTTTTTGGCAAAAAGCACTTCACAAAGCTCTGCGTCGCATACTGCACAAGAATTACTATCTTTTGTTTCATCAGCTGATGTGGTCTGAGAAAGATTCAAAAAAATAGGCAGTGCAGAATGCACAGCATCAGTCGGGATTTAAAGTCAAGTTATGTCTAAGCTCCAGAGTTCAGGAGTCTGCTTTTGTGAATTCAAAATACAGTACTCATTTTCTTGAGAAACTTAAGATATCTGACAATGAGACGGCACTTCTGACTTTTCTGCTTTGGGATAGGCTGGAGATTTTTTTCCCCCCACCTTGGCTACTGATGTTGAAAAAGAATTGTTGACCACTTCTGCGCCTCCAGATAATACTACTTCTTCCTGAGAGAGAAAAGGAGGTCATTAAAGTTTTTGCAAATATGTTGGAGGCACTCTAGCATGATGGAGCTAATTCTCATCCTAATAGATGGTACAGGGCCTGTGAGTTTTGGGTTCCGTAGGAGAATAACATTGATAACACACTGATGTTTCAGTTGTTAATGAGTGGTGCTTACCCTAAGTCAAGGACATTTCAGTTTCCTGTGCTCTGCCACTACAAGGACCAAGAGGGAGCACAACCGGGACAGCTGACCTAGACTGACCAAAGGGATATTCCACGCCACAGAATGCCATGCCCAGTTGTTATACACCAGATCAGTTATTATTGGGTCAGGACCACCTTGTGGGGTGTGTCTCTGTGACTGTGTGTGTGCAGGGGATGAGCTGTGCCCGCAGGAGCAGGACAAGCCCTGCCCAGAGCACACAGACTGCACTCACATGGCCACTGAGCTGCCCCATTGAGCTGGCAGGCAAGGAAGGCCTGCCTGATAACCCACCCACACCACACCCCACGGAGCCTCTGACTGACTGTGCTACCCCACACTTTGTCTGAAGGGACAGCGAGTGGTCAATGAACCAAAGTTCCCACCTGCAGGGAGTGGACACAGTGACCAGAGTACATAAAGGGGCAGCACCAGGTCTCCATTGTGGGTCCTTGGCCTGTTGTCTTCCGATGTGACCTTCAGTATGTGACCTTCAGTATGTGACCTTCTAAGTGTTAACTATGTTCTTTCTCCCCTCTTTTTCTCTCTTTATTCTTTCTTCTCTTAGTCTCTCCCCCTTTATTCTTTTCTTCCTCTTGTGAGTAACTTAACACTTATTTTCTGTAAGTTGTGAGGATCTCAAGTTGCATGGAGTTTGTGTTTGCTGAGTCTAGCAAAAGTTCCTTACTATACCAATGCTTGTTAGTCCTGGTAATCTGTAGTAATGTTTTGTGAATTTGCATGTTTCCTATCCTTGTAAAAACCTTTTTGGCCTAACACCTATTTTCTCACCAAATTAAAAGAAATCTCTTAGAGAAAAATGTGTAGTTATTCTCCGGACGTGAACTCAAGGTACCAAAGAACCAATGGCTTTACAAGAGTTTGTGTAAGTGAAATCTCTTGGAGCCTAAAATTAAAGTGCAACACCTGGTAAAGCTTGAAGCTTCGGGATGGGGTGGAGTTAGCCAGGAGTAGCTGATCACTGCTGGGGGACAAAGTGGGTATCGGTCAGTACATGGTGAGCACTGGCATTGTGAACCACTTGTTTCTCTTGAGTGTTTTATTTCTCTCCTTTCTTCTTGTTATCTCCATTATTATCATTATCATGATCATCAATATTACTACTACCACTACTACCACTACTACTACTGCTACTACTGCTTTATTTCAATTATTAAACTGTTCTTATCTCAACCCATGAGTGTTATCTTTTTCCAATTCTCCTCACCATCCCGCTGGGAAGGGAGTGAGTGAGCTGCAGCATGGTACTTAGTTACCAGCTAACCGCAAGAGAGTGACACAAAAGAACATATACAGAATTGTGCAGATGACAGGTTATACAAAAAAGAAATCCTTGGAGGCAAACATGCTACAAGAAGGAATAATGCTCTCTTACCCTGAAATTTATTTTGTCCAGTATTTACCATGGAAAATATTACACTATTTTAAAAGAAAAATCTTCCTTTTCCTGTTCAGACTGGAAAAGATTAAGGCACTGACATGAAACATAACAGCACACATAATTTGTACACAGGAAAATATTTAATTCATTAGGATAAACGTGTTATTCCAATTTATCACTTTATACTACTTTACACCCAGCCTTCCAGTTTAGCCATAAATTTTCCTTTAGGTCTGCATTGAAAGCCTCCTGAAAGTCAACAGAAAGCTTGCTGTTGAATCCTGAGGGGCTTTGGCTTAGGCTTTAAAGGAACATATACTCTCGCTTGACTGTGTGGTTTATATTTTGATGAATTGCTTGCCATATTCCCTAGGATAATTAATTGCTTCTGTGGAGAGATAAACCCAAATCTTGTCCAGTCACCCCATCTTTTATAGGTATTGCAATTTACAATATATCAATCATCTGGCCATCTTTAAGGAATTTACAGCAACATTGCAAAATTATGTAAGACTAACACTTAGAGATCAGACCTAGAGAAGTTTTGTAACACATACAGAGTTCTGCATATGTCAAATGACACCTTTAATTTGCATTGAATTCCACTGATCACTCATGATTTCCAAAATGCCCCCATTAGTTATTACAGTTCAACCATTGCAATGACATGGACAAGAGGTAAACAGGCAGTGGAGGAACGTTCTGGAGCCCATCCCCAGGCGCCTCACAGGGGCCTGTGGGATCAAGATTCTTCATTAACAGATACCAGCAGCACATGACCATTGATTGAAACTTTGTTATCCAGAAGCATGAAAGCCAGCCACGAAAATCTCCTGGAAATCTCACCTTCAGCTGCAACAGTAGCAAGCATGAGCTTTTGTCCTTTCTGCCCCTCATTCTTGAAGAAGAAATTTAGCTGCTGAGATGCCTTGCAGTGGCTCTAAGTAAACACATGATTAGAAGACCAGTAGCAGTGGCATCTAAGGATATGACCTTGTGTCTGTAGTATTTTCTTGCACTATGCTCTTGCTTTCTTCTGGAACAGGATTAGGACTTTACTTCTGTTTCAGGCTTGTTTTATTGTTATGGTAGCCTGCAGGCTGTCACAATCCTGATCTTTATTTTCTGGCTCCATTCAAGTGAGGCTAGTCAGGTTTTTGTATTTAGTAATATACCTGTGAGAACACAGCACCTACTTTCTGCTACTTGGAGTGGGTTTCGTTACAGCTCGGGGTTTTTTTGAATATTTAGACAATTTAGAAGAGTTAGTCACACGCATATTAGGGAGAGGATTGAGGGTTTGAGAGGAAGCAGAAAGAACTCTTAAATTAGCTCATGTAATTATTATTATTTGAAATGGTGTATGTTATGTCTTGATAGGCTTCATGATGCAACTTCTGCACCAGGATGTTCCAGGCTTTTGGTTCTTGCATAGTGTTCATCCAGAAAACCAGAAAGGCCCTGGCCATGCATCTCACAGGCAAAACCAGCAGACACAGAGCACAATTAATCTTTCTAAATTTTAGATATCTGCAGTGGCTCAGAGGAATGAAAGAGGAACTTCTGATCATGATTCACCCTAAAATAGCTATCTGAAGTATATTAGATGATTCACACTCTCTCGATCTTTGTGATATGGAACCAAGGTTGATTAGCACAGAGGGACAGGATAAAACCTAAAATGAAACAAGTTGTGTCTCATCCATAATTGCATCAGCAATGGCTATAGACATTAAATTAAGATGAGTGCTGGTTGTGTGCTTTTATTCAGGAATAAAAATTGCCCATCACACCAAAAAAATAAGGTCTTTGAAATCTTTTTTGATCCAGATGACTGGTAAGTGTGGAGTTAAATGGGCCATAAATGGCAAAGCTTTCTCTGGGTGTAAATTATATCATCTCTGGTGTGTAACTCTCTCAGATTTGAGATTGGAGGAAAGTTTGGTTTAAGAACCAGGCCCTTCACCATAAAGTGGAATGTGAATACTTTTGATTTCAATAAATATCATTTAAAAAAAACCCAGAAACCATTGCAGAAAGACTGTAGTGATCTGTGACTCATTTCTGCTTGGAATTAGGAAATAATTTCAGTTGATTTTATCTTTTTGCTTTGAGCAGAGGGAATGGAAGAACAGTTATACCCGGGATGCCAGAATTTGTCCCTTTAATTTAAGGCTAATTTCTAATCTTGAAAAAGAAAACATGTGTGTGTGAACTGTAATGAAAATGGCTCTCACCTCTACACACAACATTGTGAATGCCTCAGACACTAACAGCAAAAACAATCTCTGCCAGTAATCACCTTAATAATGATTTTCATTAATCTTTGTTCAGAGCTATTCTCTTTGATTGAGATGAAGAGGAACAGTAGGCAGTGTAAATTCAGAGCAATGCTAGGTACATTCAGAAGGTCCTCTAAGACTTTGCATTATAAAAGCCCTTTCTGATCTGCCATGTGTACAGAGAAATTGGCATGGTCTCTCTTAATAAAAGAGTAACACAAAGAACTTTTATTGGAATAAAGGCTATGTTCTTATTAGATATTGCAGCATGGCTTCGCTTACTCTGAATTTTTTCCTTTATAATTTTCTTTCTGGGTTTAGTGTTCCTGCAAGGTATACAAAGAAAATATTCATGAACTGCATGATAGTTTTAAGAGGATTCAAACCTCTGACTGCTTGAATGTAAAGCAGGATACTTTCCACTGCTCCAGAGAGACTATGAGGCTAATGGTGGGGAAGAGGGAAGCTCAATCCTGAAAGGCAAGACCAGAGAGATGGGGGCTAAGAGGGCTTGTTCTTTGCCTTTATGTCTGCTGGATTCTCTGCCCTGATTTTGAATAAAGGCAACTCTGATTATAGGCACTGTGTGCTCATGGTGCTTGTCAGTCAGGAGAGGACACCAAAACCTCAGCTTTCAATCCAATTCACTCAGCTACCAGTAAAACTAAAGAGAATTCCTGCAATGTGGGATTAGACAGTGCTTCTGTTTTCTAAATATAAGGCTGGTGCTTAGTAATAATGGCCAGACTGTAGTAGACTATACCCAAACCATACTAACCAAAATCTGTACAAAGTAAAGTTGAGTCACATTTATGTTTAACTTTCTGTAGTCTCATTTTCTTACATTGGCTAAGGCTAGCCTACAGAAAACACTGGGATCAGCTTGGGAACACCAGTGACATAAGCCTGCATGTTATTTTTGTTTTTCCAATTTTGTTTTTCCTTAAGACATGAAGTTCTGTATTCATTCTGAAGCTATATTTAATGCCTTCTCTCCCTTTTGTAGTTTAGAAGCCGGAATTCACATGATTCTCTTTAATCTCAGGTTGCAAAGGCAGCATCCAAACTGCATTTGCCATTTTGCTCCAGGCTCTTCAGGGACAGTAATCTTACAACTATGGCCCCAAACAGCCACCATGGTAGTACATTTTGGGCCCTGGCACCTGGTATTTATTCTCATGTAGTACTGAAAATCCAGAGCAGCTTGTGAATTACTCTGCTATGGCACTGCTATCACTGCTTTTGTTCATATCAGTGAATTGAACTTGGACAGAACACATTCCTATGCGCTGGAACTTGGCTTCCTACTATTAAACAACAAGATGGTCCTCAGCACACTTTTAGCCTGAAGTTACTTATGGTTAGAGATATTGTTTGGAAAAAAACTGCTTCTATGCCAGTGGATTTTAGCATCATGCATATTTTATTTATTAGTATAATTCTTCATGTTCATAAGTTTTCCCGTAACTTGTTGTCCAAGTTATTATTTTTAATTATCTGTATTTTATTTTAAAAAAGGTGTTTTAAAGAGAACAGATAATTACTTGGTAGATTTATTAATTTCTAAAGATAATTAAATCTATTAAGATTCACGCTTACATTTTTAGTGCTTCCATTTATCTTGTAATTACTATGAAATTATTTTTTATCTATTCTTAAGCTATGTTTGTTCTTCTTGTACATCTAACTTACTATTATTTTCTGTACTGTTTAGATGAGTATGCATGTATTTGCCTTAAGAAATGAAGTACTGTATTAAAAATCTATAAAAAACCTGGAAAATTCTGTAAGAGCTTGAAAGCAGTGTCAAAAACACACCTATTCTTCTTGACAGATGTTTGAGACCTTCAGTGATAGTGGCTTTGCAGTCTCCCCAAATAAGTCTTTCCTGGGCAATGTGTACTTTACCTTTACAAAAGATCTCTTCGGTGGCTTAAAGATGCTGCTTTCTGTCTCACCACAGCCCTAATACTTACTGTCTATCCCCATAGACTATTCCAGAACTCAGGTCCTTTCCATTGCTCTTCCCAATCTTTCTCCATTCATACATCTTTGTTTGATTGACAGAATTCTGTTGTTTTGTGTTGTCCACTGTAGCGTCAGTCATGTGTGCTTAAAAGTGTGTTGAACCTTTGTCAGCCACCTTCACAAAACTGTCCACAAAGATAAAATGTGACATGGGTCTCCGCAATGTGAATTATGGAGATTGATGTTTCTGTGACACTGTGACTTCTTCCTGTACTGTATGACTTCATTGAGATCAGGAAATCAATGGCAAAACTAATGTGGTTTTCAAGAGGCCAAAGACCTCTTCTGTAAACTCTGAGGTACACAACAGTGAGAGAATGGAAAAACCAAGTGAATTGTCCTCTTGCACCATCCTGAAAGGCAGACACAGGTGTTGTCACTACCAAGAAAATACATATTTCATTGAATATATGGATCTGAGTAATGACAGATCTGTACAACCAAGAAAACAAGTTGTAAGTACAACTTTAATGGTAAGTTTCTATGCAAGGAAGATGTTTCTGCTCAGTCTTCTGATAATAGTTTGCTTCTGTAAGTGTCCTGTCTTTGCCATTGTTGCAAGAGGTAAATAAATGTAGGTCTTAAATAATATTTCCAAGCTAATGTGTGGAAAAATCAAGGCAACAGGAAAATCTTCTAAAAGCTTCTGTAATATTATTTCTTCATTTATATGCATCTATTGTTTTGTGTTCATAAAGTATCTATCAGACTCCTGCAGAACAAGCTGACTTTTGTGTACATTCTTTACCTTAACTTCCCTCCTTTTAAACATTAATTACAATGATATCCTGAGCATGTCAGTCCTGTGAGGATGCATCTTCGCTTGTATTATACCAGTTAGTTATTTTGGTTTTGCAGCTTTAAGATAAAACATCAGTCATTTAATTTCTTTGCCATACAATCAAACACATAAAAGCTTATCTGAACTTCCTGCTAATTGGCCCCTGTTAATTCATATAAAGGCATGTTTGATAACAGCTAGGGTAAAGGCAAGAGAGTAAAATTTGAAGCTGTAACTCAAAACATTTCCGCACTAAATGACTCCTCAGGTTAGGTGGCGTGTGCATGCAAGTGGAACGAGCTATACAGGGAATGGGATCAAAGATTTTACCTCTTTAGAAAGTAACATAGTGGACAAACACATAACTCTGTGGAGACACTTCTATCCCTGAATATGAACAATACTGTGGTCATTTGTGAGTACAAACTCATTTGGTCTCATGGAAATATGGGATTTAGGATCAGAACATGAACCTAAAATATAATCTCCTGTTTGAAAAGTATCTATAATGAACAGTGATATAAATTTTTGTTATACTAAAGTCCATCAAAGTCTGTAGTTATTTTTTTAGGGTAGATTTTCCCAAATCACACTGATCACTTCTGGCTTTTACAATTTTTTTTTCCCCTGCCAATTTTAACCACTTTGCAAGCACTGGCTGAAAGTCAGTCCTCTTTTAAGCTATAATCCAGCCCTTTGGCTGGTCCTCTTAAAAACTATTGCCCTTAATTGCTTTCCATTAGGAGAGGAACATTAATGGTACAGTCAGTGACAGCCACCCATTAGAGATGAACCAGCAGAACGTGCAATCTCTGAGCCATGAGGAAGACACAGTTTAGATAGACAATACTGTGTCCTGAAGGTTATGCAAACTGCTGCCTGCTCTGCTTTCTCCGCAACTCGCAGAAACCATGAAAACATTACTGGGACTTGAGGTGATTCATACTGAAAAAAATAATTGTGTAACCTTTGTTGAAGCATAAGAAAAGTTAATAAGGGAAACATTGTTTCCCTGGCTAAGTAAATGATGAGTATTTGTAAAGTGCAGCCTGAGATGAGAATCATATTCTCTCTTCAACTGGAACCACATGCAGTAGCAATTTATTAAACACTGTGCAAGCTGCACACTGGCTTTCAAGCAGGTTAAATGTAGCACAGCATGTATAACATTAAGTATGTCAATTAAAACATCTCTGTGTTGTATTCCTGATCAAAAATGACTGTTGCTATATATACACACAGCTATCATTAATGTTTCTGCCCTTTAACCTGCAGTTTGCTATGTGTGATGTCCTGTCAATTAAGTACAATTACACTTATGTTCCCTCATTTGGTGAACTTGCCAATTTATGGTTCAGTAGATGGAGATGGGGTGGGGAATTGGACCACTTTGCTGCTACTGATGAGTCTTGGAGAAAAAAATTGCCATGTGAAGCACATACATCTAGGCAACTTCGTTATCCTTAAGAAAACAAGGGATGAATACGAAAACCCCAGAATTTTAAGAAAAAGGAAGTAGGGCTTTCCCCCTTGCACAGAGATATTTTTAAATGCTTCTATCAAAGTTTGCTGAAACTCTAGGGCATCCGTGAGGCAAGAATTGTGAAGACACACCAGCAGCACACAAAAAGGATAGGATGCTGTTAGCCTCATGTTTGTCTATGATATCTCAGTGGAGGAGGGCAAGTATCCATTTTGAATTGGAAAGATTCACTTTTTCAACACTTTTAAAATAAATAAAATATATTTAAATGGACTTTTTTAAGTTTCATTCAGTAAATGCTATTTAGCTGAACAGAAAAGCTGAGTATGGTGGATCATGTTAAGGGAGAAGGAAGGGTGGTTGTGAGACCCAGGTGAGGAAGTGATCTCAAGTGTGAGGAAGAGGAGAAGGAAGGTGGCTTCTTTGGTGGAGGATGTGTAGGGCAAGAAAAGCAGATGCCTGCATGAGGATAAAGTGCTGCTGTGTGCCAGAATGGTACTAAACATACATGTATGTCTGTGTGTATGATCTCCACCAGCAATAGTCCCAAGGTCCAAATTAGCTGTTAAGGTGCCAAAACTGCCTCATGTTGTCTCAGTGGATAGGCAAGATTGTTTCAGAGAAGTTCTGGTTTTCAAATCGTTCTAGGACACCAAATTATGTACACTTCCTCAAACCAGTGATTTGGGGTGGGGATACATCTCACTTCTCCTTAGGCCATTATGTTCAGCCTGCAATGGTAACCCTTGGGTTGCTGTGCAGGTCTAAGAATAAAACACTCCCCAGCTCTCCAGGGTGCAACAGCCACCTAAAAGAGCTCAGGTATGTAGTCACTCATGTGTCCTTACTTCCCTTTACTGAGCTGAGAGGGGACTAAAGAGGACATGCCTACTTGCTCGGACAGGTGAGGTAAATCCCTCTGTTAAGATCAGCCTTGCTCTCCCAGCAATACATACCAGGAATAGCTTTATTTGAAATACAAGGGTGGAATTCTGAATATGATCGGTCAGGGCTGTTTTCCTTCAGTAACCTGTTTCACCAGATGGGCAACGATAAATATGTTACCTTCCTTTACAAAGATGTTTGGAAGGTGGACATACCTAGGGAGTTTTATCATATCCATTTCAAAGCAGAATTCAAGTCTTATTTTAGTAACCGGCCATTTTTTTTCTGGTTTTGATTGTTCCCAGGATTAAAGTCCTGCTTCTATTGATGTTTCCAGGCTTGAAAACTCAAGCCTGAGAATTGCTGACTGCTTATCTCTTGTCCCTGCAACCAATAACTCAGCTTCTGCTGTCCCTCATAACGCTTGCAGGGAAATGCCAAACAGGCTGTGCTACTGAAAGGAAAAAAAGGGAAAAAATCCAGTTAAACTTGGGTTCTGGTGCTTCAAACATGAAAGTGTTTGTCTGTTACAAGTTAAGACCACAACTACGTGTTGGCAGGATGGATATCCTAGTCATAATATTTTTCTTATTATGAGAACTTCTGTCAGCTGGAGTTTTTGTGTTATCAACATCTGTCACTGAGGGTTGGGCTGTGATCCGTAAGTGTTTCAAGTAAAAGGAAAGAGATTTTTCCCTCTAAAAATTAGAAATTTCCAAGCTGTTGTTTGGAGTAAACCCCTGCATTTAAAGCAATTTTCTCCTGACGGTTCAAGAGAGGCTTTTCCTTTCTGTGTGTTTTTATTAAAATTCCAAGCATTACCTGAAGTCTATTTTCTTGTCTGATAGCCACGTTTTCCTTCATGTCAGTCACTAGGATGTCAATACTCAGTATTAGGCTCATATTAATTTTCTTTCCCAGAATATAAAATTTAACACTGTCTAAGCACACAGTATTTTTTTTTTAATATGCTGCAATATTTACTGCTTTGTATGATTGATGACTGAAGAAAGAGTAGTACAAACTTGCATCTCCCCTTTCCCAAAAGGAATTCCTTTGAGGAGGAGTACCATGTTATGCACATGGTACTGTGTCTTACTTTCAAGAAGGAAGCCATCAGTAGATCCCATGTCCTGAGCAGTGTATCATTGTATCTGAAAAACTCTTGAGTTGTCATTATCCTCTGCTGTTGGAAAAAAAACTTAGTGGTTATTCATCAGCCCACTCTGTTTCTGAGGAATCTAGGGAAAACAATTCAGTTAATTGGAGTTAACAGCAGCCTCAGGAGGAGGTTGATCCTTTTGGAGGTTTCTTGTTGGCACTTCTTATTTCTTTTAATTTCAAATATTTTTTCTAACTTCCACAGGTCATGTATAAACATTAATCATAAGAAATGACTGTCCTGAACATTTTTTTCAGCTGAGAAAAGATACGCTTCAGTTATCTGGAAGTTAGCTGGAAGTGAATGACTAGAGCACTTTTGCTCCATGTTACAAAGTGATGTGATATCTAGTAGCTCTCGTTTAGATGTGATATAACAACAGAGCTATTAATTCATACTCAGTCATGCTAATCCAAGATGGTGTATATTCAGTTTGTGCCTTTTTGTTTGCATACTTTGATTCACCAAGTCTGTTGTACATGCATTACATAGGTTCTACCTTGTGTACTGAGATTCCTCACATTAGGAGAATGTATGGTATTTACTGATCAATTAACACTCTCAGTGTGGAAGTGCTATATCCATAACCTTAATTTGTTAGTTATATCAGGTAGGAAATTTAACCATGGATCTATACAGATGGAGCAGCAAAGGAGAAATCCTGTAAAGGTTGGTGGTATTTATATATGCAGCTGTTATAAAGGATGGAAGACTATATTTGAAAGTCTATAAAAAGTGCAAGTTTCCTGGAAAATGTCCCCCTCCTCAGAGTATACAACAGCCAAGTAGGTATTTTTGATAAAGAACAAGAGATGGAATGCAAGAGCACTAAACCTAGGCATAAGACCGACTTCTGGCCTGCAGTTGCCTCCAAGAACACATAGAACTTGGGGCCCTAAACCACTCATCTCTCAAGCTTGACAGGGATTATGGTTGTCTGACTTCAGGAGTCTAAAAGTCAGGCATCTGTTCCGAACTAGCTGTCTCATTTCCCTTTATGATCAATGGGGATAGATCAGCAAGGTGATGATTCATTCCTCGTATCTCGAGCTGTCATGAATCACTCTATTTCTCCATATAAATTATTTTCTCTATCCTAGACATGTGTTCTGTTCTTTCAATTGCAAAACACTTCCAGCCTTTTTTCTCCAAGCCAGGAAAAAGCCAGGGATTGCTACCAATGAATTGCTATCATGAATTTATACAAAACCCTGCCTCTGCTGCAGGTACGGCTCCAAATGCTTCATTAGAAAGGCAAATAGTGCTGTACTTGCACAATGCTGTGCCTGACACCACGTGGTGACACACAAAGGTTGAGATTAAGGTGACTCAAAATGGATGTTCAGTCTAGAGGAGATGCCAAGGCTACATTTACTTCCAGAGAAAGCTGTAAGACTAGAGTGCCTGAGACATAGTAATTTGTAAACTAAGGACCCTTAGAGCTGGGAAAAGAAGAGGTTAAGCCTAAAATCTGTACCCTGCCTTTGGGTCTTCATTCAGACCTTCCAGATAAATCAGAAAGAGATTTCTATACAAACAACATACGCTGTTGTCCTAGCCTTTTTCACAGGATTCCCTTCTCTTGGCTTTCTGTCTCCTCCCTGGTGTCTCGCTCCCAAGAGTAATAATTTTTCTCCCCAACACATGCAAGAAATAAAAGTCATATCTACAGTATTCACATCATGTGATACCTACAGTGATTCACAGCAACTAAAGGACAAATTTTCTTTCTTAATTCCAGTGACTTTTTGAAAGGCTTCCCCCCCCATATCAGCCATCAGAAAGTGTCCTGTCTTCTCTCTAATTAATGATCATTCCTTTCAGGCACTGCAGATGTCTTCACATATGGCTCATTACCCTTAAGACAGAAACGATGTAAGAGTTAAAGGTTTATTTCACAGGGTGCTTTGGGCAACCATGAAGGATGAAGTCATTAAAAATTCTTTTAAGTAAAGCAAGTGCTGCTGCACAGCCTCATATTTTTCTGCTTTTACAATATTATGTGGTGGTCATACTTTTTGGATCAAGACTTATGAGCTTTTGATTGTAGTAAAGTTTGCCTGGAAAAGAAGAAAATTGGAACAATTGTAATAAAACTTACACAATCTAAGTTCAAGGAATTTACTTTTTTTTTTTGGCAAACTTTAAGTCAAGAAAGTAAATGATTTATAAATGTGTTTACATGTGTACTGATGAGCTGGCAGATCAAGAATTCTGGGCTAGTGAAAGAACTACAGAAATAAAAAAGGGAACAAAGATTAAAGTTCAATTATACCCTACTATCAGAGTTTGCAAATCTTACTAAGACTAGTATCTTACTTATTCCTTCCCTGCTCAGCTTGATAGCTAGTTCCTGCTCCTTACACATGCTAAATTGAATTAATGAAACTTTCTTTAAGTAAACTGGTCTGGTGGAAGGTGTCCCTGCTCATGGCAGAAAGGTTGGACTAGGTCATCTTTGTGTCTCAATGGTTTATGTCCTGAGGGTATTTAAAAAATAAATTTTGAGACTTTAAATGTGATCTAATTTTATGGAAAAACAAAGAGAGGTTTGATATAGTGATAGAGGTGATGATGAGTTATCAGATCCTTTTCTGCGTATGAATCCAGTTTATACTGGGGGTTAAACAGAATTGACTAGTTGTAGTGAATAAATTCATGATGCAGACAATATTATTACAGAAGAAAGGAAAGATTCTAATCTAAATGAGGCACTAACTACTTTGACCAGACATATACTAATAAGAAGTTGAATGCTAACTAAAGCACTAGAAATGCTGCAAGTTTTGTGTTCAGTTCTGTCACATCAGTGTGGTACTACCAAAAAACATTAAGGCATTAATAATGATTGTCTCATCACACAGCAGGATCAGCCAGAATGTCCTAGGTAAACAACTCTAAAAGAAATAGGTAGTTGCAGTTTTATAGCACCAGTATTATTAATCAGGAATCCAGGAGTGCTATGAGCTTATCAATAAATTTGATGATTTTCAGGTATTTATTTTTACTTTCATGGGCTGTGTTATGGTTGTGGATGGTCACCTGTATCAAATCAATCAAAGAGATTTAGCTTCAACTAAATGTGCATTCCCATTAGCTGATTTCACCCAAATAGTGGTCTTTTCCAGAAATTACAGTCTAGCCTGTGACTGTGAAGTACTGGAGCTGTATCTTTTTATATAGTTCCTGTACTTAATCTATACAGGAATGTCACCTGAGTTCAAATTTCCTCAGCAATTAACTTGGTGCTTCCATGTACACATTAAAAATTATCCAAGAGAAAACTGGAACTTACATAACCATTGATGGAGGACTCAACTCTTGCAGGAAAAGACCTAATCAGAAGTGACGAGAAGATTATGAATATTTTTAGGAATTTTAGCAGATTTCTGCCTATCCGCTCTTTCAGGCAAATCTTTCAGGCAAAAAGTATTGAAGGTTCCAGAGGTGCCAAGGGAAATGAATTTATGTATAAAAATTATAAAATCTTCCATCTGAGGCTTTAGTTCCTAGTTCTAGTTTGAATCCAAATTATATCAGGCTTGGAACTGAATGTAAATTGGCTATGAATGTGGCTATGAATAAATATCATGTGGCTGGATGTCTTGAGCTTCTTTGATTCTACTAAGTTTTAAGGCTTTTTGTCTTCAAATACTGTCCTAACACTTGCAATTGAGATTGGCATTAATTGTCAAAGCTCTTTTGTTAAGTGTGAAATAATAAAGTACAATTCATTTTACCAGTCCTTCTTGGTGTTCAGGGTTCCTGACTACCACAGCCTGGGCACAGAGATGTGTTGTGGCCTGATGGATGTAAGCAATGTCCATAAGCAAAGTCATTCTGTGTGAAAAAGCTTTCCAAACACCAATTCTGTTTTTAGTGAAGGATCATAATTCACTTCAGGAGCTCTCCTGTGCTATGCAGAGGGTTGTAGGAACTCAGAATTGATGAAGCAGTTTGACACCCTAGATACCTCCTGGAGACTCATTTGGCAGCTTCAGCAGAGGCTGACAGGAAGGTTGTAGGTCAGTAATGGAGCCTCACTGTCACAACTCTAAAGAATGTATTACATTTCATCTGATTTTGTGTAGTGTAGGTAACATTGTTGTCTCTTAAGTAAAGAACTTCAGAAAAATTGTGGATGAAAATAAGGGCCTTATTTGAGAATCAGCATTGGGCAAAGATAATGATTTGTTGTCCCACCATGAGAACAGCATTAACTTTTCATACATTGCTGGAATCCATTTGCACTGAACCAGAATAATTCATGTCCCAGAAACTGGAGAGACTCTTGTTAGAGTTCAAGACAGTATGTTATGATGTCCTCATATGAAGGCTGCGACACAAGCAGTAGATGACTGTTCTATTTAAGCAAACCTATTTGGGTAATTTGAGTGTGTAGCCTTACTGAACTATACACTGAAAGCTCTCAGGCTGACTAGACTGGAGTGTGCCATCACTCTGATAAAAAAGCCATCAGTGAGGTTTTTTATGTCTCTTTAATCATAAGCAGTCTGTAAATAAGGAAAATATCAGTGTTACTTTTAATAACTAGACTATCTGAATTTGAACAAAATGTTCTTGCCTAGGACACTTCTTCAGTATGTGTTAGAAGAATTTCCTTACTATGTGACAACCTCTCATGCTGCAGGTAGATGGAAGGAAATAATTCAGAGCTTGCTTCTTC
Source organism: Dendrocincla tyrannina (assembly GCA_035047865.1). Taxonomy (NCBI): domain Eukaryota; kingdom Metazoa; phylum Chordata; class Aves; order Passeriformes; family Dendrocolaptidae; genus Dendrocincla; species Dendrocincla tyrannina. The sequence continues at coordinate 32,593,004 of JAWWMP010000001.1, read as the reverse complement.
CAGTGAGGTGTTAGTGGTGAAGACTCTACTCACTGCTTCATCACTGCTGAGGTCCTAATTTCCATAGCAGCTCTTCTTGCATCTATGACCTACAGTTTTATGTGGCGTGTACCTGGCTTGGATGTAAGCCATGGTATTGTACAGAGGTGAGGTGTTAGATACCTGTAACCGAGTTACTTTTATCCATTTACTTCAAACTGAGCTGTGTTAGGTGAGGAATGAATAGGCCAGTGAAGTTTTTTTACTAGATGACCTAATATCCAACCCAGATGTCATGAGAGAGCCAGGGTTTGGCTATTTAGTGAGTCCGAAGAGTGGGAAAAGCTAGAATAATGGATTTCTGGAATGCTATTGTCGATACTGCAGACATGATGGTATAAAAGCAATGAAATCAATTAAACTGGTCCCACCAGCTAGTGTTAAGCTCTGCAATCAGTATCAGTCAGTACAGACATTAGTGGCTCTCCTGGTTGTCATGGTATCTGCATGTTTTGAAAGGGTGATGGAGAGAAAGGACAGTCTGAGAGACTCTGAGGGATCTCCTTTCTGAGATCTCAAAAGGGCTTTTCAGCCAGTAGCTGGTAGGAGAGTTGGAAGACCATGACTGAAATTTAGGAATTTAGCAGAAAGGATGTAATTTGGTTGGACGAGATTTTATTCTTGAATGAGGTATAGAGAAAAGGAATCAAAGTAGTTCTTAGTTGTGAGTTACTTTCTAGAGAAGGCTACTAGAGACAAAGTAAGAGTCTGGGAAAACGATCAAGTGCTTGTAAACTTAGTACACGTTTTTTTCCAGGGATGAATCACATTTTAATTCCCAATGGATTAAGATTTATATCTGCTGATTGCCACAGATTTTAATATGTCAAAATATGCTAAGAAACAAGGAATACCAGTGAATTCAAACATGCTGGAATGGGACACACTCTAGTCTGGTAGCTGTCAGAGTTTTTGTGAGAATGTTTGTCAGACTTGGATGCTCATTAACACTTGTATCTAGACATTGAAAGGTTGATTTGGTTATAAGACAGTCAGTGGGATTATGCATTACCAAAGTAAGGTCTCCAAGCGACCTCTTGTTTCAGTTGATGTTGAGAGCTGGACTGTGAAAGCTTGAAATGCAAGGAATAATCAGAAAATATCACACTATTCAAATAAGACTTCAGCACTGTCCAAAAATAATGTTGGAGTGTGACCTAGCTAAAGTACCTACAAAACAGCTTAAAGTATCATGTATAGACTCTGTGGATGGCAAGTCCATCCGCTTCTCACAATAGGATAATTCCTGTTGTCGTTCAGTTCAAGGGATTTGTTTGAGTTTAGTGGCACTGAAAAATCAGTGCTTCCTCTCTTAATCTTAGAATGTATATTGTTTTCAGAAAGAGTTTTGGTGTCTGGGCAGAATGATCAGCCTGACCAGTTGCAAAACACTGTATAGCCAGTTAAAGAGTAAGTTTTTCCCACTGGAAATATACTCTGAGCATGTACTCATGTACTTTAGAATTCCTTTACATCTAGACAACAAAGAGCATGAGGAGGAGACTCAAGGTCTATCTGCTGCTGTTTCTATAGATATACCCATTATTTAATTCTACCTGGCAAAAACTATTAAGGAAAAGGAGAATGGAAATACCTTGTCAAGCCACCTTTGAAAACAGACTCAATGAGGCTGTAAGAATAAACTGAGCGTGCTTTGTTTGATGGCACTCTTGAACTGCAAAACTGGAGGTGAGGGTGTTCATCTTGTAGCAATGAATGAACTCAGAAGCAGCTGAGCTGAATGCAAGGTAAAGGCTAGAGATTATGAATGAGTTTTGGGGGTTGATTTGCTTGTGTTCTTTTCTTCCGGTTATTTTTTTTTCCAGAGATGGGCTTGAGTGGAACAATAGAATAGCATTATCAAGTGAGTTTCCTGTTTGGAAGCAGCAATCAGCTCTAAAGAGACAATACACAAAAATAAACTCAGAATAGGTTTTCTTTTAATTGAGTGCTAATAAAAGAGGGACCATTCCAATGAGCAGGTGAAGATAGAGATACAGCCTGTTCTAATAGATACACTAGAGTTGTGATAATAAGAAGCTGTTAGTATTTTTCTTGATAACAATTAGTCTGTTGATTGGTTTATATTCTCTTTGCACTGTCAGCACTTTTATATATCAATACAATGCTGATTTAACTTTTAGTGTTCCTACATATCCCTTTCAGCTTCTTAGCTGAAAAACAATTGTATTGACTTAGTAATGCTGTGCTTAGCAAGCAAGTTGCACTTACATATTTTATGCCTCCTCCCATTTTATTCCTCCACAGTAAAAGGGCTTGAAGGATGCAGAACTAACTGTTCAGAAATTGAGAAGTAAAACTGAACTTTTGACAGTTCATTCTGCTTGTCAGAGTATGTAATGATATAGCAAAATAGAGATCATACAGAAAATCTGTATCTATGGGAAAAAAAGAACAACCTTCCACATAACTTGAAACTGGACATTGTCTTATTGTCTACCAGAGATGCTGCTGGGATCTTCCCACAGCACAGAGTGGCACCTAGTGGCTGCAAATACGGTAAAAAGAATAATATTTTAGTACAGTTCATGCCCTCTGAGCTATTAATTTTCTTTAAATGCATGATCACATTCCTGTATAGTCCTTAATTAATCAGTGGTTGGAGTTGATGATCAAAATGCAGAGAAGAAACCTGCTCCCTACCTTGCTGGCTCATTTGCAACCAGGGTTTATTCACTAATTATTTTCCTTCAAGCTTCCTAAAAATTCACCCTGGCCTGAAAAGAAACTACATCTTGGGAAATGTTCACCCAAATATGAATATCTGAAAAACTCAAAAAGGCTACTAAGGATCATTGCTGTTACTGAAAACAACCCAAAAGTATCTTTGAAGAAAACTCAGGTGCTGGCTTTCCCTTTGTGCATATCTTTGTGGAGTTGACTTTGACAGCCCTCTTGTATCTTCCATACATGAAATAAAACAGTCTTACAGTACTCAACTGTCTTCACTAGTACATCTGCTACCATAGTACTAACACACAAATATTTGGGAAAAGCACATCAACTATTATTTGGGAGTCAAATTAATTTGAGACTTAAAAATATATTTCTCCTCATGCATGAGCTTAATCATCCAAATTGGAATTATGAGCTGTTTGTGATCTTAAGAATTAAGTGTTCAGCATCTAGAGTTTTATAGCATGGTATAGCATGATGCAGCATGATACTTGCAGAACTTTCATCACTGCAGGGTTTGAATATATCTTGAAGAAATAAGGAATATTAGTAATACTCATTTAAAATTAAAATTTTCCTACACCAAACACTCCTTGTTCAATTCAGAGAGCAGCACTGTTTGCAGAGTGATCAGCACTGGAGTGGGCTGAGCTGGAGTCACTGTAGTCACCTGCATCATATTTTGTTATTTTATTTCTTTCCTGTGTCTTGCTAAAGAGAAATTTATTTGTCATTCAGTTGAATTTGCAGATTGGTTTACCCCTCCCTGACTACTCCTATTGCCCAATGTGAGCTCAAGACAGCTAAGTGGAAGAAGCACTGGCCAGTTCCAGCGCACACCTCCCTACTATAGAAAAATGGCCAGGCAGGACAGACATTTTTTACAGCACTGACACCTGCCCTGTCCGGGTGCCCAGGCAGTAATGACTGCAACATTTACAACCTTTACACAATATTCCTACTGCTTCTCTGCCAGTTCTGCAACCTGGCTCAGGAAAAGGACACCATCTGCTGTGACAACTGCTTCCCTAGAACTGCTTAACACAGGCTGGGCACGGGCACTACCACAATGTTTTGTTCTAAAAAGACACTGCAACTCATTATGTTGCATTTTGAATGACTTTAAGGGCACTATGTGAAGCAATGTAGATGAGAAAACATGGTACTATTTTGGGACATGCAGTTCCAGTGTAGGAATTCCTGTTGGCTTGCAGTCTTATGGGTGGGAATTCCTGTTGACTGACAATCATTGGTACCTTCCTTTCCCCGGTACTGGTGTGAAGTCAGCAATGAATTTATTCTGCTTCCTAAACTTGTAACAGGCTTGGACAATTGGAAGACCCTAGTATGGCTGCAGGTGGCTGACTCCTAATCATCTGCATATGAGTATCTAAGACAGAAAGGATGTTTATATATTTAATTATTTGTTTGTTCGTTTGCTTATTTATAGAAAAATCCATGCCATTCACAGGGGACTTTGCAGGCTGAGAAAAACAGAAGTACAACGCCAGATGGAATAACTGTACTCATCACTACTGTTTCAAGACCTTCTGCTGATTTTGGTATTTTTTCTCAGAACAATTAAGCACATGCTTAAATTTACATTTGATTTAAAATCAAGGAGATGTAAAGGCTCAGCACTATGAGGATATAAGAAAACAAGTGGTTCTGCTTTGTACTTTCTACTATACCATGGAGATGTAGGCCACATTATACAGCCAAGAACTTCATATATTTAATTGTTGCCTGTAGCATGGATGAAATTTGCAGCAAATCTTGAGCATTGGGTTTGTTTGGTGATAAATTCATTTCAATAGCATCAACTTTTGCTTTTTGGAAAATATTTGAAACTCTGGACCTGTTCCAGCATAGAAATAGTATAGAGATACAACATGCTGGCAAGTAAATAGCCATCACTATTCAATGTAAAGCATGCCTAGCCTTTACTATTTGTGCTACCTTTTGTCTTCCATGATATATGTGTTATATATTGGTTCGCCCAGACAAGCTCTGCTGATATGTGCACATCCCAATTATGCAGCTTAGTATTGTTGTCTTAATTTTTAAAAAGCTTAAAGGTTAGAGCAATTCAAATACATATAAACAGAGCCTGTAGATTTTTTTTTTGTTTTGTTGGTTTTTTTTGTTTTAATAAGAAGTCTCCAAGTCAACTGACATTGTTTCTGTTCTACTCTGTAAATATGATTCTAATGTACAAGTATCTTGTTATGTCAAAAGATTTAAATTCATTACCCTGCCCAGATTCAATTCTTCTTTTGCAGAAAAGAAATTAAGAACTTTTGTGAAATTTCCTTTCAAATTTTTTTTGATTATTTCCTTCTCTAAACCAGTGTAATTTCATTATAAGGCATTTCCAATCTCCCTCTGTGTAGTCAGATTGTTCCTTAATAGTTCTTAATCCCTCCTAGGTACATAGACCTCTTTGTGTCACTTCACCACTTTGATATTTTTGGGTGTGCTTTCCACAAGTCTGGTATGTCTCTTGAGAGGCCAATTTAAAACAGACAAACACATAATTCTATAAGGAGTTTGTTGTTGTAGATTTTTTAGCAGTCTAAAAGGTTCTCTGTGAAAGGTCTATTGCACTTACAAGGTACTTACTTGGGCAAAATGCAATTGCACTGATGTAGTAATGTGATGGAAAGAGGAGGGAGGGTTTGTGGGTTTTTATCCTGTTTGCCCCTACATAGCAACTTCTATAACCTCTCTTCTGTTCTTCAGAAAGACCAAAAACTAGGAAGTGGGTGAATTGCTTCCTGAAAAAATCTCATTGAGCATATTCAGTAATGGTTATGGGTTGTTACTAAGTGGTGCTTGAAATACATTAGCCTGCCTGATGTTGTTAATCTTTCTTCATATATGTGGAAAGTTTGAGACTGACTTCCTGAGCCTGTACCCCCTTGTGCCTGGTGCCCCTCTGAGCTGCTGGGTGAATTTGCCTTTGTTCATCCTTTCAGGGGTCAGCAAAAGAATGATACATTTTGCTTCATTAATCAGGCTGAGGAAAATGTCATGTTGCAGTGCTGAGCCAAAACCTCAGTAGAGAGAGAAAGCCCTAGGAAGATGAAGTTGAACGAAGAATAAATCAGCAGGTAATGTGTAGGGCTGTCCAGTTATGGGCTAGTCACCCGCATGGATGAAAGTGGAAATGTAGCTGTTGCTTTTTGCTGATGACGGGCATCATATTAGCTCCAGCATAAATTACAAGTATAACTACAGGACATTCTCTCCTAAAAATATCTGTAAAATGCACACAGGGACATGGTTTACTAGCTACCTATTTATGAAGATGCACATGTTTGTAAGCAGTTCTGTTTCAAGGTATGAGCCCACAGGTGCCAGCTGATAAGACTTTGATCCATCAGTGAAAAACAGAGATTTTAGAAAGTCTCTGTATGGGCTTTTCTTTAGCAGCTGTCAGATTCCCAGTGTGTTTTAAAGAGGATACTGGGCCCATCTTTTCTCAGAGCAATCAGTTACTTTTCTGGGGAGTATTCCAGCTGTCTCAAAAAGCAGTTACTTTGCAGAGAAAGTCAGTAGGTGCAGTACTAGACAGTCAGACCTGTCAGTACAGACTGATGATATGTCATATGTGCTGAAAGTCCACTCAAACTTTCTACTCCTCGGTACCTGGAGAAGTGCTCTTTCATTTGTGAGTTTTCGTCCTGGACCTGAAGAAACTCTAAAGATAGGTAATTGCTCAAAATCTTTGCTTCTTCTTGCCTTCAGAGCAATCCATCCTGTGAGCAACTGGTAGGAAAGGGTTTTCTCTCTACAAACAGTGTTTTTTCCACTCCCACATCACTCTTACATTAATGCAGGGATGGGTGAATTTTGGAGCCCTTTAAGGAGCAAAGGGCTATGATCTGACACAAATACTTGGATTGAATATTCTGTCATCACAGAGCTAAGTCTCCGTGGAGGTACTGAGGAGAGCACTACCATATTTAGGATGTGCCCCTTGCTGTTTAAGTAATGAATCACTTTGTAAAATCATTAGTATGTAAAAATCCTCTTACTCCATTTGATGAAAACATATTCATACAGATCAATGAGGTTATTGATGAAAAATTAGTCACTGAAAACAGTAAGAGGCTGTCAGTTGGGTGCTAAGTGTTCAGAATTTATTTTTGAAAGAAAAGGATCAGGAAGACATCTATTCTATAAAAGCAGATTAACTTTTATAATGAACAGTGAAACCACACACTAGACCTAATCAAAGTAATTAGGCAGCACTGACAAAGACAAATACCAATTCTGAATACTTATTTTAGCTGAAAAGCAAAGATGTTTCCTTGCTATGTCATGCTGAGGTTTTTATGCCATGTCAGGAAAATGGCAACTCCTATAAAATTTTATGAGTTTCCAAGATCATTAGAGGGAGGTGACAGAAATGAAACTCAAATATGAACAGACTTTGGATGACTTTACGCAAATGCATCCACTTGTAAATTAAAATCAAATGCCACCAAATAAGGTTGTAAAAATACCCCTTCTCTGTAAACCTTTGAAAAGTATTTTCTAACTGCTGAGACTGAAGCAGTTTTTCTTTTGCAAAGGGTAAGCCAATTACCTCCTTATTCAGATATCTTTGTCAAGAAGATGGAGACAGGCTCTTCTGTAGCTGAGCAATAGAACAAGAGGCAATGGGCAGAAACCGATACAGAGCAAGTTCCCTCCAAACATCAGGAAGAATTTTACTGTAGGGGTAACAGGCACAGTTGACCCAGAGAGGTTGTGGTCTCCTTATCTGGAAATACTCAAAAGCTGACTGGAAACAATCCTGAGTAATGTGCTCTAAGGGACCCTGTTTAAGCAGGGAACTTGGATTAGATGACCTCCAGTGGTCCCTTCCAGCTTTAACTATTCTGGGATTCTGTCATTTTGTCTTGCACAAGAAAAGTGAGGCTCTGAGGAAAATGCTGACTCATGACTGGAGTTTGGGAGAAGCAAAGCAGGGACATGAGCAGAAATATTCCAGTAAAATTTCAGAAGTATAAAGAATATATAGAGGTTACTTTCTTTATCCAGAATGAACAGCCCAGGGTGACAGGCTAGGGATGTGAAGAAAAGAACAAAATGGTGCCCCTAATTCAGTGCTTAACCTTTCCCAGCTTCAGGGCTCAGGGATTTTGAATGTTCTGGCCTCAGGTCATCCTGCATCTGTAAAACTCGCTTGATAGCTGTGCCACTGGTCCATGAGCACTCAGTCATCTGTAACCTAAAGAACTCATTTCCCACAGCCTAAATGGGGATTTCTTCAGTGCTTAACCTCAAACATCCAATTTTAAAAACACTTGAGTCTGATCTTTTTTCCTGCAGGCTGCTCCACTCACTGTTTTGGTTATACTCTCTGACAGTATTTATTTCATTCTGAGGCGATATTTTGTATACAGACAGATGTAGACAAATCTCTTCTTTGGCTATGACTCTCAGGTGCATCGCAACTGTGGCATGTAATCACAGATGTGAATATCAGCTATTTTATTTTTACTCCTTGAAAAAATATAGTCTAGTTGAATGTGTGTAATATATGCCTATTAAATGGAAATGTGAGAATAAGTCTGAAGGTGAATTAAATGCTCATGAAAAATTCGAAACCAAAATTTTGCAATTATTATTATATGCAGAAAGGTATTTGGATAATTTTCCATTTTTGTCTTCACCTCATAGTTCCTAACTTTCAGATATCTCTCCTTTAATGGATATATGAAACAATGGCTAAAAAAGAATGTACAGGATCTAAATACAAAAAGTTTGGTTTGTTCTGAATCTTTGCAGTAATCAAAGTGTTCATTTTTTTTAACCATGTTTCTTTACGATGTTTCTTTACAGTCAAGCAATTAACTTATGCTGTAGTTGCAGAAACAGATAATACATTTTTATTAGTAATTATTTAGTATGATGTTCTGCATTATTTTGAAACAGCAGGAAGCTTTTTCGAGAAAATAATTTGAAAAATGAATCAGAGAAGAGAAACATGTTCATCAGCTTCTTTTCTCATTGCTCATCAAAGGAAAACTTTTTTTGTGAGAAAAAAAAATAAGTCATCACTTTCTAGTCATCCAGTCAAGGAGGATTTATTTTTTTTAATTTTTTCAATTAATTTTATAGTACTATTTTCTTTTTTTTTAAATTTCCTACTGAGATTGACAGGAGTGGTATTTCTTGAAATAAAACTTACATAAGAGTAATATTTGACCACAATTTTATTGTTTTTTTTTAAATAGTCTTGATATCTCCATAAAGGGGAAATGAATGACTTGTAATCTCATATCATCTATTGCTAGCAAGTTTCTACATTTATGGAGAAAGGAAAAGAATCTTCCCTCTTTCCTTTCAACCTATTCAAAAGCCTTGTGTCATTTAAGTGGGAACAATGTTTGTGTTGTGAATGACTCTTTCAACACAATCACAGAAAAGTATTGTGTAATAATAAATACCAGAATAAAAAAAGGCAATACAGTCTGGTTTCCCCAACAGAATTTTGTTTTTTAGAAACCTTGAAAATCTACTTACTGCTCAGTTTCCTAACTATTTATTGCTGGATATATTGTTTAGCACAGGATACACACACCACTTCCTGATGCCCAACACAGCCACCATTAAATCTGGCAAAGTTTTATGAATGGTAGCATCGAAGCCAGCCATGTGACTTGCTTTGGGTTTCCTACTGATGTTGTAGCAATGCTATAAAAGTATTATACAGGAAATAAATACAAATAGAAACGGGCTAAAGAAAAAGACTATCTGTTATAATTTGCAAGAGGACTAGCACAGAAGCATATAGTTTTGAGTAGTTGGAAGCCAAATTTTGATTGCAAAGAGAACCCATTGACTTGGTAATGAATTATGACTCCTGTAGAGTGAAACATCAAAAATGAATCTACTAAAACGTGAAAATATGATGACCCATTAGAAAGCCCCCAACACTGCAAACATATGAACTGCCAGAAATGAGAGCATCTAGGTGGTTTGTACTTCCTGCTGTTCTGTGAGATGGCAAAGGCAACCCTATGTTGGATGTGTGAAGCTATTAATCCTGTTCTGACAAAAATTATAGCTGTCCCATTTTATCCCCTGAAACTAGGCAAAGGGTAAAAGGTGGAAATGAGAAAACATCGCTTCTGTGCATTCATTAGCATATTGCTAATTGAGAATGTCCACCCTGCAAGCAGCCATGTAACCTGCCAGACCCACTTCCCCAAGTACTAATTAAATCAACCACGAGCAACATGATCTTTTAAATTTTCTGATGTGTATAATAATGAGAAGTACAAAACTAAATATACATAGTTGGCCAAAGTATCTGGTGGAAGGGTTTTTATACTGTACTCAGAATAAAGTTTTCCAAGTACTGGGAAGAAAATCCAGACTGTGCTGGAAAGAACCTCTCAGTACTTCTGGCCACCTGGCTCCATTGACATGGCAGAATGGAAGGTAAACAAGATGTTGTGCAGTTCCTTTGGTACCAGAAGATTCACAGAAACATTTTGTGGGATAGCCATCCTTTCTGTGAAGGATGTTAAAGGACCTTCCAAGATGTTTTAGATTCATGTCCTTATGCTACCTCCATGTTCTCCATCTGCCACCTTTTTTATTCCAGCCAGCACTGCTGTTTATGGACTTGAAGCATCCTTTATGCATGAGTTTTCTTCTCCAGACTTGCACATCATGAACGGTTTCTAAGGGACAGCTGAGCTTAGGGGTGACTGGTGGAAGTTAAAATAAAGCTTGGATTTCTTTCCATAATTTTAATGGATTCTTTGGCTCTTTCTGTTATTTTTCTAAACCAAAGAAACACAGATCATTAGAAGCAACTTAAATATGTATAATTTACCCTTTAATATTTGCCTATTCTTAGTATATGTGTTTATTAGAGATCTAGCTATATACTTGTAATACCTATGTAATGCAAAGAGAGAGAAAAAAAACCAAGAAAACAAACAACAGAATCAATAAGTGTAGTTTCCCTTCCACATATCCCTGATTTTATTTGGCTTCTTCGTTCTGGATAAAAGAATCACAAAATCACAGAATCACAGAATGGCCTGGGTTGGAAGGAACCTTAAAGATCATGTAGTTTCAACCCCCCAACAAAGGGGCAGAGACATCCCTCACTAGACCAGGTTGCTCAGAGCTGCATCCAACCTTGCCTAAAAATAGTTCTTGGGATGAGGCATCCACAACTTCTCTGTTCCAGTGGCTCACCACCCTCACAGTAAAGAATTTTTTCCTAATATCTAATCTAGACCTACTCTCTTTCAGTTCATTCCCCCTTGTCCTGTCACTACATGCTTTTATAAATAGTCTCCATCTTTTTTGTAGTCCCACTTCAGGTAGTGGAAGGCTGTAATTAGTTCTTGCTGAAGCCTTCTCTTTTCCACACTGAACAAATGCAATTCTCTTAGGCTTTCACCCAGTTCTCTTAGCCTTTTAACCAAGCTGAGCTATCCAGTGCAGCTGTCAGCAGTTTCCTTACAATGTATCAAGGTGGATTTCACTTATGACAGTTTTGCTTTGCATTTTAAAAATGTTTTAGTGTAACAGGTGGATTTGAGCCTTAGCATTACTGGTAGTTTTAATTGTTGCAGAAAAAAAAAAAAATAAGAGTGAATGGTTTGCTTTATTGATGATCACCAGAAAGCTATTTCTCTACTGCAATGAATGATACTGGTTTGCTTTTTTTTTACTGGCTTAAAACAATGAAAGAAAATTTTACATAAAGACTTCCTGATTGTTCTTGTGAATGTTCAGTTTCTCTGTGGTGCAACATATCTAACGTTGCAGACATGAAATAGCAAATGTACATTTATAAAGTGTCAACTTGATAATAAATAAGCACAAAAGACTGACATCCATGTGCTGGAAAACTGTCCCTATTTATTTCAGAACAGGATTGGTTCTCAGAGACTGAAAGAAAACTCTTCAACATGCTGCTTGAAAGATGGGATTATTTTTCAACCTCCTCATAACGATTCCATGCCTTTTAGTGCAGCCTTGTTGATCCAGTGACTACAGTCACCATGTGTTCAGTTAGAAGAGCTCAGAGACCAGGGAAATACTCTGCCAACTGACTTTTTCCCTTTCCTTTTCTGAATAGTACCAAATGGAAATGGGCATTTGTCTAACAGGAAATAACATTTCTGGTTCTTACTTGGTCATTATGGAATCAGTCCAGCTTCCAGAAGGTTAACAGGGAGTGGCATGAATCCTAGAATAGGGCTAAAATGTGATTTGGCATACCAAGGATCTAAAACTTGAGAGAGAAAAAGGCAGGCAGATGAATAAAATAGCTTACTCAATAATGAGTATATATTTAAATGCATTAATAAGTACATTAGCAAAGCATAAGGGTGATAATTGTGCATGGACAGTAGTGGACACATTGGACACATAGTAAAGAGACAGAAATAGGTAAGCAAGAATCAAAGGAAGGTGTATGTTCAGTGTGATGCTGGTCCTCGGTAATCATCATGCAACATCTTTTTAAAAATCTTAAACTCAAAACCAAAACACCAAACCTAAAATCTCAAGATAGCTTCTGAACCAGGCAGATATTCTTGAAGTTACAGGTGAATATAACAGAAAGAACCCCCCAAAAATAGAGGAAATGGAAGAAGCATGCTGAGATGAGTTTATTGGTCTTCAAAACTTGGAGAGAAAGCAATAATAATAATTCAAAAAGCTGGTTTTAAGTCTAACATAACAATAATAATTTTCTATCTTAAAGAGCTACTTTTTATACTAAAGCTACTTAGAGAAAATGAAAGTGGAGCGACGTATTTAAATAATATATAGGTCTCCGGGACTCTCAGAGATGTCACTCTGGGAAACAAGACACTCTAGAAAGCTTTTAATTTAATTAGCAACAAGATGGAAAAAAATGCCATATCCTATAGACTGAGGTACATAACAGGGCCATTTTATTTTCCAGAAGCTGTCAGGCATTTGAAAAGGGGTAGTATTATTGTATTTTTTTGCTACAGCACAGAGCAATTTTCATTTGTACAAGTAAGATGAAGGTAGAACAGCAAATGATTTCATAACCACCTTTTGCAGCCTATTTCACTGCTGTAACTCTGGAGAGATGAGCAAGACCCTAGAGGCACTAACCTCATTAACTGATTGTCAGTCAATCTTACATCAGATTCTGAAATGACACGAGCTTTAGATTACAAGTAGCCAACCACACAGCCCTTCACAGTTGATACATAAAGAGGCAGCACACAGGGCTTTTTTGAGAATAAGAAGGAATTTGGTATAGAAGCCAGTCTTCCTTGATGATGTCATTTAGAAGTTTGTAAGTAAAAGCATGCTGCAGCAGGACCAACACTAAGAATCGATATGCAGGTGATGACCAGAAGAGACCAACAGTTTATAATAAAACATATAAAAGCTATATTATTGTGTGGCCAAAGAGCACAGGCTGCCTTAGGAGTCTTGTTGCACTGCATCCAGGTAACTGTGGGGAGGACAAGCATTAGAGGGAAGAAAACAGTATTTTCTCTTTCTTACTCCTGGTCAAAAAAAATGAATGTAAATTGTACTAAATAATTGAATTGCTGCTGAAATCCTTTCCCAATATGAAGAAATTCAAACCACCTTCATCTCCCAGATGTTCAAATGTGCCTTTTTTAAATCTTTGAGAATATATTGTGCATGTGTCTCTGCCTCCATTTTTGGTTTATTTCTCTATCTGTCTGCATGCATCTATTTTTATAAGAAAGAATGTAGGTGGTTGAATAAGAGCAAAATTTTGTTTGCTACTTTTTAGTGTTTCCCACCTACAGCCTGTCCTTCAGAAAAGAAGGTTGCATATTTATGTGTAGCACTTAATGAGAAAATACATCCTTGCATATGATATGCTGTGCTTCCTGTCATGTACTCGTTATTCTCTTTGAGTTTACCAGTGTTCTTTGGTTTAGAGATTCATGATTAATTTATTCTCAATCTACAAGAAAGCCCTTTTAATTCCAAGAAGTGGGTTAGATGAATTACCAGACACTACTTTATTTGGCCTGCTTGTCTATTGGACTGATTTGCAATTATCATACCTTGCCTTTCCTGAGTGGAACAGAAATCAACGATTGATGAATTAAATTAGTGGGAGACAGGGAAAGTTTTGATGATTTAGGGATTTCCAGGAGGATGGAGTTCCAGTCTGCAAGGAATGGAGTCAGAGGGAAGCTGTCCTTGATGGGCACTGCTGCTACTTGGAGTGGAGCAAAGGGAGGAGGACAGACTGTGTCTCTGCTCCCACCAAAAACTTGCAAGGACACCATCTCAGGCCAAGCTTGTAGTCTCTGTTGCCTTGGGGTGCCCATGGCCAAGGCAGTCCCACTTGTGAATACACTAGACATGTAGGTTTCTGGCACACTGCCAATGGAAACCTCAGCCACCTTCAGGAACTGCTTTTACTCATCTGCTTCTCAAGCTGAAGAAGCTTTCATGTTGAATGAATTTTTACTATCTTGGTGCTTACTCTCAATGTACTCATGAACCTTTATGTATATTGGGTGGAACTTCAGATGCTGTGTGGATGCTGATCAAGTGAGGAGGCGAAGTTGAAAGCTGAGCAAAATGGATGAGTGCGTTTTGTGCCATTTGGAGGCTGAACCTGTCAGGCTGTTTTTCCAAATATGTTTTGGTGGCTTCAGATATAAGTTCCAACAATTGCGAATTGACCATTTATGAGACAGAGCAGCAAAAAAGCCACTGACTGAGAATTTGGGACACCTGTGATGTATTCCCAGATCTGCCCATTCTCAACTCCAAACTTTTATCTGTTTAGTTTGTCATTTCTTGCTGCATATTTATACAACGTCTGAAAAAGACAGTTCAGATTCGGAGTGGTTCCTTTCAGTGCTCCTAAAATAATCTGGCCAGATTATGGGTTTGCAGTGCAGAGGAGTGTGGACTTAAGAACAGTTGTGAGGAAGGTTAGAACAGGAAACAAGTGTGAAGACTTTACATATCCAGTATAGAGTTGCATATGGGTGAGTAGAAAACATACCCAATCTGCTTTTGTGCTTCCATAACCCATGGCTGTCATCTGAACGGAAAAAATGGCATTGTAATTAGTGTAATTAGCCACTAAATGTTTTTCTGAGTCTTATATACACAGGAAGAATCGTGTGACATATGCTTAGGAGCACATGTATCCTTTGGGAAATTTCAGTCCTAGTAAAAATTTTGAGGTCATGTAATGTTACAGCTGCATTAAGAATTCATAGTTGGATGAAAGAAAATCAGTGCCTTGCCTAGATTTGTAATACCTTAAAAAACAAGGGATATTTTATTCATTTGCCTCTATGAAAATAAAAACAAGCCTGTCTCTTTTTTACCATGAAGATAAATTGACGGTATCTTTAAACTACTACCTGTGAGAACAAGGGAATACTAGGAACAGGTATAAAAATTTAAATACTGAGAAGAGCATTTAACAATCACACTCATCTGCTGGAGGCAGGTGCAGCTAATAAGGAGGAAAAGAAGGAACAGCTGTATCTTGGATACAGGCTCCTCGGCCATACGAAGATAAATAGCTAACATCTGGTTTCCCACAAGGGGTATCTTTGCCATAATGCCCCTGTTTCTGCTCCCTTGCTTAGATGGATCTTCACTTAGGCCAGAGGGGAAGACGTGTTTATACATCATGGAGACAGATTCTGTCATCCTTGAAGATAATAATTTATCCTGGCTGTGGAAAATTAGCTCTCATTGGTCACTGTGGGAGTGGACACAGATGTTTTGTATTATGGTGTTCAAAGTCAGACTAGTTATTAGGGTAGCAATACAGCATAGCTTTTCTAGATGTGAAAAATGGCAAGTGGGAAATGTGCTTCTTCATGCAGTTAAATTCTGGGCGTTTTTTATTATAATTTAATAAGATTTGCAAGATTTTTTTTTGAGAGATTATGAGAAGGAGAGAGAGTTTCACTGGATGCTTTAGCATCCTTTTCAATTTTGCAGCTGATATCCTAACATGACATTAATCACAGTAGGTTTGCAATTACAAAATGTAAGATATTTCATCTAAATGTAAAGGACAGTCTCTAACTCCTAAGGCATTGGTGAGGGCCTCAGGGGGGGTCATAAGCTCTGTATAGGACTCACCTTCCTGTCTTATTTTCTCTACCTGTTGGACAGTGAGGTGTTTGTACCCTGTGCATTTCCAAGACCAGCTGAGTCCTGTTTTGCTGACTTGTGTTGCAAGTGGTGGGTTCTGCTATCAAGCCTATAAGTAACATCTGGTTTCAAGAAATCTGTCTGGTTATGGACATATAGCAGAGATTGCAGGGAAGGAGGTCTTTTTTTTTTTTTTTTTTTTTTTTTTTTTTTTTGTCTCCTCTCCTTAATGGAAGTTGCTGGGAGGTCCAATCCAAATTTTAGCTTGTGTTGTTCTTTATTTTCTGCCTGATATTTACACTAATGAGCTTCTTTTCTGTCTCTGGAGCTGACCTGGAAAAAAATTGTTCTTCTTTGTGCATTACTGACATATTCTACAGATTTCAGAACTGTTTCTAGGAATGATGCTTTTTTCCAAGGCTGTCTCAAATTAAACTTGCTCTTGCTGTTTTTTCCCGCAGCATGTACTGCAAAACAGAACATATCCTAAGATCTCACAGGACTGCCTAACATATGCTGAGTCTTGAGACCTTTTCAGAGTCTTAAATTTTGCATTTATTTCTAGAATTAATACAATATGTTAATTAAAACAGATATATAGATGATAACATACAGGATCACTTCTTATAGCACAAGGTCACTCAGTTTATAGCACCTATCCAAATACATTTTAAGTGAGTGTAATATTTATTTCCAATTTTTAGCTGAAAACAGCACTTGGATGCACCTTGTAGTTATGAAGTGACAGATACAGGCAAATCTAATACAATGCAAGTTTTGCCACAGAACTTTCCATGAGAGTCAAAGAGCCCAAGAGACTTTCCAGTAAATCTTTCCTATATAATTATTTTTCAGAACCCCTGCTGAAGAGAAAATATATGACTTCTCCTAAAGTATCATCTAAGGCTCACCAAGAATAATTTTTATATGAGAAGTGTGGGATAAAGGGAGTTTTCATTGCATCTGTCAGTCCGAAATCCTTCAAATTCTTCTATTTTTATGGGCAATTCATGTATTTTTTTTACTGTTTCTTAGATCTCATAAAAGTTAATTTGATCCCAAATTTTATACTGAATTATAAATGCAAATGTTGAGCTCTTATTTTATAAGGCAATTTAATGTTAACTTTTGATTTTATTAACCAGGTTGTATCTACATATTACAAAGAGAATTTACCAGAAATGTAAACTTTGGATCCAAAATAGTAGCATCTTATTATCTACTCTGCTTTATCTTACATCCTGATCATTCATATTCCAGAAGTCTATGGGAGCAGAGAGCATAATTGATACCAACTTGACCTGACAAAGATTCAGTGCAATGTGATTGTTGCTGGGCCAGAACATAATCTATGTAACAAAACTAATCTAAAGAAAAATCAATTTGAAAAGGAATGTTTTATATGAAAAGCAAATTTCCAGCTTTTCCTGGACACTAAGGTTTTGGGGGTTTTTCATAAGTATTGACCTGATTTTCTCATTAGATACTTCTTTCGTTTGTGTGGTTTAATCCCAGATGACAACTCACTCCCATACAACTTCTTGCTCATTCTTTCTTGGTGGGATGAGGGAGATAATTGGAAGGGTAAAAGTGGGAAAACTCATGGGCTGAAATAAAGACAGTTTGATAGGAAAAGCTAAAGCTGTGTAGGCCATCCAAACCGGCCAAGGAATTAATTCACTACTTCCCTTGGACAAGCAGGTGTTCAGCCACCTCCAGGACAGCAAGGTTCCATCATGCATAACAGTGATCTGCGAAGGGAAGTGCCACCACTTCAAGCACCCCCCTTCTTCTTCCACCGGCCTTATATGCTGAGCATGATGCTACATGGCCTGGGAACCCTTTGGTCAGTTGTGGGCAGCTGTCCCAGCTGTGTCCCTTCTGTTAGACACCAGATCAGTTATTATGGGATCAGAACCACCTTGTGGGGTTTGTGTGTGTGGAGTGGAAAGGGATAGGTTGAACTTCACAGAGGTGGGGTGGTATCGTACTCCTCATGGCAGCCCCTGGAGCCCACAGGAGTAAGCTGTGGAGCAGGTGCCAGTCACAAACAGCCCAGGAAAGCTATGACACCCCACAGCTCCTGGAGCACCTGGCCCAGCTCGGACCGGCAGGAACAGTGAGAACACTGCCCTCAGCCTGGCCTGGGACCCCAGAGTGGCCAGGGGATCAAAGGCCCCACCTGGGGGATTTGGCCATAGAGATCAGAGCAGATAAAGAGGCAGCACGAGGTCTCCATTGTGGGCTCTGGGCTGTTCTCTTTGAAGCCATCAACATGTAACCTTCTAAGTGGTAACTGCGTTGTTTCTCCCCTCTTTTTCTCTCGTTATTGTTTCTTCTCTTATTCTCTCTTCCTTTATTCTTTTCTTCTTCTTGTGGGTAACCTAAACACCGATTTTCTGTACTTAACCTAAGTTGCATGGAGTTTGTGTTAGCTAGGTGTAACAAAAGCTTCTTACTATAGCAATGTTTGCTACTCCTGGTAATCTGTTGTAATGTTTTATGAATTTGCATATTACTCCTGTAAAACTCTTATTGCCAGAATGCCTATATTCTCACCAAATTAAAAAAAAATCTCTTAGAGAAAAATGTGTAGTTTTTCCTCTGGACATAAATCCAAGGTATCAAAGAAAAGGCTTTGCAAGAATTTATGTAGGCAAAATCTCTTGGAGCCTAAAACTAAAGTGTAATACCTGGTGAAGCGTGAGGCTTCAGGACTGGGATGTAACAGTCCTCCCAGTTCCTTGTGCACCCCCAGCCTCCTCACTGGAAGGTGGTGTGAGGAGCAGATAAAGCCTTGGCTCTGTGTAAGCGCTGCTCAACAGCAACCAAACCATCGCTATTTTATCAACATTGGTTCCAACACAAACCCAAAATGCAGATCCACTGTAGCTATTATGAAGAACCTTAACTCTGCCAGGGCCAAAACAAGCACTGCTGTTGAAATGGCATTTTCTGACAGGAAAATCTTTCAATTAAGGTTTTCCAGCAAAGTTTGAAGCACAGACTTCCATATTTTTAACTTTATTGTAAGATTCTTTTTACTTTTTTTTTCTTTTGTCTGTTTTGGAGGTATGTATTTAAAGGTCGAACTCTGCAGGGTAACAGGGACATTAAATAGGACTTCTGCAAATCTAGAACTTTTTTCAAGGGAAAAAAATAAAAAGAAGAGACCAACTAAATCTTTTTATTAAAGTCTTGAGCTGTATTTGTTTGAGTTAATTAAATCTTATCACATTCATATGCACTTTCTAATTAACAATTAGCCATGTTTTCTTTGTAATAAATGAGAAATCTTTCAGGAACATGAGAATGGATAAAAGCGTGCAGCAGCTTAATGAATCTCTATTTAATCTCTGGAGAGCTAAGTTAAATTTAGCAATAGTGACAAACAAGACTCTACACTGGTTTAGGGTCTCAGATATGACAATTTCTTTATGAAATCAACTATATGCAATAACAAAATGTTCCAAAAATAGTATTGTTCAGTACGTAGTCTGAATACTCCAAAGAAAAGTGAAGAAAGTAAACTTGTTTTAAACAGTGAACTAAGAGTATTAAAAAGAAATGCTGCATTTATCAAGACAGTTTAATGTAAAAGAAACATAGGCAATTGGTAACACCCATATTTGCCCTAACTTTTTAAAAGGTCATCCCTTCAAAAGATTTCATCTTTAGTAGGGAAAGAAACGTGTTACTGCCTCTATTCTCCTAGACCTAATGGAAAAATTTACGGTTTAATAAGTTAACATGTAAAGGTAAACTGCACATTTCGTCAGTTATCACCCTGACCAGGCAGTTCATGCTAAAACTAGAACCTGCTTTCTCGACTACAGATTTAGCAATGCGTGAGTTTGTGTGTTTGTTTTGTCTTGCCTCTGTTAGAAATATCCTTTTACTTCTTGTAAAGGATGATTTAAGCAATAATTTCATGAAGTCGATTTTCATCACAAAGCAGCACTGACTGTATCTAAAACTAGGCCTCCTGCCAGGCAAGAAAGATACACAAACCCTGCAGGTCATCCCAGCTCCCCTTTCAGGTTTGCCTACTGCGATTATTTCACACTGTGCAAATCACGTAGTCATAATGCTAAAGACAGACCAACTCTATAGCTCTGTAGGTCCCTTGATCTTGTGCATTCAAGGAGACAGACAAAGCTTTCTAATTCCAAAACCAGTGGCTTCTTCATAAGATTTGAACACTGTACAATGTCAATCTTATGATGTAAAAGTACCTTGTTGATTGATATTTACGTCATGCCCCAAGGCCTCATCTCTACTAATTAGGCAAGTTACGGACTTTTAATGGTGATTAATAATGTGTTTTGATGGCAAAAGTCAGAAGACAGCCACAGAAAAAGGTGACTGTACAAGAGCTCAGGAGGAAGGGCACTAATGGTAAACATTTTAAAGTATTCTTAGAATTAACTTGCCTAGAGAAGCTATTTTATCCAGAAGATTATTCCTCAATACTCATTTCCCGCATTGATAAAAATGTCACAAAGTACAGGGAAAAGTGGTGGACAGTATGAGCTTCTTAAGCCTTATAAGCATGTTACATATTATTATATGTATACATATCTACATCCCTATGAAGGAAGTGTAGATAGTCAAAGATTTTGTTGAGGCAACTGTGAAATCCTAGAAGAGAATTTTATGTCAGCTTTTGCGCCTCAGACATGAAGGTGATTAGGGTTTTATAGTCCCTCAAGGCATTTTTTTTCTTGCATAAACTTCTTTCCAAAAAATTCCTTGAAAGAGTATGTACCAAAGAGCAGCTAAGCCAAGGTTCTGTTCTTTCCCCTCTTGTTACCAAAAATGGTGTAAAACTACATTACTTTCTATGCTATCCCCAGGCTCAAGATTCCAATTAATGGATGCAGGATCTTAAGAAAAGATCTCTGCCTGCTTTGTTTGTCCTTGTTTTAAAGCACATGAAGAAAGGCACACAGTAGGCATGAGAACAATGAGAACAAAGCAGTAGGTGAGTTTTACAGACTTGCAACCTTTCGAGTTCTTTTTTTTACCAACTTACTCTTTGTATTTTGACAGATTAAAAATCCAGAGAGTCATAGTACATCTTTGATAATGGTCTGCCAGTTTGCACTTTTGCCTTTCTCATAGAAAAAATGCAACCCTGTTACCTTGTGTACTAATCCGCTGAGAATCTTTGTTTGTAATAATATATAACCATCAACACTAAGGGAGAACTTGTCAAGTAAGACAGGTGTTTCTGTCTGTTGTGATCTTGAAAAACATAACTAATCTATATGTGTTTCTTTACCCTTATGCCAAATATCAATATCAACTGACAAAATCTCTCTCTTGAAGGTATTTTTAGTTTTATCTGTGAAAAATATTTTCTTTTACTTACAAAAAATAACTTTTTACAAGGTCAGAACTGGTTAGGCTTTCTTCCAAGGCTGGTTACTTACAAAACTCTGCAAAGAAAGAAGGAAAATTTATTCCAGTTGTTCAAATTATGTTATAGTGAAACAGCTTTCCTTGACCAAAAATGTTATCTCAGGTTCAGATGGTTGAATATGTTTCTAAAAATACTAAACTTCATGTTGGTCTAAAATCTGCTTCTGCATTATTGATTATTCCATTGACCGGACATAGAAATAGGCCCTGCATTTAGATTTTGAGTTTTTCTCTATCTCCTTGCATAAAGCCTTGGACAAATTACTCAAACTGAAATGAGGAGGAAAAAAAAAAAAGTGTTCAGAAGAGTATTTTTCTCCTAGATGATTTCTTAGCAATTTCTTAGTTAGCAATGTTACAGGGCTGTCCTAAGGGCTAATTTCAGTTACTGAGCCCAGAAGGCAAGCCAAAAGCACTATGGTTCCTATTTCAGCAAACACTATCTTGTAATATTTTTTTTCTGTTAAAAATGGCTATTTATCCTTATATCAGAATCCAAGCCAGGTCCATGCGTATTACATTGTAGATCTTCTGTGCCAGATTCAGACAGAATACAAATCTCTTCAGGCTCAGCTTGGAACTATCATCTCCATCTGTAGGACATCAGGTTTGGTTGTTTGTTGTGCTTTTATCTCAAAAGATTTGTCTGTTTACAGACGAGAAAGAGCTAGTTGGTCGGTGAAGGCTGGGGGAGACTTGGCTGCTGTTCTTTTTCTGAGAGAAGAGAGCCAGGGAAACAAGAGGATCACAAAGCTGGACTTCAGAAGAGCAGACTTTAAACAGCTCAGAGAACTACTTGGAAGAATCTCATGGGATACTGTCCTAGAGAGGAGAGGCAGATCAGAGAGTCAGTTGATTTTCAAGGATCACCTCCTCCAAGTTCAAGACTAGCTGATCCCTTTGAGCAGGAGGTTGTTTAAGGTGGCAGAACTTCCTGTGATGAACATGGAACTCCTGGCAAAACTGGAGTATGAATAGGAGGTATGCAGGAGGTGGAAGCAGGGGCAAGTGATCCAGGCAAATATAGAGAATTTTTCAAAATGTGCAGCGATGGACTAAGGAAAGTCAGCTTGGAGTTGAACCTGGGAAAGGATGTAAAGGGCAAGAAAAAAGTATAACTGCAGGTATAGCAGCAGCACAAGGCAGGTCAGGGAAAATATGACCCAGCTGCTGAATAGGGCAGAGGGCCTTGTGACAAAGGCCATGCAGTACCTTCTTTTTCTTGGTCTTTACTAGTATGATATGACCTGCCTTCATGAAGCCACAGTCTCTGGGGGATCCATATCTGGCATAGGTCAGTGTGTGGTGAGCAATTGGATTGGATTGGATTTCCTATTTCTCCCATGAAAAAGTCTGAGGCAAGTGCAGGAAGTAATCTCTCTGGTGACAGGGTAAGAGACAGGGAATGCAAACTGAAATACAGGGAATACCATTTAAGCACAGGGAAAAATGTTTTTACAGTGTGTGCAGTCAGACACTGGGACAGGCTGTCAAGGGAGATTGTGGAGTCTTCATCAGTGGAGATACTCAAAAACTGACTGGACACAGTCCTCATCAACCTGCTCTAGCTGATCCTGATGATCTCCAGAGGTCCTTTCAACAGCATTGTAACTCACTTATAAGCTGTGACTTACTGATACATATGCACCTCCATGTTCATGGGTAAGTGTCACAATCAGCTTACTTCTCATGGGTAACAGTTTTTCGTGGTGACTCATTACCTGTAATAACACAAAGAATTTGGTGCCACTTTGTGCAAAGTGATGCACAAAATTCATAACTTCAACTTCTCCTGCCATCAAGAAAGTATGGAATCAACAGAATCACAAAATCAGCTAAGTTGGAGAAGACCCGAGTCCAAATATACCTAAATATGAAGTTAAACAAGTGCATACAAGACAGTGCAACACAGGGTAATTGTGAGAACGTTTAGAACAATCTAAGAGTCACAAACACCTTCTTGTTTAATACTACAGGCGTCAGATCTGAGAAGCCTCAGGGCTGCTGCTTGAGAATGCTTTTTAAAAGTTTGTTTGCACCCACCTGTCATATGTGGAGAAATGATGCCATAATCTGCATGAGTTGCTATTTGGTTTATAACTATTTTTTTTTTTTAAAGCAGTATGATTACTGTTGCCCTCTTTTAACAGGATTTATATTTTTTAGTTTTCAAAAGTATAATGGAATACAGTTTTTAAAAATCTGTTTATAGCACCTGGGGGGCTGTGTAAATATTTAATATGATATGCTGGTTCTCAGGGTTTCTGTCATCATCCATAATTTAAAGCCACTAAGTCCTGGATTTAGGGAGGTTCACCATTTAGCTAGATCCAGAAGTAAGACACATTTTGCCTGTTTTGTCCTTAGGGTGTTAAGAAAGGAGCTTGGAGCTTCGATGAGGTGATAAGATACAAGGATGTTTACAGAAATGTGGAAGGGCCACTAGATGTATCAGGTGTAGCACCACAGCCTTAGGCTCTCCTCTGCTGCCAGCAGCTGTGAACTTCAGCAGTGTTCAATGGAGAGTAAAATTTAATTAGAAGTGAATTGTGCCAGGGTCTTCTGCCTTCATTCTAAAGATGATAAGATTTGACAGCACCTCTGTCCACTCCTGGTGAAATTTATTGAGACTTCACTATCATATATCAACTTTGCGGAATTAAAAGCAGCCAAGTAAAATGCTAGTAAAGAAAGTATCTAACGATTTAGGTTTAAAAATGTCAGCCTTCAATTCTTGCACCTTTACTAGAAGTACAATTTTGTGGAGCAGTCAAGAGTTATGTAAGCAATTGCAGTTTTGTGCTGTGATAAAAAGGGGCTGCTGCCTTAAATCACTCGCCTTTACTTAATAAAACCTTTTTTTTTTAATTAGAGTAGCAAGCAACTGTATTAGGAGACAAATTTCTTTAATTAGGGTTCTGTAACTTGTATTTGCTTTCTGCTAAAGGTTTGAATCAAAGGCAGAAGAACAGAATACAGGACAACAACGTGTTACTTAAATCTACTTGGAAGTAAAATCTTCTGTCTCAGTATGAATTAGGAGGTTCTTCCAGGATTTAAATACTCAAGTGCATTTCTTGAGATTGAAGATCTGACAAACTTTTAGCATTTTTAAATATTCTGAAAAAATGTTTTTTTAGACGGTCCTCAGACGTATCACAAAATGTGAGATCTAAGGGGCCCACGTCTCTCCAGAAGAAAAATGTCTAAAAAATATTAAAAAAATGCAAGCTAAAAAATTATTTTAAAACTGACTTAAAGTTTATATTAAAACTAAGCATAATTTTCTGACCAGAAAGGAAAATTTAGGATTTATGGGAAACCATGCTTAATTACTGCAGAACTGACAGTCCTACAGCTCACATTCCACAGTCCTGCCTCTTTGCAACAGATCCATGTTGCTGTTGCTAGCTGTGTATCCTCAAATATACAAAAAGGATCAGGTATCATACTCATGCATAGGCCAACTGTTTCAGGACATCTTGCACAAAAAAAAAACCCCAAACAAATAAACTTTCTTATGTTTCCAGCACAGAAACGCAAAATCCAAACTGACTGTGGAAGTGGACCACAGCCCATGCTGATCCCCAAATTGTGCCTGAGCACTGCTTGAGACAGCTGACCCTCAGTAAAGCCATGCCAGGCTAACAGGACATATGAACGTCACGCAAACCTTGTGCCCTGGCAATCCTACAGTATTAATATAGGTGAAAACTTCTGATGCTTCATTGGCCAGTAGATATTTGGTGACACTTTAACTCTATTCACGTACTGGCTATCCATTCCTTCAGATGAAAACATACGCACAAAAATAAATAAATATATGTGAACACATACTTTAATGTGTATAGTTCAACCTCCCTCTCTCAGGTAACTGAATTCTTAAAAAGAGTCAGAGCATGATTCCCTCATTACAAGGTTCCTATAAATTATAACTCTACCTATCAGAAGAACATACCACTTCTCAATGGACGCTTTCCCAAATCCCATTTCCCAAAGGGCTGCGTATTCCCTCTATATGTGTGGACTTTGGCACTCTGAGTGCAAACTCTACTGCAGAATGAATTTACTCCTGTGCAAAAAGTGTTAAATATTGTAACGTCAAGGCTGCAAATGATATTTTCATGGATTGAGCTGATGTGAACATTTCAAGTACGCTAAGCACACCAGGCCCTGTAGAAAAATATGCTGATTATCCTGGTCCTGGATGACCAACTTGCAGCTGTTCAGCCTCAGAGGTACTTCTTAGCCAGGCCTGATGCTTCTTGACAGTCCCAAGTGTGCCATTTCCCTCCAAGCTGTGCGTAGGGAAGATGACTCCTAACTCCTGAGTTGTACAATACTCTCTGCTGAGTCTTCTAGTTACGCCAGTGCTGGTAGTGCTAGGTGTGGTAGCATAGGACATGGGTATCCCACCTCAGCTCTGAGTTTCCAACACACATGTGAGAGCAGCCAGGGATATATAACAAAGGCAAAGCGTTGATTCCTCAAGCAGTCTTTGTGAGTATGTTGAAAGGTTAAATATAGGTAGTGCATGTTTCCATGCTTCTTGTTCTTTGTAGGAGAAAGACATGGTGGATGAAGTATGGTAATTTTAAGTTGATGAAATGTGTCTGAATGGTCCACTGGCTCAATCGTCATCCTCCTTCATGCATTCTTACTAGCTATGTTTTATGTGAATAAGTTATATTTGCCCAGGACTTGCCTCTGGAACCAAGCCAAATTGGCATGACATGGTTTATTTGTACTATTAAACATTCCTCCCCTCCAAAACTCTTTCCAATTAAACTGCCTTTTGGGAATGGCTAATGACCCAGGCTAACTCCCAGATGTGGGCAGACTTCTAGCTCTTGAGGCCAAATGCATACTGGGGCCATGCAAGCTCTTTATATGCCTGCTTTCATGAGTGCAAGGCAATAGCATGTTGGATTCAACTCACTCCTTGCACTGTTAGAATGTGAAGACTCAAAGTGCTAAACTATGCTTGCAAGCCAAAATAGACCTTCACGGGTCACTATGTCTCTATTTCTGCTCTCAGTCCCCTCTCTTGTTTAGAAAAAATGACTTTTTTTTTTTTCAATATACTTCACATACCAAAATCTGTTTGTTTAACCAGTTGTATTGGATTTACGTGGAAAGGTTTTGGTAGTGGAGGGGGTTGCAGAAGTTTAAATTAAAGAAGTGGCTTCTATGAGAAGACACCAAGGGCTACTTCCATGTCAGACCCAGCCAGCTTCAGCCAGCTACAAGATGGACCCATCACTGCCCCGTGCTACACCCATCAAGCTGGTGGGCCTTCTGTTGTAACATATTGAAAGGGTAGAAAGCACCCTGTGGCAGCTGTGAGAGAAAGGAGAGAGAAAAAATGTGAGAGAAGCAACCCTTCAGAAACCAAGCTCAGTGAAGGCTAAAAGGAGGAGGTGCTGTGGATGCTGGAGTAGAGATTCACCTATAGCCTATGGAGAAGACCATGAAGGAGCAGATTGTTCCCTTGCTCCCCACGGAGGATCGGGGTGAAGCAGATACCCACACTGCCACCTGTGGAGCCGGTGGAAGTGCCCTGAAGGAAGCTGCAGACTTCCTTCTGTCTGCGAGAAAAACCCGCATGGGAGTAGGTTTTCTAGCAGGAACTGTGACCCATGGTGGACCCATGCTAGAGTAGTCCATTCCCAAAGGAGACCCTAACTCCCTGGAAAGGACCTGTGCTGCAGCAGTTTGTGGCAAACTGCAGTCCATTGGAAGAACCAGTGCCGGGGAAGTTCAAGAAGGGTACTATCACCTGGGAGGGACCCCTCACTGAAGAAAGGTAACAATGTGAGGAGAAGCCATAGAATCAGAGAATGTTAAGGGTTGGGAGGGATCTTAAAGATAATCTAGTTCCAGCTCTCCCTGCTGTGGGCAGGGACACCTCCCACTAGACCAGGTTGCTCAAGGCCTTGTCCAATCTGGCTTTGAACACTGTAGGATGGGGCATCCTTAACCTCCCTGGGCAGCCTTTTCCAGTATCACACTGTTCTCAAAGAAAAGAATTTCTTCCTAATATCCAGCCTAAATTTCCCCTCTTTCAGTTTGTGCTCATTATTCCTTGTTCTATCACTACAGTTGGTGACGGAGTCCCTCTTTGGCTTTTCTGTAGGCCCTGTTCAGATATTGGACGGTGCTATGAAGTCTTCATGCAACCTTCTCCAAGATAAATGGCCCCAACTTTCTCAGCCTGTCTTTGTGAGGGAGCTGCTCCAGTCCTCTTATCAACTTTGTGGCCCTCCTCTGAATTTTCCCCAAGGACTGGAGGAAGGAAGGACCGACAGAGGTGTAGCATCATGAAATTACTGCAACCCCCATTTCCCACGCTTTCTATGCCATTTGGGGAGAGAAGGATAGGAGATTCCTGAGGAAAGATGAGCCTAGGAAGCAGGGCAGATGGTAGGAAGGCATTTTTGCATTTGTCTTTTTTTTTTGGTCACAAGCCTACTCCATTTTTAACTTTCAATTAATTAATTTAATCTTCCTCAATTTGACCGTGTTTTGCCCATGACTGGTACGTAAACTCCCTGTCTTTATCCTGACTCATGAACTTTTCCATCCTATTATTTCCTGCTGTCCTGTTGAAGAGGACAGCCAGAAAGTGACTGGGTGGGTTTCTGGCAGCTAGTGAAGGTTCCACACGAGAATTAAAAATCTACACTTGATTACCTCCAACTCCAGCTCATCCATGCCCTGCAGTTGAGATATATACCTGTTGTATTCTATCAGCTGTAATTTTGAATGAAAAATAATAAGGGAAATAGGTAATGGAGTGAAATAAATAATTAACCTTCTCAGAGCAGTTCTTAGCCTTTGGATCCCTTGTTTGCACTCCTTTCTCAGGTATGTGCCTAAAGGCATAACCTAACTCTCCTTTGGTGAACCCTGTTTACTTGATCAGACTTACTCCAGAAGAATAAAACTGGCCAAATTTGGTCCTGTGGGGTTTGTATGCAGAAAATAGTAGTTTTACTTGAATTTGGCCTCCTTCTTCTCCCCTCCCAGCCCTGAAAACAAGAGGCACAAAAAGTAAAGCTCGCATTCAAGCTTGGATTTCAGTATGCAGTATGTTCCTTTATCTGCATTCTGCATTTTGGCACTCTGTATAGCTGTGCGTTGCTTCAGCTGTCAAAATAACTTGCTCAGGGCAAAAACAACAATAACAATGAAAAGCACAGGTCCCAAGTATAAGTAAGCACCTGGAGGCATGCAAGTGAAACAAGCCTCACTGACACAAATTGATTTGGCAGTTACAGCAAAGTCGGTGGAAAAGCAATACAGTGGATTAACTTGTTGTCCATGTAACATGAATGAAATTGAATAAGTGAGTGGTAGGAAGCTCCTTGAAAGGCTGGATTGCAACTCTCAATATACTCAAAATTATGCTGATGCTGACTTGCTGCTTACTTTTCCTAACTTCTCATCTGTTTTAAGCGCTTCCCTGAAATGTACAGTTTCCCATGGCTATTAGAAAATGCAGCATATGCTTTCCCACTGGCTTTGCTCAAGTGCAGCTATATGCTCTTTTAGGTGTAGATGTCTCTGCTGTATTTAACACTGAACAGAATGTGTACCACCATCCAGCCACCCCAAGATGCAGTGCACCAGAAAAGTGAACCTGATGACTACTTGCAAGTGTGCTATCTATTGTCAAGTCAAGAAATATATTCCATCCAAAGGGAAATACTTCTCCGATGAAGACTAAAGGTTTTTGCTCCAGAGTGCACTCCAGATTTCAAACACCAACTTCAATTTATGTTGGATTTGTTTTTTTCTCTTCCCATATCCTCATGTTATGAAACCTTGATCAAAGAATCATACACTTGATCATAGAATCATAGACTGCCTTGAATTGGAAATGACCTGCTGGGATCATTGAAGTCTAACTCCTGGTCCTGATATGTTGAATTAATCCATTAGAACAACTTGAGACATCCTTGTGCTCTCCATTTATTTTGTATATTGAACAAAAGACATGACATGCTGAGTTACAACACACAGAGTACAATTCAGAATTACCCAAGTGCTCGCTGAATTGCTCAGAGTCCTTGCTGACTTTGGACTTGTATTCATTTAACATATGGAACTTTCAACATGCATATGTATATGTTGAACCCTATGCAGTCTGTAGTGGAATGTGAGAACCTTGCTTAGGTACTTTCTTGACACTCACACAGTTCTTTAATAAAGTACTGAGATGCATGGGAGTTAAGGGATTAGGCTGAATTAATGGAAATGCATTTAGATAGGAAAATATCTTTTGAATGAATCCTGGTCTGGGCTTTGTCTGTGCCTGTGTCAGGCACCAATTTACCACATGTTGCAATAGCAGTTAGCCACCTCAAGTAAGAGGCATTAGGAGCAGCTTTTGTTGTGAGTGCCAACCTGCATGTTCTAATCAAAAGGAATTTCAACATTTGTATTTATCTTGCTCAAAAATCTGACCTTTCTTATTGGATTTAATCTCCTCTTTTTAAAAATACTGGATAATACTTGTGTTGAAGGAGTATTCTCATCCTTTCTCCCTAGGTAAGGATTTTGCTGGAAAAGTAGCATATAATTATTTATATTAACGAGCCACTAACTAAATATGAGAGAGAACAAATCTTTTGCTGATCTGGTGCTCACTCACACGTTCTCTCTAATATTCGAGAAAGCATTGGTTACCACCTATCCAAACCCTCTGCTTTTGTGGTCCTTCCCCATGGGTTAGAGGGTGTGGTTCTTGCTGGCTCTCTGCCCGTGTCACCTTCCTGTTACACTTTTCCATGAGCCAAGCAGGGACTCTGTAGTACATTGGCATTTAGATTTTGCCTTCTGAACTGTAGCAAAGATGTAGATAGAGCTATACTGATCAGCTTTAAAGGCAGCTTTCAGGGGTCCGTGTGTAGAGAGAGAATTACTGCCAGCTTGGGGAAAGGACAGACACTAAATCCTAAATGGAACAATTTGATGGAGACTCATCTCATGTCTTGAGAAGGCTTTTCCTGCAGAGGGGTCAGTACTGAATAGATGTGTAGTGCCAAATGAGCATGCACTTCTCACTATTCATCTCTGTTCACTTTTTTTATCAAAGTCTATTTATGAGTTCAGTTTTACAACATTATGTTCCCAAACAGACTGTGTGAATTTTCCTGACCTTGGTGTTAAGTCCTATCCATAGCTGCATATATCGCTGTAAAAATTATCTCTGAGGCTGCTCATCTTGTTTGTTGAGTGTTATCACAGCTGAAAAAAAGGGATTAATAAAATATCCCCCAAACTGACAGGGTTGCTCAGAGTATGTCAAACTTTTTCATTAGTGAAGCTTCTGTATGGATTTTAGATTTCAACAAGAAGAAGACAGGGATAAGTATGCAAAATGAGGGGTGTGGAAAGATTAACGTGATGTGAAAGGACAAAGATAAAGGGCAAATACTAAATACACATTTCAATTTTAGACCTGATGACAGGATTACGAAGTATTTTTGAAATTTTCTGATTAATTTACTTTTGTTGAACTCTGAAAATCTTTGAGGTGAAAAGAAATAGGTCAAAATTCAGAATGCCACTTTCATGTAAGTTACAAATTTGATCAGGTTTGAGTCAAAGGTGTTGTCTATAGTGCTCTCTGGAGTGTCAAAGCCATTTTTAGGCCCACATAAGTACTTTTCCTCTTTGTCTATTAAAAAAAGAGCCTTTGTTGCTCTTCTTCCTAGGGTGATCACTTGATTGTGCACATTGCAGAGTGCCTCAATTTGCTGTGAGCCTCCAGTAACTCCATAAGGCCTTGCATTGATAGGAGAGATGGAATTTGTAGGCAGTCTGAACTTTTAGGCTGGGGCAGGCTGCTTTCATGAGACTATATAGATCCCAGATAGTAGTACTGCCCTTGAATTCAAAACATAACTAACTATCCTGTTGCATAGTTGAATTCAAAACAACCAACTGGACTTCTGTAAGGCCTTTGACATGCATGGTCCTTCACAATAGCCACCTCTGTAAATCAGGGCGACATGGATTTGATGTTGTTACAACACTGTAGAAATCCTGCATCGATGGGGTTAGACAGAGCTAGTTAGAGCTCTGTTATTTATCCCAGAGAGACTGAACCTTTTGGAGAAATGGTCAGTGTTAGTTCTGGATTCCAGATACTATCTTCAGTGGTGTGTAGGAATTTTACTCAATGTAACTTGAATGGAAAAAATAACCAAACCCCAGAAACAGAAAGGCAGTAGTTTCTAAGTGTATCTTTGAGGTTAGACATGCAAAAGTAATGAATACATAGATTGTCTTATATAATCAAGATGTGTTTAACATTCAAGTTCTCTCTGTTCAGCCAAAGAATGTATAAAGTTTCACAGAAGGGTGCTTATGTAAGTGGCTAAAGTGCAGGAGTAATTGCCACACTTGTAAAATCAAACAAAAGTACAACATAAAAGAAATAAATGCTTAAACATCCTTAGATTAGAATCTGAACAGTAGGCAAATTCTTTTGCTATAGTGAATACCTTTTAAATATTTTTGAGCTACTTTTTAATTTATGTTTGTTGAAACCATTTTCTTGACAAAAAGTGTGGTGAACAGAAGAATAGCTTAGAATAAACCAGTCCTAAGCAAGCACTGACTTATTTAGAAACTTTATTATGACTACTAGTGTTAAGCCTTACTTCCTTCTTTAGCTAACCTAAAATAATAGCCAAAAAAAAAAGATATGGAGGGCTTGGCAGGCAGAAGCATGACTTATCACTGTATTCATACTCATCCATCAAGTGACCCCACATCATTCCATCTTGACATATAAACCTTTAATACATAGTTACTGTGATTTATATTCCAATATAATAGAAAAAGGCATCTACATTTTACCTTGAAAAAGTAGAAGTCCAAGGCCAGATATTTCAGAAAGCATATCGGGTAACTTTGGAGGACACAAAAGTCTCACAGCTGTATGGTTACATTCTTGTTTTCCTTTTATACAGACCTCAGAAATGTTGTGCTATCGTATGGGGTCCTGTATCTCCACATAAAAGAAAAAAGCTTCTGGAAATATAATAACATAATCTTCATTCAGAGAGGAATATTGTATTCCAGATGACATTGCAAACAGAACATCTTAACTCTTCTTAACCCTTTCATAGAATCATAGAATATCCTGATTTGGAAGGGACCCACAAGGATCATCAACATCCAGCTCCTGGCCCGGCTCAGGACAATCCCAAGTGTCACACCATGAGTCTGAGAGGATTGTCCAGACTCTTCTTGAACTGTGACAGGCTTGGTGCTGTGACCACTTCCCTTGGGGTGCCTGTTCAAGTGCCCAAACTTGGGGTGAACAACATTTTCATAATATTCAACCTAAACCTCCCCCAACACAACTTCAGGCCATTCCCTTGGGTTGTCTGACTGGTCACCACAGAGAAGAGATCAGTCCCTGCCTCTCCTCTTCCCTCACAAGGAAGTTGTAACTGCAATGAGGTCTCCCTTCAGTCTTCTCTCCTCCAGGATGAACAGACCAAGTACCCTCAGCTGCACCTCATCCAGCTTTCCCTCCAGGCCCTTCACCATCTTCTTAGTCCTCCTGTGGACACTCTCTAGTAACTTTATCTCTTTCTTATATTGTGACACCCAGAGCTGCACACAGTTCTCGAGAGGAATTGTTATACCTGCAGGTAAATTGTCTGAAAGTCCTTTTTCTCCATTTTGAAAAGAATCTGTTTTGTGTTTACAAACATAAAAGCAAGCACCGCATTCTTAATGACCTACTGCTTGAGGGTGATCCTTCAATATGCAGTGCAACATTTCTCTGGAAGTGGTTTTTAAAGTGTTGCTAGTTCTTCCCCAGTGGAAATTTATTCAAATAAAATAAACATTTATCATTAGCGGGCTTCTGCTCCCATTTCATCCCGCTAATGAATCCCTTCTACAAGGATTAGATGTTGATTAGATATAATGGCTGTTAATGATCTTATCTACTAAATTAAGGCAGATGTTAAGGGATTTATACTTAAAAATACCTCATGTGGTAAATCTCAGGAGTGTGCAGAAGGAAGGCAACGCTGTCTGCATTCATAGTGATGACAAATTAACTGTGACCTGAAGAGGTCAGGAAATATGCATATTATTTGATTAGGAAAGGTATAAGTGAAATTCTTACTCCCATATGAGCATTTTTGAAGACAATGGAATGAAAAAAAATATTTTCAAAAAAGAATCTGGACCTGAAAGTAGTTTTAAAAATGTTATTTGTCTGTAAGCTATGAAAATGCTTCCTGCTAGAGAAACTGAGTCTTGTCTGGGTAATATTGTCATGAAATCTCAGCTCCTTTTGAAGTTATCTTATCTGAAATAAAACTTTGGGAAGAGAGCTAGAAAAGTCTTCTGTCTAGAAAAAACATCTAGATACTACAAAGACATGACCTGCTGATTTCTTTTTCATTAGTCTTCCCTAAATGCCTCACCAGGGAGAACTATCTGCCGTACCTTGATGAAAAGGAATAATTTCTATCATTATCTTCACAGTCTGTTTTTGTGATGGGTGTATGAGGATTTACCCTGGCTACAATTAAACTTGGATTTCAAAGAAATGGGTTTCCCCCAGAAATAATACAGAAAAGGAGAAAAATTCTCCCCTTTTTGCTGGAGTTGCTCAGTTTTTTATTAAGTGTTATCACAGCTAAAAAAAAATAAATAAAATAAATCAGATAGTATAATAAGATAATGTAATAAGATATTAACAAACTATCCCCCAAACTGAAAGAGCTTCTCAGAATATACCGAAATCCACATTAGTGGAAAATAGAAATATCTAATACTGTAGTCTGCAGAGTGTTTTTTTGTCTCATTATTGCTGGTAAGAAGAAATTTTTAATGTAGCATATCTAACTGGACTGGGTAGTAAAAATTCCAGAAAGATTATGGAGCCAAATCCTTTGTGAATGAGAGCAGGGTTGTAAAATGGAAACTAGAGAATGAAGCTCACAGGCCGAATATGTGAGTGGAAAAGAGAAGTGTGATAGAGGCATATTTGCCGAAACAATCCCCTAGGAAGAGGATGAAAGTATGCAGCACTGCTAAGTCTACTGGAGATGTTTTATGAAAGGCTGCCTATTTGGGTCTCTTGTTTTTCATTTTTCTTTTAGTAATGCCAATGTTTATAGTATTATAGTGAGGGATAAAACTTTTTAAGGTCTTTGATTTGATGGAATGCTCAAGCTTGGCTATTTAGCAAGAGAATTCCTGGATTATGGCCCTCTTAGGTAAATTTAATATTCTTTCAGTAGTTTTATAATAATTTGAATATCAAAATATGCTCTTTGGAAGACCCTTCCATTATTGCTTTTAATGGCCAAGATCCTCTGAGTCTTCCATAAAGACAGCACAATATTGTATCACTCTCAGTATTACAAGTAAGCTGGCATTCATGCTTTTATTTTTGGCTCACATGTTTAATTCTGTAAAGTCCTGATGTGATTATTAAGAGTCATTGATAAAATTGCATTGATGGGTGAAATTTATCTTGTGCAGAATGGCAGCATGAGGCCAAAGTAAGATGTATGTGGGTTATTAGCCTCTGATGGTTCTCTGCTAAGGAAGAATTTGATTAACAATAAATTTAATTATTTTATTTTGATATGCTGGGTTTTGCAAGCTTTCCTGAGTTTGTTGGCATAGCTAAGAATCTAAGGGATGAAATGAGAGTCAGATTTTTAAAAGCAACTGGTAATTTTGGAGAGTATATTTTCTTGAGGATTTTTAGAAGGAAAAAGAGGTATAACATTTGAGATAACTTCAAAGAAATTTTCTGTGAGAAAACTGTGAGAATTTATTTATTGTAATGCAGCCCCTT
The DNA here is from genome assembly GCA_035047865.1 of Dendrocincla tyrannina. Classification (NCBI taxonomy): domain Eukaryota; kingdom Metazoa; phylum Chordata; class Aves; order Passeriformes; family Dendrocolaptidae; genus Dendrocincla; species Dendrocincla tyrannina. The sequence continues at coordinate 32,557,840 of JAWWMP010000001.1, read as the reverse complement.
GGAAAAAAAGGCTAGAAAATTTATGCTGACTTGGTAACCTTGGTAAAAGGGAGATTACCAGAGAAGCTTTTCCCCCCACCCCCCCGGTGATATGAATACAATATGTCAGAGTTACGTTAAAATTTGCAGTTGATAACAAACTGACCTCATTGCTTTCTACAACTTCTTCCTGAGAGGGAGTGGACAGGCAGGTAGTGATCTCTCTGGTGAACAGTGGTAGGGCACACAGAAAAGGTATGAAGATGCATCAGGGGGTGTTTAGCCTGAATATTAGGAAAATGTTCTTCTCTGAGAGGTTAGTCAAGAAAATTCCCAGGGAAGTGGTCATGGCACCAAGCCTGTCAGTGCTCAAAAACCATTGGGATAATGCTTACAGATATAGGGTTTAACTTTTAGGTTGCACTGGAGTCAGAAGCTGGACTCAGTGACCCCCTTGGGTCCCTTCCAACTCAGGATGTTCTATGATTTTATTGCTGTTTATGCATTTAGAGATAACTTGAGTAGCCTCTCAATTCCTAGAATGACTAGAAACTAGAGCTGCAAATATTCACACTGGAAAAAAAAAATATAACTGATAGTACATAATTATGGGAAGGTGTTAGCACAGGAAGTTGTCCACTCATCATCACTTTGAATGTTTAAATAGAGATTTGGTTTCTTTTTACACAAATGAAAAAAAAAAATCAGGAATATTCATATCACATCAGGCATAAATTTGGTTATTGTTGGACTTAAGCTACCTAATTTTTCTAGGGGGATTGACAAGGACGGGAAATTCCATTAGTGATGTTGCATGTAACATTTTTAATAAATATTCTTTCAGATGAATTGCATGAGTGTTTTATCACTCATCATTTTCATGCCTGAAAATACAGAGTTTTAATAGCAAACCTGTAAACAATAAATCAGTGTTTGATATGCAGTCAAAAGAATAAAAATTCAATCTTCAATGAGACACCATTTCAGCTAAAGGACTGCATTGTCAGGTGCTTCTAATCTAAGTTTTTCTAGACCAATTTTTCATTTCTGTTCAAACAGAAGTATTAAAGACCTATCAGATCGTTAAACTCACCTATCTAGCAGACATTTAAGAGGTGTATTGATTAATAAACCAGTTATGAGTACCAGAAATAATGAGTTACAGAGCACTCTGAATTTCAGTGGAAGTGTGAGATCACAAAATTTGCCCTCAGTTAGATGCAAGGTACCATTTCTTTATGTCAAGAAGTCATATTCTTTAAGAAATAACAGTGAAGAGCAGCTAGCATTTGTACCCAAATGAAATCACAATCATCTTCATGGCATTCACCTATTTACAGCTCTGATTTCCATCAAAGGGTAATTGGTAGAAAATGAACAGCCAGATGTCATTCAAGCATGTCCTCTGTAGGCTAGCAAGATGAGAAATTTACTTTTAGATCCCCACAGAACTGTTTGCCACTAAACTTCATGCTATTAACTGTTATTCTACTAGATTATGTAATTGTGAAAAGCAGAAAGTAACTGTCCAGTAAGGCAAAAGATGGGCGCTGTAAATGTAGATATCAATTGGCTGCTAACTTTTTATCTGACTAATTCTGTAGATTTTCCTTTTCTGTTGATTGTTTAGCCCCAACTCCCCCAAAAATCCCAAACCAAAAGAATGTTATGACGAAAAACAGTACAAAAGCTGTATCTTCCTGTACTTCTAGATTAGTTTTTATCAGCCAGCTATGTATTCTTTACCCATAAAGGTAGAAATGGTGTTAACAACATCTAATTTTAGTATACTCCCTGGAGTAGAAGCTCCTACTAAAAATAAAACAACCCCCAACATTTTCTACCACTAGATAAAGCAACCCCAGAAAAGTATTGTGACAAACTTTGGAGAAAGGATTTCCTCTCCTCATTACCATCTTCTTCCCCTTTGGAGTCTCATTGCAAACCTACAGCATTGCTTCCCAAATGTCATGGTAGCCTAAAAAACATTTGGAATAGAGCCTTGGACTGCCAGATCTGGAAGTTGTATTTGCTCATTTTCAATTACTGTGAAATTCTCCTCTGGTTTGTCTCTAGTGTGAATTATGGCATGTCTGAATAAATTCGTAGCCTATAAGTGAGAGGTCTAAGCTCCCTACAGTCAATGGACACAACTGCATGTTTCCAAAGGCAGAGTCAAACATCCAGTCCAGGCGATGATTATAGTCTACAAAGTCTGCACAAAGCAGTTCTGTGAGGTGCCAAAATCCATGCATGGGCACTTTGTGCTTCCATTCATGGTTTCTTTTCTGCCAGTGAGACTCCAGAAGTGAATCAACAAATCCCTGTGCTACAGTTCTGTAGCTTCCACTTCAGAGAAGGTTTGGTTTGAGACAGTGTGAAGTCACACCTACTTGCCAGAGAGCATCAACCATTCCTAAAGTTCTTGTGCAATCTTACAACATTAAGAGGAAACTCACTACAGACCAATTCACTAGCAGCTGATCTATATATCTGTAGAAAAGCTGAGTGCTTCTTTATATTTTTGCATCCCAAAGTCAGGAAAAAGCGGATAGTAAGCTGTAGTATTTTCTTCAAAGTCATATTTGAAGTTTTACTTCTTATTCTGTGACTGAAACTAGAATCAACACCCTTCTTAAACTGTTTTTTATTTCTTCTTGTGAAAGGAGCAGATCTAACTTCATTAGTCACCTAAAGATTCACTGGAAAGGTAGAAATTATTTCTTCGAATTCAGAACTGCCTGTGAAGTCTTGAGCCCAGTAGGAAGGTAAACTGAGCACTGGCATGATTGCTTACCCTTGACTTCCCCAAAGCATATAAACTGCTCCTGGTCAAATTCATGGAATCATAGAATCATAGAATAGCTTGGGTTGGAAGGGGCCGTAAAGATCATCTAGTTCCAATCCCCCTCCCATGTACAGGGACACCTTTCACTAGACCATTCCAGTCCCCTAAAACATTTGAGCACACCTTCACCCATTAACTCCACACAGGCTCAGGACCTCCAAAGAATGTCATCTGTTTTTCTGTAGTGGGGCATTGACATTTGTATTTCTATTTCTGGTAAAATTTTGGTCTAGTCAATATGTCATTCTTCAGGTCTGGTTCCACGAAAAAGATCTTTTTTCTCTAACTATGACAAACTGCAGAATATGGAAGAGGAGGAATTCCCATCCGTTGTGAGAGCAGCCTCTCCCAATGACAAGGTTACAGATGTTCCTTGCTCAGTGAATCTGCATATGTCCACCTTTTCCTTTGGCAATACATGATGAAGAAGACCACAATTCCTGAATAGCAATTTAATGGAGTTGTGAATGCACACCAAAGAAAGAATATAATCTTCTTCCCACTTAGGCTTACAGCAAAAATATGGTCCTTTTGAGGGTTCAGTAACAAATTAATAGCAGAATATATTTAAATACAGTAAGTTGTTGTACATGCTTGGGAATTCAAAGAAATCTAATAAGCAAAATCAGGTTCTTTTATGTAAACTAATCACTCATGGTTAAGCCCTCTTTGTAACATCTTCACTGCATGGTTCCACAGACAATAAATTGCTCCTTTCAGGGTAGACAATATTTCTCAACTCTCATGCACTATAAATCTTATTTTCTTCTCATTCTGTCAGTTTTATTTTAAACAATTGTACTAAAGTGTGTACCGCAATTCACTTGCCATATATTACCTCCTATCAACAGCTGCTTCCTACTTTCCACAGTTTCAGTTTCATATTTATTTATCTTGTCTGCTGGGAAAACAAATACTTTGAAATCTCTTCCACACTAAGAGCAGAAGAGTATTATATTGGATAACACTGTCAGTAGCACCTTGGGATTTTTGACATGATTTTTATTGACCAACACCAGCACAGTTGTTAATGATTTTGATAACTAATAATAGATCATATTTCTGAGGCCTAAGGAAATGTCTTTACACATTATTACACAGTGTTTACTTTGAAGCAGTGCAGTTATTGCTAAGAGCAGCCTGTTAGATACTGAATTGTTTTTATTGGTTTATGATGGAATGTCCTTGTTTCTTATTTGCATTTCCCAGTTGATTGCAATTCTGCATAGTTTAATATTGACCTGAACAAGATCCAGAAAATTAACTAGATTTTCAGAAAAGAACTGCTATTTAAGTACTTAGCAGACTTTAGGAATCACTAGGGAAAAAAGTAAACAACTCAACCTCAAAATTGTTCAGAATTATATTTCAGAAGGTTGCAATTCCCTGTGTCATACATGGAAAAATGACTAGGCCCTCAAAGCTAGGGAGCAGCCATGCTCACAGTGCAGCTATGGAAGAGAAGTCAAGAACTCACTTTTCTTAAATTAATGCTTCTTTAATAAAACAAATTGTTCTCTATGATGCAAAGAAACAGTACCTTAGTGGTTAATGGAGGTTTCACTACGTTTTTGTATGTTGTACATGTGCTATCAGGCATACGCAAGATCATGAGGCATATATATAGATAGATTTATTATCATTGAATCAGTTTGGGAAAGAATGCCTATTAATACAGCATGAATTTTATCTTGTGGTCCAGAAATTGGGCATCACATTTGTTTATTTAAATTTCCTGTTGTCACTGGATATATATAATCACTTTAGAAAGGCAGCTAATTAATTACAGAATTGTTTTTTTTTAAATGGAATCTACTGTATTTCAATTCATTCTCATTGCCTCTTATATTTCCAGTGGATGCCACTGAGAGGAGCATGGCTCCATCCTCTTCACTCTCTACTGTCTGATATCTATACACAGTGATAAGCTCCTCCTTGAGCCTTCTTTTCTCCAGGCTGAACAATCTCAGCTCACAGCTTCTTCATGTTTGAAAAACGCTCCAATTCCTAATTGTCTTCATGGCCCTTTGCTGGACTCATCCGATCTCTCTTGCATTGGGTGCTTGTTAGGGTCTGGTTTACTAAAAGATGACTCTGCTAGAATTAAGGTGCAAATAAGACCATATGTCACAGTCAATAGTATGGATTCTATTTAGCAGTAAATATTAGAGAGGGAGAAACAGAGAGAGGGAGAGAGATGAAGGGGTGGGGGAGAAAGAGAGTAACAGTGAGACAGATTAAATAAAAAGATCAGCACCACATGGATTCTGACAACGTTCCATCAGGTCCTTCTTCTGGTGTCCCCAATGGTGAGGGGTCTGAAAGTTGTACTTCTGGGGTACTGCTTTTAAACAGTTCACGTCTCGGATATTCATGAGGTGTCAGTTGTTCCCACAACTTGTGATGGCATGGATATAAGCAGTTGTGGGTTTTTTCCCACAGCTTGCACAGAGGACTTTTGTCCACTGTGCTAATTTCAAACCTTTACCTTCATTTAGGTCTGTAATTAACACTTTCCTTTCTCACAGTTTTCCACAATGGGAATCTTTGTTCAAGTAGGTTACTCACATTTGCTTTAGTGGACCTGGTTGCTGTTGTTGCCATATGCTCTATCACATGTTCCTGTTGTGGTGGCTAGTTTTATGGGAATTTGACAGTGTTTTGAGACAATTCATTGCATTCTTTAAGTCCTGACAGTGCTTCTAAAAGGACACAGGACTGAGCATAGGGGACAGGCTCAGGTCCCTTGGCCTGCTGTCGAGGTTCTTCCTAACAAAGGTTAGGATACTTTGGGCTTTCTTTGATGCAAATACACTTTGCTGTCCCGTGCTGAGTTTGGTGTCCAACAAAACTCCAAGAACCTTCTCTTTCAAAAAGAGAAAAAGCTTCTTTCCAGTTGTTCGCTCCCCAGCCTGTCCTACTGCATGAGGCTGACTTTCTCTAGGGTTGTAACTTGGCATTTCCCTTTGTTGAATACCATGATGCTTCTGTGAGACCAATTCTCCAGTCTGCTGAGGTCCTTCTGAATGGCAGCACAACCATCTGGTCTATCAACCACTCCTCTCAGTGTCATATCATATGCAAACTTTCTAGTGTACACTCCATCCCAGGAGCACTAAAGGTCAGGTCATTAAAGAATGTACTAAATAGTATCAGTTCCAGCACTGCCCCCTGGTGTGCACCACTAGTGACTGCCCTCCAGCCAAACTAGATGCTGCTGTTCACAACCCTTCAGGATTGGCAGTTCAGGCAGCTTTTGAGCTACTTGAGAGTCCACGTCTTTAGTCTGCACTTCTTTTGTTTGTAGAGCATCTTGTGAGACACAGGGTGACGCACAACACAAGGTGGAAAGCAAACAGGGCTGGAAAACCCTCCTTAAACTAAACAACATCCACTGAGCTAATCATTTCATCACAGAAGGCTTGAGCAAGGATTTCCTCTTCATAATTGTGCTGGTTTAAAGGCAAGCCAGTGGGAGAAATTAACCCAGCTCAGGAGAAATTACAAGTCAGACTTAGAATTTACTAAAAAGATCACAATATACACAATGATATAGAGAAAAAAGCGGATGTAACCCATAAAAAATAGATCTGGTGTTTGTTAGCCCCTGTGCTGAGAGCCACATGGTCCCCCTGAGTGCAAACTAAAAGGAAAGGAAAACGTGATGGTGAGGATGATGGGCACAGTCTTGTTGAGAGTGGCAATCGCAGTCCTGTTGAGGTTCTGGTCCTCCTCTGTATCCATTACTAACAGTCCGTCAGAAATGGCATAGATGTTGTAGAATACACAGTTTTGGTTACACCCACAGAGTGATGAGCTGGTCCTGGCCACTGTAACTAGGACAGTAACTTCACATGGATTACTCACAACCACCTTCTTGTCTTTAATATATTTGAAATCAGTTTCTAGTTCATCCTGCTCTTACTTTCATGATGCATTTTTTCCTGCATGACCCTCTCCATGGAAAAGCTGGAAGGTCATCAGGATGTGGCTTTTGAGGTATACACAGATTACCAGCTACTCAAATACATTTCCCATGACAGTTTACGTTATGTTGCCAGCTCTTTAGAATCCATCTGGATATAGAAGAGCATATAAGGTTTAGAGTGAGGATGTTGAGAAATATGGGATGACCTATGTATAAAGAACAGTGAAATTACCCAAGACTCAAAAATAACTGAAGGGTGTTGTAGAGAACTACACCTCATGAATGACAAAAAAAACTCCAACAAAAATAGTATAGGTATGACTTGATTGTTCATTCTCTCTTCTAACAAGAGGGAGAGATCAATGAGTTAGTGAATGAAGTTCAACACACACAGAAAGAGTTGGTTCTCTGTGCAAGCTGTTGTTATCTTTTTTTATGGATCAGGACTTCTAGGCCATAAGTATTTCCATGGTCTCTTTTCTAGAGTCTTTCCTAATGTTTACCAGGGATAGACTGAGTTTTAAAAAGTTATGTTTTAGCTAGGGAAAACTGCACAAGTTCATGAAGGAAAAATCCTTTGAGTGTTACAAAATATGTGGAAGTTGAGTTTGGTTGAAGAAGTTTCTAAGAAGGCGAGAGACACTTTAAAAACTATAATATGCACTCCTCACTGTGGCCTTACTCATCCCTAAGTATTGCCATCAACCAGATTTGAGGGCATAACTTGTTGAATCTGTTCTTATATTATTACTAGTGCCCCAGAAGTATTCGCACTTGAAATTTACTCTCCAACGTAGTGGTGAGACCCTGGGGAGGTTTTTGCTTTTGCAAATGTTGTCCAATTCTTTCTCAACTTCTCCAAAGAATGTGTCTTAAGACTCTTTGTTATATAATGAGTTTCGTACTTAGATTGCAGGATCAGTAAGAATGGATACTCTTGAAGTACTCAGAGTAGTCGGAGGTCTATTTCCAGTTCTACCTTTTTTTTGCATGTTTCCAAGTTCTTCCTGATGTCCATACAGAACCAAAGTTATCTGTGAAATTTAGGAATATTCTATTTCCCATTAGAATATATTCACCAGAGAGGAAGAAGGATTAAAGAGCCTAAGAAAATCAATAGGATGTTTGACAGGAATGTTATGGTCTATGGAAGATACATAATTTACAGACCTTAATCCTCTGTAAATATTTATTTAATTGATTTTTCTCCCACACCCTTTATAGTGTCTTTATGTATGCCTATCAGAAACCACACTTAATGGGCATTTTTACTGCAAAAATGAAATAATGACTGAAAAGTTGGAGGACTGCAGGAATATTTCTTATCAAAGTTAATGTGACTGTATACCCTTTCATAATTTACACCAAACATAAATAAGCTGAACGTTTTCACAACCACATGTAATGCAAGAGTCTTTTTCAAATTACATTATTTTACTTTAGCTGTTACAAAAGCCAAATATGCTCAGTATACATATACATGATGTGAAAACGTAATCATATCTTGTGCTCAGCCTCTATTATTGAAAAATAGTGTGGCTTAATTGAGATGAAATATATGTAGTTGATTGACCTCCACCTCACTTTAGTTTCTAGCTTGAAGTACTATTGAACCAGAACCAGACATATAAAATAGGTTGCACACAATGTCTGCAGAAAATAGTACCAAGATTGACACATCAAGCTCTCAGAAGTTAGGAGACTGAATAAGGTTGCTTGACCAATTAATTTTGCCTTCTTTTCTCTATTCATTCTGGTACAACAATGATATTTTTCTCCTAAAGATTCTTCCTTTGTTTGGTGCACAGGAATGAACAAGGCTCACTTGAAATATTGCAGATCCTTGAGAGAGCTTCGTGTAGCCAGACTGTAAAAATGCAAGGGAGAAAACTAATGGGAAGCCATTATAAGGGATGTGTTCCTTGGCTCAGCCATTGTGTGGGAACACTAGCTATATATAGTTCAGTCATTGGTAGGTAGTGTCAGACACTTGATCAGGTTCCAAACGATTCTGCACCTCCATGAAATACACCTGCATGCAGAAGAAAGCAAACCATACCAAATACAACAATTTTGACTTTGACAAATGTAAGGTAGCTATAGCCTACTAGAAACAGGTGCTTCTAAAAAGAAGATCTGGGCTGTCTTAATAACTGAGTACTGTCAGTCCTGCTTCACACAGTATTATATTTATTTATGTCTTTTCTACAGGTGCAGAAAAATCTTATAGTATCAGATAGTGAGATTCTACTGTTGTACTTTCTGTAAAAGTACATTACTTGTCGTGAAAAAACTTATGTCTGGGCACACATAAAGAAAGATATACATTGTATGACTTTAGGTGGTGAACAAAGACATTGATGGTCTCCACTGGATGAACTCTGCCCTGAAATGCTAGTACTTAATGCTAGTTATTGCCCTTTTTAACTGAAAGAAGAAGTAAGACCATGATCTGGGGGAGAGCTGCAAATAACGAAGGACTGTGTAAGGCATATACTGCTCTTTGTACAAACAGGTTTCTTGAGCACAAACATGATACCTACAGTTTTTGAACTGCAGCGTGTGTGGAGTGACCCCAAGAGCCTGAAAAATCAGTTCTTGAGACCCATCAGAGATCCAGAGCTTCTTGACATGTAACTAAGAGGAACTGCATATCTGAGTATTTCTGAGGAAGATAAAACGCTTTTTGTGTGCTTTTTATTTTTAATTTTTTTAAAAAAATAATTTCACAGAAGCATGCTAATTGAAAGCTCATTTAAAGCAAAGGAGTAGCAACAAGACTTATTTATCTTCTATGCAAAGGTACACATAAAGATAACTCTATAGGTACAGAATGCACAGACAGATTTTGAAAAGTGAGCTGAGACGTCTTGATTTGTGGTGTCACTTCTGTACCATCCTGAAAAGAGTTTTCAGAAAATACTGACTTTTTCTTCCTCTAGTGGTTCCCTTCAAGTTGTCTCTTGATAGGTACACAGGGAATAATATATCTCAAATCATTAGTCACTCAAGAAATTGTTGGTCATCACTCTTTTCTGAATTAAAGCCCCCAAACTGCATTTTAGACCTTGAAGGTTTCTCTGTGTCCTCTTAGTTGCTGAATTTATGTCAAAATAATATTATCAAACATTTCCCTGACAAAACAGGGTTTCGATCAATACAATGAATGTCAGATCTGCAATGCAAAGCTTAGGTAGATTTTTTTTTTCAGATAGTTCTTTTCCCCCCTAATATAAATGTATTTTAATGAGTTTGTGTGGGTTTTTTTTCTGTAAACTTTTCTGTGTTATTTACGTTCAGATTTCCCCTGAGTCAGGGTTTTTTTTTAGCACTGCCTATAAAGATTATTTCAATTTTGATTTATTCATGACCACAGCAAAACCATCTCACTTATGGGAAATACACTTCTGAGGAAATAATTTACATTATAGAAATTAATGAATTCTACTATAGGGTTTCACTTCATAAATTGCTAAATCTGCAAATGGTCAGAAGTGCCAGGAAGTACAATTCTGTGACACCTAACTGGAGATGCATTTGCACATTCCCATATAGTCTTGTGTTTAGTTCACAAAGATGCTCTGTATTTAAGTTCTTTTTCTGGTTCTTCATGGGTGGCTTTTGGGGAAAAAAACCCAAGAGTTTAATGTAGCTGTTATAATTCCTATTATATTTAGCTCAAAAAATTGGAATTGTGCCTCCTGTATTGTTTGACCTTTATATAGAGAGTGTGGAGAGGATTAATTAAACCAGGGTGTTAACAATAGCCAATATATTGTCCAGACACCTGAACGTAGTGATTTAAAAGCAGGTTTATCTTGAAGCTCCTTTCTTTAGATGTAAGGCAGCTCTTTGCATTTGCATTTGAACGCATTTTACATGAAACAGTCAGTCACTAGGCAAAAGAACAGTCTTAGAAACAGGAACCAAACCATAGGATCCTTCCTTTGCTCTGGTAAATACCTCATTTCGCATGGGAAAATTAAGAATAAATCTACCATATAACAATTAGCTCTGAGTCAGTGTTACTATTTTTTTATAATTTTGAATTGTGCTATAGTAGTAAGAATAAATAAATGCATCAACTCTGACATTGACTATTTGTCTTGCTTTTTTTGGTCCTATCTCCAAAATGACAGAGTAGACCAAATAAAATCATAGTCAAAAAGAAAATGCAAGTTCTGTTAAAAAAGGAAAATACACCGGAAATCTTCATTCCTGAGATTTATGAAATTAAGAGTAGCATGGATAAGGTATGTTTCATCATACACAATACTAGAAGATATGATTTAAATATCAGGAAGTGGGTGTTTTTTGTTTATCTACTTGAGTTTTTCTTTTGTTTCCAATTTATTTTTCACAGACATGGAAAATAACTGAATTGTGTGATCACCTGAAGAAGCTCTGAACATATCCAAAACTGGACAAATTCTTGGAGAAGGAATAGTAGATAGTACTGGTGGTAAGCAGGAAGACGGCTCCTACAATCACCTTGTATGTGATTAATTTCTAATACAGGAGGAATTCTGGAGACACCAACATCAAGGAAGAAGGAGGGAGAGGAGGTGCTCCAGGCACCAGGGCAAAGATTCCCCTACAGCCCATGGAGAAGACCATGCCATGGAGCAGATATCCATGCTGCAGCCCATGAATGATCCCATGCTAGAGCAGGTGGATGGTGCCCTCCAGGAAGTTACAGTGTGGGGACAGTCCTGGAATACACTCCTGTGAGGAATTGTGAGGCATCAAAACAGAAGCAGTCTTTTCCTGAAGAAGAGCATTCCATGGAAAGGAACTGGACTGGAACAGTTTGTGAAGAACTGCAGTCTCTCAGAAGGATCCATATTGGAGAAGTTTGTGAATGACTATATCCTGGAGGAGGGGAAGAGCTTGAGGAGGAAGAAGTGGCAGAGATGAAGTGTTATGAACTGACCACAAATCCCATTCCCCATTGCCATGCATTCTCGATGAGAGGAAGTAGAGAATTTGGGAGTGATTTTGAACCTAAGAAGAAGGGAGGGGCGGGACAAAGGTGTTTTCAAACTTGTCCTTATTTCTTATTATCATCTCTCTTATTACTTGCCAATACATGGAATTAATTTCCCCAACCTGAGCCTGTTTTGCCCAGGACAGTAACTGATAAGTGATCTCCTTGTCTTTATCTCAAGCCACAAGTTTTTTGTTGTATTTTCTCCCTCTGTCTGGTAAGGAGAGTGAGTGATAGAGGGGCTTGGTGGGCAGCTGGCAGCCAGCTAAGGTCAACCCACCACAGTAGCAAAGGACAATGTTTCAGGGAAATCCTAGGCAATTACCACAAAAGGTCTCTGCTAGGGGTTTTAAGATCAAGACAATTCTGTTGAACAAACTATTTCCAGAGTGTGGATGTTCTTTGTCTTATAACTGCAGTGATATGTGAGTGCATGTATGAGCTAATCAATTCTTAGAAGAAGAGAAAAGCTATTAAGTAGGTGACTGAAATCTGTGGAATGGTCACAGAAAGATGCTGTGAGATGATTTAATTGAGTTCTAAAAAGCCTAAGTATATTGCTATTGCATATTCTATTCATTTTATAATTTTGTACATTTTTCTTGATCAAATTGGTGCAATGTTGCCGATTTGACATACACTGACAGTAGTTGTGTGTGTTATAAATGTGATGTACTGGAATAGCTTAGAAAATCAATAGTGATATTACATTAGCATACTACTAGCTGCTGACTCATGTCATGACAGCACAATGAAGCATATTTTTGTGTACATTAGTGTATTCTCTTTGGAACTAACTGCTAGTAAGACTGAAAGATGTGGAGGCATGTTTATTGTTATAAGAAATTAAATGCAGTAACTAGATAGAGAAGTTTCTAAATGGATGCTTATCCAGAACAAGAACTTCCTCTTACCAGTGGCTCCCTATACTGGGCAATCCTTCAGGATGAAAGAAAGTAAAAGGAGATTCCAACATAAGATTCATGACTCCATGTTCCAGTTTCACAGGGGTGTTTGACAGTAGCTTCCAAGTCCTTTGAGTACAGTGAAATCCTTCCTTTTGGCTGTCATTCTGGTAAGTCTAAGGTTCCCTTCCAGCCATCTGAATACTGGTTCTAGCAAAATGTGATGGGGAGCTAAAGCAGGCACATTAAACAAAGCTCTTGACCTTACAGTTTTTATTACCAGATCCAGTTCCTTACAACTCAGGCACTGCAGTACTGAGCACCTTAATGCCTGTAGCTCTTTGATGGATATTGACCTGCAAGCCTTGTCTAGGTCTTAACAAAGCCAAGGTAAAGATGCTCCCTGATGTCTGGGAGAACTGTTTTCACCTGAACCAGAATACTACTGAAGACATTAAAAAATACAGTCAGGTGCAATAAACCTTGCATTTTTACAGAGACTTCCAGTGCCTTTTTGATTTCTCTTCTGCATTTTCCTGGTTTCTCCTGTGCATACAGTAGAGAATTTATTTTAGTGAATTAATACAGGCTTAAATTAAACGCTTCTTTAACTTAAGATATTGAATTTGGGTTCTCATTCTCTGTTATTACCAACAAGGCAACTTCATTACCAAATACAGTCCTTTAAAAAAACCCCCACCGAGTGTATTGTTATTGGTGCCTGTGGTTTTACATTGTGCCAAATTGTCTTTTTTATGCTATTTAAAATGAAGTTGGGTGCAGTTCTGTTATGGCAAATGCCATCAACTTATAGCATCATACAAGTTTTAAGGATGCGTTCAAATTGTACTCAGCATGAGCAACATATTAAAGATTCTTGCTTATTACAGTCAGTACCATTCAGAGAAATACCAGATCAAAGTACATTCTGGCCTTCAATTTAGACATTGTAATACTTGTTCAGAATGATTCAGATAAAGTCTGTATTAGCATAAGAATTGTAACATTCTGCTTTTGGAAAAAAAATATGTTCTCTGTTAATTAGTGATATTACATGTGTGGCTGTTCACTTTTATGTATGATTGATTTTGGACGTTCAGAGCAAGATTAAGAAATATCTTATAAAAATGTGGTGGCATTACAGTGATTTCTTTTTTTTTTTTTGGGGGGGGGGGAATGATCTGTTGTCTCTGAAGTGCTAATTTTGTAAGGGAACTGACTCTTTCATATTTGTTGAGAATATTCTGAAAAGTCCTGAGTATTTCAAAGCCACAAGTGAATGACTTTCTGTAGGTAAATGTGGGCACACTTGTTTCACAAGGGAGACACAAAGAAGAAAATATATGTATGTGTACAAATGAAAGGAGCTTTGCTTTCAGAGTCTTGGTTCTTTTTATTATTATTGTCCACCAAGTACTACAGCTTCCCAAGGATGGGAGCAGAAAATATATACTAAATCTGGATTTCTCAGTTTTCTGTTGCTGATCCTTTGGATCAGTTTTCCAAAGGCCCACAGATCATATTTTGTGATTGCTGACTTTCCAAAGCAATTGCACATTTGATCTTTTGTGTTTTAGTTCTGACACAAAACTCTGGACATCTGTAAAAAACAAATGAGCCCTTAATATCCATTTTAGCACCTAAATATAGTTCTGAATATAAGAGTTGTTTTGACTGACACATAGAAGAGTTGTTCTGTTTCAGCTTCCATTTTCATAATGGATAACATTTTAAATTTGTATTAATATAAAACATTCTTGTGTAAAGAATCTTAAATCCAATTGTGAATGATATTAAAAAAATATCATTTTATAGTTGCAACTGGATAGAATAATGAAGATGTGAAGGGCATTTCTGAAAAAAATTAAACTGATCAGGTAGGTCTTTTTACAAGAGGATTTTAGAGGAGGATTTTGTGTTACTGAAAAAGAAAACAGGAAAATTTCACCAAACCTGCTCCCCCGCTGCGAAAAATCCCAGGATGGATTCATGTTTGTAGCCTTTCGAAGCAAAAGAAAGAATCTCATACATTTTTTGCATGAAACTTTTGAGGTATAACCTATTTTTAAAGCTTTCAAATTATATAGAATCCTTTATGGGTCATGACAAACTCGGGTTTTTTTGAGTTTTTTGAATAGTTAATTCTACTGATTGTTTAAAAGTCACATCTTCTTTGTAGTCTGAGATTTTCTATCTTTGAGCTTCTAGGTTCATTTGGGCTTTTTATCTTCTAGTATAAAGAGGTATTTGCAATCAAACAGAGCTCTCCTGCATGACAGATACAGGCCATAAACAGGGGCCATCTCTTACCCATTTCTTGTGAGAACAACTTTTATCTTTCACTATAGATCATGACTTCCAGGCCACAAAAATTTCCCTCCTCTCTTTTTTCCATCCTCTCCTTCCAGACTCTTTCCAATTAGCAATACTCAGTCCTCTTGGGATTCTGATCCTCTAGTATAAATGAAACACCTGTTCTTTCTTGCTTTTCTCTCTAAATTCCTTCAGTGGTGGTGTTCTTCCTCTTAGCTGGCTATATTCAAATTTTCTCAGACAAGTTATATTTATTGCCCACAGTAACTTTCAAAAAGAGATCTTCCTTGCATAATTTTATTATTCCATAGATAAGTCATAGACTATGAAAATTTATTAGTAATAAAATATAGTCTCAGTTTATAATGTAAATAAAATTTCAAAGACTGTTACTCTTTTGATTCTGAAAATTAATTTGTCAATTTAAGCATTTAATTTATTACTTGGTACTTTTATAATATAGCAATGTACTATACATTCCAGTGATATTTTATTTTAGAATTAATTGCTTAGATACTATTATGGTGAGCACAATAACTGAAGTGACTGGTTTTAAAATAACTAGGTAGTGCATTTATCAAACTAACATTTCAGAGAGTTTAAAACTAGAGTAAAGAGGTCATTGAATATTTTTATATGTAATTTCTAGGCCTGTTTCTAGGACCATAACTCAAAAAACTACTTATGAAGAATTCTGAATAATAAGAACTGATGTAGATTCTTTCACAAGTCCTAAGAAACTCAGATTCCATCCCGTCTTTATCAAGAGATATTTAAGCATCTCACTTTTCAGAACATTAGTATAATACTATTCTGATTTTCTCTTCCTCCTCTTTGAGACATTTTCAATTTTGGTGGAAAAAAAAATATCAGAGTCACTACTGTACAGAACTTACCTTGACTTTGATATGTTTAAGATGCAGTTTTGGTTTAAAATCCACTCTGATTTTTATTGTCTTTATCAACAGTGTAAACCTAAGAGAAGATTCTGTACATATAGATAATTTATGAGTTTTAAAAAAGATGGGTTTTAATTTAAAAATTATCTTAAAAACCCATTTAGGATATGTTTGAAGCATAAGGAAACTAGACTTAATGCAGGTAAAGCTGTACAATTTATTTACAGCTTTAAATAAATTAAAAAATTAATTTGGTTGAGGACTGTCACTTCTCTAATTCTTGGGGATGGGCCTGTGCAGGGCTAAGGGTTGGATTCAACCCTTGCGGGTCCCTTCCAGCTCAGCATATCCTGTGATTCTGTGATTTTAACTCAAAATGTTAACTTCAACTATACTGACATTAAAACTCACAGCAAATCTTCCATTCAGGGTCAGCACAGAGCAACACTGTATGTACAGTTCTATGGACTGTGTGGACAGAAATAAAGTACTTGGTCTGCTGTCCTCTATAACTACAGTTGCAGCATTTATTTTTCTTTAATTCTCTATGGAGAGCAAAGATTTTTATCTTATTAAGTTTATAAAATCATCTATAGTCTTGATCTGAAAAGACAGTGTTATGGAGATGACACCATAGGTCCTGAAAGTTCATTCTAATGACTGATTACTCTTATGCTTAAATTAGAAAAAAACCCACACATCTTTTTATTTAAGCAGTTTCTTCCTTGAGCTATTTGCCCTTGTTAAGAATTCCTAAGGGATTTAAGCAACCTATGGTCTGTGGTGGCTTGCTCCCATAAGTACACCAACCTCACAATTAAACCATTTCCTTGTTTTTAAATAAACAAAAAACCCCCATCACTTGCATTATGAATTTGTACTGAAACAGGTAGCATTTGGAGTTTATTGTTCTAAATGGGGAAGTAATTTTTTGGACTTGTGTGGGAGATTGTGGTAAAATTACGAGAATGGGTCATTGCATTGTAGGACAGAAGGCAGGTACTAGCAGCTAAGGAAGAAAGAGGGAACACAGTCTACATGTACTCCATATTAGAAGTCTGATTCATTGGCTGTGCAAACAAGGTGCTTGCTTTGGAATGTTTATTTATTTCTTTGAGGCATTCATTCTTAGTCCAAAATACATAAATACAGCTAAGAATAGGACAACTGTCTTTCATATTTCCATCTGTAAAATATTTACAAAGTATGTCTATAAATAGAGCATATAAATTTAAACCCATATTTTTTACTACCTCCATGGCTGCTTGCAAAAATAAGATGTTATTTAATGAGAAAACTAGCATGCCATGTTATTAGTTTTGTTTTGTTGTTTGTTTGTGTTAAAAAAAAAGCAGACCCAATGCTGGATTTTATGAAAAACCTGTTCCTATCAGTATGGATTCATAGATCCTAACTTTTAGAAGAATCCTTTCAAAAAAGCTACGGTACAATAAGTTTTGCTTTCTAATGAAGACACAAGCAGTGCAAGCCAATATGAGCAAGAGTGAAGGACTTCTGAGTATGTACATATATAAAATGTTAAATGCTTAAAGAAACATGAAGACAAACAGTCTGGATTCACCTACACTTACACAGTGCTTAGAAGGGATTTTCAGTCTTAGAAATTTGACCTTACTCCAAATTCAGAACTTTATATTCTAGTCTAAGCAACCACAGTATTTCCTGGGTCTTTAAATTTCTTGCAGTCAGAAAATGAAAACATGAAGTTGGTACACCACTGAGGATAGTGATATCTATTTATAGATAAACAACAAGAACTGATTCTCTCAAAAGGAAAACCTTAAACATATGGAATTTTGCAAGGTTCAAATCATTAGTTCATTGAACTTAGTTTCACTTTTCTGGAGTTGTTTGAAGGGAAAGGGAAGCAAAATGTTTACTGAGAAAGACATTCTGAAGAGTAAACAAGCTACTAAGTGTGAGAAAAATTCAGAACATGGAATTAATTTGCTTTTTCTGTTTGCCAGAACTTTGTGTCCTGCAGAAAACATTTAGGCTTTGGAGTGTAACACATTTTAGTCAATAAAGCAATACATCACTGAGTGAAGAAAAAGATTTATTTTAAAAAGAGCTTTGTCTCTTAGCCAGCTTATTTAATTTGTCAACAAACTTAATTAATGGACAAAGCTAATGCTGGAAATCATGGTAACACACTAATTTAGGACATCTATGTCTTTGATGTATAATGCATATCCTTGAGACAAAAGTAGGCACAATTCGGTGAGACACTCCATGTTGAAATACTGGAGTGCTGAGATTTTGAGCTCAAGGAAATGCATCAGACCTCCTTGGTTCAAGTTGTAAGTACAGCCCTGAATAAGACATGAACAGTGCATAGCTAGAAAATTAGGTGTCCTCTCTAGAGAAAGTAGGTATGAGAATGTACCTATGGATATGAGTTGTCTGTTGAAAAAACACCAAGATAAGAATGGATTCTTAGTTGTCCATCTGTCACCTGAAAAACATGGGCAGCTTGCTGCATTATTTTGGAAGTGTTTGGTATAGTGGGAAGAAGGTAGATAGAAAATTAAATTCATATCTAGTCCCAAATGGACTCAGGCTGTGCAGAAGACTGTTAAAATGGAAGAAAAAAAAATCCTCCAATGCCAATGAGAAAATAAAAATTCTGGGATTATGACATTTTATTGTAGTTCTGTGAAATATGTCACCTATTTATATCAAGCCTTGAAAGATTCCATTTGGAGTTGCAAGTTTCTGTTTCTTCTGTTTTTCCTCTGCTCCTAGTTATGTTTTCTACAAATAAATTGGTTTTGGCCATTAACCTTTTTTTATTTCTGTATATGATGTTACAGTCTATCCTTGAATTGCTTTTCTCTCTTGCTTATTGTCTTCAGACAAAGTTAAGATAAACTTGAAAATAAGAATTTATTTTTTTTTCTCCAGAAGTGGAGAAAATAAAGTTTATCTTGTAAAGTTCAAGTGTTTAAAATGTTCTTATGGAATATATAGAGACTCTAAAGAGTTATCTTTAAACATAATTTGTGAATCTACCACTGTACTTATGTGGAGCACAGATCTGCCTTTATACTGGTACTGGTGGAGTAAATAGGTGTTTTCTTGAGTTTTGCCCATTTGCAAATTTTTTTGTCCACTAGCAACTGTTTTTAGTGATAGAACATTTATTTGCTTTTTGTTCTTTGACATGTCCATTCAATAACACCTCAAATAGATTAACTGATGAACATGGATAATAAATATTTTGCTCCAGTTGTTTCATTCTGAAGAAATCTAACTCTACCAGTTGTATTCTGCTCTAATCTATTAAAACATTCATTACATATTATAAAGAAGTTAATATTTAAGCTTTTAAAAGTACAATTATTCATTAAACTTTCAAATAGATATTATAATGGGTACTCCTTTTCTATGATATAACACTTTCAACCTACATCCAACAAGTTTTTTTTCATTTCTACAGAACTACGTCAGCAGTTTGAAGTCAGGTCAGTTCAATCTGCTAAAGTGTGAACAACTCCTTGTTTGAACAGAGCGTGATGCTCATGTAATTTCTTTCTTGTTACTAATTTAATATGTATGTTAACTGTAAGAGAAGTTGAGACTTTGAAGAGAAAGGATAAGGGTCTGGCTAAAGCTCAGCTTAAGGAAGGAAAAAAGTGTTTACTTAAGTGTTTGTTTAATTACTTATGCTTTTTTTTCTCAATACCCAGATAAATAATTAAATATTTTTGCTAAAAAAATTAAGTGAAAACACCCTGAGCTGAGACTGTTTTGCTCACAACAGTCACATAAACACAATGGCTCTATCTAGCTATATTCATATCTAAAGAAATAACTATTTCCTTATACCTTATTGGTGTATTACAAAATAAACTAATTGCAGTTTATTTATGACACCTAAGAATGGATGTCATTTCACCATTCTGAGACAAATGGGAAAGATGCCTCTGTAATGAGGACAGGAAGGTTGCATGATGAGTGCCCTGCTAGAAGTTACACATGAATTTATAATGTCAGAGGTGCTATGGACCATTAGTCACCATCCTTCATGATAAATCTGACCTGGAAGCTAAATCCTAGTACTTTACTATATGTCCTGAGGACAGTCACAATCTTCAGGTGATTTTATGTTTTTGGTTCACATGCTTTCTGACGTTTTCTCCCAGCCCTTCTGCAAGATAGAAAATGACTTTTTTTTCATTCTATGATATGCACCAGTGCAACAGTCCAGGCTGCTTTAGTTCTAGAGTGCAAATGAGCTACTAGAATCCCAGCCTCTGTTCTTCTCTGTTTATTCAAGCATCTTGCACTGGTATATCAAGGCAAACAAATATGTATAATTCTGCCTTTGAGCAGGCTCAGTTAGTCACGAAATTCCCTAGATGCACTCAGCTCTGCTCTAGGGTTATGTGTATTTCATACAAGCTCTTATTCACTTGTATATACTTTATCAACATCGATTTCTCAGTTTGCATCCACTTTAAATAACATTTGGTGTAAGTAGCAATAAAAGAAAAAAACATCCTCAATACTGAAGATTCTTTACAACTGCAGTCAGACTTTCATTTGGAAATCTGTGGGCTGTGTTTCCACATGACATATCCAGTGACCTATGCTTTCAGCTGCACTGGAAACATTTTGAGAATGATTTGTCCTGCTTGAGCTCAGTGTTGGTCTTCCTGCTTGCACTGCTTTCCTTCATTTGCAGCAAACGTGAACCATGTGACATAGGACAAGTCAACTAGACTGAAGGGACTATGTCAAACCCTATGGAACCTATGGAACTCTTATGACAGTGCATTATTTACATGTACATGGATATAATGCATTCCTCCTCAGCAGAACAGAGGACATCTCTAGATAACATGAGTCACGTGTCCTATGTGTCTGTATCATCATATGCTGTATCTCACATCTTTCTCTTTATTGCATATAGAATTAGGTGTTCAGAGAATCACAGAATATTCAGTTGGAAAGGACCCTAAAGGATCATAGAGTCCGACTCCTGATCCTGCACAGAACTACCCCAAAAATTCCACCACGTGCCTGCCACCATTGTCCAAATGCTTCTTGAACTCTGCTAGGCTTGGTGCTGTGACCACTTCCCTGAGGAGCCTGTTGCAGTGCCCAACCATCCTCTGGGTGAAGAACCATTTGCTAATATCCAACCTAACCCTCCCCTGACTCAGCTTCATGACATTCCCACAGGTCCTGTCATCACCACAGGGAAGAGATCAGTGCCTGTCCCTCCATTTCTCCTCGTGGGGATGTTGAAGACCACCATGAGGTGTCCCCGCAATTTCCTCTTCTCCAGGCTGAACGAGCTAAGTGTCCTCAGCTATTCCTTATAAGGTTGCCCCTCCAGAACCTTCACCATCTTGGTAGCCTGAAGTTTGTCTGATTTTGTAACTTCATGAAGGTACCACTGATGATGACATTGTGATGTTTTGCAAGTTCTACTGTTTGAAGGAAAATGTCAATTGTTAATTTCCAGACATTGCTATGTTTTAACTTTATAATTAGAGATATTTTCACTTTGGCATATTTTGCTGAAGTTCCTGATTTTATTAGAATATTTAGACAGTTTAGTAAATCCAGTAAAATCTGTGTTAACAAATCTTATTATCTGTTCAGCTAAACAGATTTTGTTCAGCAGCTCTACTGGATACCAAACAATACACTCATATGTGGGGGAGACAGCAATCTTCTGCAAAGCATGATTATCTGTTTGTACTCCACTCCCTGTAATGAATTCATTGCAGAAACTAATCAGATGAAGATCAGCATCATTTTGCTGTGATTCACTGCTGGTTCCAGAGATCTTCAAAACCACTATGTGATGACCAAATATCAGCAGGGGAATCATTTCATTGGTGTACAGATTAATTTTCTGTTAATTGCTGCTAATTGTCTGAGATTGTGTCCCATTGTGCTTCTAGCAAATCTCAGCCATATTTCCTGTGATCATGCCTCTCTATCTTGAAACTGATGCCATGTTTTCACCTTCTTTTATTGCACTACCAAGATCACTGGGTACGTGTTGTTCAGTCCCAGTGATATTTCACATCCTTGTATGTTGTATGAAGCCTCCTGGCTCTTCCTAAGACAAGTGGCTCTGTGAAGTGTCTTCCAGTGTGTTACAGAAGAAGGCATCTATCCTTTGCCATTTGCACTTCAGGTAGTCAGTACTCATGTTGCACAACAGACATGTTTCCTGGCTAGTTCCCTCTCCCCGAGAATTAAGTTTATGGGCACTTTCTAAGCCAACTAAGTGGAGTTAAAACAATTCAGAGATGAAATGTATTTGTAGATTGGTTCTGAGCTAATCATGAAATCTGATTAATAATTCCAATTATTTTTCAGCTTCCTGAATGTTTCAATTTCACAGAATAGCTGTGAGGACACTAAAAATATTCTTCTGGTTTGTCTACATTAATAAAATAATCTGGCTCAAATTAATTTAAGCAAACTTATTGAGACTCTTTTTTGGTAAACACATAGTTTAGCATAATAATAATATAAATTATAATAATAAAAAAAATCTGAACCAAACCATCTGTGTGACTGACAGTGACTGTGACAAGTTTAGAAATCAGAAGATGCAGTCTCCAAAGTTCTGGTGGTTGGATTGCAGAGTTAAAAGATTTAGCTACAAAGATGCAGTCCAAGTTGTTCCTGTGTTATTTATCTGTATAGATGGAGCTGTAGAAATGCAAGAAGTTGCCCAGCTAATGGCTGGAAATAATGCAAGAGTCTTCCACAGTTCACAGACTAGATAATGTTGTAGTCTATGAAATATAATAAGAAATATAAATGTGCAATTATATATATATATTTCTAATACACATAATATTTAGCTTTTCTTTTTGATTTATACTGTACTTGCTATACTAACAGGTATTATGATGCATAAAGAGATTCAGAAATGTTCAATAACAAACGGTAATTGCAGTAGGGTTTTTTGTGTTCTAAAATTAATGCTCCATGAAAATGTTGGCTAAATTCTTGAACAGCTGGGCTATCATAATTACTTAATTTTGAAGAAATAAACATTTGTTAGAAGTCTTTTTAATAATATGGACACAAATAAAATAGTTCCCAACCCCACAGCTTGGATAGATTTTATGTTCAGACTCAAATCAAGCTGGAAAAACAGGGCCCATCATTTTTAATGGTGTTTATGAAATAGAGGTAATTAATTTTTAAAATTGTTGACTACTAATCAATTGACAAGAAAATAAATAGTTTTTCAGGCTATTTCATTGAGTGGAAGGTCCTAAAAGCTACTCAGGGGCAGAACAGTGCTAGAAATCATTGCTGTTAATAATTTTTAAGGAATGTGTTATTATTTTATTGTGAATGCAAAGAAGAAATTCTTTTTTTCTGCTTCTTCCTGTTTAGTTATGCAACAGTTCTAAGACAATATTCACCAAACTGCACAGCTCTAATTAATGATCCACCTATCAATTACCTGTACTCTGCATGGTGTATTGTGGATATTACTAAAACAGAGGAAGAAACAGTAAAATGGGATATAGTAATAGTTTGCTTGGTCTGAGATGATGTACTGAGGAAGCCTTTAGAAATTTATTATAATTTCTTAAGGGAAGCTTAGGTGCCAAAGTAGAAAGTATAAGGAATACACGGTGGAACATGTTTAAGTATTAAAATAGCATTAATATTTATTAATGAAGTCCTGGAGAATAAAAGGAGGGAAAATAGCAGAGGTACTTCTGTAGACTTCATATTTTTATGAATCTCATTACCATAGTGTCCAAAGACCTCACAATCATTATGCATTTATTCTAATGTATATTTAAGATTAGACTTAACACATCTTAAGGGATGGTAATTGAGCTCTAAAGAAATGAAGATCAAGAGATTTAAACATTCCTAGGTGCCAGTGTCTGAAGGTGAGCAATGAGCTCAATAAATCCTACAGCAAGATGACAGATGGAGTTCTCTCTCTACATTCAGTTGGTGACCCAGTTTTTGGACAAACACTTTCTCTTTTGAACACTATCTAATCTTAGCATCAGCCCAATGAGGAAGTAAAAGTATCTGTATGTAATTTTTCTGCTTCTTAGAAGAGTTGTTAGTGACTTAGAGCCAAGGCAGTTCTACCTTGAATGCAGAGCAAGCATGGGCACCTCCCTCTCTTCCTCTAATGCATCCTAGATGTTATATAGCTTTCTATAATTTATATATAATTTCTATTCTATAATTTCTATTATTTTCCTGCATTTAAAAGACACATTTAGCTTATGGTGCAATTTGCATATTCATAGCATTTAAAGTTTCTTGGAGCAGTGACAGCTTGGAACCTCAGGTCTTTTGCATTTTGTTAACCATTCCATTACATGGAATGTTAGTTTTAACATTAGCCACCAATTTGAGTATTCAGAGAGATGGTTCATTTACAGTGGAAAACTCAAGCAGTTTCATTTTCTTCACCCTGAGTCAAATCAAGCTGAAATTTCCCCAAAGCCTTTGACCCAAACACTTTCAGAAACACATGTTTTCCTTGAGAAAATTTAGGAAATTATCAAAAAATACACTAGGTTTTTTTCTTACTGCTTTTGATTCATAACTATATTTCAGAAGGATGGAAATATACTGAGGAAGTCAATGAATTCAAAAGCAGTGAATGTATCAAGCAGTTTCAAAAAAGCGTGCTGATTTTCCTTATAAATATCCTCAATTATGGTTAAAGAGTAAAAGGAATGTATAGCAAGATAGGGTCTAATTCAATTCAACACAATTGTACGAAACATTTCTATATCAATTATTTAAACTAGATTAAGTAGAGCTGGGGAAATTTTCTTGTGCAACAGTTTCCATTGTAAAGGCCGATGCAACAAAACATTTTCTCAGAGCATTAATTTCACAAAATATCTAGTGAAACATTACTCAAGAACATCTAAAGAAATAGGGAATTCAACCTTGAGCTGACTGATGCAAGTAACTCATGAGATGAAGTAAACTCGGTCCTTGTTTCTGCTCAGGACAGAAGAACCTTCACCCTTTCCCCACAGTGACCCTACATAACAGATAAAATGGTCTGGAATAAAGGAGGAAGACCATCTAAGTAACAGACAAGACACGGGAAAAGTCTGCAACTCGATCCAAACACCCACCTCCATTAGAACTACTGCCACCAGAAAGGGATGTAAATTATTATTAGTAATTGGTTTCCTTACTGAGAGGCAATAAAGCACCTATTTGATATACACACAATTTCTCTAGAGAAGTTTGCTGCCTACTAGGAGTTTACATTCACAATTATACCAAAGGCTGCCAAATGGTGGAACCTACAGATTATCACCTGTTCCTACTGTCCCACATAGGTTCTAGTGATGTTGTGCTGAAGCAATTCAGAGCAATCAAAAGAGATAGTATATGTCCCTCAGAGAAATCCTAGAAGGATGTGGAGCACAGGTGGTTCTCTGTCCTCTCAGTCAGAGGAGAGAGTTTGGGAAGGAGGGGATAAATTAAACAGGTCAATACCTGGCTTCATAGCTGGTCCCATATTCAAGGTTTTGCTTTTGAGAAGCCACATCTGTTGAGAGCTGATGGCATTCATCTGCAGAGTGGAGTGAAAGGGTCTTCAGCAAAAAGCTGATCAGACTTTTAAGACTTGTAAACTAGATTTAGCATGGGAAGAGGATGGAGCATTGAACAACAGAGTAGAACCAGGGGGTGTTGATGTGTTAGGAAGCAGCAGGGAACTACCTGTGAAAAGCCTCAAAATAATTAGGGTGTGTTCCTCTAAAAAGGTGACATGGCTAATTGCCTGGATGAAGTGTTGCTCTGCCAATGCACACAGCATGGGGAAAAAGAGGAGGAGTTGGATGCCACTGTGCAGCTAAAAATCTGTGATCTAATTACTATCACTGAGACATGATGGGACAAATCACACTATTGGAGTGGAGCAATTGGTGGCTATAAACTATTTCAAAGTGACAAGCAAGAAAGGCAGCGATGGAGGGCAGGGTTGTCCAATGCGTAAAATATATAATTGATTGCACAGAACTGTATTTGAAAAACAGTGATGAATATATTAGGAGTTATAGGCAAAAATTAAGTGCCAAGCCATCAAAAGAAACCTTGGGGTCGGTGTTTACATCTGGCCAGCTGATCAATGTGAGCCTGTTGACAGAGCATTCTTACTTCAGCTATAGAAAGCATTATGTTTGTAGTCTCTGATCCTGTGCCACCCTAACATGTCCTGGAAAGGCAGCACAGCAAGCTGTAAGCAGTCCAGGAAACTCTTGTAGTGCATCAAGGATAATTTCTTAATCCAAGCCTGACTAGAGGAGAGCCATTAGTAGACCTATTGCTTACCAACATGGATGAACTAATTAGAAATGTAAAGATTGGTGGTAGCCTGGGCTGATCAGGTCCTGATGGTGGTCATGTCCTGATGGAATTCACAGTCTTGACAGATGTGGAAGAGGTGAAGAGCAGAGCAGGATCCTGACTTTTAGGATAGCACAGTTTTGGTTTGAAGAATTAGTGGACAGGACCCTCTGTGATAAAGAAGCTGAACAGATCTAATAACTCTTTGAGAATATGTTTCTTAGAATGCAAGAGCATGTAATTTCCATGTACAAAGAATCGGGCAAGGAAGGCAGGAGGCCAGCTGGTTCAGTAAGAACATCCTCATCAAAGCAAAGTGTAAGAAAAATGCACAGGCTAAGAAATGCACTGGGAAGAGCATAGGGATGCTACCTGTATATGAAGGGATGGGATCAGGAAAGCTGAAGCACAGTTGGAGATGTCTTTGAGAAGAGATGAGAAGAATAATATAAGAACTTCTACAGGTACATTGGACAGAGAGGAAAGATTAAAGAAAATGTACTCCTCCTGATAAATCAGACAGAATAACTGGGGACAACCAACATGAAGAAGGCTGCAGTATTCAATAAAATTTTTTGCCTCATTTTCCAAAGGTAACTTCTTCTCCTACCTCTCTCAAGTCTCTGAAACTCAAGACAGGGATCTGGAGAAAAAAGTCCTTCACATTTCAGGAGGAGATTAGGTTTATGACTACCTGAGAAACCTGAACAAAAAACAAGTCCATGAGATGTAATGAGATGCAACCCAGGCTCCTGAGGGAATTGGTAGATGTTGTTGCCAAGTCACTCTCCATCATATTTAAAAAGTCATGACAGTCAGGCAAATTCCCCATAGAGTGAAAGAAGGGAAACATCATGCCTATTTTCTACAAGGATAAAAAGAAGGCCCTTAGAGTTACTGACCAGTGTGCTTCACTTCCATGCCCAATAAGATCGTGAAACAGATTCTCCTGGAAAATATGTCAAGGTATATGGAAGACCAGGAGGTGATTTGAGACAGCCAGCATAGCTTCACCAAGGGCAAATCATGCCTGACTCATTTAGTGGCCTTCTATAGTATAGCAACTGTATCAGTGGACAAGGGAAAAGCTACAAATGTCATTTACCTTGCATTACTGTAAGGCTTTTGGCATGGTCCTCCACAACATTCTGTCCACTAAATTGGAAAAGTATGTGTTTGATAGATAGACTGTTATAAGGTTAAGAAATTTGCTAGAAGGCTGCCTCCTAATAGATACAATCAATGGCTCAATGCCCAAGTGAAAACCAGTAAAGAGTGGAGGTCCTCAAGGATCTGTACTGAAACCAATACTGTTCAATATCCTCATCAATAACATAGATGGTGGGATTGAGTGCACCCACAGCATAGACCCACTCCTCAAGCCTGTCAAGATCTCTCTGGATGGCATCCCTTCCTTCTAGTGTTATCCACTGCACGACTCATCTTGCTGTCACCTTCGAACCTGCTGTGGGTACTCTAGTGCCAGATGGAACCACTAAGTACAGAACCTGCTGTGCTGCAGGACCAGGGTTATTTGCCGGAAACCATGACAGAGCTGAGTGCAGAGGCTGCCTTATTTATTTTTTTTTATTATTATTTCTTCATGTATTTGTTTTAAATTTCTTGAACCTGTCTTTTAGCATCTGCCACTGACTAGAGTAAGAAACAGAATTCTGGATTATGTTTGTCTTGGGTGTGTTTTACTTTGCAATCTTATATTATTAGATTCTTTGTGACACTTTCTAGCCTAAACCAACACAGAACAGTGTCAACTAACTACTCAAGTTCTCCTTATTTGATTAAAAGGTGTTTTTTCTTTCAACCATGTGAATTGGAAAGATAATTATTCTTAAATTATCCATTAATCCCTCAAAGACAGGATTCTTTCACCTTCTTGTTTCACTGAAATATGTTTAATATCAACAGTACAGTCTGGAATCCCTAAAAGTTGCTCTGCAAAGTCAGACTAAATCCATTTAATCTCTTTCATCAGTTCTGGTGTCCTCAAGTTTCCTTTGAGGAAGAAAGAAGGGGATAATTAGAAAAGAAAATTATCTTCAGGTTTATTTCCACATATTCAGTTTCTGCTATGAAATGGGGTGGGGATTTTTAGTCCTCTGAAAGTGTTATTAATATGTGTGAAAATATAAACCCTGAAAAACCTCCTCATGCAAGCATTTCCTACTCATGTAGGCAAGACCTTCTTAATGCAAAAACATTTTATAGGGTTTTCCGCTGCTTGCAAATGTTTTCAAACTTCAGTCCCAGACCACTGCAGCAAAATACTCAAACAGGTGGACATCTTCTAATGTTCTGATTGTGATAGTGGAAATATTAGTGAGTTCACACTTATACCCAGGCTTTCCTCAAGTCCTTAATTTATTGGATGCTGATTTTTGCCCTTAAAGTATAATCTTTGCTCCTTTTTATAATATTGAACAGAAAAAAAAAACATTTTTTATAAATGGTTTTCCTTTTGCTGATACTTAGAATCTAAAAGGGCAGAAAGTCTCAAAAATGAAAGTTTAAAAACTGTTTTCAAACTCTTGGGAAAAGTTTCACAACTGGATAAAAGTTTTGCTCTTACTATTACCGTGAATTGTTGATTTACCAATGCCTTTCAGGGCATAATGGAGTTACATTCCAAAACTCCATTTTTAAACACAAATAAATCAGTTGTAAATGGAAGGTCATAAAGATTGTGGTGTATTTGTTATGTTCATTTGACAGCTTGTTTAGATGGAAACAATGCTGACTCTTTGACATAAATTTTACTGGAGATTTTTCTATTTTTTAGCACAGTGGTTTATTGATTTAGTAGTTTTAATCCAAAAGCATGTAATTTGATGAAGCCCCATTGTTTGTGATTATTTGTACCTCTGCTAATAAAAAGTACATACTATAGATCACAGGATTTTTTCTTAGGACTCTTAAAGAATTTTGAAATCTGTAATTTTGAAAGAAATCACTGAAGTAATGAAAATATTCTTGCATTACTATGTAGTTGAATCATTTATGCATTCCAGGTTAACAGAAGAATCCAATCAATTTGCTTATGAGACGGACTGAGTCTTCATAGGTCCTCTATTCACCCTTAATTACAAGGTCTGAAAAGTGTATTTAAAAATTACCCTTAATTATGTAGTGCCAGCTCAAGTGTAGAACTTAGATTAATCTCACCATAGGTGCATGAATACATGTATGAGAAAAGCAGTATCAGCTTCCATGATTTATAGTATTCAATAAGCCTAAGAGAATGAACATAATTCTGCAATGCCATAGTTAGTGTTTAAACCTCAATCTAGTTCTTTCTTTAACTAAGGTTTCTATATTTAGTGTTAAAAAATCACTAACTAAGGAAATATTGATGAAGTGTTGACCTCCTGCATGATATGGAGCTAGGCAGTTAGCTGCTTGAGAAGCAGGGTCAAACTCCTCAGTGAAAGAAAAGAACTGGGTTTTGCACTTCATAAAGGCTTGTTCTAAATAATGAAATAGAGCATAAAGGGTAGTTTGAAATAAATTAATGAAATCTTTCTCTTTTTGTCCAAGGAAAGGGGTTTAGATACTGCATGTAGTGAAGGAATTAGGATGGTTAGTCCTAGACAATGCATCTTCCAGATTGCCTTTGTATTTGAGGTAAATTCGTTTATAACAAAAGTTTAATTGGCTCCTTAGTCTATGACTGACTCCTGCACGTCCTGTTCTATGATGGACTAATCTCTTTATGCTTATTAGGGAAAACTTCTGTCCCACAATTCATGCATTTGCATTATACTCCAGGAGTCAGCATTGAAAATTTAGGGTCTGAGATTATCAGTCTCTTTTTCATTCTATCCATTCACTTCTGGGGAAAAAAAAAAAAAAAACAAACCAAAAAAAACCCCAAAAATCCCCTTGAGTGCCCCAGACTGCTAGAAATCAGAGGTTACTATAAACACTATAGTATCTGATTTACAAGTAATCTGCGATATGTTTAGACATGCAAAGTAACTGTTATATTCCATAGTGATTTATTTATGCTTTATTTATATTTCATTAATTAAATATGTTAAAAGCACCATTGTATCTTTGGTCACAGACCAGTTGCAATGACTCAGAAGTCCCCTTAGAAAGTAAAGGCTTGCAATACTTCTGCTTCTGGAAAAGTAAAACTCCAAAACACATACACCTCTCTATGTTCTCCCAGTTGTACCCCAACCTGTTTCTGTCACTGGAAAAGCAGGGAAGTTGCTCTTGTTTCACCTGAGGTGCTACACTGCCAAATTACACAGAACATTTCTTTGGATGAGTGTAAAATTCTTGTGTTTGAGACTTAATGGCTACATCTACAATATTAAATGATTTCACAGGAGGCTAAGTGATGTAGAAATATGGTATCCAGTTTGCTTAAAGCTGTTAAACTTAGCAGTAGTGCAGCCATATATGCCTTGTATAGCTCAACTTTGGACCTTCTTAGAAGATTTCTTTTTGAGTTCCCTGTGGTCCTAGAGTACAAATACTATTTTTGTTTTCATTGTAGCATCTGAAACAATAAGACAGCTGAGTTGCAGACCACCAGAACATTGTTTTCTTACATATTACTATGTGTTGAAAGGCTGGGATGGGACACCAAGATATTTAAAAAGTTTGCAGCCAAAGCCTGTATATGTAGTAGTGGAGCAGGGTGTATGAAGTCAGACAGGATGTTGCCTAATCCTTATTGACTGTATTGGGTTTCTGTGGACAGATTTTGGTAGTGGGGGAGGCTACCGGAGTGGCTTCTGTCAGAAGCTGCTGTAAGCTTCCCCTGTGCCTGGTGGAGCCAATACCAGTCAGCACCAGGACGGACTTCCTGCTGCTGGCCAAGGCAGAGGCAATTGGAAATTATAGTAATGCCTCTGTGACGACATATTTAAGAAGGGATAGAAAGCTATTGTGCCTATGAAAATTGCAGCAAGGGAAGAGTGGAGTAAGAACATGTGAACAGTGTAGACTCCAAGGTCAGTGCAGAAGGAGGGAGGAAGGGGTGCTCCAGGTGCCAGAGCTGAGGCTCCTTGTCTCAGTTTAAAAGAAAACTAAGATGCCTAACATCTCCTAGGAAGGGGCCCTCTTTCCAAAACCCACGACAACCTTTGAAATTAAGAGACTTTAATCAGAAAATGTATAGAAAAAGATAACTGTTCTTAACTACAACAAACCAGAACAAGAACAAGCAGCACACCGTAACCAAAACTTTCAACAATTAAGTCCTATCTCTGCCCCTTTTGCTGCAGTTATATCTACAGACAGCGGGAGGCGATGTCGTGCCTCAGAAGGCAGCAACCGTGAAAGTCACACATGAGCTCCAGCAAGGCTGGTTCTGAAAAAATTCATGTGGGAAAATGGTGGTCACAGGTGATGTGCTGAAACCCTTCCTGTGGGCAGAGGAGAGACTCTCTCCATGCACTGGGGGGCTGGGGGTTTAGAAGCAACCTGCAAATGGCATCAGCCCCCTGGGAGTCTGCTTTCTCTCTCTCTGAAGAACAAGCCAGGGTGTGTGGAGTTGGGAGGCCAAGCCAAGGGACCTCCTGCCAAGTGCACCAGTCCAGCAAATGGTGGCTCACACCCGCACAGCGGCCGGAGCAGCGAAGTGTGGAAAAACCCTCTCTTCCTCCCTCTCTCACCTCCTGCAGCCATCAAGTGGGAATGCAGAGCTATCAGCTGTTCCTTTGTTGTCTCATCCTGGCCCTTCAGCTCCCAAATATCTGTGTTGGTAAGGGAGATTAAAAAATTCCATGAAAGATTTTGAAACTATAGCACCCCTGCAGCGTGTGGTGCAGACCATGGTGGAGCAGCTGTCCCCCGGCAGCCCATGGAGGACCATTGGGGTGCAGACATCTACCTGCAGCCTGTGGAGGAGCCCATGCTGGAGTGGGTGGATGCCCAAAGGAGGCTGTGACCCTGTGGGAGGCCCATGATGGAGCAGGGTCCTGGCAGGGACCTGCAGCCCATGGAGGGAGGAGCCCATGCTGGAGCAGGTTTTCACCGGTAGGACTTGTGGCCCTGTGGGGGATCCACGCTGGAGCAGCTTGTTCCGGAAGAACTGCGCTCCAAGGAGAAGTGACTCACAGGGCAGCAATGTCTGAAGAACTTGCCCATAGGATGGACTCATGCTGGAGAGGTTCGTGCAGGACTGTCTCCCATGGGAGGGATCTCATGGGGAGCAGGGGAAGGACAGCAGCAGAAACAACAACTGACCATAACCCCATGCACTGCTGGGATGGGGGAGAGGACGTACAACTTCGAAGGAGGGAAGGGTGGGGGAAAGGTGTTTTTGAGACTATTTTGCTTTTCAGTCTTTTGCTCTGATCCTATCAGTAATAAATTTAATTAATATCACCACTTTGAGCCTGTTTGGCCTGTGATGGTGATCAGTAAGTGACCTCTCCCAGCTCTTATTTTAACTCATGAACCCTTCGTTATGTTTTCTCTCCTCTGTCCTGTAGCAGAGGGGAAGGGAGAGAATGGTTTTAGTGGATACCTGAAGTCCAGCCAGGGTCAACACCGCTATGCTGTTGCAAATTGTCCTCGAAATAATCTATCCCAGAATTACATTAAAGTTTTTTCTCAGGGTAGAGCTCGTGTACGCTACAGAAGATTTCAGGAGAAAATGAACATTTTTGTAATATTGAGGCATGGGGAACTGGAACACAGGAGTTAACCATGGAGTTAGCTGGTAATGTGGATGTGCAGCATGTCTGTCATTCATGTAGCTCCCACGCAGCAAAACTGAAAGCTCTTTCAATATAATTTCAAATGATGAATGAGTTTGAGAATTATACCATCTGCTTGCTGACACAGGGAAAAAATGTGTAATTCACTGAATTCATTATTACTTCAGGTCTGATAACAGCAACAGATTGTTTGGAGGATGTAAACATCAAAGAGGGAGAAATGTTATTCACAAGGAAATGGCTTCTTATGGTGGGATTAAATGAACAGAGAAGGAATGCTAGATTGAGAGCGGGAGGATGGGTGGGCTGTGCTGACAAGCAAAATTCAAACTCCATTGAGATAAGTAAGAAATTAGAATGTGAAAACAAATAGTTTAACATAGAAGAGTTTTGGTAGCTTTCTGAATTTCCTATATGTGAAGGACAGCCTGGCTTAGAAGAAGATACTAAGGAAGAGAAAGAAGGGTCATATACACTGGTATCAAAATTAATTGTGTTGAACCCCTAGAAATTCTAAATGTGAGGGGAAAAAACTTTGACTTGATAATGCAGGAGGACAAGAATAACTTCGTAGACCTTTTGTAGGTGACCATATCCTCAATAATACGGATTTGCAATTACAATATGGCCAGGGATAAAACACTGAAGTGCTTTAACTATGAATGTAAGGCAACGGTATTGTTACGAACCTATGTTGGTAGAGCGCATCAGTCAGATCTGAAGCCAAAGACACATTAATTTTTAAGTGCTAATGACATAAATTCTGCCGAAGTCAAAGGCAATTTTTTGAAAAAAGAATTTTTTTCTTTTTTTTTTAAGTATTAGGAGCAATTGTTTGGAACCTCTCTCAGTTAACATTTAAAAAATGCCAACAGATGGCTCTTCCTGCATCTGTGCAGCTGACGATTCCAAAATAAGTAGTGCTGAGAGACTTCTGGGCAAAGCTAAGGGACAGGAAAGGCAGCTGTCACTGAATATCTTAATTACAGCATTTACAAAGTTCTAATTAATGTAATGTTGTTTCTATAGCTATATTAATGTAACATCCATTAGTATGTCATTGGTTATACTTTGTGAATTAAATCAGGAATTTGGCGCACATAAGAAGTTTGGGAAAGCAAGTGTTTTATCTAACTCTTCAACATTACAGAGGGAGAACACATTCAAAATACAACTTGAAAATGTTAAGTCAAGTTTTTAGAGTCACAGGTGATGTCGCTTTATATTGGACAGTGGTGTTAGACATTTGATGGCTGATGGTATACAAATACTTTTGAGTGGCATTTTCTAGTTGTGCTGTCTACTTTAGAACTGTGTTGTTTGAAATGTCAGAGATTGTTTAGAGATCAGGAATAATGTAGCTGTGTTCTTCTAGTGTAGTTTAAGTAAACATCAAAGATATTGTTAAAGGCAAAGTTTCAGAACCACATTATTGGAACTTTCATTTCAAGATTATTCACTATTTTTTCTCTCTCCAAAAATCTTTTATTCTGGTACCTGATTAAGGCTCAAATAATGCTTTCCTTTCCCCTCATTTTTCTAAAGTCACATAACAATATCAGAATTAGGCATGGGAGACTCCTGTTAACACAATACTGCATTTGCAGAACATTCCCTTCCAACTGATTTGACCTAATAAAGCACAAGTTTTCCTTTACCCCTTTATTTCCCAAATGCCACCTGTGTTTGTTCTGACCAGGCAGTTAAATATCACTGTTATCAGTTTCTAAAGGCTGTCACTAAAATAAGAAAGACCATAGATGAATACTTTTGCTTGGTAGAGCTGTGTTTGATTTTTTTTCCAACTCTGTCGTTATTGCAGAGGGCTACATTCTCCCAACTTTCTCCTACTGAATTTTCTTCAGTTCTGGCTGTTTTGGGTTGAAGAAGAGTAAGGAGTCAAGATGGATGTTGTGTGTTGTGCAGTCTAATAAGGTGAAAACTGTTGCTATAAATAACATACAAAGTGGTTATACTCTCCCTTGCTTCAGTTTATCCTGCATTCAGTTTCATATGGCTCCATGATTTGGCAGGACAAATGAGTAATTGGAAAGCTAGTTCTGTTATATTGTTAAGGAAACTTCCCAGTCTGATCATTCACGAGACTCTCTGGCAGTCACACTCCCCATGTCAGAGACTTTCACTGCTGGGACCGAAGCCCCTTCACAGTGGGTGGCTGCAGTGACCCGATGGGTGCCCTGCTTGATTCCCCTCACACCCCACACTCACACACAGCCAGACCAGTTTCCCTTACTGATTCCACCCCAGGTTTCCCTTAGCAGAGTCTCAGACGTCTTGTTCCATAAATCAATTTATTCACGGCGCAGTAACACAGAAACAGGCTGAGCTGGTGCCCCCGAGAAGGGACCTCGAAGAAAGAAACCCCTGGGCTTTTATATCCTCACAGTCTACACAGTCTCAATCTTTCTCCTCATTCCCCTGTTCCTGCCTCCTCTCTCAGTGCCCACCCACCATGGTGAGGTCTTCGTCTCCTTTGTTATTCAAAAGTTTGGAAGTTCCTGCCTACTGCTGTGTCCCTCAATGTCCATTTACCTGCCTCGCACCCATCCTCATGCCCTTTGTTATCCCAGATGTTGACAGCTCCTGGCCTCTTGTGTCTGGCTCCCACCCAGAGCTCAGTCTGCATCTCAATCTATATCTCAGTCTGTAGCTTGCAAACTGAGCTACCTGGACCAGATGTGTTCCTAAACTATTTGAGGGTTTGTAAACTAGCGAACACCAAAATAAATGTTTCTTATTTGCCTTTCAAGATGTACAGACTGGAAATGCTACGTTACCCTATACACATGTTTTTACTGGGTATGGTTGCTTTCTGCTGTGAATAATCATATAGAAACCCATTTCCACATGAAGCACTAGGTGAAGTACATTGCAAAAATAGCCGCAGACCATTGTGACTGAGGCAAGGCTTGGAAGTACAAGAAAATCAGTACAATACAGGAGAAGATTACTTGCCCTTTTGGGAAGGGAGCTTCATGCAGAGCAGATTGTTTGAATTGATTACTTTCTTGTGTTGCTAGTAGTTTACCTGGAAAAAAGCATTAAAAACTTTTATTCTCCAGTGTGGAAGGTAATAATAAAAAAAACACCAGCCAACGAAACCCTGTAGGTTTCCCACTGCAAGACAATTGAAACATAATGGAAATTCAATTGATTTTCAGTGGGAAAAGCTGCAGGGCACCAATTATCTGTGCTCCAGAATTGTTGCTTGAAGTGCAGCTACACATTGAGGAGCCAATCAAATGTATTTCAATCCCTGCATGCAATATGCTCCTGACAACAGCATAAGGATCACATTTTTCAGCCTCTAATTAAATGGACATATCAAGACAACCTTTGGTTGGCTTTTAAAAGGACATTTGAAATGTTCCTGAAAAAATGAATGTCACATACTGTAGCAGTTGTGCAAAACTTATATAATTCTCACTTTTAGTGATGAGTTGTATTACTTCTGCTTGTAAAAATTCCAGTTTATGGCCGGTATGTCTATATCAGATTTAT
The DNA here is from genome assembly GCA_035047865.1 of Dendrocincla tyrannina. Lineage (NCBI taxonomy): Eukaryota > Metazoa > Chordata > Aves > Passeriformes > Dendrocolaptidae > Dendrocincla > Dendrocincla tyrannina. The sequence continues at coordinate 32,521,405 of JAWWMP010000001.1, read as the reverse complement.
GTGAAGGGCAAGTGTTAATTAAAGTAGCTAAAAATATTTAAAACTAGCTTTATATTTTATTCCTTGATCCAAATCGAAATAAATCTAATAGCTGTTAGGAATATTTATTGCTTGCACATGGAAGAATTACTTTTTGGGCTTTATGGAAGAGTTTCGTCATTCCCTGTGTCAGCTGCTGATTGACTGCTGGCAGATAATAGCTCTCTCAGATTAAGCAGCAATAAAAATCAAGACCTATACATAGAAGGAATCTGAACTACTCTGAGCACCAAGGTAGAGCAATATGGGCAGAGATTTAACTACTAAGTTGAACAGGTAAAACTGGTTGAAAGTACTGGGATAGAACATCATGTTGTTTCTGGAGGACTTTTTCTCTTCAGCATTTTTGTTACAGCTTGGATAACATGAAAGAGAATGCAGTTATTAAATTTATAATTCAATAAGAATTTCAAATTTTTAGGCAGAAATTTTTTAGAGCATTAGAATAAAAAAGAGGGCAACTGGTTAGACAGCTGTTTTAGAGAAAAATATCTTCTCCTACAGTGTATCTCTATTTGAAAAAAGTTTAATGACATTTATTGTATTAAATAAGAGTGTATCTCACAATAGACACATAGACTATTTCTTCTGCTTTAATTGATAATATTAGACCCTTGACTTGAAGCTTCAGGCACTCTAGCTTTCAAAAAGATGTGTACCATCAAGTAAGAGTATAGAACATGATCAGAGACATCTTGAAAAATAAGGAAATATGGAAAGATCGGGAATTTAATTCAGGAAAAGAAAGACTGCAGGCATACATGACAACCATTTTTAGATAAGCTGCAAAATACAAATTAGTAAGTTGTTCTCTGGGTTCCAAAACATTTATGGTTCCTTCAAGCTTTGTACTGATATTTTCATGTTTAATAGCTGTATTCCCTATCCTGTCATCCAAGACAAGATCAGGCTTAATATTCAGCAAGAGAGGTTTCAAGGGGGCATTAGGAAAACATTTCTGGTCGACTAGTTAAGGAATGTCAATAAAAGTAGCAAAATCTGCAACATTTAAAGAATGATTTACGCAAACATCTGCTTAGAATAACATTATAGTTTTTCTTGTGATCAGATTGGATGGAGGAGAACTAGATTACCCATTTTCCTCAAGGCACTTTTACATTAAATTTACAGAGAATTGTGATAAAGTTTCACTAGATGTTGTTTGTCCCTTTCTTATCATTCATATAGAAAAGAATATTTGCTCAGTAGGCAAGGCTAGCAGAGAAAATGAGTGTCATGAAGCAGAAACTGAAGTGACTTACATACCTTGATCTGCTGTTTCATATGGGGGTGGGTTTCACCTCTCCAGAAAAAATGTTTTTGGGGTGCTGATTGCTGAAAGGAATTTCAGAATGTCATACAAAACTATTAAAGACAAAGTTATGTATATAACATTGCCATATATTCCTTTTTGTTTCACTGGATTACTTACAAAGTAACATGCTCTTCAAGGTGATAAAAGAAGTCAAAGAATCCCAGAGAGATAAACTGCAAATCAGTTGGGAGGCACAAGCAAGTCATTGCATCAAGGAAGAAATTAACAAAAAAGAGTAATCTGGAATCTAATCATTTTGATTCACTGAGATAGATAGATGTTATGAGGTTTGTGTATTGTTCTGTCAATTAATAAATTGCATGAGCTAAATAATCCACAGATATTATTTCTGAAGTTGTCATATCATTTTTTGTCATTCCTAAACTGGACTTCTATTGCAATATGAGATGCAAGGATTTTGCCCAGTATAAAGAAGTAGAGCTGTGCCAGTTTCACTTTTTAGCTGGAAGCATAATAGTAGCATTTACATAAATCTGATTTTTGTCCTTTGCTTTCTATTAGAACCACTATCAATAGATGGTGACATATCAATTTCCCTCTAAGCTGACTTTACACTTTCACAAGTGGCTGCGCAGCATGTAATTGTGATGAAATATTTCTCCTGAACTGATTCTATAGCTTTGCTTGTAACACTGGAAATTTGAATTTGTTAGATGGACACCTTTGTCCAGCTGAAGGTGGAAAGAAACATCAGGAGAAGAAAATCAAGGGAGGTTTTTTTTGCCAGCTTGACTTTGAGGGCTTCTGATTCCACTCCAACAAACACCTCAGCTGTGTCATTCAGCTCAGTAATCAGACTCCTATCTGTTAATGCAATGAGCAGAGACTTAAGAGCAATCCAGCTCCCAAAGTGGAAACCCAAAGTAGGATTCAGGTGTCTAAACACAGGTGCCTAGTTACGCTATAGATGCGCTGGGCCTTCTTACCTGCAATCCAGCTGACACATCAGAAGGAATATGGATCTCCTAGAAGTCCTACATTGTATTTGCCAGCCTGTTAAAACGTCTCAGGTATTCCAAGTTATCTAGACTGACTATGGTGATCTACATTATCTAATGTGCCTGTAGATAAGAAAAAGAGTCATATACCTGTTGGCTGTTCATCTTTCTAGATTCCAGGACTGTTCTGATATCTCCATTGATGATAGTGGAAATTTAGAGATGTCTTACACATCCCAGCACGTATGTTTGGATCTCTCACAAAATCTGTCTGTTCAACCTGACTGTATTGAGGAATACAAGTTCTTTCATTCTTCAAAGTGGTGTTACAAGGTTTTTTTTAAGTTGGTGTGATAAGTATGTTGAAATCCTTGATACATATTCAACAGTAGGGAGTCCATTGAAAAATAATGTATGAAAACTGTAGGGAAAAAATACTATAAAACCAGAACTGTTCCACTAAGTTAAATTTAGAGGAATTTTCCACTAGAATTTAATTCTTCCCTCTCAGCTGGTGCAAGTGGACCTTTTGAATGTACCCCATTTTCGATTTTTAACAGGCAATAATTTTGTGCTGTAAAGCTTTGGTTTATGTTATGCAATTGGAATGTTATGGAAAGAATGAAGATTTTTTCACATCATCAAGTAAGAAAGAATGAGGATTTTTCACATCATCAGGCAAGAAAGTATTAAATGGAGAAGAAATATATAACTCAGTAGAATCAATTCAAATACTGAAAGAAATCACTGTCTTGTCCAGCCCATACCAAAGGCACTACAGAAATCAGTAAAGGGAATGAATTAGTTGATGTAAATGGAAAAGCTGCAGTCTGACAGCCTCTGAGAGAATGCACGGTTGCAATTCCAGCAATAGACCAAAGAGAATGGCCAGATTTAACAGACCCAAAACCTGGTATGAATCTGTCCAGCAGAAGAAAAGCAACACTGGGAAAAATGTGAAGCAAACCAAGATAATGATGCAATTACGGGGAAACCAGTATTTCCAAATAAATATGTAATGATTGTGTCTGGGTGGTTTAATGACAAGATCATGGGGGATCAAGTGCAATAGATTATCAGATACGGAAAGAATGAGCAGCATCAGGAATTTATGGTGCTCCAAAAAAAATTTCCAGTAGCTGTCTGACTTGTCAAATGTATCAGGCTGAACTCAAAGTTAGGAGGGAGCAACTATGGGTCTAATTCCCTTTCAGTGGAGCTCTCCTGACAAGTAAAGCTGACCCAGGGGGAGAAGTAAAGGCTTTATTGAAAGAAATTGTACCTAGATAGGACATTCTGTGTTGAGTTGGACATTTTACTGCAATTACAATCAATCAACTATTCAAATCACTAAGAATACAGAGCAATTTACGTATGCTGTATAACTTCTATTGCAAAAGATTTGGGTACTTTCAACTACAGTCTGTATTCTAATACTGAACTGCAGACATGTCCTTGCAGAGATCCCTTTATAGGCAGTATTTATTTCTGTTGATCTGATTTGCTGTTTAAGTTTGAATTTACGTCTCATTTTTTTCCCCTAATGTTATTTCTCACCTTTAGTCTATTATTTCTTAAAAACAAAACAAACAAACAAAAAGTTTTGTGGTTTCTGTCATGCTTGGGGGAAGTGACATTGCAAAGCTATTTGCTTATGTCGAGTCTTCTGTAAGGGAATTTATTTAGTAACAAATCTACAAAATCACTGACTACTTTGCAGTTGTACTAGTGAGATTTGGAGGACACTGCCTACTGTACCAGCCACTGAGGTCCTTCTTCCAACATTTCCTGCTGCCGGCATCCACCTTGCATTTTCTTGGTATTTATCTCTAAAGTATTCAGGAACAGGACATACATTTGAACTATACCTTTCACAAGACAGTCCTAATACTTAACTTTAATACTGAAGCTCTTCATTACTGTAATACAAATAACTGTGGAACCAAATACAAACTTTGGTTTGGGTTTATCTGTGGTTTTGTTATTTTGTTAGGTGTTTCTTTTAGTTTGGTTCCCAAAGAACCAATGTTAGCTGCAGTTCAGATAATTAAAAAGAGACCTTGAGGACTGCTGTGAACTTGCCAAGAACTGTGCTAAATGGAAGGAATGTTTATCATTACACTCTTTCAAGCATGAGGCAGGAATTTTTGCTAGAATGAAGCTGGACAAAGCTGTGACTCCATTTGATCCAGAAAAGCACACCCTAGCATTTTTAGTCTAGAGCTATATCTCATCAGAGATTTTGAAATATTCTTCAACAAACAGCACACAGATAATGAATTGCTCATGGGTTCATCTCATAGCAAAACCTATGCTGACCATCCTGTCCTTTCTCTTCAAACAGGTACATTTCTTCAATCACTTGGCAGGGTTGGATTTCTCCCTGCACTCTTGCCTTGATTACTCTCCTGCCTGCAGAGAGGCATGCTTTAAACAGGAATTCGAACTACTGTAATGAAATTTATCCTGCCGTATAAGCAAAATTTTAGTGACCTGCCACTGTCAATGTGTAATTCTGACACTATTAGAATTGGTTTTTAATCTATAGCTCATGAAAATATTTCAGAAATGGAAAATAAGGAAAAAAACCCAAACCCTCATTAAAGCTCTTAGAGAGGCAATTAATTCCCTGCAGAAACTGCTTTCAGCATTTAAGAAACTAACTAAACAATTTTAATGGTGCAAAGTGCTATAGCAGCTGTTCAGCAAGGAAGAAATAAACATCACAGTAGCTTCCAAGTGTACCATGATTACTGTTGCTTCTTCACTCTCTTTATCAAAGGTTTACACCAAAGCTGCTGTAACAACAAAGAATGAGCTTCCAGGTAACACTAGTATTATTGAGTCCTGATTTTATTTTGGGTAAAAAACTAAAAATATAAGATCTTTTAATTGTTATTATGTGATAAGATGTGAAAAAAAAAAAGTACTGATGATTTTGTTCTTTATTATTGTTTGTTTTTTAACTTTTTTTCTTTCCCCTCTTTCTTTCCGCTGTCTTCCTTGATTCTTAGCAGCTGGAGAATCTAGCTGGAAATCCAGTAGGACCCAGCTAGCAGAAAGAGGTTGAAGTTGCTGTTGTCAGGCACACTTTTCATGTTAGCTGGATATGTAATTGTCACGCTTTCAGAATAGCTAAAATGTTCCTAAACACAGGGTTGAGCATTAATAATTTTTTGTGTTAATGCTACACATGAAAACAAAGGATTAAAAGCCTAAAGAAGTAGTCATAACTTGCAGGGATGCTTCAGTATGCAGAAATAGGCATCTGAGAAGAAGGTCACCTTCCTCTATAGTCCTCAGCCTTCCTGAAATGCTCGTTCTCTGCCTATTGCATCCCCTCTAATTTTTTGATCAATGTCAAGGAATTTTTCACTAAAGATTAACACTCAGATTATTTCTAGAGGCTTTTGTAGGGAATTACTCACATACATACCTGCAACTGAGTCTGCACAGCACCCAATGCTACACTCTTGCAACTCTTCATGATCCGTGTGTGCACTTCAAGTAAGCTCTACCATTCTTTCAAGAGCTGTTTATTTATCCTTGTATGTGTCACTGGAGGCTAGTATACAGAAAGATCTATTCACTGATCACTCAGATGTTACCATTTCCATTTGCGTGGACTGCCACAACCATTAAATTGTCTGCAGTCAGTCTGTCTTTTCCTTCTTTATTCCTCAAAGTAAGCTAACTGCGTTATGAAGTGTTGAGACTCTAAGAAAGTGAAACATCAGCTTTGCCTTGTTAAATATGTTTACAGAATATCTGTGGGCATTCTTAACGTATATTGACTCAAATGTTTCATATCTCCTTTCAAAAATGAGTAAGTGCTTGTGTGGAATCATACTGTTCAATGATTGAACATGGGAACTGAACAGATATGTGAATGTCACCTGCAGAGCTGATAAATACTATCAAATAAGCTTAGATTTATTTTATTTAGTTTAAAGTAACTCAGTTTAATATTTAGAATCAACTTAATATGTTGTGAAGACATCACAGATGCCTGGAGAAAAGAAAGTTTGAAACAAGTTTCAGTGATAATGCTTTATCTGCTTAATGACTAGAATAGTAGATGACTGTTTTTTTTGAAAGATTCATAGACAATTTGTCTTTGCTTGAAGACTACTGAAACTGGAAGATTCTTCCTTTCTTCTCTTCCCAACTCACTTTTATCAATGACTGTTATGCTATGCTCTATTAAAGATACGTAGCTAATTAGCCCCCTCAGATCGCAGCCTACCTGTTCCATGTTATATATTTATGTTGTACTCTAATATCAAATATATTATTTTCGGAATACTACTAGTGCACATAGATTGTAGAATAGAAGTGTTGTTAGGAAAGCAGTATCCAAAAGTTTGCCTTAAACTACTCTGATGTTAATTTGTTACTCTATAACAAGAAAATAAGATTATTTCTTTTTTCATAGAGAGATGCAAACAAAAGTGGTAGAACTTCTCCCCAGTAGTTGTGTTATGGCACAGATCTTGAAGGGACAACCAAAGGGGAAAAGTTAGTCTCGTCTTTGTGTTCAGCCCTTGACTTCTCCAGTGAAACGGAACTGAGTCCTTGCTGAAAGCCTGATTGTATTGTCAGGCCACAGACAGGGAGGGCAAATGAAGTCAGAACAGAAAAAATAAGATTCTTTCCTCCCCTCTGACCCAGCTTGAACTTGAGCTGAAGTGTTTTTGAAGGTGAAATTAAGAAGATCCTTCATGTGTGTGACAGCATCTTAGATTGAAACCTTATTCCATTTCTTAAATGAATTTGGTCTCTGAGGGCTGGTGACTTCTGGGATATCTTTGTGAAGAGTAGAAAAAAATCATCCCAAAGAGAAATAGCCTGAGCTGAAAGACTACAGGACTGTTCCAAGACTCTTCTCCTTGTCTGGACTGACATTACTGGAGCACAACTCACTAAGGGTCCTGATATACCAAGTGTAGGAATGAATACAGAAAGGTTATACAGATACTGATCCACTAATGATTATATATAATCTATCGAAAATAGAACTAAACAATTTGGCAAGAAACAGATGACTTTCCAGCCCAGAAGTTATGTTATGTGTTCTTGCAGCACTGTTTTCCAACAGTAAAGGTCTGTATCCTACTACCCAATTTGATAATATACTTATCTCTTTTCTGTGTTGTTTTTTTTTTTTTTTTTTGCTGCTAACAAGGCTGCTAGGCCTTCATTGTGTACAAGATGTCCAATAAATGGCTGCAAAGCACAAGTGTTCTGAAAGAAAAGTTTGACACATCCAAACAAGGGCTCTGATCTCTGAACTCCTACAAGAGCGTCTCTTCCCGAATCAATTGCACTTTCAGTGAAGTAAATAAAACTCTTAGAAATATAAAAGCAGATAGAAGGGTGAAAAGTGTGCTGCTTCCTTTTCTTTGTAAATGATGATTTTGGCATAAGAAACACACCAATTCAAGCATAGCATAAGTAAAAATGTAATGTTCCTGTCAAGGCATTTTTATTTGAAATAAGTTTTACTGGTATTCTGCAGGAATAAAGAATTTGTAAATGCATATAAATTAAGTAAAAATGGCACATAATTTCTCATTAAGATTTCTCATTACAAATTTAAATAAGCTTTTCAACCTTATGATCAGTAGGTTCTGGCTCATATCTATGGCACAATCAGATATGTAATCCAAAAGGCAAAGATTTGGTCTTTTTTTGTGGCAGTCATAGTAGCAGTCACCTGAGCCCTTTCTTTTGTCCAAGAATCTTAGCAAACAGCTTGCAGGTTTATGGTCTCATTATCTTCACAATAATAAACTTTACCAGTGATGATTCACATGCTCTATAATTGTAAGATGAGTGAGAGTGAACATTCAAATAAAGATGCAGTCTGGTTAGTCAGTAAGTGGCCTTTAACATCTCAACTTCATAGGGTATATTTTAGTATATTATATCCAATTAGTGCTTATGAAAAATAAATAAATAAATAAAAAAAACCAAAAAAATCAAACCCTCTCTCATAAAGTTCTTCACATCTTCAGGAGAATCATATTTTGCAGTAAGTAAGGTTGTACAGATTTGACTGCACAGAAAAATCTTCAGGTTTTGCATATAAAAGTGCTTTGTACTTTGCATCTTATTTAGTTTGAAAATGTTTTCTTTATTTTTCTGAGAAATTATTCCAATAAGAAAAGACATGATATATGTGTAAGATAACAAAATAGAATCATAAAACCACTAAAGTTGGAGAAGACCTCCAAGATCCAACCTTTGACCATACATCACCATGTCAACTAAACCATATCACTGAGTGACACATCCAAAAAGATGTACAAAAAGAATCAGTGGCCTTGGGCAGGTTTGTACTGCAGGAGGTACTTGAGCCACAAACAAAGCATGCCAAAGGCAAGTCCATGGGAAGACAACATGGTAGGAACTTTATCTGTTCCTGTTCAAGTTTGAAAATTATAGATTCTGCTGTAATTGTACTAATAATGTAATATAAAACTTCCATTTTCAATGCATTTTTCTGAGGGCTGATTTCAATCAATTTTGTTCCTGGGCTTTGCCAGCAGCACACAAGATCTGCCACACTCTGTGGTCTCTAGCTCTTAGCTCTAGAGTGTTTCCTTGGTCAGGTCTTAGTCATGTTTCATTAGTTGTCTCTGAGCTTTCCATTGTTCTTATCTGGTTCTAAAATTATATATTCTGTATAACTTTTATATTGATCATCTCTGTATCACAGCTGCTGATATGTAATCAGCTGCTCACAGGAAACGTATGGATTTCATGGAGCCCCTGCTCATGGTAAGAGGCAAGGGGTTGTCTTGTGGTGTTGTCAGCTACCTCAATAGCTGGCAGTGGAATGCAGAGTAAGCTCAGTGTAAATAACAGAACAGTCTAGTGTGCAATGTACTGTAAATTGAAGTTAGTCTGTTTTGCTTGTTCCATGCACTGACAGAAAAGGAAATATCCCTCCAGTCATAGAAATAATTGACTTTTTGTGTAATGTAGTTAAAAGAAGAACACATATTTATTGGGGAATGCTTTATTCCTTTTTTTTTTTTTTTTAATTCTGGTTAGTGTTGAATCAGAATATTCAGCATAATATAATTCTTTGTAATGGAAGAGATCCTGTCAAGAAAGTGGATGTTTTTTTTTTTGTCACATCTACATTATTGTATAATGCCAAGTGATAATTTAGATGTTTCAGAAACAGTAGGAAGGGAGTTTCTCTGCACCAAATAACTTTCAAATAGCAATTTTGATAATAGATATAGAGGGACAGAACTCCACTTGTTTCACAGTGTCCAGGTTGAAAATTCAAAGCTAAAATATTTGATGTGCCTTGGACAGCTTTAAGGAGGATGGTTTTAAGACAGCCAAGGGAAACAACATTGGTTGAGTATTTAGTCAAACTGTGCTACCGTCCTCACTCTGCTTTTGGTCTGCAGGTATACTTCAGTAAGAATCTGTGGTTCAAATTAGCTATCTGGAAGCTAAAGAAAATGATACCAATTTCTTCTAGGAGTAATGTGAGATTCACATGTGGAAAGCACTGTATGAAAAATGGTCTTACTAGATATATGCAATTGCTCAAATTAAGTTTGCCAATTAGATGTGAACACATCGATTTTTCAGTTCAGTGAATAAACAGCTCGAATGTGAGTGTACTTGTGGTGTGACATTAACAGCTGAAAAAAAAAATGAAAGGAAGTAAAGGATCAGAGCCCCACTAATTGTGGAGTTTAATGCCTTGGTGAACTTTAGATGAGATGGTGTTTGTGGGCCTCAGAGGACAAGAAAGGACACAACAATATGTCTTGGGAGGAGAAATGGGTTTAGCCGTGGTTTATCTGATTTGTAGTGTACAGCTTATTTTTGATGCAGAAGAGGGAATACAGAATTTTCCAGTCAAATTTTCAGATCAGTTCCACATTTCTGAAGCCTGGAAATTAATCCTACCTCTTCAAAAGAGGTCAGGTAACAGCAGTTTTGTAGAAATGCAAACAGCTAGAAGAATAGGAATTGAAACCTGTTAACAGGATGGAGGAGATACAATTTAGAAAGAGCCATGTGGTAAAGGTTGAGGTCATATGGTAAATTTATAATGTGGGTCTACTAGGAAAATGTCAATCTGATATTAGTTCTGCATCCCAGTAAAGAATTCAAATTAACCAGATAATTGAACCACGAGGTGCATCCAAGAGTTCTGAGGAAGCTGACCAATGCAATCACAAAAAGGACAAAAAGGAGGATCTGGGAAACTGTCTCAGTTTAGTCTCTGGGAAGGTTGTGGAGTAAAACCTCATGAAAACTGCATCCAGACATTTAAAGAACAGTAAAGTGACTGTGAAGACACAGCATGGACTGACCAAAGGCAAGTTGTGCCTTCTACAGTGAGGCGACAGGCTTTGCAGGTGATAAGAGACCAGTGGATGCCATTTACCTTGGTTGTAGCAAGACTTTTGTCAGATTTTCCATACTGTTACTGCATTTGAAAGTCTAAATCTGGTCAATATACTAAATGAGTTGACTGCAAAGTGTGTAGCCAAATGGCTGTGCTGCCAGGTTCAGTGAAATCCCACTGGTAGTCGGTTATGAATGACATTTCCCTGGGATCAATATTGCTTTGATGTTTTTTCCTCTAAGCAATGACTTGAAGTTTTGAGCTGAGTGTGCCAAAACCAAATTCAAACCAGGGTTAATGATCAACTTGCTGGGTGAAAAGCAGGGCTGCTTTGCAGTGGAATCTCAACATGACGGAGAAATAGACTGCCACAATGCACATTAATTTTGTCCAAAAAATAAGCGAAGTTCCTCATCTGATGCAGAATAAGCCCATGCAGAAACACAGTCTGGGGGCTGGCTGACTGGAAAGCAGCTTTGCAGAGCCTGAGTTGGAGGTCCTCATGCTGACCAAGTTGAATGCGAGTTGGCAGTATGCCTCTGCAGCAATGAGACCCAACCACATACTGCTTTAGTAGTATCATAGCCAGTAAATCGAGGGAAATGGTTATTTCCTCTCTTTAGTTCTTTTACAAACACATGCAAGTGTTATGTCTGGGTTTTGACTCAGTAGTGTGAGAAAGTCACTGACATACTGGAGAGAATCCAGAGGAGTATCAACAAAGATGGTTAGGAACAAGAGCACATGGTGTGTGAGTGGAGGCTGAGGGAATTAGTTCATTCAGACCAGAGGGACATTTTCCTTGCTAGTCTGGGCATTCCTCCTCAGTTGCGTGCAAGTGTTTATCTTCTGTGTGCTATGGATGCAGTTGTCCAGAGCCATCTGGACACAATCCTGTGCAATGTATTCTAGGGCAACCTTGCTGGATCGGGGAGTTTGGGCCAGATGACCCCACTGTGGTCCCTTCCAACCTTAACCACTCTGATTCTGTGATTTGTAGATAGGCCCAACCATACTCTTTGTTTTCTGTTTGAACTGAACTCAAGCTCTAAATATTTTTCTCACTGCCATCAGCAATACAATGCTGTTCACTACTGAGTAAGGGTACATCAGATCCCATCTAAATAGAATATCAAGAACCACTCTCCTTAACTTGGCTGATTCTTTAACTCTTCTAAGTGTTTAACTTGGACTTCCATTTTCTTTTCCACTTTCAGCCACATAAAGTTTGTAACTTGCAACATTTTCTTGACTTTCCTTTGTTTGCATGTGGGCATCTCAATCCACTTAGTCCATTGCTTGTCAAAAAATATCTTTCGCTTTTCTGTTCTGGTGCCCTGCAAATCTCCAGACACCAGAATTAGAAGAAAAGCTCTTATTCCATCATTGTGGGAATTATGAGTATGCAAGCATTTACTGGAGGTTTGTGTATTTGATTTTTTTGTTTTATATCTTGACTGCAACAACACTAGAAATGAAAAGTTACTCTAAAACAAACATACAAACAAAACAGAAATAACACTGGGAATTGGAGCTGCAGTTTTACAGCTAAACATGCCATATTTTCCAGTTCCTGGGAGTCTTAAGTCTACAAGCCTAAAAGGAAAATTGTTCATACATCAGGCTGCAAAGTTCAGTATTGCAGGGGTCTAGCGGAAGTCTGCTATACTTTCTAAACCCCAAGGAGATTAAAAGCCATAAGGCTGAAATGGAAATGTGTTCTCAATTCATCCTGGGAACTCAGTGTCATAGAGGACCAGCTGACAAGTTCTTCTTCAGTATGGATTTCCTTCCCTCTCAGAATTTGAGAAGGATAGGCTTATGCTGAAAGGAATCAAATCCACTCTTCCAAAAAAATGTTACTAATAAAACTTAAGAAATAACAGACAGGGGAAGCCCAATAACATCTAGATTGTTGCACGTTATTTGACTATAAAGTATGAAAATGAGGACAGAATTAGGAAAGCACATCTCCTTATTCACTTTCTTCAATATAAATGAGATTGGCAAAATGGATGACCAGTGCAAGTGAAAACAAATTTGCCCCAAGGAGGACTAATTAGAAACTCATACCAAAACACTCCTTTTCGGTCTGTCTGCAAATGCAAATCTCTCCTCTGCAGTGCAGAATTCGACTGCACATTCAGCACTGAAAACTTCACCTAAAACCCATTCAGCGGGGAAAATGATCCAGCAATTCTAAGACTTTTTCATTCAGACCTTTTCTTTTTCTGTGGAATTACCGTTGGCTTCAATTTTTCATGTGGACGTGGGAAGGAATCTATTACTAAATGAAAATATAATATAATGAGTAAATAGAATTTTTTCTCCATTTTATTATATTTTTTAAAATGCAAACTACTTTTTAATGTTTTCAACCTTTATAAAAACACCTCTCACCACAAAGACACATCATAGATCAGTGCACAGGTAAGTAAATAGGTAAATGTTCAGTAAATGCATTTTTTTATAAAGTTAATTACTTCTATACATTTTAATAATATTAGTCATATTGGTGTAAATAGAGAGGTAGAATAAAATATTCAGGTTGAAAACACTTTCATCAGTACTTGAAGCAATAATTTCTGGAGACTGCTAGAAAGGAACTTCAAACCAAACTGCTATTTTACTTCTTTATTTCTTTATTCTTTTTTTTTTTTTTTAAATTACAATTTAACATTTCCAGTTCTGTACTGTGATACCAGGAGACTTGTGGTACTTCTATGGAGAAAAGAGCATCCAGTTAGCTATTTTGAATTAAAATACCCACTCAACAAGGATGTATAATACATTTGGCTAAATTAAGAAGTACTGCAGTGTCTTTACAAAGTGAGGGAAGATAGATCCTGACCTACAAAGCATTTTAATCATCAGAGATCTTTCCATTGACTTAATCCACTTTAGAAATGTCTAGTGGTCCATTAAGTCTGTATCAGTGTAAGAGGAGTTATTCTCACATCTAAATCTTCCTTGGTTTTAACACAACTTAGATATATGATTGAAGTTAAGCAGAACCTTAAGTGGTTTCAATACAGGAAAGTTGAAATGTCTTGTCAAACTGGAACTTTAATGAAGGTAGAAACTTATAAGTTACTATAAACATAACTACTGTGACATAAAACAAATCTGAATTTTGAAGGATCTGTTAATGTTCTCCATTTTCCTGTGTCTATTTTTAATACCTTGGAAGTTCTCTTGGGAAGAGGATCTTCTGTTACCCAATGATTCTCAGACTCTTGCCTAGTCCAGGTTGTAGATTAAAAAAAAAAATAATAAAAATTTGAAAGGATACCTGAGGATAAGAGAAAGAGTATTTACAAAAGAAGGCAAGTTCCATTTCTTATAAGTTTGTCAAGTTTGAAATTTTTCTGCATTCTTATAAATAATGAGAACAATCGAGTACTTTTCCGGAGAAAGAACCATATCCATTTTTAGATCCAGTTAAGACTGTTAAGGAACTAGACACTTATATGAACGACAAGAATGTTTAGAATCATAATTGCTAAATAAATAACTATATGTTAGAGCAGAAGTGTAATTTGGCTCCCAAGATGAGTTTTGCTAGTCTCCCTAGACAAGATACTGGCTTGCTGAGAATATAGGCTCAAATGCAGTACTACTACTCTTATTAACAGAGCCACATTTTTTTACAGATGCACCATGCTTGAAACCAGGCAGACATCATTCTTAGTTTATTATCCAGAAGACTGAATGCTAGCAGTTAGGAATGTCTCCAGTTTTTGATTGGTTTGTTAATGTAAATCTGACATAAAAATTCATAGTTCATACCTTTTCCAACAAGCATGAACTGCTCCAGTTGCCACTATGCTGCAGTGGTTGTTTCAATATTTCATGAAGTTGCCATAGAATTTGTGTCTTTCATGCATTTACCTATTTCAGAGTCAGACCTAACAGGTCTTTAGGTTGGTATAATTCAGTCCATGTCTAACACAGAACAGTAATTACAACACAAAAAAGCCCCCAAAACTTGATGAGCTAGAACAAAATATTTGTGACCGAAGGAGACCTAACCTTTATGGACAGGCCACAGAATGGATCAGCAATGTGTGCTATGCCTGTGTGTTACTGCAGGCAGGCATAATATTTAACAAAATATACCTGGACGGACCTTGAATGATGAATATAATCACTGTGCCTATTTAGTGATTTTTGCAAATTGGAATGGTAGATTTTGTATATGGAGAGTCCAAACCAAAGCCAGGCAGCTACATGGCAAAGCCCACTTAGTTACAAAGAGTTTCTTCCTTACTCAAGAACTAAAAATCCTCACGCTTTTGTTTCTCATCCAATGTAATAATGCTATGGTTTTTAACCTATACCTCCTCCGAGTATTTTTATCTTGATATAGTTATCACGTCACAGTTAGAAAGATCATTTGTGTGGTAATAAAACTTTTCTCAAGCTCAGGCCTAAATAAAACCAATTGAAACCAAAGGAAAAAAAAGATCAGGTTGTTTCAGGATGTGATAGTGCTTTTCTAACATATATCTGGATTAAAATAAATGCATATGTGGCATAAGGAACTTCTTTTTAAAAAAGCCTATTTGCAAATGCTATTCAGAATTTAAATAGCTGATTTTAGATATTTGTGACCAGACTTGTTTTCTACTGATTGAACATACATGGAGTATTGTGGCACTTTATTTTATATTTGAAACTGTTTTATCAGGTGTAATTTTTGATCATAGTTACATTGTGAAAAACCATTATCTAGCTAACATCTCTTCTTCACTCAGGGACACCAGTGTATAAAAGACTATTAAAGAAACTTTTAATAGAAACTTTTTTAAATTCCCAAGTCAGTGCTGCCAAGACTTCTAAAATGACTTCTTAAATGTCTTCCTTTACTGAATTGCTTTATCCTATTGGTCATTTCTGTGTTGGATGCTACATTGAAAAAAAAGGGATCTATTTATTTTCCTGACACCTTCTATATCTTTTATCTCTTCTTTAAGAAAACATTTGGCCATTAGCATACTAATAGCATCTCTGCTGGTACTTAATGGAGCTTCTTTTATCTTTATGATACCATCTGGTTTCAAGTTACTTTCACAGCAAAAATGAGTAAAAAAGTTAAACATTCAAAGGCTCTCTTCTTTGTTGTTGAAAAATACTGTACATAGAGATATAGAGGAAGTGCCATTCTTTGCTGACCCTCTTCTCCCTTATGCAGGCACGAGACTCTACAGGATCTGACCACATGCCATAGAACCATAGAGTCCTAGAATGGTTAGGGTTGGAAGGGACTTAAAGATCATCTAGTTCCAGTCCCCCTGCGCCATGAGCAGGGACACCTTCCACTAGATCACACTGGTGAGTGCCCCGTCCAGACTGGCTTTGTCCACTCTCATGTCTTCAAAAGGGGTTAGATGCAAAGCAAATAATTAGGCATGTAGTGATACCTCCTTCTTAGAAAACCCTTTGCCTCCCAACTTTTGCAGGAATCTGGGAAGAAATGTCATGTTGACAGAGGTCCAAAGGTGAAATTCACTTCTTTCCATTCAAATAATAACAGCAGTAGTAATAACAATAATGGTCATTACATAGGAGAGGAAAAGCTAGCATAACTCGGGTATTTGCTTCCCTTTCCTGCTCACTGCCGTATTCTTCGTGATCTGTCAGCCCAGCTGAGGGAATCATGGATATATAACAATGTATATGAACATAAATATAAAGAAAAGGTGGAATCTTGGACTTTCTATAGCACTGACCTTATCCTTCAAAGGCTAGTCTCAAGTTTTTGCCTTATAGCCACTTTATTTTGAGAATAAGACTTACCTTTCAGATGGATTCTCTATTTTCTAGCTGTTAGAGAAACAGAGCTCATCCCCTCCACCTATGTTTAGGTTGATATAATACCTAGTTAATTTACTCTGATGATGCTCTGAATCATCTTCCAGAGGAATACATCTCTCACCAGTGGTTACAGAAGTAGCTAAAGAGTTCTGCCAGATAACTTTGGTGTTTAAATTGTGAAGGCTTAAATACCTTGATGGTAAACACAGACTTTTACCTCCTTAACTGACTCTGTGGATTGCTCTAGACCAATGCTGTACAAAGAAAAGGCTGTGATGGCAAATAACTTTCACTGAAGAGAATGTTAGTGGGTAGCATAGTTACTGAGTTACTGAAGGTGTAATGATGATTTCAGACTGGAATGTGCAAAAATATTCTTGTGATTATGACCCCTTGTGTTATTTTGCCTTCTCATGTTTTTCTTCAAGAGAAGGGCCAACAAGCATACTGCTTTCTGGGGTCATTACCCTCATCTCATGTTTTAGGTACCCTTAAAGCAATAAATAGCAATAACTCAAATTTGACATTCCATGTATCTTCATTTGATGTATCTGTACCTGTGGCATCAGTGTCCATGTTTTATGCAACTGTATCCAAGTATATCTCTCTAAGTAGAACTCTGAGCATGGGATAAAAAGGAGAAATTATTATTGTGTGTTTCTAGAGGGGAGGAGGGGGCTGCTGTCAGTTGCTGCCAGTTTTTTCTTTAGTAAAAATCATGCTGGGTATCTTGCAGCGTCTGAAAAGACGCTTGTGATGTAAGACTGAAATATGCTAAGATCTTCCATTCTGGGTGCCTAATCACACACCAGAAAAACAGCCAGTGGATTTCAGTAAAACATTCATATATCATAGGAACTCTCGACGGTCGGAGACTGAAGGTGTGGGCACAAAAAAAAAAAAAAGGTGAATTGCTGCAAAATTACAGAGCCTTCTTTCTCTTCATGATTTCAGTGGATATTGTGATATTATGAGCTTAGGTTATGACATATTTGTTAGACTTTTAGGGAGCAGAGTTGAAAAATGGTAATTTTAATGTACGTGTAGCAGGCGCTGTAATCTTTAAAGTAAATCATACCCATATGAATAAACATGTTCAAATATAACAGAAAATTGGAGTAAAAATTCCCATACAAGCAGCACATTGCAGGATAGAAGCCTCTTCTGTGAAATCATCAACCCTGAGTGAATGTAATGAGTGTAGATTAAATGTCAGAGCTGTCTCCAAAAGAAGTGAATAACTCCAGTCTCCATGTCCTTTTTCTGTAGTCATTTAATAAGGGAAATTGTGGTCACCTGTACACACTAGTGTGACCTACCTTGAGTTTGTGTGTGAGCTTGCTTACCCTTGTTGCAACATAAGCAACATCACTTTGATCTCTTAATTCTTGCAGCCTAAAATAAATTAGAATCTGGCTCTTTGCTTCTTTTTCACCATGTGGCCATGAAATGCCTTCCATTTCTTCTGCTATGGCAGTATTCTTCCACTTAGAACACGTTTTCATACCTGAAGAAAACTGCTTTACTTTCAGTGTTTGTCTCTGCCAGGGCAGCATTCCTGAGTACTCGTAAGAATTCTGCTTGCAGTGTTTGCTTTGATATATCAACTCTGACCTACATATGTTCCTTCTGTTGGCGCCGTGCCTGTTGAACCTTCTGAAATGTGGAATGTAGTGCTTTTGTTTATTGTGAGAAAATGCTTTTAAATACCTCATATATTTGTATCCTCCCCTGTATTCTTTTCATGTAATACCATTGTTGGATAAAAACAAATTAAGTTTGCTTCAGATAATAACACAACTGCTCTTGTAACAAAAGGTTTAGATGAATCAAAATAATAGTCCAAAAGTTTATTGTTGGTAAGTGTGAATGTTCAAGGTCTTCATAAACTTGACACATCTTTCAATGTCATCATCAGGCTTTTACTAATTAATAACTTGTGAATAAATATTTCAACATCTGGCTTCTAGACAAAGTCCTCTGAGACACACAGACAGCACCTTTAAGATATTGAGATAGTACAATGCTACACCACTTCTAGTTGTACTCATCAATCACATATCACTTAGCAAGTTCAGGGTTTTTTGCCTGTATTTTGAGGAAAGATCTTAACTGAAAACATGCAAGCCTGTGGTGTATAAAAATGAGATTAAGACTCAAAATCTAAAGACATCTCAGAGAGCATAGAATGGTGTTTACAGGTATGCTGGTGCAGGTGTTCATACAGCTGGGGAGCTTCTTCCTGAGTTCGGAAGAAAAAGGAAACAACAATTTGGCAGACATCACTAGGTGGTGCTGGTATACATGTATTTCATGCTGTTTTTCTTTAGCATGCAAGTAATTGCTTACTCTTGGGAAAAAATGCTATTGCTGTTGGGTTTGGTTATGCAAATACCTCTGGAAGTGGTCATCCATGGAAGTGTTCAAAGCCAGGCTGGATGGGGCTCTGAGCAGCCTACTCAAGTAGAAAGTGTCCTTGCCCATGGCAGGAGGACAGGAACTAGATGATCTTTAAAGTCATTTCCAGCCCAAGCTATTCTATGATTCTGTGAAACAGAGTAACAACTGAATGATAAGGGAAATGTAACCTTTCATCCCCTGCCTTTTCCACAGCTGAGTTCAGTGAGGTATGTGGCTCTGCTGTGTTGCCAGGTGCACGGAGAAGGCCTGACAGAACTGGCAGCTTCTTCTGCCCTTGTGTTGATCTGAAGTACGCTTTCTTAGCTAGAGGGAGAAATACAAGAGCGCTTTGCTCTGCAACTTGAATTCACAAAGTACTTTCCAGAAATATCAGATCCAGTATCCTAACAAAATATCTGCTTTGTAAGTTTTATGACATATTTCCTAACGTTGCTGCAGTCAGAGACTGTAGCTGACAGAAAAGAAACTCTTCACATCCATTTCAGAGAAGAAAAGTCTATTGCAGGGTGTAGCTGTAACCCAGCATCTTCTCCTCAAATATCGTCACATTTCTGTGCTATGTATTTCGATATACTACAGGCATCTGGGGAAATATATTGTAGGCATTTACTATTTATTGGAATCACTTAAACAAAACCTGGAATATATCTTTTTGAGAAAATGAAAATGATTATGCTGTCTCTATCTTGATCCTTCAGTCTTATTATCTAATTCTATGCCTATGCCACCTGTGAGAAAGATATTTTTTTTTCCCCTCCCCAAACAATTTTGCTGGAAATACTGAAAATGTAATTTTAGATCTCCTTGGTCCATCTTGTGTGCTGTGGTAAGCTGTAATAATTAGGTTGATGTTATTGTCGCTACTACTGACACAAACACCTAATCAAGAAAGTTGTTTCAAGCTCTCTGAAAATTCAAGCAAACAGCTATGAATGGATATTTTTGAAAGATGTTATTTGCAAGTGTGATTTGTAGAGCATTTTCTACTTTAAAAAGAAAGGTAAGACTGAAGAAGAATTGTGGGGAAGAAAGAAAAACAGATCTTTCAACTTCAGCTAGTCCTTTATCAAATTAAAATATGTATTTATTTAAATGTGAAAAGTACTTTTTACCTCTCTACAGTGATGCCTGGCACAGGAATAATAATAATATGGCAGGTTAACTCTCCTGTGTAGGTCCAAACTAATGGGTCATAAGTTTGGCAAATTGTCACTGCATTTATTAAAACCAGTGGCAAGATTCCCTCTGGTATTAAAGGGAAGAAGATCTGACCTGCAGAGTACTCCTTTGACACTAAATACATAAAACTTCCTCATCAATGTGGAGTTGTGAGATTAGCGCTATAGATGGCAGTAACTGATTAGCTGCTTGTAATATTAGCATCTCAGACTTTCTAATCAGCCACTCTTAAGACCTGGCACAGCTGTTTTTTTGGGGTTGTTTTGGTTGGTGTTTTTGTGGGTTTGTTTTGTTTGTGTGTTTGGTTGGTTGGTTGGTTTGTGTGTGTGTGTGTGTGTGTATGAAAAGAGCAGTTTTTTCCATCGTTGTGACTTACTTTAATTAAGCTCCTAGGGTTTTCTCAGTATCATCCTCCTGTTTTCTTGTTTGTTGGCCGTGGTTTTGAAAGCCGTTGGAATGGTTTTCCAAGAGAAGTGTAGTTGGTTAGTCATCTGCTACTCTGTGTTCTCTCTCCAGAACTACTAGCAGTTTAGTGCATTTTTTAAATTGCTTTTTATCAAAATTCTCCTGTGGGTCTGATAGGTTTTCCTAACTCTTCATCTCCGTTATTGGATCACAGCAGCAAATGATTTCATTTTTCATTGGCTACAGAAGAATACCAAACATAATTTTTTTGTTCAATGTCAGCAAGCTTTAAAAAAGTTGACATTTAACTGGTACTAATTAGAAATAGATTTTTAACATATCTTCTGTTCTCTGTATTTATAGAAAAAAGACAATTAAAATAGACAATTTCTAATGTCATCTCAGTTCTCTGGCCACTGTCTTGATTTTAGCATAGGTCACATATATGAAATGTCAATGTATTCAGAGAAATTTGTTATTCTAGTCAGATATTTTATTTAAATATTCTCATGAAGATGTAATGGTTGAAGACTGGGTAAAACTCTCAGTGGTATCTGGAGAAGAATTTCAATTGCTTCTGCTTTCAGAGCTCTAAAGGAGCATTGTATATATTTTTGCATCAATCATAGGAAAACAGCATGTGATTATGTAATTTATTGTTGTGTTGCAGTACCTCTTATGCATATTCTACAAATAACTTTACAAATTAGCATTAATGACATCAGAGCAGTCCTGTGTTTCTATTGTCATTGGTATTGACCTAAAAAGGGACACTCAACAGTGCGTTTTACTTGTAAATTGAAAGGCACTTAAAAATCTAGATCAGTAACACTATCCCTTTTTTCTTTGCAGATGGAGTTATAATTATCTCGCCTATTTGAACTGGATGATACCTTTTCATTTTACTGGTGAAAAAAAACCTTGTTATAACAGTCTAGACAGTTTTTATTTGGGATTTTTTGCTTTATTTTTTTGGGGGGAGTTGTAATTTAATGATATTTTGAAAGAAATAAAATTGTTACCAACATATTGCCTCAAAAACTGTTAATATTTTGTTCATTATGGAGTTTATTTTAGCATTTGAAAACAGTAAATATTAATAGTATGTTGTTTGTTACATTCATTACTCTTTGGTGACACAATATTTATCTTTAGTTGAAGTTAAACAAAATATGAAAATTATGTCTTTCTAAAATTACACTCACTGGGAACTAACTCAATATATTTGTTTTCCCGGTTCTTCCAATTAGTAATCAATTTCCCTTCAATAAATTGAACAAAAGGATCCACTTAAATGAGAGATAGTTTGCACATGAAACAGTAAAAACATGAAAACATGGCACAAAAATGCTTGTTCTTGTACCACATATTGTTGTGGATATAGTCTATCTTTCATTCTTTTTTTTTTTTTTTTTGCAACACAGATACCAAAACAAATCTATGTCTTTTTGCCTGAGTCTTCTGAGTGCTACCTCAGAAAAATAATAAACCCCTGCTATTTAATTTTCTATGAGGTAAGAGATTTCTTTTGTCAAAATAAGACTAAAGATCAGTGTCATTAGTTGTCTATGAATCCTTGCAAGAATGTGTTATTTTGAAGAATTAAATAGTTTATGTAGTTTCCATCAACTGTTTTTGTCCTGTTTAAAATAGGAAGACAAACTACTGCTGCATGCACTTGAATTTTTATTAAGAAAGTACACTGTCTCAATT
Organism: Dendrocincla tyrannina; assembly: GCA_035047865.1. Classification (NCBI taxonomy): domain Eukaryota; kingdom Metazoa; phylum Chordata; class Aves; order Passeriformes; family Dendrocolaptidae; genus Dendrocincla; species Dendrocincla tyrannina. Next base: position 32,499,171 of record JAWWMP010000001.1, on the reverse strand, counting down.
GTCATCAACTTTTAATAATCCAGAGGAGGTCATGAGGAGATTTAAATTTTAAAATATTCTAAAGTATAGGGCATTTTCACTAACATAGTTTAGAAAAACAATAAGAAGATTCAGGCTTGACACATATTTAATTCTTAGGTTGTCCTTTACCAGACAGATCTGATCAGAATGTTCTTCCTGGCTACATCTATCATATGGAATCTATGCACACATAGCTAAACACCATCTGCAGAAAAATGTGTATAAGTAGATCATGTTCTGTTTAGCCTTTTGGGAGAAATAATTTCATTAAAAAAAAAAAAGAAAAAAATGCTTTTAATCATGCAGTGTTCCACTTTCCAGTAACTAATTATGATGAAAAGGGAGCTCTCCTCCAGTTTATATATATAAAAAAGAGGATAATCTACTTCTGAAGATATATATTATATAAGATGCTCTCTTTCTAATTCTAAAAAGAATCAAAGGAAATATACACTTGCATGTATTACATAATACTTTTTTAATATATACAGGCAGTAAATTGCAAAGAGCAATTTTTAACTATTCAAAAGAGGAACATGAGACCGAACCTAATATATTTCATTTTTTCCTTTTTATTTGTTGGTAAAAATCAGAGCCTATGAATGCTAAACTTTGCGAAGCTTTGACTTAAAAAAGCCCAAAACAACCACCCCAAAAAAACCCTAATGAAGTAACCAACCAAAAAAAAAAACCCGAAACAAAACAAAACAAAAAAATCAACACAAACCCAAAACCGGCCCCCCTGCAAAAAAAGAAAAACCCAGCAAAACCACCACACAAAAATACCCCAAACCCAGCAGACAAAAAAAGAAAAAAAAAAAAGTGAAGCTGCTCTTGTAGTATTCATCTTCGGCTAAAAACAACCACAGTGTGATAGGACATGAAACCAGATTTTCAAATATAGCTTTATATCTTTTAGTAGGATTAGAGAAACTAGCACACTGACCAGAGTCATGGCGAATTTTAGCAACTTTTCTCCAGCACTGTCCAAAATTATGTGCAGAACTAGATCCTTCAGAGGGATGAAAGACAGAAGTAGGAAGACACAGAATAGTGTTCCTGGTGAGAAAAATCCTTCCAAAAGTGATGAAAATTCCAGGTACCCCTGGAGACCAAGGGTGGGACCTGTATCTTGCAAAAATGAATATGTACAACATGCAAGTTTTGATAACTATAAATGTGGGCTAATGGAAACTGAGAAATAGTAACTCCTTTCAAGTAACTGGATACATTTCTTTGGAGATTATTTTTATTTCTACTGGACTGAACTCCTCCGAGAAGCCCAAAGATTTGCTAAAACAGCAGATGTCTAACACATAAAGAGACAATTCTCAGTCATGTCCTAAGTCACCTTGAGACCTATGGACATTTTTCTCATGTATACCATAGTCTGATGAAAGTCAACTTTTTGCTTCTTAGCCCTACTTTACCCCTTTCCAGTCTTTAAGCCAGAGTTTCACATGGCCTTTCAGGGATACTTAAAAAGAATATAGTTGCTGTCAAATACTTCAGAAATGAGTGTTTCCCTCTTCAAATTCTTGGCAGAAGGCCAGGGGTTTTTGTTTGTTTGTTTGTTGTTTGTTTGTTTGGTTTTTTTCAGTTTAGGTTTATCATGCTGGCATTACACATCACTTCTTAAAATAACTGGAATAAGACTGCATGCACTATTGAATCAAAGAATCCAGGAAGTGCATCATTTGGTAAAAACAGGGCATAAATCACAAGTTATGAACAGTTGGGAACAAAACATAAGTTTTTTGTTTAGTCTTTCATCTGGCAGAATTTTTCTTTATTTCCAAAGGTATTTGCTTTGATGAAAAACTTCAGCACTTGACCTTAGAGCTGTCTTCTAAATTGGGAACTGTTTCACTGGATGAATCAGATGATTATTTCTTTTGTATGGGGCATCTTAGTATTTCTTTGCATATTAACAAGCATACACAGAAATGTAGGGCAAACTCTGATGACCTGAGTTTTTGAAAGGTGCCAACATACCCCAAAAGTGAGGTTAAATTAGGAAGAGTGATGTATAGGAAAAAGTACCACTGCCTACTTTTTACTGTCATGCACTGCCTGACCCCTGTGGTGTTGACAGTGTGCCTCAGTTTATATCCTCATTGCATCTACCTCTCAAGCTTAGGGAGGTAATTAGGAAACACTATATTATGTAGATGTAACTTCAAAAAAGTGAGTATGAATTATCCCTATGCTTGAAAACCTAAAAGCGATGTTTTTTGACAGGACTGAATTTCTGCCTTTGGAAACAAACGGCTTTGTACTTGGTTTAACAAAGAACACATCTTCTGTTTTCTGCCACTGGGATAACATTTACTGTATTAGACATATAATTGAGCCACCTAAGTCTGGATAACGTGATACAGGAATAGGTAAACAAGAGGATATTTACAGCCCTAGACATCCTTTGAAAAGAAATGTCAGATGGGGTGGGAAATGCCAAATTTCTGGAGTAATAATCCAAACTGCTGGGAGTACAGTACACAGCCTCTACTCAGGTGGTGGAATGTGTTCCTTTATCACCATCCGGTTTTCCTTGTCCTTCAACAACAGCGCTGGAAGGTTCTTCATTTTTCCTGTGATCCCAGCTGAGACCTGAAACATCACTTATACAAAGCTGTGAAGAGCAGTGGATTGAATCCCTCTGGAGATGCTTGCCTCTTCCCCTTGTCTCTAGAAGGAGCTTGGGATATTCATGATACTAACTTAGGTACTTAATCTCCGGTCTGAATATTAGGGCAAGGATAAAAGCTCATATAAGATCCTTATCTGTCACTTTGCATGTGTGCCACATTAATCCCCATGAAATATATGCCTTTTCATTCATTGCAGAACTCTGTCACGTGGCTGCATCCGTAACTGGGATGTCCATTTATATACAACATATCCTGCACACTTACCAGATTGCTTTAATTGAAGAATAAGGAAATTAGACCAGTGTAAGTTTTGTACAAAGCCAGCACACTGTATCACATTAAAGGAGCTTGCCTGAAGGCAGTGCTTCAGATCTCAGGAAATTGCATACTTGTGTTTCTGAATATAAAAATCAGGCAGTTGCTACAGATTTCTGGTAATAAATGCCCCATAAAAAATTAGAAAGCCTCTGTTTTTTTAAATATTTTTAATTTTTTATTTTATTTTATTAAGCAGTGTATTTTATAGAAATGAAGGCTACTTGACCAGTTTCATAAGTGGTAAACCTTGACATTCAAACTCGCTTTACATCAGCTGAGAAGTTGCCTTAATCCACTTCTCTAAAGAAAAGCCATTTTTCTCCATGAGTTTTGCATGACACCAAATCATTGCAAAAAGTCAAAAAAGCATCTAACTCTCCCTAGTAAAAACAGTTTTCATTTAGCCAACTTTAAAATGGAAAGTGACATTATAATCCCACTGTCCTTGAAAGGTTTCCTTGCTTATTAGAGGAAATGAATAAGGTTCTTCAAGGTAAGATGAGGTCTAAGGTTAATGTGCCTGGTTGTAAATTCAGGCATGGGGATCATTTGTCCAGAGGCAATATGATAAGCTGTGGTAAGAATTAGTTGGTTTAAATGGTACATTAGGTGACAACAGAAAGTTGTATCTCCCTCTTGTAAAGTACTGCTCTGATTCTAGTTTATTGATTTTAATGGCTAATAACATTTATGTGAGTAGAGAAATTTTGTTTGTGGTATCCAAAGGGGATAATTTATTGTGCTCCATGATTTGAATTATTGCATTTAGGGGAAAAAAAAAAAAAGGTAAAAAAAGAAAAGCCTTTTTTTCTTAAATTAAAAGTAGAATAGTGTAAGACTTGTCAATATTTTATACTATTTCTACATGAACTGGCTTTATACAAATAAATATTTTCAAACCTTGGACTTTTTGTATGAGACTCAATGTCCCCAGTATGTCATTAATTTCTATTCCTGCAGAAATATAAAGAACATTTTTTCCATACATTTCCTATTGTAAGAAATTAATTTCTTGTGTCTTGTAAGATGTTTCATATTTCATGTTCTTGTAAGAACTTGAGTGCGTAGACAAATCTACATCAGAGGGGTCAGAGCAAAACCTGCTTGGGAAGTCAGATGTCTTGTTACAGAGCTGTGAAAAGTTATTGCTATTTTCAGTTATGGGTCAGAAATTATTAACAGATACATAGAACCATTGCCAATAAGTTGCAGCTGGTCAGCAGGTGTGATAAAAGTAGGAGGTGTCAAGCCAGCCCAGTAAGATGATACTCTTTGTGAAGTAATAGGTATAAACACAATATCCATTTACCCACCACCCTCTGAAAATTTTGAAGAGTGAGCAGAATTTGCTTCTCAGTCACTGGCCTGTAAATAGTTGTGACTGCTGCTTTCCTAATCAATTCTCCTGGTTTTATTTGCTATATTTTCTTGGTGTCTGCTGCATCTGGGACAGCCAGGAGCTATCTACGGCACTAGGGCCTATTTTGCTACTTTACATTATTCATAGGATCAGATACCCACCAAATCTCAGTGATGCTCTTGCCTACATCACAAATAGTTATAATATTCTTATCAACACTACTTCTACTAGCCAGATGGAACACCATTTCTGCACTCCACAGCCTTCTATACTCTGTAAAAAAATATTTCACATAGACAGAAAAGTGTTGCTACATAGGACCTATGGCTTCAGTCATTTCTCTTCACTTGCTTCTCCTTGTCCCACTTTCTATTAATTTCTTTTGCCAAGCCGAGACTTCTGTTGGTCTCCTTGTTGATCCTAGACAAATGTGAGAAGATTTTATTAAGGTGGTTATAAACTGAAATCCTCTTTCCTTGGGATTTTTTTTTTCTGGTTATGCTTCACATACAGAGTGTAAGCATCTTAACAACTGAAAAAATGGGCAATTTACACAGCATACTCATCAACACTCACATTTTATAAACTGTGACTGCTAGACCCTCAGAAACTGTGAACACTAAGATCTGGGGATCCCTTCTCCCTGCTCTGTGCAGTGCCTACAGGTCAACAGGTGCCTACAAACACCCCTGTTAACTGTGTTTTCTACAGCCTCTGTGTCACACAGAGTGCGTTGGATCTTTCATGCAAAGACTGGCACTTCCTAGTGGCTTTGAAAGAGCTGACAGCATGATAAAAGAAATAATTTGGCTTCTGGAAGCATAATAGTGTGTAGAATATGCATCTACATATGTCGAATCTTTCTTAGTAATGACAACAGAAACATTTCAACTTGGAAGAGTATGAAAGGCTGACACGGGGTGAACTCGTGCAGCCAATCTGTGTCAGCATTTCTAGAGGGCAATGTAATAGCAGCGGGGGGAAAAAGCAGCATCTACAAATGACCAAATGGAGAACAGTCTTCAGGAAGCTTTTAAATTGAAGGACAGTTAAAATTTATTACTTAGGCATTTAGGCTCAGGCTTTTCTGATCTTATGTGTCAGAACAAAGTCAGCTGTAAAGTGATCCCACAAAATCATTGGTAATGAGCAAGATGCAACTGTCAGACAACAAAGTTTCAAGTGGAGTTCAATATAAAGAGAAAAGTAAATTTATGGTCTATGTGCTTGAAGTTTTATGGTTTTGTTTGGTGGGGAAAAAAAGAAATGTCATCTTCGGAAATGATGTATCAAATTGGTGGTAAATGGAAGATGAAAAAAGAAAAAAAATCTGCCAACAAATAGTAAACTTTAATGCTTCCCAGACAGATTTTATTGGCTTTTCTTAAACAGCATATACTTTTCCTTTTTAAAATTTTTCATTTTTTTTTCTCTTGCAACCTCATGGGAATCTGAAGCAAAAAAGTATTCTTCAGTGTGATATGTTGGAGGAAAATAGTCAAAAATTTGTGAGGACTTTATGGAAGCCACAGGACAACATAACATATCTAACCTGATATTCATGTAACTATTTTGCCATACATTACTGCAGAAAGTTCTTAACAAGTGAGTTGAAGAGAATTAGTTTTCATATAGTTATATATTGACAATATTGCCATGTAGCTGTGTCCAATGCCTTAAAAATGGAATATGAAATGAAAGTTTCACAGCATGGTAAAACTGAAGAAAAGGCACATAATGGGATGATACACTGAAATCATTCAAGTCTGTTCTATATTCTCATTAAATCCCTAACTGTTTTTTTATGTAAGGAGTTACCTGTGTCTTGGACACATGACTAGATGATAGTCTAAGTGCCAGCAGTTGGAGAAGGGATCACAAAGTTGACTTCTCTCAGCTAAGTTCAGATAAATTCATTTTGTAGTCAATATAGATAAAATAATTAGCTGCTTTATAATGTGAAAGTGATGATTTATTTCAGACATTCAATGTAAAAAATTTTAAACAATAGTCTTTACATTCCATGTCTGAAATAAATCATCATTTTCACATGCCAGTTTCTCTCCAATGACTGCAAAAACAGTCCAGAGTGATTAGCATTTACATTTGTGATAGACATTTACATTTGATAATCTGATCCTACCCTAGAAGACAAACATTGTGTATTGTATTCAGTACAGATGATGGAAAATATGACATACCATAATTTACCCTGCTTAGAAGCAAATGTTAAAGTACTCATATAAGATTATGCCAATTTCAAAGATTATTTTAGAACTTACTATTTAAATATTTTCCTTTTATTCTTGTTATTGGTGACCAGATACTCTTCAACATATTAAAGGTTATTTCTTCTAAGGATCGAATATTGCAGAAGCATTTCTTTGATTCAGTGTTGTTACTCAGAATGAAGGTAAGCTACAGCGTATTTCTAAAAGCATAATAAAGAACAAATTGAGGGAGAAATAGTCTTTGCTTGTGCCTCAAATTCAGAACTTCATTCCAAATCTTGTTTTTCTTTTCCTTCTAGAGTCATAAGATCATAGGAAAATTCATATGAGAAGGAGTCTCAGCAGGTCGGTAGTCCAATCTCTTTTACAAGCAGGGGCAGAAATAAAATCAGACCAGGTAGCTCAGGGCTTTATGCCGTCTAGTCTTGAAAATCTGCAGTGATGGAGTTCACACAATTGCTCTGCGCAACATGACTGTCTCCAGAATGCAAAGTTTTGCCTTCTATCCAGCCTGAACCTTTCTTGTTTCAATTTAGGCATGTTGTCTCCCATCCTCCCACTATACACTATGACCAACAGCCTGGATCTGTCTCCTCAGTAGCCTCCCCGCAGATATTGGGGGCTGCTGTTAGGTGCCTCCTGGCTCAATAAGACTAGGTCTCCCTCCTTAGCATTGCAAGTGCTCCTGTCCGCTTATAGTCTTCTTGTTGTTTATCACTATCCTTTCTGTACTCCAGTGCCAAAGCTGGATGCAATATCTTGCTGTGGTGTGAAAAGTGCTGAGTAAAAACTCTTGACCTTGTGTCTGCTGCTTCAGCCCAGGATGCTCTTAGCCATCATCACTTCCAGGGCACAGGACTGTCTCATGGTTACCTCTCTGTCCTTCCAGGACTTCCAGGTTCTTTGCACCAGTTCCACTTAGTAGGCTGAGAATAATAAAATATAAATTTATAAAAAAGTATATTTTGGTGGCACATAACCTTGGCCTAGCTTAGTTTATAGAACTTTCAACTTCCTTAATGTTCACTTTGCTCTCTTTGCAAATACAAGCCAGTAAGAGCTGGGGGTTAATGTGACCTTTTAGTCTGAGCTTGTACTACATAGTGAATTGTTCAAATTTATCTGAAAACAATAATAAAGGCAATAATATAAGCAATCTCTACCTCCAGGCTAAGATGTTCCATCTCTTTCTCTCATTGGTTTCAGATCAGCATTTGCAATAAGGCTTGGAGAAGATGAGCTGGTTAACCCCTTCTGCTGATGAAATTGTTTGAAGACAATATTACAGCTGAGGAGGCAGTGAAAATATTTTCACTGAGTTAATACCATTGTCCACTCTTGTATGCTCCCTCTAACCGTTGTATTTAATTTTGGATCAATCATTGATTGAGCTTTACTCCTAACCATATCAAGGGTATTCAGAACAGTCTATTTTTTTTCCTGAATAAGGCTTTGGATATTTTTGATATAAACTCTAAAAAGAAATAACTGAATCTCAGAACAAAATATGTGGAAAATAACGTAAATTGCAGTGTCCTGCTTCTGTGTTTCATTAGGGAATAAGAAAGGGGAAATAATATTTCTAAACTCTAAAGATCACATCTGTTCTCTCCAGAAGCTCAGTTAACTTGCTTTTCCCCTGATGCTTTCAGCTTTTAATCTCCTGCAGTGCTTGTTTCCATTATCAGAGATCCTTCTTTGCAGAACTTTTGCATTTAAGATGCTTCTTTTCAATAGCCTGGCTTTTTTTTGTACAATTGTTTCAAAGCCAATTCTTGATAACTGGCGGAATAATAAGAAATTTGATGTTCTAGAGTGAAGAAAAATTAAAAAAAAAAAAGCTTTAGCATTCAGAAATCAAAGTCAACAACAATTAATTAATCTAAATAATATGATTTGATGTGGGATATTCTGGGTTAAATGAAAAGACTCTTTAATTCAGGAGAAAAGCATCTTTCTTTATGACCAAATGGCCTCTGTGAGAAATCCCAGGCATCACCTAATATTAACCTCCTAACTCCATGCCATCTTGAAAAATATTACATATTTTTAACAGAGCCAAACAATTAAAGCTTAGATCTACACCTGTTTCCTGCCCTACTTCTGTTGTACCTACTTAATTCATATCCATATTTACATGGATAATTACTTAAATATCCAGGTTAATTAGTTAACTACATTAAGATATGCAAGGCATTTGGATTTGGCTTCCTGCCGTTCCTTTCTTCCTTCTTGTGACATCAATGGAAATGTAAATATTGTATTATATGTATCTGATGCAGCAATATTGTTTTTTGAATTTGAACAGTGATGTCCATCAAGCCTGTGCTTGGATTTGTCTGTTGAGAATTTCCTAACACATTCCTGCAAATTACAAGTTGGCAAGTGAGAAAGTGAGATATGAATTTATGCAAATGGTATTGCAAACCTGCCCTGTTACCAACAAATACTGTATGAGAATGAAAAAGGGTTGATGCTCCTCCTGTAAATCCTATGGGAAAATATAGGCATCTGTTGTTAGATGTTTATTCAGCTTGCAAGAACTGGAGTTGGTAGAACTACTTTACAGTCAATGGAGAAAAATGATCACTTGCAGAAAGTGTTTTCACTTACCCAAATAGAAATGTGCAAAATGGTTCAAGTGAAACATTTAAAAAAAAACAATTTGATTCTTCTCCTGTCCAGGAGAAGCCTAGAGTGACTATCTCAAATGTAGATATTTGCATTACCAGATGCTAAAGTTACTGAGATAAAAGTCCCTGAAGAAACCTGGTTTTGACTGTCATGTTGCTAGTTTGAGAACACAAGTGTTCATCTTGAGTTTGGAAAAAGAGTTTATTTCCCTGCTGCCTCAGTGGGACCTTCCTGTACAGAGCAAAGCAAATAATTTTGAGTGAGAGACTACTAAAGTATTTTCACATGCTAACCAGGAACTCTTTGGACTGATTTTCTTCCAGAGTTTTAAAACACATTTTTGTATAAACCTTATTAGAAGTCGAGTTGTTTCTTCAATCTGAGACTTTGTCATTCAAATCTCAGTTTTGCTGAAATTTTATGCAAATTTTCTTAAAGGGAACTGTACCATTTGCTGCACCTTGTGGGAGCAGAGACACCTTTTCTATCTCGGGGTTTTGTGCTAACATAACTCCACTGTGACAAAACTGACACAAACCCCTGATATTTACCTACCAACAGAATATGTCTTAGTTACAAAAAAGGTAATGTCTTTAAACCAAGGAAAATTTGGATCTTTCAACACAGTCAGATCACATGAAATTTTGATCATATAATATGCAAGACTGTGCTCCCTCTAATAAAGGACATTCTAACCCTTTCTTAATGAAGGGCATTCTTCACGTCAAAAGTTTGGAGAAGCCATTTAATAAACCTAATGATACTTCTAATAGAAGAGGGGATGCCCTCAAAAAGATAGAAAGCATTTGATTTCCCTGATCACTAATAATATTTTTTTTTTTTAAATCTTATAGTCTCGTTAGTGATGTCATACTGATTGGTGCATCTTATTTACATAAATTTCATAAAAGTACTTGATCTTCAAGGATTTATAAGAAATTGAATTTTGCTACAGGTAAATTAAACACTGTCTGAAAAAATTCTCAATATAGCTAAAATAATCCAATTATGAAAGGCATTATGTAGATAGAATTACTTGCTCTTTCAAATTAAGAACAAAATAAAATACAATTTTGGCTAATTTCCATGAAATAAAAAACAAAATTGAAGAGATCTTGATATTTAGCTGTAGACTGTCTGTCATATTCCTTGTGCTTTCTAGTAAATGCAAAGGTTTACAGAAAAGGTTTTAAGCAAAAATATAAATGATGTCCCAAAAAGATAAATAAAGGCAGGTATATAATTTTGTATTTATGAAACAGATTTTAAATGTACTTCTGTCTGTTGACACACTTATCTATCACCTTCTTTAAATACAGAAACTTCTTGCTTTAATGCTGGTTTGGGTTTCAAGTTTGGTCACAGTTTCTAAGGTGACCAAAGACTTGGCTGAATGGAGAGCAAAATGTTCTGAGATGCTCAGCTAGCACCATTTCCCTCTAGTCTTTTCCTTAGAGTTAGAGGGGAAAAAGACTGATTTTGACTACTATTTTTTATATTAAATTTTGGCCCTGTCTGAGAGCTTCGGCATGGCAATAATAGTTTATCCATTACTGAGGGCTCATGGTGACTCCAAAAGTTTTCATTTGGGTTGCAATAATGCCTTTGTATATTCTGTGAAATACTAGACAAATAGAGGGATATTACATAGCAAACTTGTTGTTTCAGTCTGTCACGTTAAATCTCCCATGCAAATGTTATCTAGGATTCTTATTTTCAGGCTAAGTGGTTTCTTTCTTGTATTGTAAACATAATTTAATTAAACAAAAACAATCCAGACAAAAAAACTACTCCAGTAACAGTAGGAAAGCTCCTAATATTCTCTGCTCTATTAAAAAATGAATGCCATAGAAACAAAATGGAGAAAGATCTTGAGTACTGGGGTAGATGTAT